>JAKFHU010001657.1:11650000-12250000 GCA_023783475.1 Daubentonia madagascariensis
CTATCATTTATGAATGTATTAGAGTTGCCCAGATCTATGCCAAGTGCTGGTGTTGGTGGCTTATAAAATATTATTCCCTGTAATCCAGGCCTGTGTCTAGTTTAAGAGACAGGAAACAAGTCAGCAAGCAGTATGGCACAGCATGGAGTTATTGCCTTCCTTCCTTTCACGCAGGGGGTTCTTACATTTGGAGAAACTGGTCATGAGGCCCAATTAAGTTAGCTGGTTGAGGTCTTCATTTATACTTCCACCTTTCTGGAATTTGCTGAGCGACCACCAAGTGCCTGACGCTGTGCTAGACTTCAAGGGAGATACCCACAAGTATAAAATAGTATCTTCACATTCAAAGAGGTGTTGTTTCACTAGAAAATCATACGTGAAAAAGTTAAATAGCAATACAAGGTGGTATAAGAGGTACACCCCAAACATTCTAAGGACATGCGGGGGGTGCCTGTTGATCAGATTAGGTTCTTAAACTAGCTCTGAAAGTCCTCTTTACAATCACCCAGCTGACAAAAAAAAAAAAAAAATGTTTAGCTAAGTTAGCAGGTTAGAAAGGAGTGTTAAAGATCCTGTGATGATAAATTGTAATAAAATACCAGCAACAATACCAGATGCCATTTATTAAGCTCTTATTCTATGCTAGACATTGTGTGCTAAGTGATTTCCATGTATTTATTCAACTTAATCCTCATTACCATCTTAGGAGGTAGGTACTTTTATCATTTTACAGATGAGGACATTGAGATCCAGAATGAATTAATTAACTTGCCTAAATGGTAAGTGGCAGAGGTGGAATTCACACCGGACTTGTGAATCCCAGAGTCATGACCTAATGACCACAGTACGCTGCTGTGGTTCCATCTTGTGTGGCCCAGGGAATTGTATCCAAGAGGGAAGCTGGACTCTCTAAGCCCTGTGGCCGCTTAGCAACGTGAGTCCGGGATCACACAAGATAAGAGGGTAGAGATGCTGGTACAAATCCATCTTCCATCCTAGGACAAGACCACCAGCTTACACCTCTTCTGGATGGTGGGTTTGAAGAAAGAGCTGACTGGTAATTAAGTGATCATGGTATATGGTATACTGAATCAGACTCAGGGAGAAATCAAATGCCAATGGGTATCTGAATGAGAATGAGAACCTAAAGTCAGAATGTTTACCAAAGAAGCTGCAGCTTGTTTGGGGAAACGCAGAGGGATTGGAGCTTTTTTACACAAAGTCGCTAAGAGGCCATAGGGATTTGGGGCTCAGCAGTCACCACTGCTTCTACCAACTTTCTGGGAAAATAATTGCTAATCGGTGAGCTGCCAGCCAATTGTTTAATTTCCCCTTAGGCTAATTGGACTCTGATCATAAACACCCCAAACCAGTGCTCTCTGACAAGGATGCCTGGAGCTCAGCACGGGGATGAATGGCACCTTGCAATGACAGCTTCCCAAGGTGTGGGAGAGGAAGATTAGAAGGAGGTAACAACTTACCATTGATTTGAGGCATCTGTTACCTTCTTCAGTCACTGCCTCCACTGTTTGTCAGGGGGTGGTGGAGCTGCCAGGGGCCCTAAAGAGAGTTGTTGTCATCTTCAGCTCCTGGAAAGACCGGTGAGTCCTGTTCATGGTTGGGTAACTTGGACTCTTAAAAACCACCAGGACACGTGCAACTAAAACAACTTTTTGACAAAATGTGCTTCCCGGTTTTCAGCAGCACTCCAAACAGCCAGTATGGAAATAAATACCAATCCAATCCAACAATTAAAAAGATCTGATCCAAGGCTTAATATGTGCCTAGAACTGGGTGGGTAACTTCAAATAATGGAATAATGATGAGCTGTGTGACTTTGGGCAAATTACTTAACCTCTCTGATCCTCAGTGTTCTCCTCTGAAGAATAGGGATAATAATATTACCTGCCTGTCAGGACTGTTGAGAGAATTAAATAAGATGATTTATGTAATGGATTTAGTACCATCAGCTTTGGGAAGGCCCTCTGAAAACAAGATCCTTTCAGTTTCCCAATGAGAAGATCACTGAGCCTAGAAAGCTCTAATCCCATGTTTGTTTTCAGGAGCAGGGACATGGCTCACATAAAGATATCACATGGTGTTATTAGGAAAACTGCCCAGTTTTCTCCAAGAAGTTTTTAATACTCTTAGGTAATTATGATGCTTATAGATGTGGGTCTTTGGCTTCTGTTTCTCGATTCAGAGTACAAATATCTGTCCAGTGACCTGTTATAGGTCAACTCAGGCCTTCGGCTTGTTTGTTTGGCTCTGTGAATGTGTAGGTACCACAGTGATACACAACTGCAATGCCACTAGATGCCCCTGCCATCCATACCTCTCCAAGATCCATGAACACTCCAGCTGCACCCTGGGCATTTTTCCTGGGTTGTGAGTGTGGGCAGTTTCCAGTTAACCAAGATGGGGGGTCAGGTTAAGACTCCTCTGCCTTTCTCTTGGATTCATTACAGGCTCTGGTGAGAAAACAGGCAGTTAATATGCAAAGTTCCTGTGCTTAAAACACTGAGAGTGTGTGTGTGTATGTGTATGTTTTTTCTCTACACTTTAAAAATACATATAAATGTAACACTCTTCTTTGCTCATAATGAACAAAATGTCCAAAGTAGTGCTTAAAATACATTTTGAACAAACAGAAGCTGCATCTGGAAACATGGTTAGTGGGAAGTACAACTGTTTGGAGAGGTTTCATTTTTTTCTTTCTTTTCTTAAGCAAATGCTCTGAAAAGTTCATTTTATATCAGAACAGCTTTTTCTCGAACCTGTTTTAAAGTTAATTATCAAAAGCTTGCATCTTCTCTCTCTTGCCTATGGATCCCTGCTGGGTTTGTTGTTTAGCTTTCCTTGGGAAAGAGTCGCTCTATAGAAGATCATCTACACGATGTCACAGTCCAGGGACTCTAACCGTCCTAGCTAATCAGCTTAGAACATCAGTACCTCCTTAATGTGGGATTTGGGACCTTCTGGATGCAGGGCGAGAAGCTGAACTAGTCTGCAAGCACATCACTTTATTTCTTTTGCTTTAAGCAAGAATAATTTGCCTTTTTTCTCTCATCTTTCTCCCTTGTTGTTTTGCCCCTGAAAACTGTGCAGCAAAAGCAACCTCCAGGGTGGACACTAAATCTTCTGATGCAGGCAGAGCAGTGATAACATCTGAACTGAGGGTGCTTTTCCAGGGCATGCTTGACAGATGTAGCAGGGCCTTTTAGGATTTAGTGCTGGAGCATATCTATTACCCGCGCTGCAGCACAGCTTGGCAGGAGCTGTGTGGTAATCTCCCATGAATTCTGTCTGACTTATCAGAGCGGCTGAGCAGGTTGCTGCAGGATGCAGAGGCTCTGCAGCCGGTTGGGGAAAGGCAGACCTTCCCTGGAAACTCTTTGAACTCTCTTCGATGGGGCACGTTTCTGAGGTGGGGTTCTCCCTGCTCTGGAACATGTCATCCCCTGGCCTCCTTTGCTTTTGGAGATATCATGTCAAATTTACTTTCACCCCACTGGCTTCTGAGTATACAGTTTCAAGAGACCAAATTTCTAATGTGGCTAATAGGGCCAAAGTGATTGCTTTAATGGAGGGGCAGCCTGCCTGGGGCTTTGACAGAGAGAAATAGAAAGGATGCGTGCTAGGATTTCTCTCTCTCTTTTTCTCTCTCTCTCCTTCCCTCCCTCCCCCCTTTCCTTCCTCCCTCCCCCCTTTCCTTCCTCCCTCCCCCCTTTCCTTCCTTCCTTCCTTCCCTTCCTCCTTCCTATTTCTTTCCCTTCCTCTCTCCCTCCCTTCCTCATTTTCCCTCCTTCTTTGCCTCCCTTCCTCCCCTGACCTCCACCATCTTCTTACCTTCCTGCCTCACGTCTATTTTTCTCCCTCCCTTTCACCTCCTCTGTTCCTTTCTGGCTCTGACAGAGCCTAACTTCTCTATAGGTACAGCCCAGTGGTCTTACCCAGCTCCTGCCACACAAGCCTCATTTGGTTCTACCAGAATGTGCTGTTGGACAACCTGTCTTCCTCTCCTCTAGCAATTACCTTGGCATTTTACAAAAATACTAAGATTGATCACAAATACTAAATTGTTTAGATCACAGATTAAAGTTTAATTTTGGAGTTTTGCTGTAGGGTTAGAATTAGCTCCAGAGTGTGTGTCGCATAGGATGTGCTGTAATTTGTTTTAAGGATAAGGCCTTCGGGCAGCTGTGCATAAAATGAGCATGATTCCTTATTCCCACGGTTGATTTTTGAATGGGAGTGCAATTAGAATTTTTTCACCCAGAAGCACATACAGTCAGAGCAAAGATAATACCTTGAATGCATATCAACTTAGGAGACCTCTCCTGGAAATTTATTTATTGTTCACCAGGTCCTAATGCAAAGAGATTCATGTTTTCCATAACAACAATAAACTCACCCTTTAATTTCAAGTCTGCTGTGTTTTCATAGACTCTTGCAGTATCCATGTTATTATCAAGTGAGACTTCAATGGTGAATTTTAATGTCCCTCGTAGAAACGTGGAACCAGTTATTTTTCCTTGCAGAATAAAACCTATTAGAAACCAAACCCTGGTAAAGCAATGGCCACTCTGTGTCCTCAGTGGCTGCAGAGATTTTCCTGCCATGCCAGGGAACCCCACGCCCAAGTGGTGTTGAATAGTTACCTCCCATGTAGAGTGATATGAAGACGATATTTTTCCAATTAATGATGCTGATCACATTTGTTCTCCATTGAAGAAATGTTGGAATCAATGTCCACAGAATGCTTGCTTAGTCTATCAAGCATAGGTGATCTTTGCTTTTTTCATTTGGATGCCATAGTCACTGAAAACAGGAAATCTGGCCTCACTTACTGGTCAGTGTGAAGGGGTGGCAACTCTGGGTTCTGCATTAGAAGTGGACATAGCCCTGCTGAAGAATATTCTAGCACAGGCATCTATCTATCTGCTATCTATCTGTCTTATTTCTTTTAAAGGACAGAGTCTCTTTGAGGAGGATTTCTTTCTGGAAATCAAGATATTAGAATATCTATTAATATATTGATTTAGGGTTTCCTAAGTTGAAAGGCTGAATAATTTTTTTTGAGAGAACCCTTTTCACTGAGGTAAATGGTTTGAGTAAATATGCAGCATCTCTTCTCCATGCTTTTGTTGTCTTAAAATCTTATAGACTATTGGTTTCTGAAGGAAGTTTAAGAACATCAATTGAACAATTACTTTCCTTCGCCCTGGGTGCCCCCCACCTTCACCCAAGCAAACATATCAAGCTGAGTTTCATTTTCTATGAGACAGTAGATTGAAGACAAGTTTTGCTTACAAAATTATGATACATTTGGTTTATGATATTTATATCAATAGGGACAAAAGGCACTTTATTTATAACCAGGTCTAGAGAATATAAATCGACAGTAAGCCTCCTTTATGGAACATGAATACACTGAAGGTAAACGGCCACTACCAGCATTTTTGGCTCTCTTATATGCAATGGTGTGATTTGGATAATTCAGTCAAACAGGCAGTCCAAGTAGTAAAAGATCCAGGCTGGTTGTTGACCAACTGACTTAGTTCAAATGTTCCAGTGGGCAGTGCAGTAGAAGAGGTACGTGGAGTTGGCATAGCATTCGAGCCAGAGAACGTGTGCCTAGCCAACTCTCACACAGGCTGCTAAAGAAATGAATGCCTATTTTGTGGGTTAGATCCCTGCTCTCCTTCAGATGCTGAAATTGATGGGAAGGTGTGGTTCAGTCAGTTGAAGACCCTCATGTTATTACTGCCCCTTCCTGGAAATAAAAACCCACACATTTTGCTCACTCTTGAGAAGCTAATCTCTCAAGGTCTTGCTCTTAATGCAGCCATTCCCCAAAATTCTAACTCTCATTTTATCTGCACTCTTTCCAGTTTGTCCTAGAGTTCAGAAAATATTATGCTTTGTAACATCTGATTATTTGAAGCTTTTTTTCTGTGTTTTTTCTACACATAGGCACCTCTTGCACCTTTTTTCTTTTCGCAAACGTGAAGTCACATTTCTTTGTAAATGGATTTTTTTCACTTAACAATATAATTTGGATCTTTCCATGTCGATAAATATGCTTCTACAGTGTCACTCTTATTGGCTACATAGTATTCTAGTGTTTGGTTACAATAAACATCATTTAACCAATCTTTCCAATGTTGGCTATTTGGTAAATTTTGATTTTTTCTTTGATCCATAGTTGCTATATCACATATTATTTTAGTTAAGTCTTTGTGTACCTTCTTGATTATTTCCATAGGATAATTCCCCAGAAGTAGAATACATGAATCAAGAAGTATTCAAAAATTTTAAGGATTTTGAATAATTGTCTCAAATTGTCTAACAGAATGATTCTACCAATTTATACTCCTACCAGTTCATTGGAGTCAGCATGAGAATGCATTTGTATGGGCACTTTCCACATTGTCATTTAAAAAAATTAGTAATAAATTGAGAGGTAAAAATTGGTTTTGGTTTGTATCTTCTTGATTTCTCTTAGTGTTTTCTTAGAGTCTGTATATCTGTCATTCTCTAGTTGGTCTGATTTACATCATGATGTTCTTTCTTTAATTCCTGGGGGCTGAGACTGTGTTTTCTACTTCTTGAAACAGGAAGCATAGTACAGAGATGTGGTAGGTACTCTATGAATCCTTGGTTAGTAGAATTAATTTAAAACAGAAAAAAAGATTGAAAAACCATATCTCTCTTATAGGAACAATAGTTCAGAAATTGGGAACAAATTTGGGAGAATTAAAAGTGAATGAATTTCCAGTAGAAATTGGAAAACTTTAAAAAATCAAACAAAATCAAGTTTGAGAGGATATTGATCAATATAATTTCTTATATATTGTTGGTGGTACACTTTGGAAAATAAATTTCTCATAGGTGAACACCTGCCCACCCTGTGATCTAGCAAACACAATTCTAGAAAAACTCTTGCTCATGTTCATGAATTTTTCTCACTGTCCTCATAATAGCAAAAATATGGAAACTACTTAAATGCCCATCAATAAGAAAATGGGTCAATACACTCTGGTATACAATGGAATGCAATATATATTGTAATATGGATAAATCTTGCAAAAATAATGCCGAATAAAAGCAGTCAATCTCAGAACACCACACATGGTATGATACCATTTTTATAGTTCTCAAGAGCAAGAACCACAAGCTTAAGCTTATATACATTTGTGGTAAAAGTACACTTTAAAAAGCAGTAAAAGTTAGGACTGTGATTAAGTCTGGAGGAGGGGAAGAAGGTGGAAAGGAAAAGAAAGATATATGTAAGAGTGCAAATTAATCACAGTGTCCTAGTTTTTGAATTGGATGGGGGCTCACAAATGTTCATTAGGTTGTACCTTATAACTTACATGTACATTGTTTGTAAATTTGATTGCTTCGGATAATGTATTTAAAAGATAATAAAGAAAAGAAAATGAAAACAAAAGTGAACGCTGGTTGCAAGGGGGCAGTTTCTTCAGTCTTCTGAAAGAAAAACTGTATTTTTGATTTGCTGTAGTTTCTTGGTTGTTATAGTTGCTTATTTCTAAATTGCCACTTCCTGAAACTCTCTTCCTAAGTCACTGGTGAAAGTGCTTATTAATGGACAAATGTCCAAGGTGGTTTCGTAGCATGCCTACCACCCTCCGCCCCTAATGACTTCTCCTGTGACGTGCGTCGCCTAGTGGATTAGGGGTAATGGTCTGGAATGACTCGGTTGGTCACTGATGCCTTTCTGGCCATCCTGACACTGTTCTCAGTCACCATGCAGGCTGAATGGGTGACTTTGGGAAGTCACAGCAACAAAGTTATTTTCTTGTCCAAAAAAAACCCTTTCATATTTGATTCTACATACTACTTTTCTACCACCCTCAATTCCCATTCTGAATTCGGGGTACAACTGGATAGTTCCAATATTTTCACTTCAAGGGGGAGGGAGGCAGCTTGAGAACATTGGGAGGGACTTTTCAAAAAGGAAAACTCATCAATGCCTTGAGGTGATTTCCTATTCATGTATCTAAGATGGTGAGTATCTTTTTGGATAATCTTCTGTTTTTCTCTTTGTGTATTATGCTAGAACAATTGGAAATGATTTTGTCCCCCAGGGGACATTTGGCAATGTCTGGGGGGAGAGTGCTACTGGGTAGTGGGTAGAGGCCAGGGATGTTGCTAAATACCCTACAGTACACAGGGCATCCCCCCACAACAAAGACTTATCTGACTCAAAGTGTCAATAGTGCTGAGGTTGAGAAACCCTGGCTAGCAGTATGTTTCCTTTTTCACGTGAAGACAAGCGTCCTTTGGGCACCTGGAAAATGTAAGTGCTCTCTCTTGACAGTAGACATATTCAGTAAAGTGTAGAGGCATCCGAGAAGGCAGAGGGCCATACTTGCATTTATACCACACCGGCACTGATTTGTAGTCCACTTTCTACAGCTTTTTGTCATCTACTGCCTCATGCAGTAGTAACTCGGTTAAGTTCTCTTCCTCCAATTGAGTGTACTCAACCTGAGGGCAGGGATCCTGTCTTATTTCCACAGAACCTCTTATAAAGTAGGTGCCCCAAACCTTCTGCTGAATGAATAATGAATCATTTGCTTATAAAGTAAAGTTGGGAACTTTGTCTACAGAGGGCTAGTTCTGAGGAGCATATCATATTTGAGGTTTGAGAAGTACTTAATGGGGCTTTACCTATCTCTCCCAAGCCCCTCAGTTATTGTGGATTTATAGAACATTGTTGTACAAGGGTCATTTCATTGACTTCCCTCATTCCTATGGAGAAGAAATTGAGACTCAGAGTGGTTGAGTATTTCTTCCAAGTTTGCATGGCAAGTCACTGGCAGATCTGAAACAAGAACTCCATTCTGGGGCTTCCTCTTCACTTAGCTGTTCAGCACATTGTCTTCTCAAGGGCCCACCTGAGGCACTGAAATAAAGGGCTTGTGATTTTGAGGGACAACATATGTAATTCTGTGTGTGTGTGTGTGCATGTGCACCTGCCCACATATTCGTGAGCATGAACTGAATGTCAGCTGGGTATTTAAGCATAGATGTTCCCTGACCTGTTCCTGACTCCAGACAGGGGAGGTTAAGCACTGCCCCCGCCCCCCGCCCGCTGTCCCCCCACTGAGTACTGCTAGTACAACCCGTAGTGCCCTGACCATAGCACTTACCATATTTTATGGGTTGTGAATTTAACATCTATCTTCCATGCTAGCTTGGGGAGGGCAGGAACTATATTTGTTTTGTTCCATGCTGAACACATTAAAGTTGCTCCATAAATGATTTTCCATAAGTAAATATATGAATAATTGTTAAGTCAGGGATGGCCATTTCAGGCTTGGTTTTGGGGTGGGTGTTGTTTGGGTGAGTTCCTTGCTGGCAGTGTAGAGATGCCCCAAGAGGATGGACAGTTGTGTTGAAGACAAATTTTGCCTACATGGCAATGTGTTGGCAGCTTAACAACTCCAGGGAGGGAGGACTGGGGGGTGTGGCTGGTGGGGCAAACACCACCCTAGCTGTGCCTTCATGAAGCCTCGGAGCCCTGATGGCTCAGCATTTGACTGGGCCCATCCACATGGTGATGTTTTTTATTATGGGTGCCATTGATATCTGTGGGTTTTTTTGAGACCGTAATATCTGAGCAGTCTGCCCACAGCTTATTATATGGAAGATGAGATAGCTCATTATCCTGAAAATTCTTCAATAGCTGCTCATAATAAGGTCAGTTAAGTACAGAGTGTCCACTATCACTCAAAATCTTCTTATTCTCATTGAAGTTTAATCCAACATTATTTTCACACACTATTTTTCCTCCTCCCCAGTTAGGGGATCGGGGGAGTGTGCAAGGTGTTGAAATGGATGTCGGATTCAACTTGTGATGCGGAGCTTCTGCCGCATCACTGTGATGCTCCTGTAACTTCTGATGGACTCGGTTCATTAGGGACAGTTTTAGATGGGTTCTTCTGGGCTCAGTGTTTATGTGGAATGGCTCCCTGCTCACAGAGGCCACCAAAAGAGAAGCAGAACGAGAGCAGGGAGGGCAGGCGGCAATACTTTCTATTTGTCTGTGGGAGCTCCTGAAAGAGAGGAGGGAAGCTGGAGAAGGATCCTCGGACTCCCTCGGTGCTCCCCCAGTCCCGGGCCTCCAGGACCCCCCCTTTCTCAGATGCCTGGTTTCCTCGCTGCATCATGAACACGCCCCCACCAAGGCCCACTTGCGGGTTCTTGCTAGTGCTGTTACCCCATATGGGGTAACAAGCCCTCCTTGCACCCTTCCACGGATCTAAGTCTGAGAATCCCTGTTGGCCCTCACCACCTTGCTCAAGTCCCTAATCTTCCACAAAGCCACTGCTGAAGGCACATCAGGGGTGTGGAGGCCAGGTGGCTTTAATTCCGGGTATCTATGAGAACATCTAAGAGTGGGGGGATAGTAGTGCTTATAGCAGACATCATAAATCTTTTCACTTTATTATAGTAACACCTCACATGTATTGAGTGCTCATTATGTACCAGGCAAGTTTTATTCAAGCTTTATTTTATTTAATTCTCATATCACCCTTTGAGGTAGGTGCTATATTATCCTCCTTTTACAGGGCAGAAATATGAGGCACAGTAAGAATAAGTAATTTGCTAGAGGCCATCTGGCTAGTCAGGAGGGAGCTGGGATTTGAACCCAAGCAGCCTGACCCCAGAGACTATGACCTAACGATATTGTGTGTCAAACTCTGTTCTTCAGTCTGAAGTGAATTGGACCAGGAGTCAGAAGACACAGTAGTGGTTTTGGTTTTGCTCACTTTAACTGTTGGGCTTTGGGCAAGGGACTTGGCTTCCTTTTGAGTCTCAATGTCCTCATTTATAAAATAAGGATAGTAAACTAGTGGACTTAATGTTATGTGTGCCACAGAGAATATGCAGGAAAGCCATTGCTAAACTCTAAGCCTTGTATAAATTTAAGATTCCACCACTTCCAAGGTGGTGTGCTTGGCTACTGTTCCCTGCTCATGGGCCTGCCTTGCCGGCTGTATTTCCCATTCCTGCCAGGCAGACACTATGTCTCATGCTTCTCTAATACCCCCCGTACCACTCACTCTGGCCTGGCCCCTGTTTACCGGGTCGTGACTTGTATTAGGTGCCACACATTTCCATGGTTGTAGCTGGTCCTCACCAATGCCTATAACTGTTCCTCCTCTGCAATCTTGATTCCAAGCTCTCCTTTCTGAACACGACACCTTCCTTTTTTGCACCCCCAGTTCCACACTCTTCAGTCCCCATTGGACCTTCAATCCACTGATTATCACCTTTTCACTGCCTGTTGTCCGCCCCAGGCTCAGATTTGTGGTCAATGACGTGAACACACATCCTGGGGTGTATGGAGTCCTCTTACCCACTCCTCCATTGAATTCTCTTGTCAAAACCCCAACTCTCTGCCTACTCTGGGCCCACACCCAAGTAGCTAAATGTGGCTGGAGAAATTACACAACTGTGCTGACTTTAAATTTATTATGGCAAATCTCAGTGCCCCAATCTTATCATGTGCCCTTCGTGAATTTACTTGCCCTGTCTTCAAGATAATATTTCAAACCTCCTCTCCCTTCAAAACATCAATACTCTTTTTCTTGCTTCTCTTTTTGTGCTGAGGATCTCACTTCTTATATCCCTGAGACAAAGAGAAACAATAGATGAGAATCACTTTATATGTGTGCCATGAAATGTATCAGCCTGCCTGCATCTGAACCCACATGGTCTACCTTCCTCCCGGGTGGACTCTGCATGCCTTTGACTCCACAGAGCCCAGCCATGTGTCCAGTGGGCTCTAGCCAGCCTGGCCTATCTCCTTTTTCTAGCATGCAAGGTTCTTCTTGCCTCAGGACCTTTGCACCTGCTGTTTCCTCATCTCCAGCTGTCTTCCCCTGATCTTGCATGGCTCACTCTTTCTAATCCATGAGCCAGCTCACATGTTGCATTCTAAACAAGCTTTTCCTGACAACCCTATCTAAAAGAGTGCCCCTTTCTCCATACTATCACTTACTTTCTCCTTAACCTGTTTTATTTTCTTCATGATGTGTGTACTATGAAGAAAAATTTCACTATCTGAAATATAATCTTTATTTATTTACCTGTTTATTGTCTGTTTTTCCCAGAAGAATGTGGGCACCACCATAGTGGGGAACTTATCTGTTTGTTCCTTGCTGTGTTATCCGCACCTGGCATATAGTTAAAATCACCTGGCCCTAACACCCTCGGGGACAATCTTCAACTACTGTGTGAAGGGAGTTAGTGGATGCCTACCCCAGCTTCTACTAAAATCATATAGTAAATGTTCAATTAATATCTTGAATAAATGCATGAAGGAACAAAGTTAGGAACATCTTAAATGGCCTTGGAAAAGTTGCTCTTATTGATGTCAGTTTTTCTTGTCCATAAAGTAGGGATATTGGCTCTTATTCTTGGTTCTATTCTTCCTAAATGAGGGGCATTTGGGAAGACAATGACCACAGTCATTGTCTATGATCTGGCCACAGGTTAGTTTGTGTATAATGCCTATGAGTTCCATGAGTTCCATTTGAACACTGAAGGCATGTGGTTGGCTGGATTTCTGCGTTGTTTGGCTGGAGCGTTCTAGTCATGGAACTTGAACAGTAGAAGATAAATTAAGAATGCTATGGACATTTGAGGATGTGAGTGCCAAGAGATCACAAGGGAATTTAGTAAAGGCTCCAGTCCAGGTTAGGACTTCACTAAGCGGACAGGGTGAATTCTTGGCTGGCAGCTCTGTGGAGAGCATGTGCTGCACCGGGCTGCCCTTCCTCTGCGGTGGTCCCACAGGTCCATGCACCTAGTGATCCCTCTATTCACACCTTGGCCTCGGCAGGTGCTGGTCCCCAGGAACTTTTGGTTTGAATATAGGCAGGAGGGAGGCATTTGTATTGCCTGTCTGGGGAGGAGAGTTTTTGAAGTATGCTGTGAATCCCAAAGTTCATAATAATAAAAATTGAGGCATTTTCTTGCATGTGTGCTAGGTGCCAGTGCCAAGCGTTTTATACATTGTTTCATTTAATCCGCTGAACACCCCATGGGGAGGATAATTGTAGCCTACATCATTGGTGTGCCAACCACCTCCGTAGCCCCACTTAAGGACACCTGTAGGTACAGCAGGCACACCCCGTGCCCTCTGACAGCTTCCCACCTCAAGTCCCCTTGTCTCTTGGCTTCCATGCTCAAGAGCTTTTTCTCCTTCTTGGTAGTAGCTTGCTCTGCCCACACACAAGGCAGCCCCAAAGTACCTGGGCCTTAATACCCTCGGGCAGTCTTCCACTAGTGCGGACGGGAATTAGTGGATGCCTATCCCAGCCTCTCCGTCCTTCGGTGGCACAGTTCTCTGAGCTTCGTTGCTCATTTCTTGGACATTTCTCCTTTGTTGTCTCATTTTCGTCCATCCTTACCTTGTGTTTCCTGGAATCATCTCCCAAATAAAGTAGTGCCTGTGTCCAAATCCCTCTCTCATGGTCTGCTTTTTGGGAAACCCAAAGTAAGGCAATAATTGATTTCCATTTTGCAGATGAAGACACTGCAGAGAGAAGGAGAGAGGAGCCTCCATGCATCTAGTTTATGTCTCTCTTTAACAAATTGGAGCTTCCTAGCCCGGCTCCCATCTCTCCAGGTGAACCATAGCCACTTTCTATCACGAGGTCCTTGGGTCCACGCCCCAGCTGTTTCTAAGGTATGAAAGCATTTGGCTATGTTTGCTCCCTGGCAAGGGGTGGGACATCCCGGCGGGGCCCACAAGGAGGCATGCAGCCAAGATATCTGGGCCCACCTGGTTGAAAACAGCGTGACACACGTTTTGGAAATGCCTGCCTCAAAGCCCAGGCAGACGTGACCTGACAGGCTGTGTTTGTCCTGCTGTGTTCCATGTTGCAGTGACTCAGATACAGGTGCGACCTTCTTCTTTCCCAGGGTCTCTGCGCCACCTCCAGACATCTGGGCTGTGTGTGGGTAGAAGCATGTCCTTTTGGGGAAATCTTTTAGCCCAAAGTGTTGGAGGGTGGAGGGTGGCTTGCCTCTGATTACCGGTGGGGGCAGTGGAACCCAAGCCAGGTATTTGGAACTGGGAAAAATGGGATGATTTATTAGGAGGAAGTGCTGGTAGAAGGAACAGGATAATGCCTTCTGGATCCCAGTGAATCCTCTGGGCCTAGCACCTTCCTAAATGATAGTCCAGTGTCTGGAGTTCTAGTGATTGCAGCACATTATACACAGAGTGCAAGCCTTGTTTGGTCAGGAATACCCAGCGAGAATGTTAGACTCCACCATAAAACAGGAGTAATGACCTGTAGCTCATAGGGCTGTTAAGAGGACAAATTGGGATCAAGAGGACTGGGCCTTTCGCAGTGCTTGACTCAGCAACAACACACCACGCCCCCGCATGCCTGTGTGCCTTCATGCCTTTCCATAGAATGGCAAATAATTGAGAGGGAAGGCTTTCCCCTTTATGTCTGTTTCATGGAATATGTAACATAGTATGCATGAGAAATCTTTTGTGAAAAATATTCATGGCAGGAAAGATCTTGGTTATTCTCTGGGGAGGTGTCCCCTTTCCTCCCTGTAAACTGAGGAAAGTCCATTATTGAACTGCTTGTGAGAGGGACATGAAGCTCTCAGCTTCACAAGCCAGAAGAGCAGTGATTCCTCAATGTTGATGTGAGTAAGAATTGTCTGGAGGAGCTTGTTCAAATGCACATTATCTGGCAACACTCTCAGAGATTCAGATTTCCTAGGTATGTACATTTTAATAAGCATCACAAGCTGATTTTATCTGGTTCTCCTAAGAGATCACTTTTGAGTTTCAGTGATGCGGGCAACGCCGGCACCCCCAATGCCCTGGGTTCTCAGGCCTCATCCTTGGTGTTTGAGGTGTCACGATGTGATCATTAATTTCATGTGTCAACTTGACTGGGTTAAGGGATACTGAGATAACTGGTAAAACATTATTTCTGGGTGTGTCTAGGAGGGTGTTTCTGGAAGAGATAGCATTTGAATCAGAAGACTGAGTGAGGAAGATCCACCCTCACCAATGTGAGCGAGCGTCACCCAGTCACTGAGGGCCGAGATAGAACAAAAAGGTGGAGGAAGAGTAAATGCACTCACTCTTCTTGAGCTGGGACATTCGTCTTCTTCTGTCCTCAGACACTGGCTCCCCTGGTTCTCAGGCCTTCACACTGTGGCTGAATGATACCCCAGGCTTTTCTGGTTCTCCAGCTTGCAGATGGCATGTCATGGGACTTCTTGGCCTCCATAATTGTGTGAGCCAATTCCCATAATATTATAGATCTCCTCTTATGCAGCTACGTATATCCTATTGGTTCTTTTTCTCTGGTGAGCCCTGACTAATACAGAGGGCTGGGCAGGAAGTTTCCTTCTGCATCAGGCAGCTTTTCCAGGTAAGTTCTCGGCAATGACAAAATGGTGCCTCACCGGGGACTCCCCTGAGAAGAGCTGCATCCCCTCTGCCAGTGCAGACATCCCAGGGTAGAGTCTTGGCGTCTCCTCAGAGGAAATCTACCACCTCTTGAACTATTACTCAGGCAAGGGGAAAGGAAACTTTCCGCCGAGCTTGACATCATGGCTACTTCTTGACAACTCGATTCCAGCACCCTGCCCCCTGGTCGTGGATCGCACATGTGTTCCTGAGCTGGCCAAGAATGTGGGGCAGCGCAGCTGAAGTTCAGTTTACTCTCACGGGTAGGGTCGGGGAAGGTCTTGAAAAGTCTTAGGGAAAAGGTTTGGTACCCCCTCCCATCTATGGTGAAGAGGGTCATCTGTAGCTTCGCCAGTCCCAGGCAGCTGTGTGGTAGACTCCGACACATTCCTCCAGGTCTGGGAGCCACGTGGCAGTTCCAGAATAGCCCCACAGCCCAGCAGTCTGCTTGCCAGTTTTTGGGAAGGGTGTGTGCAGTTCTCTTTCAGCCCTTCCAGCTCTACTGTCTAGCTCTCAGTTCTCTCTTCTCTCTCTCTTCTCCCCTTTTTCTGTCCTCTCTCTTACTCTCTCTGTTCCCTCTCTGCATTTTTTCAGCTCTCTACAATGGAAATGTTTGTTTTAAATCTACAAGCCTAGTCCACATGTTTACAAGGCTTATTTAAAAGGAAAAATAATGGTAACTGCTCCTGTTTGTTAAGTGATCCTCAGGCAGGAAAAAGGGAAATCCTTTGCCTAGAGTGAAGCTGCAATCACCCTAAATTTGTATTTGCAAAGAGGAGGAGAAAACTAATAATGTGATCATAGTAATGATTCATCAGTATTGGTCAGGTCCCTTTCAATTATCCCATCAGCAATGACCTTGCTATAGACCAAAGCCTGAGGAAGGAAAGCATGTTTGGGGATTGGGTGAGGTGGGAGATGGCTGAACTGCCATGGTCTAAGCCCAAAAGGAGTCATATGGTTTTTAAAAACAACTATATTGAGGCATAATTGACATACAATAAACTGTACATATTTAAGGTATACTTTGATAAATTTGACAAGTGCATACAACTGTAAAACTATCACCACAATGAAGGTAGTGAACACATCCAGCCCCCAAAAGTTTTCTGTATCCCTTGGTAATCTTTCACTCCTGTCCCTCCAGGCCCCTCTCTCATTCCAAGCAACCACTGATCTGCTTTCTGTCACTATCCATTAGTTTGAATTTTCTAGAGTTTTGTTTGAATGGGACCATGTAACATGTGCTCTTTTTGTCAGACTTCTTTCACGCAGCATAATGATTCTGAGATCCATCCGTGTTGCTGTGTATAGCCATAGTTCTTGCTTTTTATTGCTGAGGAATACTAATTGCATGCATATACCACAATCTGTTTATCCATTCACCTCTTGATGAATATTTGGGGCATTTCCAGTTTGGGCTAGGTAATGATTGTACATTTGTGTACAATGTTTATATGAATAATATATATTTCCTTTTCCATTGGATAAGTAACTAGGAGTGGAAAGTGGAGCCACATATTAATAGCTTTTAAGAAGCTGCAAGGATGATTGGAAATAACCTAGGTCTGGCAGTTAGAAAATCTGTTTAAGATAAATTTTCCTAGTTAGTAGCTGTGTGACCTTAGGCAAGGCACTTAACAACTCTGGGTCTCCAGTTTCCTCGTCTGCCAAATGAGATAAAGATTGATCTCTCTGTTTTACACACATCGGAAGAGGATTAAGGGACATAACCTAGGAGGACACTGCAAAGTTTAAAGGCACCACAGAGCACTATGAAGCCATTATCAAGAATAAGCTCCTAGAAGGGATAATTCTATGCTTTGGGTCTTGTTTTGCCAAGAGATGGAACTGTCCAAAGGCTTTGGAGGTGGAGAATTGCATTTGGTGTTTACTTGCTGCCCACGGTTCCAAAGTTGCATCTGCAATTCCTCTTTTTCTGCCTTCCACATCCCCTCTGTCTCCTGTTATGGTCCTTCAATGGAGACAGGCCTATTGAGCAAGGTGAACCATTAGAGGCACCCATGAGATAAGTTCCAGTTGAAATTAACTTGCCTTCCCTTCCTTTGGTTCATAAATCCAGATAGCAAAAGCAAAGCTGGAGGGTAATCATAGAGCTTAGACCTCAAGAGCAGGTCTGAAGTCCTTAATAGTTTTACTAGGAAAAAGTTGTCAAAGGCACTCATATGTGTAAGTCTAGCTTCTCAGGGCACTTTCTCTCCTAAGAGGTGTTAGGACCAGTGGTTACTGTCTTTGGGGTATGCCAGGCTGTGTTCACATCTAGGTTTCACTATTGACCTATATTTCTTAGGGATACTACTTCACCTATGAGTCTCTGTTTTTTCATCTGTAAAATAGGAAAGTTAATAATAACACTTACTCACCTCAATTATTCTGAGAATTAACTGAAGATGCACAGCTCAGCTATGCTTTGAAAGAGCAAACCTCTGACAGACTTTTGGAGCCATCTTTCTAGACTGCATGTCTTTAGAAAGGGATAATCTTTCAATGGATGAACTGGGTGATCCTACATACATTATGTGAGTTGGGTGGCAAAGTCCTCCATCATCGTCAAGATACGATCCCCCATATATTTGAATTCCCTAGTATTGGTCACTACTTTGAGTTAAGGCAGTGTGCCATCAACTTTAAAAGAGCAAGTACACTTACCTCACAGTAATAATCCACATATTGGTGTATAAATTTGACCATTTTTCTAGCAAAGTTCTTCAGATATGGACATAAAGTAAGTCTAGGAAAGAGTGGTTGGAAATGCAGACCCCTGGACCATGCATGAGGAACTGGGTAGGGAATGACAAATTTTACCTTCTCATTTATTTCTAAGGCCATTCCGGGCTAGGGGAAGCAGTTTACTGAGTCATTTTTGTAGTTCCATTGAAAACTCATTCTTTATCTCCTTTAAACATTCCACCATTCTTTTCATTCTTCCCAAGCTCTTCCATGTCTTAGTCTACCGTTAGGGGTGGTTTCTTATTAGCGCAAACAACAACACTCTATTGGATAGTGAGAGTTTCTTTCACACATGCTACTTCATTGATTCTCATGATTTTTCTGTGAATCAGTGAAGGAAGCAGATGGTGTTATTTCCATTATACAGATGGAAAAATGGAGGCATAAAGAGGCTAAAAGTCTTTTTCAGGATCACAAATTTAATGGCAAAACCAAGTGGTCAACTGTTGAGAATGCCAAGTTCCTGAGGCTGCCACTTGGGTGAGACTCCCGGGCTCAGAGGTATGGCTCTGATGGGGGCTGACTTTAGCCAGAGAAGGCTGACTCCTGCCAGGGGCAAAACTGGAGAGAGGTCCCAGCCCCTTTTCTCTCAGGACTTAGGGGTACAGAGTTCTATCAGACACTGTGTCCCATTTATCCCTGGATGCTTCAGGGACATCTAGATCACTTGGATAAACAGAGGAGGAAATGATTTTGTCAGGAACGTGTCTGCCTTTCAGTTAACTAGGGATGGCTATGACAAGGTTACACTGTACTCTGTTCTCCTGGCCAGTGAATCCTAAACAGGCAGGCTGCATAGAGTGCCTGAAGTTGTTTCTTTGTGAGCTAGCCCTCCTCAACACCGGAACTGGGCATAGGAATTCTGCTTTTCCCAGTTCCCCTCTGCAGCATGTTAAAGGTAGATGGGGTTTTGACGACATTGTTTTCGACTTTTTTATGAGGGAACTGAGGCACAAAGAAATATGATGACTAGCCGAAGGTCATGCACCCCGTTGATGAAACTCAGATCTCACTCTCATTTCAGTATTCTTTCAGGGACACTGTGTGTCCCCCTCCCTACTGAGAATTGGGCCTAATGGGCTCTTGTGAGTCTACCTTAGGGAATAAAAAGTACTATACTTACCATTTCCTGCTGTCCCTCCCTAGGTGGAGGAGACTCTGACAGCAGTAGACCTGCTGATTCTCAGAGATGGTGGCCACAGAAGCAATAGAACCTGCTCACTTCTCTGAGGAGATGCCCATGGTCATTGGCACCCAGGTCTTTACACCTTAGCCCACCCTTGGGCTTCTGGATCACCCTTTTCCCTGTTAAGGGTCTATCAGCCTTCTGAAAATGGAGCCATCTTCAGGAAATCTAGGCTGCCAGAGACCCAGACAGGGTGATTAGGAACAAGAAAATGGGCCATTATGAAATTACTCATTTCATAATGAGTAATTATGAAATTACTCATTTCATAATGAGTAATTATGAAATAGGTAGCATTCGTCTTTGGGTCCTCTCTCTTGCCCATCATGTTGTCCCCTCCCTCCTTCTGTGTTTCTGTCCCAAGCACCAATATACTGATCATTTGGATTCCTCACTTTCCTGAACCTGCCTCAAGTAGAGTGCTTAGTGGTCCATGCCTTCTACCAAAAATCACTCATTCTTTGTCCAGACCCATTGCCAAGGAACCAATACTCTCCATTCCAATGGGTGAATGTGTGAGAGGACTTAGTGGCTGATAATGCTTTATTGTGCTGTCTTCCATGGGACGTTTGCATTTGGACGGCAGCCCTAAAGCTGACTATGAATCAATAAAAAGGTCTTGGGAATTGCAGCCACTGTAATGGGTTGGTGGGGAAGGCTAACAATGTTAACCCTTGTGTCACATCACACAGAGGCAGCCTGAGGAGACAAGAAGAAGCCAACCTCCATGGTGACTACATAGCAGCCTCCCTCTTACCCCTCCCTATGTTTGATGTTTCAAACACTAGCTGATCCACTGAATTTCCTCCATATTTTCATGACTTCCCAGTTCAATATATCTCCTCTTTAACTTAAAAAAACAAAACAAAACAAAACAAAAAAGATGTTATTTGTGTGGCCACATGTACATAGTCACACCTTGCCCTTGAAGTTTACTTACCTGGCCACCTGAATGTATTGGGAACATGGCTGTAGCCCTACCCTAATATTTGTGGGGTCTAAGGCAAGAGTGCAAATGGAGACCTATATAACATATGTCCAAATATTTCAAAGTTGTAAATCAAGCTAAGGGACTATTACCTAAAATATGTCTATCCTCCTATCTTGAAAATTATACCTTCCTAATGGCAAAATTGACAAATATGTCTAAAGCTATTCTTTTTATGTGACTGAAAGTTGGCACAAAAATCAAAGATGACAGAATTTAATTGTTACTGAGCATATCTGAGTCTTTTTATGGTTGATGATGTTTGGTTGAGTAATAAAATAAAGGCATATGTGTATTTTATTTTCTTACTTTAATTTCAACAAAAATCACTAATTATGATGATCCAAATTTTCACACATTTGGTTTTCTATTGGCAGTAGTGATCTAAGAAATAAAAACTATAATTGTAATAAAAGTATACAAATTAGTGTTTTTGTAAAAACATTAATATACAGTAAACATAAAACATAAGTTAAAATTATATTCAAGTATGCTTTCAAAAAGTTATTTTTCTTGTAAAATATTTAAAAGTATTTATTATAATAAAAGATAAAATGTAAACTCTAATTAATGGTATCAAATTTCTAAGTTGAAGTTATGAAAATAAAGCTGACATTTTTAATTTAATTTTGAAAATGTAATTAAATCTTATTTTTAAGAAAATAAAATTAATGTTCATCTACTTGCTAAGCTAAAGATTTACTATCATGCTTCACAAGTGTTATACCTAAATTTATATACACACATAAATTTAAGAGTGGTATGAATTGGTAAATATTGCAAAATGTTCCCCAGTCACCCTAAGCAACTGTTGTAAATACCATGCTTATTCATGAGTTCCTCTGAAATCATGAATTGGGACACAAAGAAAAGCATGAAAAGAATGCTCAGCACTTCTGGGAAACCAAACTTATGCAAGAAACTATTGAATTCAAGCTATCTAAGAGAAAGGATTTGACAAGATAACTCATATGCTTATTCTTTTAGCTAAGCAGTTTTAATGCTCAATTTCTCCACATTCTGAAGCAGCATCAGTATCAATGTCAGCAGCAGCACAGCCCACAGTGCTCCTGGCATTCAAACACAGTTGCTTTTTGTTTTGAGACTACAGGGAGAAAGATGTGAAGAAGAGTTTCCTTGGGGCCCGAACAGTGTTGATCATGACAGTGGATGTTTGTGCTGTGGCAGTAATGACTGCCGGGTCCTGAATGATAGAGGTGCCCATGTGTTCTTTAATAAGTGCATTTTTATTTTGTTTTGTTTGTTTGTGGTAAGGAGGCATCTCTAAAGTAGGAGCCAAGGATCCCTCTTGGCTGGGTCTAGGATGACTGGATTAGTCAGGGTTCTCCAAAGAAATAGAACCAACAGAATCAGTTGATCTATCTGTCGTCTACCTATCTATCTATCAATCTATCTAACTATTGAATTGGCTAATATGATTATGGAGGCTGAGAAGTCCCAAGATCTGCAGGTGGCAATCTGGAGACCATGGGGAGTAGGTGGTGTAAGTTCCAGTCCAAAAGCCAGCAGGCTCAAGACCCAAGAAGAGTCAATTTTTCAGTTTGAGTCCAAAGGCAGGAAAAGACCCATGTCCAGCTCAAGCAGTCAGGCAGAGGCTTTCTCTTATTTAGACTTTTTGTTCTGTTTAGGTCCTTCAGTTGATGGGATGAGGCCCACTCACATTAGGGAGGGCATTTTGCTTTACTCAGTCTACTGATTCAAATGTTAATCTCATCTAGAAACACCCTCACTGATACACTTAGCAAAGTATTTGACCAAATGTCTGAGTGCTCCATGGCCCAGTCAAATTGACATGTAAAATTAACTATTACAATGACCAAGAGACACAAAATGTGCAAAAAGAGCTGTCCAAATAGATGTTTCCAAATCCACGGGCTAAAGCTCATAGCTATTACTTGGAAGATGTGACATTTGTGCAGAAAAACCTCCATTCTCAGCATTCATGATGACATAGCTATACTATAAGCTAATTTTGTAACACTGAATCCTTGTTTCTGAGTGACCAGACACATCAAGATACATATAGCATATAAAAAGCTATACATGTAGGTATAAATAGGTAAGAAAATGTAGAAAATGGTAGAAATCTCTCCATCTAAAGTTGTCACAATATTCAGAAGAATATTCATAATAAAATATGGTTCAGTTATCAGAAATATTTACACGTATGGATAGCTCATTCCCCAATGACTGTGGATCACATAGAATGTAACTATATATATGCACATATTATAAATTTACCTGATACAGTAATTGAGTACTTGCCAAGAGCAAAGTGCACTAGATTTTCAAAGGGAATTATGAAAGAAGCAGAAAGTAAAATCCTTGGCCCTGGGGAGTCTGAAGTTTTATGAGAATGCAAGACAGGCCTAAATATTAAATGTGTACCCATAAACACTGGCCATGAAAATAGACAGACACATGGATAACTACACACATTTCATTCTTTGGTTTTCCATTCATTTATAATTTGTGATGATTTAGACATGTGACATGGCAAACTGATGTTTACTTTTTGGCCAAGAACAGAATTTTCAAATAAAACAAAAAAGGAAATATTTCCTGGATGTCTAACATGTGCCAGGCATTGAGATGGTTGTTTTACATGCATTATCTCATTTAATCCTTAAATAGTTCTGTGAGGTGAACTTTTTACAAATGAGGAAACCAAGTCTCAGAACAGTTAAATATAGATCCAGATATAGATCACTCCAACTCCAAAGCTGCACACCATTCAAACAAACTGGCAAGAAAATACTTAGCCAGCTTCGGAGGGGCAACTATTCTAGAGAATATTAGAAGGTCACACGGACAAATATTGATAAAGGCTCATCCTTATCTTTTTGTTAGAGAAAATACATCAACCAACTCTGAGTTGATAGCCTGTTTAAATTTGTTGAATGCATTCTGAATAATAAAAAAACTGTTTCCTACATAATAGTCAAATAATTTGACTTTTGGTTAACTTCCAGCCTATTGTTTCTCATTTGAATCTGAATTAATTAAATCTGACTTTTGAGTTTGAATTGTGGACAGCAAAAGTGTCCTAGCATGGACATTTTTGTAGTTGGTGGCCTTCAGAGACTCCACTAGGATAAGTATTGCCGGTCTATAAAGATGACCCAGTTCAAGGGCAGGTTCTCCCCTCTGCCCTTGATCCCAGCAAGAAGGCTCAGAGCTACAAACAAGGTCAGTATACTTAATAAAACAGCAACCATCCTGTGCGATTACGTAGTGCTTTGTGGGAATAAGGCTCAGTGATACATGGGCCCAGCAGTGTGCACTGCAGGTAGGTCCCTAGTAAGTGTTGCTGACGACTGGGATGGCATGGGTGTACTAACCGCGTACTAGTGTGGAGACACTTTATTTTGAACTGAGATCAGAATTAGAAAAGCAATGCTAGCAATGAACACTCTGCTTGAGTTAAGATTTCTTTTTACAATGTCCTGCTACCTAAATAAAACAAGGCTCTATGTTCACCAAATCTTTGCAGGTAATTAGTGTCAATGATTTATCTCAGAGAAGTCTCATCGTTCCTGTATTCAGAGATTTAAGTGGTTATTTTAGAACTAGCCAGTGTGGTTTAGATTTTGATCTGTAGCTTTGGTTTTCTTGTGATTCATATTGATTGTTCCAATTTGTGTGCTGCTTTGCTCCATAGGTTCTTGATCCACTTGTTTTTCTCCTCTTTGGCATGGTTATAGGTTTATGTTTCTAATTTTCTATTATTTTTTCTTCTTGGATTTTCAGTATTTGTGCTCAAAGTGGCTTTTTTTTTTTTTAAAAATAGTTCTTGTTTTTGTCTATTTGCCCTGCTGTCAGGCCTGTTTGGCCTTGTCCATGACATAATGGAAACGAAAGTGCTTTGTAAGCTGCAAAGCACTCTTCGAATGTAAGAGATGATTACTATTTTATTAAAAATAATAACCTTGTTTGTAGCTCTGAGTCTTCTTGCTGTAATCAAGGGCAAAGTGGAGCACCTCATTGGACAGGTGGGTCATCTTTATGCACGGAGTGCCCAGTTCACAATAGCTCTAGCAACCAATGTTACGGCCCTAGATTCTCTGTGCACGTGGATTACACCCTGTGTCTACTCCAGAGAATGGAGTCATAAGCCTAAAAAGCAGACACAGGGCCCACACAGGGCAGCCCCAACAGCCTGAATGGTCCTTCTCGAGGCGTAATTCCTGACTTGTGCCCACACCCTCATCTTGAAGGCCTGAAACACTCTGCTAGGCCAGCGTTAGGCTAGGTTCCACCCTCCTTCTGGTTAATGGGCAAAGAGAATCCTGTGCTCTGTCAGAGATTCCGTTCTAGACTGTGTAACAACATTGTGGCGATGCCTTTGTTTACTTTCTTGCTCCACAAGCAAATTCATATCACCTTTTAAGAATCAATCCCAAAGTGGTTTGACAACAGGAACTTCATCCTGCTTAAGAATAGTTCTGCCTCCCCATCAAGAAGTCCTACTGAGTTTAGGCCTGAACTAAAACAGGGCCCCATGTACAATTATACTTTTTTAACTGGCATAGGAATAAGCCCAGTTTATATGGCTTGGTTTTATACCACTTATACTAGTTACTTATATACATGCCCTTAACTTGCTTATATCTAGAACTAGTTTGTAACTTTTGAAAAGTAGCTATTTGTTTCGACTAAGCTATGATTAGTGGAATTCATCCCAACCTTGAGATAAGCAAGAGAAAGAGGTCCTTATTGGCTTCTCAGTAGATTGGAGATGTAGAAATTTTCTTCTGGGGGAGGGAAGGGGATGATAGCTCCCCCTAAAAGTTGTGTGGTGTCCCAAGGTTGAGTTCAAGGAGGTGGGACAGCATTTCATAAAAGGAGATACCTCTGTGACTGGGTATCCATAGGATCTGCACAAGGCGCCTTCGTGATATAGGCAGTATTGAAGTCCATCTTTGTCTTCACATCTTCTCCTTGTTTTTTATTCCTATTTTTAATTCATTGATTTATCTGTTTATGCCTTTATTCAGCAAATACTTATTGAACACTTACTTAGTACCAGGCAGATACTGTGCTAGATGCTGGGGACCACACATGTCGTTTCTGACAATTGTCTTGGATCTCAAGGTCATCTGTGCTGTCGTCTGTGCACGAGCTATAGGTCAGACAGACCTGGGCTCTAGGGCGTTCTACCATGCTTGTTTTATGTGTTACCCAGTAAAACTTACCCTGTAACTTTTCATCTGGCTCTTACTTTATGCATCTGTAAAATTTCATAATAACAACTTCCAAATAGGGTTGTGGTGAGGAATCCATAAACAATGTGTGTGACGCCTACTTACACATAGTAAGTCTTTCACTCATTAATTGGTGATTGCATCCTTCACATTCATTTCTCAATCACCACCTCAAACTCACTGACTGCTCTTCTTTGCCTGGGACAAGTTGACTTTCAACTGGAATTTAATAGTGTTTAAGTCTTTATGTGAATAGACATATGAACAAGACATTCTCAGTAAAGTGTAGCTTCTAGTATTGCAGAACTGTTACATATAGACACATTTCCAGTTCAACATTTTCCTTTTACCAGCATGATTGAAGGTTTTGTTTTTTGTTTTTTTTACCATTTTTCCCCTAGCTTTATTAAGATATAATTGACAAAAATTGTATATATTTTTGGTATACAACTGATTTTTAAAAACTTGAACAGTTAAATTAATCACAGTAGTCACATTGGCTGGCTAGGCAACTATTAAAATAACAAAACAAAGAAATGTAGCTAATAATCAAAAGTGGAGATAGAATGGAATCTTAAAAAATATTGAATCCAAAGAAGGCAGAAAAAGAGAAAAAAGGGAACAAAAATAGACAATTCAAATGGACAACAAATATAAAGATGACCTATTATAGTTGTCCCATAGCTCACAGATTCTCTATTAATTTTTTTTCCACTTTGGAAAATTTCTATTGCTATGTCCTCAACTATATCAATAATCACATTAAATATCAAGACATAAATAAGTTATAAGTAAGTTGGTGGAAAAAAGATATACCATGTTAATATTAATACTAATCTAAAGAAAGCTGGAGTGGCTATATTAATATCAAAGTAATTTTCAGAGCAAAGAATATTACCAGGGATAAAGAGAGTTCCATTACAATGATGAAGGAGTCTATTCACCAATAGGACGTCACAGTCTTAAACACTTATGCACCGAATAACAGAACTTCCAAACACATGAAGCACAAACTGATAGAACTGCAAGGAGAAATAAACAAATACACAATTACAATGACAGATTTCAACAGTTATTCTCAATAATAGATAGAACAGATAAAGAAAACATCAATAAGAATATAGAAGACCTAAACACTACAAACTAACTTGACATAATTGACCTTTTTAGAACCCTGCATCCAATATCAAAAGAACACACAGGACTTTACACCTGACAATCTAGCACCTGACATAGCACTCCAGCAAATTCTGTCTGTCAAGAGGAAAACATTTCTGTCAACAGTAAATATCATTGTCCTAGACCTCTCTAGGACATGAGAAATGGCACAGAATTCCTGTCAGAGTTGTATAGGCCCTTCCTGGAAGCATTGCTGCTGGATATCCTGGTTGCAGCCTCAAGAGAAGGTCATTGTTTAAAGACAATAGCTCACTTGCCCAGGATGAGGTCAGGGATTGAATCTGAATCAAAAATCTAACCCACACATTGTCACCTTGTTGGGGAGAAGAGCACCTGCTAGCTGTGTCCAGACCTATTAAAATCATCATGCTATTGCTCTCAGGGGCTTGGCATTGGAAAAAACATGACAGCACCAGGGTTAGGCCAATATCAAGATTTTCTGCCATTTTTTGTACCTCTGGATTGTTGGAATAAGTCAGACAATACAGATGTCCCCAAAAAACCTTCTTGAGAGATTTTACTCCCTTAACATAATGTATGACAAGATATGTCTTCCTACCCCCTACCTTCCCAAATGAATTTTGAATTTGGGAAGGTAGGAAAAAATTCAAAACCATAAGAAATATGATAGAATTGTCAAGTACACATGTAATCAGCTTTAAATTATAATATGTAAACACAATTTACATAATTATATAACAAATTACCACATTTTGATCAAGGAGAAAAAAAGATAAACTAGAACAACCTTTGGTATAATGATGACATTTCATGGTGCCGTACTGTGGGGAACCCTACTATTACCAAACCCAGTGAACTGTTCCCCTTGGGAGTCAGACACACAGGTGAAGGATGGAGGAGGGAAATAGCTACAGCCATGCTGTGCAATTTATGCACCTCGCCGTGAACCTTGGCTATATCTTGTGCTTCTGTACTCCAAATGGGCTTCCTCCATGAAACTGCCTCTCTTGTGAACACAAAGATATGTCCATATTATAGTATACACAGTAATTTATAATAGTCTACCATCAGCTGATATTACACTGCTTTGTGCGTAGTATGTGGACTTTACAACAGTGTTCTTCCATTTTTCTCTTCCTGGCCTGTGTGCTGTTCTTATCATAAATTTACTTTTATGCATATTATAAAACTCACATTATATTTTTTATTATTTTTGCTTTAAATAGTCAATTATCTGTTAAGCAATTTAATCGGTAAGTCAAAAAATCTTTACCCATTTAGTTACCGTTTCCAGTGCTCTTCATTTCTTTGTGTAGATTCAGGTTTACATCTGCTATCGTTTGCCTTCTGCTTGAACTACTTCCTTTAATATTTCTTGCAATGCAGATCTGTTGATAATGAATTCTTTTAGCTTTCATATATCTGAAAAAAATAGTTATTTTGCCTTTATTTCAAAAGCAATTTTCACAGGGTAAAGAATTCTACGTTAACCGTTTCTCCCCCATTCAGTACTGTAAAGATGCCACTCCACTGTGTTCCAGTGTGCATTATTTCTAAAGGAAAATCTGCCTCCATTATAATCTCTGTTGCTTTGTATGTAATGTGTTGGGCTTTTTTTTTCCCCCTCTGGCTGCTGTTAAGATTTTCTCTTTATCACTGGGTTTTAAGAAATTTGATTATAATGTGTCTAAATGTAGTTTTCTTCAGGTTTCTTGTGCTTGGAGTTTGTTGAGCTTCTTGGATCTGCAGGTTTATAATTTTCATCAAATTTGGAAATTTTTCAGCGAATATCTTTTCAAATATTTTCTGTCCTCCCCCTTTCAGAAACTCTAATAACGTGAACATTAGGCCTCTTGCAGTTGTCCCATAGCTCACAGATTCTCTATTAATTTTTTTTTCCATTTTGGAAAGTTTCTATTGCCATGTCCTCAGGTTTACTAAAGCTTTCTTCTGCAAAGTCTAATATGTTCTTAATTTGATCTAGTATATGTTTCCCTCAGATATCACAGTTTTTATCCTCAGAAGTTTGATTTAGGTCTTATTTATACCTTTCATGTCACATTTCACATCCTCAAGTATTCCTTTACCTTCTTGAACATATGGAACACCATTTTAATAATTCTTTCAATGTCCTTGTCTACTAATTGAATTATCTGTGTCAATTCTGGGTCAATTTCAATTTATTGATTTTTCTTCTCATTATAGTCATATACTTTTCTGCTTCTTTGCATGCCTGGTATTTTTAATTGGATATTATGAATATTACCTTGGTGTTATATAGTTTAGTGTTCCTATAAATATTTTTGAGTTTTGTTCTGGTACATTGTTAAATTACTTGGAAATAGTTTGAGCCTTTCAGGTCTTGTTTCTATGCTTTGTTAGGTAGGATCAGAGCAGTTTGGTATACAGTTAATTTTCCCCACTACTGTGGCAAGACCCTTCTTTGTATAATTATGAGGTTTTTGCACTCTGGCAGGTGGAAGAGGTGCTATATCTTTGTACCTCTAGCGCTTTCAAATAATTGTTTCCCCTGGCCTTGATTAGTTTCTTCACACACTTGAACTGATCAGTACTCAACTTAACTCTAAAGCTGGACCTTCTTCAGTTCTCCAGAATCTTCTCTCTCTGTGTGTAGCTGCCCTGAAAACTGTTGCTGTCCCCAGGACGATCAGCTCCATGTCCTCAATTCAGGGAGACCACTAGGCTGCATGCAGGTCCCCTCCTTGCACCAGGACCTGAAAACTCTTCAGGCGGTAAGTTGGGGCAATCCTAGGAATCAGCTCATTTGTTTCCCATCTCTCAGAGGTCACTGACCTTCATTGCCTAATGTCCAGTATTTTGAAAACTACGTTTTCACATATGTTGTCTGCTTTTTTAGATGTTTGAGACAGGAGGGTCAATTCAATTCTTTTTACTTAATCTTGGGTGGAAGCAAAGTCTGTAGTATCCTTTATATTTAAAAGAATTTTTTGTGCCTTTTCTTATTTAATTTAATTTATTTTATTTTATTTATGGGGCTAGAGGAGCTTATGGAGATGAGCCAGAAAAGGTTTCTTTGGATTGAATGCAAAAGAGATGATTTTTCTCATTCTTTTTCACTATCATGATTCTTTGCCTTGCCACCAGAGTAATCTTCCCAAATCTAATCATCTCTCATTTCTGCTTAAATCCATCATGGCCCTTGAATGACTGCTGAGTAATGTCCAAACCCCTTAGTATGCACACAAGCCTCCTATGTACCTGTTAACCCTTATTTCTAATACCACTCACCTTCCCCACCATACCCTGCACTCTAACTAAGCCTCCGCTGTCTGCTAAGGTAGCAGTTTATGGGTTCTGGAAGCAGAGCCAGTGTTCAAATCCTACTTAATGGCTGCCTGATCTTGGGAAATTAACTTCTATAATATTTTATCAGAAAATAAGAGTAATAATACTACATACCTCCGAGGTTTGTTGTGAACATCAAATAAAATAATACATATGATGTGCTTACCACAGTGTCTGGCCTAGAGTAAGTGCTCTATTAACTTATTACTGTGATTACTCTTCAGATGCATCATGTTCTGCTTCTCTGCCCTCTTGGCCTTTAAACATGGTTCTCCCTTTGCCTGGAAGTTCTCCTTCTCTTGCTCCATACAATTTTCACCTGCTAAGTCCCACTTCTCTTTTCAGAAGCATCTCGAGCTTTTCCTCACGGGGGAGGCTTTCCCTGACCTTCTGATCTTACCAGGATGTGCTCCATGGTGCCTGTTCATGTTGTTTGTCATTGTTCTTCCTGTTCCGCCTCAACACAGGGGCAGGGAGACTGTGCCTCATGGCAAATAACTAATACATGCTGGTTGGAGGGTAAGTGAATGGGGATTGGCTTTTAATAACTGTTGAATAGAATGATGAAAAGGTGATGAAATGATGAAAAGTTTACACAACTAACCTAAAATGTTGTTTAAATGGGCACCAGTAGAGCTCTAAAATTCCTAGGCAAAAGTACAGTGAGAGGAACAGGAGTAGGGTGCTCAGGGATACCATCTCGCCAGCCACTGCTGCCTGGGGAGCTTCTCTGTAAAACTACCACGAGAGGCAACAGAGGTACCGTTTCAGTCCGGTGACAAGGAACGCTACTTGGCAAGGAAAAGAACAAAGCCTAGTGATGAGAAGGAAAAAAACAAATGGGTGAAAATGGAAATCATAAGCCACACAATGTGAAAATGGCTCCTGACCCCTATCCTCACCCCATGGCCCAGGCACCTGGCGTCCATGGCATCATCTCTGCACAGCCAGAATTTTAAGAGATGCCTGCCAATATTTACATTACCCCACCTAATGAAATCAAGGTGGACTGGTGAACAATCACTTTAAAAGTTAATTGTTGAAAACCCACAGGTTAGAGCTCTTAAGCTAATGCCTGTTGGCTTGATGGCACTTTAGTGCTTGCTCTTTTTAAAAAATTGTTTTTATTTTTGTTTCTCATTTTTAATGGCCAAAGGTAGACCTCTTTTTAATTTTATTACTTAAGGCAGGTTAAGGGACTTCCTGCTTGGCTTTTCTGAGTAGTTATTTCCTTCCCTCCCCTCTACTCTTTCACGTTTGCTTTTTGCTCTTCCTTGTACACCAGCCCTGCAGCCATGCCTGCACAGACATTGGGGAATCCTGGTAAATCCAAGCCCTACCACTCTCCAGCCCTCCTGAAGCCCCTGGAGGCTGTGTTAAGGAGACACCCCCCTCCCCACCCTGCTCCACCTGAGTCACTGGTGATGTGCTCAGAACTCCACCAGCATCTCTCCTCCGGGGCCAGTTCCCTCAATGGTCCTGGAAAGAATCAGAGACGGCGGACCTCTCCTGTTTAAGGGAACATGTTTCTACCCCACAGATTGGAGGCTGTGATCACAGTGATGACCCACCCAGAGGAGAGCTCACAGCAAAGCTGGTGTCTCTCTGCCTCCCTTTCCCCTCAGATCTTACACTGCAGTGAGTGACAACAGGGGATTTTTAGTAATTCTTATATGGGGTAGGAAACTGACAAGGTATCTTTCCTTTCTCAACCAAAGCCTGGCATGAATTTGAGTCTATCAGTATATTTCCATTTATTGATGAGCAGATCACAGACTAGCCCCTGGGCATGTTTTCAAACTTAATGAAGAAAAGACAGTTTCTGCCACAAGAGCTCTTCATCTAACTGACAATGTCAATCATGAGGTGCTCTGGGCTCCTGGCTGCTCTAGATAATGAAACCTTTCTTCTAAACTCTGCAGAGGCTGGGGAGACAGGACAGTGGGCCGTGGTGGCGGGGGTTGGGGGGCAGAAGAAGTCACCAGTTCATCTCAACTGTTTCTCTTTTTGCCTCACTATGGGCCTTGGTAAAGGTATAAGGGAAACCAGAGGGGTGGGGTTTGGTGGCAGCTGGAAGGTCATGGAAAGCAGAGCTGAGAGTCTTCCCCTGAGGGAAATGATGCTATGGCAGCTGTTTTAAACTTGAAAGTGGTTCTGTTCATTCTTTGTGGTGGAAGGTCAGCGTCTGAGAGATTCTCCTTCCACAAGGTCATTGTCCTTTCCACTTAGGACACAGAAAACAGGATTGTAATCTGAAGCCTGTCTTGGAGATTATGTATTCCAATTGGTTTTAAACCGTTCTTTAGTTGGGGAACACTTTTTTCCCCTTAAAGGAAAGCTCTTGTCTCTGCAAGACCCTAATAGATAAACACACCAAAAAGAGAAGTAAGAATTTGGTGGTTTGGGGATAGAAAGAAGTTGTGTGTGTGTGTGTGTGTGTGTGTGTGTGTGTGTGTGTGTTGGGGTATAAACCCCAAGTGGCCATGGAGGTGCTCTAGAAGGCATTAGGTTTCTGAGAAGAACTGAAAACCGTGGATCTAGTTCAGTGCCCTCAGGCTGAGGATCAGAGAGGTCATGAGACTTGCTGAAGAGCAAACCTGTAATTCCTGGTGGAGCTGGTCTTCAAATTCCCCTTTCCCCCAAAGATGGGGTATCTACTTGGTGCCAGGCACCCTGCTGTGCACCTGTGACACCAAGAGGGAACAGGCTTTGTGTGGATCTTCTGGGCATTGCTGGGAAAGTGTGGCCTCACAGGTCTCTGGGACATCCTTTGACTCCTTTCTCTTGCTCCTCCCACAACAATGTTACTTTCACCCTAAAAGAATTCATGTGTTTGTGACAGAGGAGTTTCATACTTCTGCTTTCTAGAAGCAGTAATTTGCTCACATTGGCCAGAAGACTACAAGTCATCCTTGTTACCTGCACCTCTGTCATCTCCCTCCATCGGCCATCACCGACATCTGCTGACTCACCTCCCGGAGAACTTGAGTCGGTCTATTCGGTTCCATCTTTCTATGAGCATCCTGGTCCAAAACACCAGGCAACAGCCTCCTTACTGACTTTCTCCTTTCGTCCTGGTCTCATTTAACTTCATTCTTCACATATAAACCAGCATGATGTTTTTGACCTGAAGTTCTGATTTACTAGCCGAAAACCCCGCCATGGCTTCCCATTGGATTTAGGGTGAAGACCACAATCCTTAACCTACTCCTGTGACTGTGTGAACAGTGTCCTGTATGTTACTCTAGTCTATTCTCACATCTCCCCCTCCTCTCTGCCCTCCAGCAAAAACATCCCTTCCTCACCACTGTGCAGGCCACCTGAGAAGTGGCAGGTGGTATGGAAGAGGCCGGTGGCTTTGGAAATTGATAATTCTGGGCTCACTGTTTACTAGCTAAGTTACTTAGGCTCACTATGCCTCAGCTTACTCATCTGTAAAACGGAGTTAAAGTGCCACAATGTTGTTTTGAGTTTAACTGAGATAATATATGTGCATTTTTTGGTACAATGACTGGTCAAGGTGCTCAGAGAATATTAGTTCTCTGTCTGGAGTCTGTCCCTCATTGGCTCCTCCTAGAGTTGCAGATCCATCAGTTGTCTTGATTGAGGGGAACATCAGGCTACTGTTTCTTCAGTACTGATTTCTAGCTGCCTAAGCTCTGTAGTTGGCATAGAAAAGTTCTTGTTCCTTGGAACTCTGCCTGGCTGTCCCCAAAGCTGCCTACCACAGGTCTTCCTGAGATCTCTACCCAGGCTTGAGGAAGGGCCGGTCCCTTGTTCACACACTGGAATTATGCCCACAGTCCATGCCTGGGGCTGTTGCCATTGCTGTTCCCTGGGTCCCCACTGGAGTGCCTCTCAAAGCCTTATCTCCACTTTTTGAAGGAGAAGTTGCCCAAGCTGGAGCTCTCAGCAACACTTCTACTGTCCTGGAGTTCTTGAGGGTTGGCAGACATGGATGCCACTGGCCGTGTCCCCATTAGCCCTTGGAGCTGGAATCCTCAGGCAAGATGGTGGTTCTGCCTGGAACCAGGGGTAGGCCATGGCTCCCAGATCTCCTTCTGTGTGGACAGCCTTGGCTTTCCAGCTCTGTGGTTCCCATCAGATGGCCTCATAATAGAACTTGGTCACTTTGCCTGCACTAGGGACCCAGGCCAGGTTCCTGACAGAGCAGACTGAATGGGTATGTCTATGCAGTTGCTCTCCCTCCCCAAGGTCTAGCATGGGCCATTTGTCTACTGACCACTTGCCTGGACCCTTGTTTTATCTGGTGCTGCTCTGGTCAATGGCTGATCCCAAACTTCTCATCATTTTCTCAGCTGCCTCACCTATTATGGATGGTTTTTACACACTCTCAAACATGTATCCAAATTTTGAGCATCTCACCAAGAATTTTGTGGGAGAGGTACAAACTTATAATAACATATAATTGCTGCAGTGCCCTGTGGTATATCAATAGCACTCTTTTGCAATCAGTGACATAGATAAGATGGTCTTCAGATTTGGTAATTCCTAGACACTAGTTGTATTTACTTGCTTTGTTTCTTACTCAAATTTAAATACAGTCATGCACTACATAATGACATTTTGGTCCATGATGGAACGTACGTAAAACGGTGGTCCCATAAGATTATAATGGAGTTGAAAAATTCCTATTGCCTAGTGATGTCATAGTTATGGTAATGTCATAGCACAACACATCACTCACGTGTTTGGTGTAAACAAACCTACTGTGCTGCCAATTGTGTAAAAGTATAACACATACAATTATGTACAGTACATAATATTTGATAATACGTGATTATGGCACTAGTTTATATATTTGCTATACTATATTTTTTATTGTTATGTTAGAGTGTACTCCTCCTACTTGTAAAAAAAAGTCAACTGTAAAACAGCCACAGGCATGTCCATCAGGACGTCTTCCAGAAGCAGGCATTGTTATCATAGGAGATGACAGCTCCATGTGTGTTATTGCCCCAGATGACTTTCCAGTTGGACAAGATGTGGAGGTGGAAGATAGTGATATTGATGATCCTGACCCTGTGCAGGCCTAGGCTCATGTGTGTGTTTGTGTCTTAGTTTGTAGAAAAAAGGTATAAGAAGTAAAAAATACAAAATTTTAAAAATAGAAAAAAGCTTATGTTAATAGTATAAAGATATAAAGAAAGAAAATATTTTTGTATAGCTGTATAATGTGTTTGAATTTTAAGCTAAATGTTGTTATTAAAGAATTAAAGTTTAAAAAAGTAAAAAAGTTATAGTAAGCTAAGGTTAATTTATTATTGAAGATAAATTTTTAAAATAAACTTAGTGTAGCCTAAGTGTACAGTGTTTATGAGGTCTACAGTAGTGCACAGCAATGTCCTAGGCCTTCACATTCACTCACCACTCACTCACTGACTCATCCAGAGCAACTTCCAATCCTGTAAGCTCCGTTTATGGTAAGTGCCCTATACAGGTGTGCCATTTTTTATCTTTTATATCCTATTTTTACTGTACCTTTTCTCTGTTTAGATATGTTTAGATAAACAAGTACTTACCATTGTGTTATAATTGCCTATAGTATTCAGTACAGTAACATGCTGTACTGGTTTGTAGCCTAGGAGCAATAGGCTATACCACATAGCTTAAATGTGTGCAGGCTATACCATCTAGGTTTGCATAAGTTCACTCTGTGATGTTTGCATAACGACAAAATTGCCTAGCGAGGCATTTCTCAGAACGTTTCCATGTCATTAAGCGATGCGTGACTGTACATTGAGTGAGAAAAGTAAAGTAGAATTTATTTAAATATGTTAAAAACATTTAAAAATCTTAGATTATCAGTAATAAATTACTTGTGAGCTCCCCATAGATGGTAAAGACACACTGGCAAGTACAAGACCTTAAGGGGAGGAGTCCAGTGAAGGTATCTCAAAAGTCGTCTTCACTGGCTGCGTAGACACTCATAGTCTCTGGGCACAATGGGGCCTAGTAGTTGGGGGTGACCATGGTCTCACTGGAGGTGAGCAGGACACTCTTGTGGAGTGTTCTTGAGCATGCTCCAGTGCAAGGGCCTCACTGGGCCACTTCATGCAACCGAACCCTAATCCTCCAAGGCTGGCAATGGAAGGGCCATGTGGCATGTGAGTGGGAGTCGTCCTGAAGCCTGCCCTCTGGGAGCCACATTCCCCTTGCACATCACTGCAGCCCCTACACAGAGGACATCAGTAGACCAGTCAAGACGGAGCTTCATTGAACCCAGTCCAACTTCCTTTACACTTCCTCCTTCAGTGTGCATTTCCTATCGCCCTCTTGCCCTGTCTTGCACCCTTCCAGGCTTTGATGCCTCATCCCTTGTGAGCCACTGCAAGAACAAGAACACATTATCGTTGCAGTGGGGGGTGCTACACTTTTTCTCCAGCTTCCATCCCAGCTTGAAATAATAAGAGCAAATGCTGCTTCCCCCCTGTGGCTTCTTATAGTGTCCCTTCCCGGGCACAGGCACATCCCGGAGACTTGCAGGAAGGAAACTGCAGCTATGCTGAGGAAAAACAGCAGCCTTGGCTTTTGAGGGGATGGCAGGACAGTGGCAGGGTGACAGAGTTTGGGAACTGTCTGTGATTCTGTCAGCTAAGTATCTTGTCTCATTTAATACCTACACACACTCCTCCATTCCTCTGAACTCTGACCATCGAAGCCCCCAGGGAGCCTTAGAATTTATGGAGACAATGACTTGGTGTCCTCTAAGTCTTTGACAATGCTCGGGGCTTTGATATCTGTCAGCTCTGGTTGTGGTTGGGAGGCCGGGGTGGGGTGGAGAAGTGCCTCCTCACCCCCACCCTTGGCGCTCCTGCCCTGCTCATCCCTGGAAGAGCTAAGACACATTCCAGCTTTGAAGGTGGCCCCTGGTCAGTCACGAATCCCCCAAACAGGTGCTCTGGCCGTCAAAGTCTTGAAGCAGTTAAACTTGCTTTCACCTTTGTTGCGGTTCCCTTAAAAGAAAATAGAGAGATCTTCGAAAGGTGGAGGGGGTGGCAGGCCAGGAACGTAAAGTGTGTGCAATCACTCAGATACAAGTGGCACCACTAAAAATTGCCTTCATATATCAGCTTATGGTTTACACACTCTGGCAGAAAGGACACTAAAAGGTCAGCAGGAAAAAAATGTATATGTCAGGCCTGGAGCTGTGGCTCCAAAGGTGGAGAGGAGACGCGATCTGGGATGGGTTCTAGAGGGACCGGCGGGGAGCTTGATGTGGCAGCATTCTTTTTTCCACTCTTTATTTTGTTTTATTTTTAAGGAAGTTGCTTGCAAACGTCAGCAGGGAAGCTAAGGTATAGACTGGGAGTAACCCCTCTCTCTGACCCCCGGTGACAAGACGGATAGTTCCATTCATCTATGGGTGAGCAGCCGAGGCTCGCTGCATTTTTTTTTTTTCCTTTTTGCTTGGATTCAGGATATATTTGTTTGCAGAGAGGGATGTCATGCTTGTGAATGTGCCGCTCAGTCATGTGCCTGCGGTGAAATCCGAGGAGGGGAGAAGAGACAGGAGAGAAGGAGGTGGTGTGGAGAAAGGGCAAGCTATACTCTGGGGGCTTTGAGTGTGCCAGCTCGGATCCAGAAACAAATCTTCCACCAAATGCTAATGGAGAACGGGCCTTCCAACCCGGAGTATCGGCGAGTGTGCTGTAAATTAATAATGCGCCCTTTTAGTAGCAACTGCCTTGTGAAAAAGTCTGGGGGTGGATTATTCATCCACTGCCCCTTCCGTCCTCCCACCTCTCACAAGAGAAGGAGCTAGGAACACTGTCGGTCTCTTGGAGTTTTGTTTAAGACTGACCCTCTCCCCTTATTTTATTAACCGTGTAACATTTTCAGGTTGTTTTTTCCTCTCTGTCTCCTCCAGCGAGTCTCTATTGATCACTGTTTACAGTTATAATCCCTTTCAAATTTATCATCCATGACTAACACCACACGTATTGATTAGTGTTGACGGATGTCCCTCTACAGTGTAGAACCACCGTGATCCTGGCCGGTGGAATACAGTAGAGACGGAGACAGAGGGAAATATACATTTTCCCTTCTCCTTGATTTTCTTTTGGTGGTTTTCTGCTCCCCCTTTTGTTCCTAGCTTAGATGACTACTTTCCTACAGATGCTTAGCAATTGCTTTGCATATTTTTAAGATAATTTCTTTATTCCCAGAGAAGCCTTTTGGGAGGAAAAGAAAAGTGCTCTTTTGCTCCTGGGTGGTCACTAGGGGGTTGTGGACAGGTCCTAAAGGAGATCAGATTTATGAGGGACATCCACGTGTCTTAACCTAAAGCCTCAAGTAACAAAGATGTAAAGGCTAGTTTTTTAGGGACAAATTAGATGTCACTTGTGACTAAGGACAAGGTGTCCGAAATCTGGACTATAAGTGGAGTCATTTGTCAATAGTGCAATTTTTTTTTTTTTGTCATTTTTTGCTTACTCTCTGCAACGTCCTTTTTGCCTGTTGTGAGCCAAAGGCAAGCGACAGTCAGGTTGTCTGTGCACTCATCTGTCTTGCCCGAGTCATGTTTCTGGGGCTTCCTGTTTTGGAACACTCCTATGCCCCGCTTGTCCCGCACGTGCATATAAAGTCCCCATCCCCGCCCCGCCCATCAGGCTAGCACCGAGTTGTGGAGAGGTCTGGTCCTTCCCTTCGACCAGCCCCCTCGTAGGTAAGCCGCCTTGAGAGTCCTGAGCTCAGCTGCCTCAACTGTGCAATGGAAACAATAATCCTTTCCTTGCCTACCAAACAAGGAAGCTGTGAGGGACCAGCCATGAGAGGGACTCAAAAAATCATAAAGGACCTCGTAAACCAAGATCGTGTGATTATTACTCTGGGAGCTCCCCCTTTCCTCCTCCTCCTCCTCCTCCTCCTCCTTCCTCTCCCCCAACCCTTCACACTCCAAGGAGGTTTTTTTGCTCTGGAAGGTTTTTCTTATACTCTAAGGAGTGCCACCAGAGGATTCAAGGAATAGACTTGAACTAGAACAAAGAATTATAGAACTCAAAGGGAATTTAGAGGTCTTGTAGCGTAACCCTTTAATTTTGCATTTGAGGAAACTGATGAAGCCTAAACATTCGGAATAACTTATTCCACATCGCACAGTCCGTGAGAGATAAGCCCAGAGAAAGAACTTGGTTTTCTGACTCTTAGGCAAGTGTCTGTCCCTTGCCTCCCCTCCTCCTCTCACCATGTCTCTCTCTCTCCCTCACCTCCTCCTCCTTTTCTCTTTCTTTCTCTTCTCTTCTCTCCCTCCCCGCCTTTTCCCTCTCCTCCCCCATCCCCTCTCCCTCTCCCTCCCTCCAGCCCCTCAGCAGCATTTCAGGTCTGGGGTAGAGACACAAGGCCCCTTGTTCTTGGAGCTCACTTTGCTTTGCAAAACCATTTTCTAAGAAACTCAAAGGATCCTTTACTACAGAAAATTCATATTAAAAAGTTAATTTTCTTTCCAAAGGAAAAAAAGGAGGTATGCTTAGCTCCTAGGGGAGGGCATATCCACATACCTAGTGTGCCATTCTGTCATGCTGTAGTGCTTTTGAATAGCTATTTAGTTGACTCATATGTAAATGATATTTTGTCCTCCCTCACCGCCTCTGTCCCCACTTTTGGCAATAATTTGATGGGATGTTTTTTGCCTCTTAACTTATCTATTTTACAAGTTTTCATGGTCTGTTTGTAATAGTGTTTTTGGTTCTTTGCACTACTTTAAATTAAGTTTCTCATATGGGTCTTATTATACCTGAATACTGCTCAGTTATTTGATGACTTAGTTGTAAATCCTCAATAAAAAGATCTTTAATAATCAGTTGGCATTTATTTAATATACCACCCATCTTATTAAATCTAACTCCTTAGATTTAATAGGACAGTTTATTGTATTTTAGCATCAGAATCGTGATGCTCTAGTTATGCTTGAGAAGGCACTTTCATTATAAACTCCTGTTTTTAGGCACTTATAATTTTCTTAAGTAGCACATTTATTTCAACATGCAATCGTTTTCTGTTCTCTTTTCCCTCCCTCTCTCAATTTGTACCATTTTCCCCTCATTTTTTAAAAAGTTTAATATGGAAATATATCTCAGACTTTAGGGGGAAAGTGATATCTGTGGCTGAGAATAGCTGAGCAGAGCTGCCAGGCTCCTTGAAATCCACAGTCGTGTTAGGTGCCATCAGTCAACCTGATGCAAATGTTGGTGAAGGTGGCTTCTAGCCCCAGGATTATGCCCCTATAGCTTGGGGAGTGTCCTTCCAAGTGCTTTCAAATGTATCCCCCCCCACTGGGTTTAAGCATTCTCTAGCTTTTGCCAGTGGTAAGAAACTGAGGAATTGAGAAGGCAGAAAGTCTACTAGAATAAAGACAAGCCACCCAGCTGCTCACCTGATGCTATCTCTGTCCAGCCCACTCACGGTGGAAGTGTGTGGGCCGTGCTCCACTGCCTGGCTCTTTATACAGGCTGTTCCTCAATGCCCACTTCCTCAAAGACACCTGTTGTGGCCATGTAGAGTGAGTCTGGTTCCCTTGTTATATATCTTGTAGAATGGGGCTCCTTTGTGATAGAACACTATCACATATTCCATGTTTTATAGTCAGTGGTGCACTGGACTTGACTCATATTGTCTTATGAGAGTTGATTGTATGCATCTCTTCCCAGCTCCATGTTCAGTGACATTAACTGGATAGCCTGAAATCAGTCATGATGGGGGTAGTTACACAGAGAAATGGGCAAATGCTGCAAATCAGAGCCTACTCCCTACCCATGGAAAGCTGATGTTTAAACATTCACCTACACACCAATTATGTGATGGTTTGAGACTGAAGCCTGTCCCCTGCTCTAGACTGTAAACTCCATGAGAACTAAAAACAGATGGACTTCATCTATTTTGGTTTGTGTTATATTACTATCACAGTGTCTGCCATGTCATAGGTGGCCAAAGAACTGAATTTAGAAAGAGATTTGGAATAGACAGAATCTTATTTAAGCAAAGAGACTGGACCATTCAAAGGCTCTTAATCTCACAAGATCAAGGTTCTCCATGATTTACTTCTAAGAATGAGTCATCTTGTACCAGGATCTAGCTTCCTAAGGAGAGGAAGGTTCTTAGATGTTCAATTGGTCCCATTGGTAAAATGACTCATCAGGTAGGCCTGTTTAGCCGTGCCCACTAAGAACAATTGTGTTCAGGCAAGGGAAGAGGCTGGATGATGCTCTCTGCCTTTTTTGAATTTATTTTATTTAAAAAGTTCTCTGTGTTCTGCTAGATAGCTGCTTCTATGGATTTTATGTTCCTGGTTCTAAGAGGATGATGCTTTTTGCTTCTACCTCCTCACCATGCTCCTACCTAGATAGTCACTGTCCCTCCAGGAACTTCGAGCTATTATCTAGTGAAATAGGGTCTGAGTATGAAGTCAGAGAGACCTGGGCTCAAACTTGGGCTCTGCCATAGTTTTGTAGCCTTGGAAATTTCTTCCATCCTTGAAGCCTAAATATCCTCATGCCTAAAATATGACACATCATAAAATGTTACATTCCATGAGATTAAACAAATATGTGAAGTTGCTGACAAATGTAAAGGTTATTATCAATTTTTAAACTTTTTCTTCCTTTTTCCTAGGCCTGGGTTCTGCCTTTATTGTTGTGATTAATTAATTACTGATTAATTAAAAAAATTTTCTGTTGAGAGTTTTACTTTCTGTAATGCAAGACCAAGTAATTTGGACAACCATTCCACTGAGAACAACTAGAAAAATTGGAAAAAAGTGTGGCATTAGTAGAGCTAACAAGACAGTGTAAACTGACAGGGCCAAGATCTGGAGAGTAATGAAACCTAGACAGCTAAATCCAGCATTTGGAGCAGCATTCCCCAGGGACATCTATTGGAATCCTGGAAGAGGTTGCCTAGAGGAGGAAGCTGGGTGTGACCCTTGACAGTCTCACAGGGCTAGGGGAAAAATTGGAGTTCAGGGACTATCAAAGAGAGACAACCCTGGTAAAAACACCAAGTTTTCAGTTGGAGTACGATTAAACTGACTTTAAACTGATATGCAGGGATTGAAGCCCAGCTTCAAATCATCTTAACTTCCTATTGGAATAAGGTGACCTGGGATGATAGTCCTCCTAGCTATCTCTCAAAAGCAAATGTAAATCCTCTCTGGAGGAAAATTTTATACAACTAATCCTGAAATTATTATGAAAGTTTTCTATATATACAATGTGCTACATTAAACAAAAATAACTAGGCATAGAAAAATATGAGATAAAGTGATTTAAAAAATTAAGAGAAGCAATATAAAATACAAACTGACCAGAGGAGATCCAGATAATGGAGTTATCAGACATGAATTTTTAAGTAATCATGATAAGTTGATATGTTGAAGGAAATAAAAGGAAAAATTAAGAATTTGGGGAATTAAACCAAACACTCTAATAAATAAGTATTCTAGAACTGAAAAATATAATGTCAATTAAGAACTCAATGGATAGATTAACAATGAATAGACACAGCTGAAGAGAGACTAAGTAAACTGCCACATAGATCTGAAAAAAATATTCAAAATGTAGCTTGAGTTTAAAAGAAGGAAAGAGGGAAAAGAGAAGAAAAACAAGGGATATATAGAGAAAAAGTCTAAGATGTGTGTAATCGGAAACCTAGTAGGATGGGAGAGAATTGGGTAAAGGCAGTACTCTAAGAGATAATGGCTTTCCCCAAACTGAAGAAAGATATCAAGCCACATGTTAAAGAAACACTCTGAAACTAAAGTAGAAGAAATGCAATAAAGTTGCATATAATATCAAACTGCTGGAAATCAAAGAGAAAATTTTAAGAGTAGCCAGAGAGGAAAGAGCAACAAGACTATCAACTAACTTTTCAACAACAGTGGAAGCCAGGAGTTAATGAATGGTATATTTGAAGCATTGAAAAAAATGACAACTTAGAATTCTATACCCATTGAAAATATCCTAAAACATGAAGGCAAAATAAAAACATTTCGACATAGGAAAAAACTGAGAGGATTTGTCACTGGCAGATCTATACTAAAGGAAAGTGAAAGGGTAGGCTACAATTTCAAATTGAAGGTTGAGAATGTAGGAGAAATGATAAATATGTAGATGAATGTAAATAAGTTTTAACTATATATAATAATAATAATGTCATATGGGAAGAATAAATATATAGAATTAAAATGCACTATAACAATCACATATAAATTGGGGGAGTTAATGGAATTAAAGTGTTGTGAGGTCCTTGAATTGTCTAGGAAGAATGAAAGTATTAATTTACATTACATAGACTTTGATAAGTATATTTTAATCTCAGGTAGCCCTAAATAGCATACACATACTTACATTAAAAGAATGCATAACAACATAATAAAAGGAGAATGTAATAAATAAATATACTCAATCAATCCAAAAGAAGGCTAGAAATGATACAAAAAGAGTAAGTATAGAAAACTAGAGTAGTTGTAGGAAGGGGTAAATAGGTAGATGATAAAGCTAAACCTAAATACATCAGGAGTTGCACTAAATGTATCAAAATATAAAGATTAAAACACCAATTAAAAAATGTAAGCTGTCAGACTAAATAAAAGAAAAACCCAGCTATATGCTGTCTATAAAGATATCAAATCAATGTATGGATATAGAAAGGTTGAAAAGGACAGGAAAACACTGACTGAAAGAAAGCTGATACAGCTATATTAATATTAAAGAAGACTTTAAGACAGAAAATGTCACTAGAGATGAAAATGGACATATTGTTAGGTTTGGAGGAAGGCAAACGAGCAGCAAGGCAGGCAAGGAAGTGGCTAAGGGTGAAGAGTGGGAGCCGAATTATAGCTAGGAACCAAATTGCAGCTAGGAACTGTGCCCCAGTTGGAACATACAAAGTAAGGAGCTCCTAGTTACCTTTAACTGACCTAGGGCTCATTACCATCTAATTAGCATAACATGGGTAGAGTTTTTATGAAGGATTCTGGGGAAGATGCATGGGCAGAAAGGGAAATTGTTACATAACCAACCTGTTACGTAACCTGTTATGTAATCTGTTATATAACCCCAACCTGTTGCTCACCCCCAAAGGTGGGAAATGGCAACCAATCCTGCCAGGAGAAAGGTGGGACAAACTAGTGAGCATATAAAAGGGTGTGCGCAGACTTCGGCATCTTTCTCCACTCGTGGAGACTGACCCATTCATCTCTCTCTGGAACGTATTTTCACTTTGTGTCATTTTGCGTAGCTTGCTTCTTCACTTTCATTTTGTATGGCTTCTTTCTCTTTCCTGTAATAAACTGTTGGTGTGGGATTGCTCTGTATCTGTGATCACTCTGTCATCAGCTTGACTTGGTACCAGTACTCATTCTTGACACTGGGAACTGGGGGGCCAGGGAACATCCATACAGACCTAACAATATCACAATGACAAAAAGGGAAGATGTAACAAGTCCAAATTTATAGCCACCTAGTAACAGCCCCAAATATATATAAAACAATCCAAAGGAGAGACAAAGGAAAAATAGAGAAATTCATAATCAGAGTAGGAGAATTTGATATATTTCTCTCAATAACTGATAAACATACAGACAAAATGTAGAGCTGTAGAACCTCTAAACAACATGCTTAACTGACCTATCTGATGCAGAGAACATTGTGTCCAACAATGCATTTTTTTTATTGTGATAAAATATACATACCATGAAATTAACCATTTTAACTATTTTTACATGTATAGTTACAATGGCCTGTAAAGCAAGTAAAGACAAATTCTCAAATAATTGAAATTATACAGAATTTATTCTCTAACCAGAGTGAAATTAAGTTAGAAATCAATAGCAAATAGAGAACTTGAAAATCCCAAGCTGATTGGAATTAAGCAATATACTTCTTAATAACTATTGTGCTAAGAAATAATTACAACAAAAATTTTAAAAAATTTTGAACAAAATGATAAGAAAAATTTCACATATCAGAACCTTAGGAATGCAGCTAAAGATATGATTAGAAAGAAATATACAACAATAAATGCATATAGGGAATGAAAAAAGGCTGAATATGGCAATCTAATTATTAATATCAGGACATTAAAAAATACCAGCAAGTTAAACCCAAAAAAAGGAGAACAAAGGGAACACTAAAGATAAGAGGAAAAGCTAATAAAATAAAATGTGGATATACAATATGGAAATTCAATAAAGTCAAAAGTTAGTGCTCTAAAAGATTGAAAATGGATAAACTGAAGGTCAGACTGATGAAAAAGACAGGAAAGGCACATATCAGAAATGCACAAGACACTATATATATAAAATATATAATATATTATATTATACATATTATATATAATATATATTACACATATGTATACAATATATATATTATATATATATTTAATAAAGCCACAACAGATATTAAGAGTTATCAAGAGGACATTAGGAAAAATTTTATGCCAAAAATTTTGAAATTTCAGTGAAATGGACAAATTCTGAGAAAATAATTTATTAAGATTATAAGAAAAACTATCAATTTAGGAAAATTAATCAGTAATTAAAAACTTTCCACAAATAAATTTTCAGGCTCACATGATTTCACATATTATTTGAATCCTTTCACAATATTGGGTCTTGTTTTGTGGCCAGAACATGATCTATCTTGGTAAATGATCCCTGTGCTTCTTTTTTTATTGAGATAAAAACAAAACTTACCATCTAAACCATTTCTAAATGTACAATTCAGCGGTGTTAAGTATATTCATATTGTTGTGAAACATATCTCCAGAACTTTTTTTTTCTATTTTTTTTTTTTAGAAATTTTTCATCTTGCAAAACAAACTCTATGCTTATTAAATGACTCCCCACTACCACCTCCTCCCAGCTCCTGATAACTATTACACTATTCGACTTTCTGTTTTTAGGAATTCAACTACTGTAAATACCTCATGTAAGTGGGATCGTGCAGTATTTGTCTCTTCATGCTGGCTTATTTCACTTAGCATAGTATCCTCAAGGTTCATCCATGTTTTAGTGTGTGTGAGAATTTCCTTCCTTTTTAAAGGCTGAATAATATTCTGTATATATTATGATCAAATGTATATTGAATAATATGTATTTAATATATTTCTTCATGAAATCTATATAATATTATATATATCATTATATATTGAATAATGATATATATGGAAATATATATCACATTTTTGGGTGTATATGTATTTATATATCTCACATTTTGTTTATCCATTTATCTGTCAATGGACATATTGGTCGCTTCCACCTATTGGCTTTCGTGAATAGTGCTGCTATGAACATGGGTGTACAACTATTTCTTTGAGACCCTTCTTTCAATTCTGTTGGATATATACACAGAACTGGAATTGCTGGATTGCATGGTAGTTTTATTTTTAATATTTTGAGGAACTGCCATACTGTTTTCCATAGCAGCTGGGTCATTTTACATTTCCACCAACAATGCACAAGGGTTCCAATTTCTCTACATCCTCACCAACACTTGTTATTTTGTTTTTGTTTTTGATAGTAGCCATCCTAATGGATATGATGTGCTATCTGATCGTGGTTTTGATTTGCATCACCCTAATGATTAATCATGTTGAACATCTTTTCATATGCTTGTTGGCCATTTGTATACCATCTTTGAAGAAGTACCTATTCAAGTCCTTTGCCCATTTTTAAATTGGGCTATTTTTGTTGTTGCATTGTAGGAGTTCTTTATATCATCTGCATATTATCTTCTTATTAAACATATGGTTTGCACATATTCTCTCCCATTCCATAGGTTGCCTTTTCACTCTGTTGATTGTGTTCTTTGATGCACAGAAGATTTTAATTTTGATGAAATCCAATTTGTCTATTTTCACTTTTTTTGCGTGTGCTTTTGGTGTCATATCCAGGAAATCCTTGTCAAATCCCATATCGTGAATCTTTTCCCTTATGTTTTCTTCTGAGAGTTTTATAGTTTTACGTCTTATGTTTAAGTCTTTGATCCATTTTGTGTTTAACACTGTAGGGTAAGAGCTCAACTTCATTCTTTTGCATGTGGATATCCAGTTTTCCCAGCACCATTTGTTAAAGAGACTGTCTTTTTCCCATTGAATAGTCTTGACATTTTTGTCAAAAATCATTTGACCTTATCCGCAATGGTTATTTCTGGGCTCTCTGTTCTATTTCATTGGTCTATATGTTTGTTTTATGCAAGTATCACACTATTTTGATTATTGTAGCTTAATAATAAGTTTTGAAATCAGAAAGTGTGATACCTCCGACTTTGTTCTTTTTCAAGATTATTTGGCTAGTCAGTGTCTTTGAGCTTCCACATGAATTTTCAGGTGGGTTTTTATATTTCTCCAAAAAATGCCGTGGGATTTTGATAAGGATTGTGTTAAATTTGTAGGTCACTTTAGCTAGTATTGACTTCTTAAAAATAATAAGTCTTCCAATCCATGAACTCAAGATGTGTTTCCATTTATTTGTGTCTCCTTTAATTTTTTTAGCAACATTTTGTGGTTTTTAGTTTACAAGTCTTTTGCCTCCTTAGTTAATTTTATTCTTAAGTATTTTATTCTATTTGATGCTATTATAAATGGAATTGTTTTTTAAATTTCCTTTTAGATTGTTCATTGTAACTGTGTAGAAAGACAATCAATTTTTGAGTGTTGATTTTATGTCTGGCAAATTTTAAAATTTGTTTATTAGTTCTAACAGATTTTTTTTATTGTGTGTGTATAATCTTTAGAGTTTTCTCTCTCTTTTTTTTTTAGAGACAGGGTCTTGCTCTGTCACCAAAGCTGGAATGCAGTGGCATGATCACAGCTCAATGTAGCCTCAAACTCCTGGGCTCAAGTGATCCTCCTGCCTCAGCTTGCTTAGTAGCTAGGATTACAGGTGTGCACCACCATACCCAGATAATTTTTAAATTTTTTTATAGAGATGAAGTCTTGCTATGTTGCCCAGGCTGGTCTCAAACTCCTGGCCTCAAGTGATCCTCCTGCCTCAACCTCCCAGATTGCTGGGATTACAGGTGTGGGCCACTGCACCCAGCCTTAGAGTTTTCTACATACAAGATTATGTTGTCTGTGAAATAGAAGTAATTTTATATCTTCCTTTCCAATGTGGATGTCTTTTATTATTTTTCTTGCCTAATTGCTCTGTCTAGGACTTCTAGTACTGTTTTGAATAGAAGTGGTGAAAGCAAGCATCCTTTCTGGAGCCTGATCTTAAAGGAAAAGCTTCCAGTCTTTCACCATAAAGTATGATGTTACTTGTGGGTTTTTCCATACATGACCTTTTTATATTAAAGTAGTTTCCCTCTATTCCTAGTTTCTTGGGTAATATTCCTTTTGTCTTTTAAAAGAATGTGTTCTGCTGTTGTTAGGTGACTTGTATAAATGTCAATTAGGTCAAATTGATAGATTGGTGTTGTTCTATTTTTACTTTATGTTTACTGATTTTTTGTCTACTTGTTCTATCAATTATTGACAAAATGTAGTTGAAAAATTTGATAATAATTGTTATTTTGTCTATTACTCCTTTCCTCTATGAGTTTTTGCTTTAGATATTTTCACGTTCTGTTACTATGCATAAGTATTTCAGATTATTATGTCCTCATGTTGAATCGACCCCTTTATCATTTTGAAATAACCTACTTAAATCTCCAGTAACATTCTTTGCTCTGAAATCTACATTATCCAATATTAATGTAGCTACTCCTGCTTTCTTTTGATTAGTGTTAGCATAGTGTACATTTTTCTATCTTTTCTCTTTTAACCTATTCGTATCTTTATATTTAAAGTGAGTTTCTTGTAATCAGCTCATAGTTGAGTCTTGCTTTCTTATTGAATCTGACAATCTCCGACTTTTAATTAGAGGTTTTAGACCATTTACATTTAATGTAATTAGGATATTGTTGAGTTTAAACCTGCCCAAGAAAATCTGTTTTCTATTTGTCTCATCTGTTCTTTGTTTGCTTTTTCTACCCTCTTTTGCATTATGTGAGTATTTTATGACTCAATTTGTCTCCTTTGTTGACATAACTATTCATTTTGCTTTATTATTTTAGCAGTTGGCTTAGTGGTATTATACACTTTGTGTGTAGTGTTTTATGTAATATTTGCCCTTTGATGAAAATATGAATTCTTGCTTATCAATGTTATTTGCTAAATTAACAGGATATCAGAGAAAATTCATATGATTTTCTTAATAGGTACAGCAAATATATTTTATACAATTCAACACCCATTCATATTAAGCTCTTATCACAAAATAAACATAAATATACTTTCTTAATATGATATAGAATATCTATGAAAAAACATACAGTATGTATCACGTTTAAGAAAAGCATTTTCAATGCTTTCCTTCTGAAATTGGGAATGTGACAAGAAGGCTGGCTATCATCACTTTTATTCAACATTGTACAGGAGGTCCCTCCAGCAGAAATAAAAGGTACAGAGTTCATATGGAGAAATAAAACTCTCATTATTTTTAGGCAACACAATTATGTTAATAGAAAATTCCAAAATGTTTACATATACATTGTTAGAATTAAAAAATAAATTTAGCAAGACTGTTTGATACATTAATTAGGGTACTAACAGGTATTATTATGTGCTGAAAAAAATTTATAAAATTGGATAAAAAATATAACGTTATAATAACATCAAAATATTAAACTCCTTTTGATAAAGCTAGGGAAATATTTGCTTGACCACTATACAAAGCACTATAAAATATTATCAACAAAAATTAAAGATGCTATCAATAAATAGAAGTTTTTAAGATGTCAGTTCTTTGTAAACTTATCTATAGAGTCAAAGCGATGTTAAAAAAAATCCTATCAGATTTATCTTGTGGATATTGAAAAGCTAATTCTAATATTTAAATGGCAAGGTGAAGTGCCAAGAATAGCCAAGATAATCTGGAAGCAGAACCTGGTAGAAAGATATACTCTATCAGATAGCAAGCCATATTATAAAGCTACAGCTGTTAAGACAGTGTGGTATTGGCACATAACTAGACTAAGAGAGTCCAGAAACAGAACTATGCATTTATGAATGCTTGATTTGTGTCAAAAGTAGCACTTTGGTACCATGGGGAAACAAGGCCCTTTTCTCAATAACAGTGCAGTGTCAATTGTATATCCTCATAATAAAATCAAGTTTATGTGGATTGTGGTCTAAATATGAAAGCCAAAACAATAACATTTCTAGAAGATCTTTTAGAATATCTTCATGACTTTGGGGTGGGGAAAGATTTCTGGAACAGGGTAAAAAAACCACTAACCATTTAGGAAAAGACTGATAGATTGGGCTACATGAAAATTAAGAACTTATGCTTATCCAAAGATACTGTAAAGAGAATAAAAATGCAAGCCACAGAGTGGGAGAAGATATTTTCAATACATGTAACCAACAAAATTCTCATATCCAGGCTATATTAGGAACTCCTGTAAATCAATATGAAAAGGACAGACATCCAAATAAAAAAAAAGGGCAAGTGAGTGGGACAGGTCTTTCACAAAAGGGGAAAATGCCCATGAATATATGACAAGGTATGTGACTGCCATTGGTAATCAGAGAAATGTAAGTTTAAAACACAATGACCTAGTACCATACACCTACTGGAATGGCAAAACTATAACAACCACCACAAACAAAATAAGATACTAACAATGCCAAGTACAGTTGATGTGGAACAACTATACCTTCTTATTCATACCCTGCTTATGAGAGTGTTTTGGGAAAAAAACTTAGGCATGACCCACTCAATTTGTGCTTACCCTACCATCCAGCTATTGCACTTTAGGTATATACAAATAGAAATGTGAATACATTGCACCAAAAGATATGTGCAAGTATGCTCACAGCATTATTATTTGTAATAGCCTCAAATTTGTCCATCAACAGTAGAATGAATAAATAAAAACATATATCCTATGCAGTTACAAAAAAAGGAATAAAAAGGAATTCAGGCACAAAAGGATACATACAGTGTCAATTCATTTAGCAAAAGTTCAAAAACCAAATGAAACCAATCTATTATGTTAGAAGTTAGAGTTGTTACCTATAGAGAGAGGGGAAGGATTGTGTTTGAGAGGGGGTGTATTAGTTTCCTATCGCCAGTGTCACAAATTATCACAAACTCAGCAGCTTCGTACAACATAATTTTATTATCTTATGGTGCTGTAGATCAGAATCCAACACAAGTCTCCAGGCTAAGGTCAAGGTGTCAGCAAGGTGCATTCCTTTCTGGAGGCTCTAGTGGAGAATCTGTTTCCTTGCCTTTTCCAGCTTCTAGAGGCTGTCCACCTTCCTTGGCTCACGACCCCTTCCTCCATTTTCAAAGCCAGCAACGTTGGGGCCAAATCCTTCCCGTGTCGCCATCTGCCTGGTTCTCTCTTCTCTATTCACATCTTCCTTTCCCACTTCTAAGGACCCTTGTGATTACATTGGGCCCACTCAGGTAATCCAGGATAAGTGTAGAGTCAGTTGATTAGCAACCTTAATTCCATCTGCAACCTTATTACCCTTTGTGTGTCATGTGCCGTAGTCAACATAACACATCCACACATCCAGGGGATTAAGATGTGGATATCTTGGGGGTCCCATTATTCTAGCTACCACAAGCATGTGGGGACTCCTCTTCCTTGTTTCTTTTTCCTTCTTTCTTTTAATTTTTTCTTTAAAATGATCTGAATTGGCAATTACTTATGTCACTAGACTTTTTTTCGCTACCGAACCTGAGTAATCCTTTATCTTTTTCTCGGAAGTACAAGTTTGGGGACTAAGGTAGGCAAAAGAAATGTGTTCTGTGTCCTGTTCTGTGTTAGGGATGGAAAATGGAAAATGGTGATGCTTTCTATTCTGCCACAAGTGTGTTGATGCTATTTGAATGTGACAACAAAGCAGAAATGCCATGCTCGATTTCCTTTTGGAAATGTCAGGGAGAATCCATCTAGCTTCCAAGTTGCATTGCAAGCTGAGAAACTCCTTCCTCCAAATGTGTCTGAAAAGAGTTTTTTTGTTTTTCACCCCCAAACATGTCCAGTGTATTGATTTCCTAAGATTCTCTAATACAGTGTTCACTCTTAATTTTGTTTTAATCATTTTATTTACATATCAGCTCAAAAGCCAAATTCACTCTGTTCTTATTTTAGTTGTGAAAATAAATTTCAGCACAAGCATCCATCCAGGAACATCCTTGCCACTTCATCTGTTGGCGCAGATTCTTCCTGAGATGACTTGGGGAAGATACTCTGTGATTTCAGCATGTCAAGCATACATCCGTGTGTTACAAGAATGTGGCACATATGGCAATTAGAAAAAAAAAACAGATTAAATTATTAGGACAAGTATATTTTGAATGTATTCTTTCTCTCAAGTATGTGTAGGTTTTCCTCCTAACAGTTCTGGTGGGGAAGAGTTGCAACTAAATTTTGGATTGACTAGTTTATTTCTTTCCTAGGCTAACATTTCCTTTTCACCATGTCCTTTTATTTTTCTTCCAGTGAGATTTTGGTTCTGGGCCTGATGACACAAACTTGTGGGGTGTATTTCTGATCATATCTTGGAGTTATCTGCCCAGCTGAGCCTCTGAGTTCAATTCACTTCTCTTCCTCCTCCCTTTGTTTTTGTGGCCCCAAGTCTCATTCCAGGTATGACGTCTGTTTCTCACCCCATTTCCTCCCTCTGAGGTGCAATGGGCTGACTTACATGCTGGTTGATCATGCAGTCCTTTGCCCTGTGTCCCCTTTGCAGCCACAAGGTGAGCGGATTGGTTGGAACTTGCATTCACTAACAGAACTTAGCTATGTTTGCCCAAATGGCAAGAGAGGAAACTGGGAGAACCTGCCAGCAAGGATGTTACAGACAGTTTATAAAAAACAGAAAACATTATACATTACATTTAGAACTCTATGCTCTATACCTAATGGCATCCACTATCTCTTTGCAGTCAGTCCTTCTGGATCATGAAAGTATGTGCACTGGCTCTAGTCCTTCTTTGGATGGCTTTTAAAAACCTACTGGTCTCTTTTAGGACCAGGAATCTGGGTCAATGCAACCCAGAATTTATTGTTAAATAAAGCAGAGATCAAATAATAGTGTGATAGTGTAGTACCTCTCAAATTTTATGAGTTTAATTATCACCTGGAGAGCTTGTTAAAACACAGATTATTGACTATTGGTCTCCACCCTCACAGGTTCTCATTCAGTCCTCAACTGCTTCTCTGTGGACCATACTTAGAGTCATACTGGGATTGGATATAACGGTCACAGATATACATAAATTCTAGGTGAAATTGTCTTGCTTTAGTAGGACTGGGCTTTCATCTCTAGAAGGCTCTCATCAGAATTCCTGTGAGGATCTATGATTCTGTTAAGGAGTCAGAACAGTGCCTAACACACAACAGGTGACCAGTGAATGTGTGGAGAATGAACCCTGAGCCAGGAGTGAAGATATGAAACAAAAGAACAAGCAAAAGAAGGAGTTTTTCATTAATTTATAAATATTGAAACTAGCCTTTCAGAAGGAAGCTATCATTTCAGTTCCATAATCCCAGGTATAGGAAAGGAGAAAGTGGCCAGATTAAGGGAACCTACATGGTGAAAAATAGAGACTGGATTTAGGACAAATTGCAAAAATCCACAAATACAGATCTGAGCCTATACACAGAATGAAACTGAAGTTGATCTATGTGTACCTCAGATGTGTCAGCATGCGTGTGCTAATCTTTGCTTCTCTACCATTTCAGAGTCTGCACTCCAGAGCTTATGTGTCAATTGGACAGTAGTTGTAAGGTTTTGGCAGAGTGGCAGACTAAATATCCTGACCAACACTTCTGATTGGAAAAACAAAAAATGCTACATGAAATATAAACAATGCAGAAGTGGCATAAAAGGAAGGAATATTTAGAGGACAAATAGAGGGGGAAGTAGGAAATATAACAGGTAAATTAGCACCAATGTTGGCTTGTGCCCTGGGGTTTCTGGTGAACCCCAATGACACTGAATTCAGCCATAATGGTGAAAGAAAGCCCGGGAAGGTAGAGATAAAACCTGCCTTCCACAAGGTAGGGAGTCTGACAGGGTCCTGCAAATAAAGGTAGAACCCCAAAGGGTCACATTGTGAGTATGAAGGAGACTAAGAAAGAATCAATGCAGAAGAATACAGCAAGGATAAAATTTCACCTTTGTTGCTGAGTAAGAGTAAAAATATTCATTGAGAATTAATAACCAGCACCTAGCCCTCATGTGAGTTTGAGGTCAGAATTCATGCTACCTATATAATCCAAAAAAAGTTCAAATAGGGAGTTTTATTGAAATGGTTCTGGGCTATTTAGAAGGTGGGTTGCTTTTCTCCTTTCTCTGAAGAAAAACAACTGCAACCCAAAAAACCCTAAAAATTCCAAAAGATATAGTTACAAAGCAAATAAGAAGCCCAGTCAAAAATCATAAAACACACAAAGAAACAAGGCAACATGAATAAAGCCTGGTGGAAACACTGAAGGCAGAATCAAACTTATAAAATCTTCAGTTATTGAAGTTGTCAGACATAATTTAAAATAACTACACTCATATATTTTTAAAAACAAAAGTTTAAAAAAATAAGATACAAGAAACTATAAAGAATGATGAAAATGATTCAAATGAAATGATCAAATGGAATTTCTAGAACAGAAAAATGTAATAATTGAAATCAAAATTCAGTGAATAGATTAATGAGCAAGACATACAAAACCAAAGAAAGATTTAGTGAACGAGAAGACATACCTACACAATAATAATAATAACAACAAACTGGGAACACAGACCAGAGAGACAAGGCCATGAGTATGTAACAGAGGGGTTAAGAGATGTGGAGGATGCAGTTAGAATGTTTAACATATATCGGGTCAGAGATCCAGACAGTTATTATAGGAAGAATGGAAAATAGTTAATATGTAAAGTGCATAATTATTGATAGTTTTTCTGAACTACTTAGCAAAACTCCTCAGAACCAGGCAGCTCAATAGATATCAAGCAGGATAAAAGTAAATCCACACTAGACAAAAAAAAAAAAAAAAAGATCAAAGACAAAGAAAGGATCAGACTTTTCAACAGCAACAATAGAATATAGTGGAATAAGACAGTCTATATACTGAAAGAAAACAACTCAATTTTGAGTTCTATAAGGAGAAAACTTTCAGGAATAAGGTCTATATAAAAACATTTTTAGAAAAATATAAGTAAGCAATAAGCATCCTCATTAAAGCCTATCCTAAAGGAAAAACTTCAGGTAAAAGGAAGATGATTTTAGATGGAAGGTCTGGGATGCAGGAAGGAATTATAAGCAAAGATACCTGTAAATACATGGACAAAACTAGCAAACACTGCCTGTATAAAAATAATGTTTGGGGTTTTTTTCTGTTTGTTTTTGAGAAATGGAATATAACTAAAATAATCAAGAATTGGTTGGGAGGTCCAAGTTAAAATATTCTAGATACTTGTAATTCTTGGGAAGAAAGTAACAATATTAACCAACTTTGGACTTTGATAATTTGTATCTGCATATTAAAATGGCTAGGGTAACCACAGAAAGTGAAAATATAGAGCATATAGCGTACAACTTCCAAACAAATGAGGGAACTAGAATAAGAAATAAAAGACTTAATCTAAAAATATAGAATTGAAAAAAATTTAAAAAGAGAAACAGAAAATAGCAGGGCAATAGAAAAATACAACATAAGATGGTAGAAATAAACCTTAATGTAATAGAAATCATTATAAATGTAAATGAGCTAAACTCTCCAATCAAAAAACAAAGGTGTCAGCTGGATTAAAAAATTAAGCTAAATTTTCTTTGTAAAAGATGTACTTAAAATATAAGGTTGCAGAAAGATTGAAAGTCAAAGGATAGAAAAGGATACCCCATGCAAATTCTAATCAAAATAAAATTGAGATTGCTATGTTAATTTCAGATAAGAGTATTACCAGAGATAGAGTCCTCATATAATGATAAAAATTCAAATTGCCAGGATGACATTACAACTCTAAAATGTAACATACCTTTGCAATTTATGCAACAAAATAGGCAGAACTAATAGACAAATCCACTATAGTATTTTGGATTTTACCATACCTCTCTTAACTGAGAGAACAGGGAGAGGAAATATTAGTAAGGCTATGAAAGATTTAAACAACACAATTGACAAATTTGATTTAATGGATATATGTAGAACACTACAGTCAACAACTGCAGAACACATATTCTTTCAAGGACACATGAAACATGTATGATGATCCACCATGTACTGAGCCATACAGCCAGGTTCCAGCCAATCTCAAAGGGTCATTGCTACCCAGACCACACCTTCTGACCGCAATGCAATTACATTATACCACAATAACGTTGACTAAGTAGGAAAAAACCTGTATGTACAAAAATTTTAAAATATACATCAAAAGAGAAATCACAAGGTACTTAGAATTGCATAATAATAGTTTATCCAAACTACGGGGGTATAGTTAATGTAGTATCTAGAGAGAAAGTTGTAGACTTAAATACTTATATCAGAAAATAGGAAAAGCTCCAAATTAATGAACTAAGTATCCAGTTGTAGAAGTCAGAAGAGCAGAACAGTATAAATCCAAAGAAAATAAAAGGAAAATAGTAACAAAGATAATGGTAGAAATTAATAGAATAGAAAACAAACATATAATAGAGAAGATAAACAAAGCCAAAAGCTGATCATTTGGAAGTACTAACAATGTATCTCTGGAAGAATTTGATCAATAAAACAAAAAAGAAGATAAAATAAGGGAAGAACAAAAGAGGGGACACGACTGCAAATGCTGTAGAGATAAAAGATGACTCTATACTAATGTCCTTAGAGGTTGCAGTGCCACCAGCAGTGTGTGAGTGCTCCTATCTCTGCATCCATGCCAACAGTTGTTTGGGGACTTTTTGATAAAAGCCGTTCTTGCTGGAGTTAAGTGATATCTCATTGTGGTTTTGATTTGCATTTCCCTGATGATTAGAGATGTTGAACATTTTTTCATATGTTTGTTGGCCATTAATCTATCTTCTTTTGAAAAGTTTCTATTCATGTCCTTCTATGGAAAGAGTATGGCAATACCTCAAAGAACTAAAAGTAGAACTACCATTTGATCCAGCAGTGCCGCTACTGGTTATCTACCCAAAGGAGGAAAAGACATTCTATGAAAAAGACATCTGCACTCGAATGTTTATAGCAGCACAATTCACAATTGCAAAGATGTGGAAACAACCCAAGCGCCCATCAATACACGAGTGGATTAATAAAATGTGGTATATGTATACCATGGAGGACTACTCAGCCATTAAAAAAAATGGTCAACTACCTCTTGTATTATCCTGGATGAATTTGGTGCCCATTCTTCTAAGTGAAGTATTACAAGAATGGAAAAACAAACACCACACCTACTCACCATTAAGTTGTTACTAATCGATCAACACTAATCTGCACATATGGGAAGTAACATTCGTAGCATGTTGGGCAGGTGGGGGGAGGGGATGGGTAAATTCACACCTAACTGGTGTGGTGTGTACTGTATGGGGGAGGGGCACGCTTGTAGCTCTGACTCAGGCGGTTCAAAGGCAATTTATGTAACCAAAGTGTTTGTTCCCCCGTAATACTCTGAAATAAAAAAAAAAAAAATGATGACTGTAGTTGGGAAAGTCCTTATGAGATTTCAGGCACATAAAGGTAGGCACTGGCTATACTACTTCCTTCAAAGCTGGTAGTGTCTAACTCTCGTTGTGTTAAATGCAATATCCCAAGTGCTGCAGGGGAAATATTGAATGAACCCAAAGGGGAAAGAGTAGCCAGTGTGGCTGGGTTATCTAAGAATCCAGAAGACCTACACTAGGACTTGAAGGCTTCCATGACACAGTCAACTGGGAGGTTGCTGAGAAGCAGTCCAGATGACCGGACCAAAAGGTAAAGTTACGAGCTTGGGAAATCAAGTAAATGGGGAACTCAAAGAGACTCTTTTGCTCCACAGGAATCGGGTATAATGGAATGGAAGGAAGGGTGAAAAGAATGGTTAAAAGTTGCAAGTTGGAATGCTGTCCAGAGCTTGGGAAACCTCACCCTTCACGCTGCCTCTGTCCTGGGATTTTGGCTCCGAGCTGCTCTTGCTGGGCCCCTGGCTGATCTGCGATTCCTTCTTGGACTGCCACCCACTTTGTGTCAATGCTTATGGGGAGAGACTCTGGATCTGGGAACATAAAAAGCCATTCTTACCCCCAGTGGCTTGTGAAAACCTGAATAACTGTCCTCTGCTCCCTTTCAATCTCTTAAACTAATTCCTTGACTACCTGTCTTTCCTTCCTTTTTTATTCTTATTTTCAATTCTTATATCAGTTTCTCTCCTCCATCCTCTCAGATGGTCCTCCTCACCTGTGACTTGGAGCCCTTGCTGTATTCTGTGGAACAGTGTGAGCGACTTGCCTGAGCCAGCTGTGCCGTTGGAGGTATGAGCTCAGAAGTCTTGGCTCAGGCAGGCGGTTCTCCTAGCCAGGGTTCCTGAGTAGGAAGAGCAAATTCCTGCTTCAGGCTTCTGGTCAAGACCCAGCTTAAGGAATCTGGCTAGATGGCCCCATCTGGACCTGCCACTGTCCTTTACATTCAGCATGACCCAGCTGGAGTGTGAAAACGTGGGCTGTATCTTTTCTGTTTCAGTTTTTCAATTTCTTTCCCTCCCTCCCTCCCTTCTTTTATTCCTTCCAAAATTTATCAAAAGGCCAAGATACTGAAACATGAATTGATTGTGCAAAACCAACTAAAATTTTCCTTGGGGCAATATACAGATTTTTCATTTATTTCCATTAACATCTTCCAGTCCTTGAGTGTGTGTATAAAACATAGGAGCCCTAATTTATCATCGTGATCAAAAAGAGAGGCTGAGGCTTTTGTCTTTGAAATTCTGATGATTAGATGGCGTCATTATTCAGAGCTGGGGCCCGAGGCCTGGGGAAGGCCTTGCAGGATCCTGGCTCAGGCTGGCATTTTCATGAGAAGACAGTTGGTCTTCACTTCATGTCCCAGCATCGTCATGCAGTAAAAAGGACGCTGAACTTGAACCTTAAGAACTGGAATAAGATTCCGGCTTGATTATTTGCTAACTTTATTACCTTGAGAAAATCACTTAACTTCTTAGAAAGTCAGTTATACTTACCTATTTTTTAAAATGGAGACAGTTAATACACTTTAATTCATGGGGTTGAGAAGGCACAGTGAGATAAGAAATATAAAAGTGCTTTGCAAAGTATGAAATTGGAGAACCTCTCTAGAGTGGTCTCCAAATCACCCAAGACTCCTTTGAGCTCCCAAAGACCTTATTTGAGAAGAAGGTGATGAAGGTCAAAGAAGAAAAACAAATTATTCCTTGGTCTGGTGTAAGACTTTGCCTTCCTAGGTCTCCCAGTGGATCTTTCCTTAGTCCATGAATCTCTCCTTTCCCCAAGTTCAGCTATTGCTTACAAATCCTGTATTCCTTTCTTTATAGGTATAGTCAGTTCCTTCTGAAGCCCACCCCCCGACCCCTGCTCCCCTGTGGCTGTGGAACTTTGGCCCTGCTTTCAAGACCACCCTCCGCCACAGAAAGCCTACACCCTCTGCCTTGGGATAGAAAAGAATTGCTACTTGGAGTCGCACCCTATGAGACATAATCATATAGTCTCTTTTGTTATGTGAGCATTTCTTGGGTGAATGTGTGAAACGTGTGCTGTGTGTATGTGTTGTCAGCAAGTGTGTGTGTAGAGACTGTAAATGCTTTGGAATGTGCTTCACTTAGTGCCTAGGCAGTTCTGAGCCCACAGTTAGTGACTGATCAATACATAATTTTTTAATAAAAAGTAAGTTAGGCCACATAGATTGCCTGAATTGGAGGTTTTCTCCAGGTCTCTGAAAACCTCACAGATTCGGTGGAAACTCTGAATTTGTTCTACACAAGGCTGGTTTGCAGGAGTTGTTAACAGAGTCGTAGCATATTTAAGGTGCTGTTTGACTCTTTCCACAACTGCCTGGACCCCAGGGAAATCAGGCCGGAATGAAGGCTTCCAGAGCAGCCCCTGTTCCATCCCAGAGGTGAACAGTGATGCTCCTCTTCAGATATTTTGAGAAGCACTGATGTCCTTTGGGACTCAGGTGCCGCTGATGAATAATTTGGTGTGTTGGATTAAATGGGTCCTCCCAAGATGTAGATAAGGTGTGTTTACTTGTTCTGGCTACTTAAATAATATTAAAACTCACTCAGAGCTTTAATGCACTTAGCTACCAGAGTGAGGAGAAGTGGAAACACAAATGTTTGACTATCTTCTCTGTGAGAAAATTCTGATTGTGGCTGTTCTCCTTGGGGCAGTGTGTCTTAGAGTGAACTCATGCCACTGGAGTAGAACATCTGCGAGCAGCAGAGAACGTCTGTGTCTCTTTCTGGAGAAACTGACAATGTCTAGGTTGCTCAGCAGCTCTCTCAGAAAGTGGTTTGCTGCCTGTTTAACACTCATGATTGCTTTTGTCATTACGTCTATGAAGTCTGTTTAATCTGTGAGTGATCCTCCACCCTGGCTTAGTATCAGAATCACCTGAGGAATCTGTTTTTCTTTCTTTTATTCTTTTTTGCAGAAACAGAAATGCCAGGGCTCTACACCCCAGAGATGTGACTTAATTAATCTGGGCTCTGATTGTTCTTAAAATCTCCCCAGATGATTTTAAATTTCAGATAGGACCTAGAACCACTGGTCTACACCAAGAGCAGGCAAACATTATCTGTAATGAGCTAGATAGTAAATATTTTAGGTTTTGCAGGCTATACAATCCTGTCACAATTATTCAGCTCTGCCATTTTGATGCCAAAGCAGCCATTGATGGGTATGGTTGTGTTCCAATAAAACTTTATTTATCAAAACAAGCAGTGGACTGAATTTGGCTTGGGGACTATAGTTTGCTGACTTCTGCTCTAGAGTCTAGACTATCACCTTTATAAAGACAAGGTACTGTGCTTATGAAGTGCAGCCCTGGGTCCCTAGCATAGTGGTCTGGCATGAAATAGACTCTCCATAAATACTTACTATATTAAGTTGAATTCAGTGAGTTTCTGATGGAGTAATACCTGAGAAGGAGATAGAGTGGCTAATCTTGGGAAAAATTTATAGCATTTTGGGTGAAAAATGTTTATGGCTTAATAGTCTGAGACAATTTATGTAAAAGCCTGTCTGACTTTGTTAAGCTTTTTTGAACTTTCTAGTGAAAGTTTTTAAAATGGATTCATATTAAGGTGTGTGTGTGTGTGTGTGTGTGTGTGTGAGAGAGAGAGAGAGAGAGAGAGAGATGAGGTTTTATATAATTTTTATTTGCCCATGCCTATAAAAATATATAGCAATCAGTAGGACTCTTATAATTAGTCAATCAACCAGTCAGTTTATGAAAAATTTGTTGTCAGTTGCCTGAATTGCCCAGCCCATTCAGTCAAATCCATGCCTTGGTAACCCCATGCTAACAAAATCTCTGTGTTTAAATATTCAGAATAACCTAGTTAGAGGAAATATGTGAAACATGTGTTGGCTGTTTAAGTCTTGCCTTGGTGAGCATGAGAAGCACATGTTAGAAAACGAATACCCAAGGGCAGTTGGTGAGCCACTGGGAAGAAGTGGGGTCCACAGCCATTGCATCATGGCCTCAGAAATGACCCAATGACCACAGGGATGGGAGCACGGGGACAACCACCAGAGAGTAGTTTAAAAAAATGACAGAATCCATGGGAAATTCCTACAAGGAAGTCACTCTTACACATAGATGCACAGAAAACTAGTCCAGACATTCATTCTCTCTTCTCCTCTTTAGTCAAATACATTAGTCTTATTTATAACCCAAGTGTACTCACCAATTGCAACACAGAGACATCTTTTATGTGAACTGGCTCTTGTCTCGGCACAGGAGCATGGAATTCCTAAATTCTGGCACGTGATGATCTGTGGGCTCAAATGGATTCTGGAAAGAGTTTCCTGCTGTGGAGCCCTTGTGTGGACACGACATAAGGAGGAGGAGGGCGTTGCAGGGAAGTCATGTTTCTGAGCGGTAGGTCACTATACAGTATGTCGTGGCAGTGATCTTTTATCATTGAAGAGCTCATTGGAATGAAAGAAAGCATATCTTTGGCATGGCAGCAGGGAGGATTTTAAAGTTTTGATGGAAAGCTGAAATTGCTCAAAACTGTTTTCCTTTCCCCACGTGTGACTTTTAAATTGAATTTCTTTTAGGCAATAGCGATTGTTTTACCCAGGATAGAACATGGAAGGGTGTGTGTTTTTAGGCTTCCAACACTTCTTTGTGTGATTGCTAATGTGAGTGCCTTGGGAAATATGCTTTTCCATGTGTGTGTCCTGTATTGTCTTTTCCCTTCTCCCTCCTCTTCCCACCCCTTCTCCTTGCTGCAGAGGTAGCAACCCTCCTGCTATTAGCAAGATGTCTATTATAGTGTCATTAAAAAAGCCATAGTCAGTGCGAGGAATGACTCATGTCATGGAGGACTTAATAATTCACTGCAATAAAAGTATAAAGTTTTATGATAAACCACTCTCAGGGGAGTTAAATATAATCCTTAGCGGGTCACACACTGACTACAAAGCTTACATTTGTAATGGTAATTTGAATTTACTACACCGCCTTTAGATTTTAAGCGTTTGTGTGTCATTAGACCTTATAAATTGATTTATATGTTTCAACTCCAGTATAATTCTACATAAAGATACAATAAATTTTATGGATTGGAGATATGGCATCTAAAACATTTTAATAAAATTATTATTCTAAATTCACTTAAATGGCGTTGATGAAAAGCAGCAGCAAAGATGCCAACATTTCAGAACTTTTCTGAACTGGACATGGTGGGCGTGGAGGCTGCAGGTGTGGGTGTTGCTGGGTGCCATTGCCACCCTCCTCCTTGCTTTGTCCGGGGATAGGGACCTCTGGGGGGCTGCTCTTGAAAGGGCGTCCGTGCGCCACGTGGCCTGCCGTGTGGGGACATCAAAGCTCTTGGGTAATGCACTGATGATGAGTTTGCAGGAGAGACGAGTTGATTGCATCGCTCAGATGGACTCTTCTTTTACTTGTAGAACTAAACAGAATTCTCTGCCTGTCGAAGGAGGACTAAGGAAGTTCGTCCAAGCTAGCAGCGTTCCTACTCGAAAATGAGAACTGATTACCCATTCCTTAGTTTATTTTCCCCTCTAATTTCTGAAGGGAAGACTATCAAAAAAAAAAAAGAAAAAGAAAAAGAAAGAAAAGAAACGAAAAACTGCTTGGAGAGTGAAATTGGAGGCTCCTGGGCCATCCTGGGGGTGTGCGCGGCTGCCCTGGCTCCCAGCTCCCAGGCCTTGGTCTTGCCGCCTGTGCTTTTGAGGAATGTGTCTCAGCCACATTCTCCCTTTCTCTTCATTATCAGAAAAATAAAGGTCAAATATACTGGACTATGAAAAATGAAAACCAAAACCCACAAAACCAAAAACCTTGTTTATTTCACGGGCTTGGATCCAAATGGCACAAACACAAACACAAACGCCAGCTCTTGAAAGAAAAGGAGGGACCCATCCTCCCTCCCACCCCCAAGTCCCCCTATTAACTTCTCACTTTTTCTCATTGGTATTATTTCAACTAGCCAGCTAGGAGTGAGTTGTGATTAATTATGTTTTCCTTCTGACTTTGCAGATTCGGGGGCGATTGCTCACTGGCTCCTGTCCTGTGAGAACTTTGTTTACATTTGGCAGTGTGCTAAGTCACTGAAAGTAGCACTGAATTTGGCTAAAAATACTTGATAAACTATACCGTCTGTTTTGGGGCTTTAAATAATCACCCGGCTATATATACACTTTTTTCTTTTTTGAATGCCGCTTCCCCCAAAGCTGGTATAATTTCACTGTGGCTCTTCAAAACCCCTTTGTCTGATCCTGTGTGTAGGTTTTCCCATAACGAACTTTAGGAGTCCCGCCCCTCTCTGATGGGCAGTTCTCATTGTACTCCTCGTTGCACTTGCACGTTAGCAAAGCTTTGTCCCCTCATTGGGGGCGGCTTTTTTTTGTTTGGAAAGCACCAAGGTAAACCTCCAGGGGCCCTCAGGACTCAGTGGGTGTGTCACTGTTAAATGACCCAGCCAGCTGGACAGGTTGAGGTACAATTTACTGGAAATATATTAAAAGTGTCTTGGGAAATGATTCTTAGAAATGTTCCCACTGCTGGTGTGATGCAGATTAGAACCCCAGTGTGCAACTGAGAAAAATTAAATTGTAACAAGAAACCCCTGATGGCACAGTGATGGCTTGTGGGAAGGAGGGTTGGATTCAAGGAACTAAAGGGAGAAAATTCAGCCTTTGGCCACTTTCTTTCTAGGCCCAAGCCAGGTCTGCACAGAGCAGGGGACTGGACAGGTTAGGGCATTTCCCTCTGACAGCTGCGATCAGTGTGCATTTTCCAGGTAGGTGAGGTGTCAGACTCTGCATTCTCCTCTCTCTCCACCCTGCCTCCGTAGTGACATCCCAAGGGAACCAGGGCTAGCTACTGTAGGTAGCTTTATGCGTAGACAAATGTGGCAGTCACTTGTATGATGTGATTTGTGCAGAGGAAAAAACTTTCTGGCTGGCATGGCCACCATTCAACCTGTTATTTCCCCCAAAGCAGGGGCTTTCCAGGAATCGCTATTTGAAATGCAAATGTCAAGAGAAAGGGAAGAGACATTTCTCAGTCATTTAACACCATGATGAGAATCAGTGTCATCAGAATTCAGCAAGCTGAACAATCAGGACCCTAAGAGAGTGGGACACAGGACAGAGCAATTTGGAAGAGTGGAAAGAATTTCTTGGAATTGCTTCAGGAAGGCAAACCAAGGTGGGGCACTGTAAAGTGGGTCTGCGGTCCTCATGAAGGGTGGAGAAGGCTGGGGCGGGGGATGCACAAAGAATTGAGACAGAGACCACAGAGACGAGATGTGCAGGGCATCAGTGTGAATCTCACCAATCTCAGACTTGGCCTTAGAACTGTCTTTCAAGTGTCATGAGCAATTCTACAAATCTTGTCCCTTTACTTTTGTCCTAGAAATCTAATATGGCATCTTGGAAATTTTATTGGCCCATTGGCAGTTGGCCTTCAGCCCATTAAGCTATAAATTTAAAAAATTATCAGGCATATATGACAAATATAAAAACAGGCAAAGCCCCTTTGATTATTTTTATGATCTGCCTGGCACATAGTAGATGGTCAATAAATGTCTGTTCAGATGAATTGAACGTGTGGAACAGGTATTAATATCATCCCCATTTTATGGATAAGGAAATTGAGCCTGAGAGGGGTTAAGTGAGTTGCCCAAGATCAGGCAACTAATCCGTCCCTTCTCACAATACCCCACTTTGGCCTGCCCTCCTTAAGTAGCTCCAAAGCGTTCCTTTCTGCTGTCTAGTTCTGACTCCAAAGCCAGCTCTCCTACATTGCTTCCTATGTGAAAATAGTGTTGGGTTCTTTGCTCCATCTAATTAAACCAGGCACAGGTAGAAAATTGAATGATATACAGGGAAGAACTTGACCTTTTAATTCCAACCTGCTGAGTCTGCTGGACTTCTAGGTCCCCAGTTGCCAAACCAGATATACTTTTCAGGCAACTTAAGGCCTTGGACAAATCTGCTTCTAGAATCTTATTTTAATAGAATAATCAGACATAAGGGCAAAGATGAATTTATAAGGATGTTTATCAAAGTATTATTTTTAGTTGGAAATAACTCAAATGTCTAAGACTGGAAGACAGCAGCCCATTTTCTTCCATCTAGGACAAAAGTAAAGGGCAGGCTTCCCACAGGCTGCCGTGACAGGGCAGGCTTATTGGGAGCGCTGCTTGAACCATGAGTTGGGTGCCCAAAGAGACAAGATCAGACATACTTCTATGACGCAGAGGTAATCAGTGCATTCAAACCAGGAAGAGCTGATGGAGAAAATCCCCTCAAGGGGCAGCATAGAGCTAGGAGCCAGAGTGCTGGATGGTAAAGTCACATACACAGTGGAGCTGGATGGTCTTAAAACAACAGTGAGTGCTTGTGTGCTAGGCTGACTGTGCGTGGTGTTTGGGGCATCAAGTTGGCTTAAAGGTAGAGAGTAGAGATGGCTGTGCCATATGTAGGTTGCCCAAATGTGACCACAAAAATTTGTTTCTGTTATTTCATTCCACTCACTGCTCCCCCCCACCCCCAACCCATTCTGGACCTCCCTGGTTCTCTCTGAGATGAGAGAGATGTGGGGGTCACTCTTTCCGGATTAATCCAGTGGCTGTTGGAATGGGATAACATTCACAGATAATTCTCAACCACTATAGCTGAGACACAAGGATGATGACATTTCTTAGGGTTACTCTTTTTTGGAATGCACTGTGGCTTAATTATTCCATGCTATTTCTCTTGAAGTATTACAAGTCATATGTTTCCTTTTTTTTTTTTCACTCCTTTGTGTCTGTGTGTATGTATATGTCTGTCTGTAATGTGTAACAGCTGAATGTGTGTGGAGGAGAAGGTGTGTGACCCTCTAGACCTGCACCATCTCCCAGTTGGAGCTATTAGCCACTTACATGCACAATTAACCAGCTGATTCTTAGATTGAAGGCTGAGGGAGCTAATTGCAGGTACAAAAATTGCACCCAGATAAAAGGAGGTTGGTCTGAACATTTAATCTTTAAACCTTCTTCTTCAGGGTGACTAGGTAGTATTTATTTATTTATTATTCATTTATTTATTTACTTACTGTTGACTCAGCTTCCTGGTTTGCTTCCATCATAATTACTAATGGCATCCAGTGGAATCTCCTATTTATGCCATAAATAGTTTCTACCAAATAACGTTCCATTCAAGTTCTGGCACAAAGATCTGTTGCAGGCTCTTTCTCTATGCATAGTGAATTTTCTCCTAAATCTAGAATCTTGAAATAAATTTATTGGAAAATATGAATGGTGTATGCGTGTGTGTATGTGTGCTGCTTATCTTCTTGAGAAGTATCCCTGGGAAGGGAATTCATGTGTGTTGATAGTTTACTTTGTGCCAGGCACCTTCATACATTTTTTATTTATCTTCTCAATAACCCCAGTGACGTTGGTAGATTATTTCCACTTAATGCAAGTTACTGAGGTTCCTCAAAGAACCTAGGATCACATGACTGGCTTAAGGTCACATTACTCATCTTAGGTGTACTTGATATCAAATCTCAGCTCTTTGCATTACTCGACACAATCTTTCAGCTTGGTAAATTTCCATGAGTTCTTACATATCTGAATAGATATGAAATGCTGTAGTTCAAACCTCTCCAGAAGTGAGAGCTAGTGGCCATCAGACTAATAGACCCCTCAAACTGCACATACTAAACAGGGCATCTAGGCTTTGCCTTCGGGCCTTTTCACGAGGGCTAAGGAAGCATCTTTGGTACGTTCTCCTCTGTGCCTCTCTTCCGCTTTTCATAGCACTTCTGTGTATGCCCTGGGATTCATCCTTTCTCCAAGGACATCCCCTTCCAGCTCTGCCCTCCCTAGGTAATATTCCATGATCTGGACTTTCCTTAGGGCTTCCCTTCCAATTCCCACCTAGCCACTTCCTTAATGGAAGTATAAGTCCAATAATTGGAAGTAAGTGTAACTCTTATGTTCCCGCCTGTCGAGTTACACTCCATGTTTTCTGGATAGTTAATAAAATAATTCCATGTGAACATGAAGATTGTTAGATGCTAATGGATTAATAAATTATGATGCAGCCACTATCTTCCACTATCAGTTTCCTCCATGGAAAAATGAAAAGGCGGGACTTGAGTAGCTCTAAGATCTCCTCTTTTGCAATTTCATTTTCAATCCGTGATCCATGAACCTGCACATGTTATTCTTGCATTTTGACATGGGCCTTCTGTATACAATGGCTCTTAATTAAATGAGCACTTTTCTCTCTTCTGCCCCTTAAATGGAATGCCCCAGGTTTAATGCTTGGCCGTAGCCCCTCTTGTGGGGGATCCCTGTGACCCCATGTTTATACTGATGACTCCTAAATCTGTTTCCAGTGTGCTGCCTTTGACCTTGAGTGCCAGATGTCTACATGTAACTGCCTCCTGGCCATTTCCACTTGGGCTTTCCATAGTCTGCTGAAATTTACTAAGTGCTGATCAAAATCATGGTTTCCATACTCCTCCAACCTGCTCTTCCTTCCTCTTCACGTCTCTGTGGTTAGTGCCACTCACCGTCTCACCTACTGGAGGAATTTGCTAAGTCTCACATCTCCTCCTTTCTCACCTCCTTCAACCACTCCAGTCAGCACTACCTGTTTATTCTTCATCTTATGCTTTTCTCTCATCCATGTAATGCTTTTAACTCTCCAGAATAACCCCCGTAACATTTCTTAGAAATTATTACAATGACCTTGTACAGGTTTTCCTAGTTCATCTAGTGCTATTTTATGTCAAACCTTCCTGCAATGCCCACCCCACAGATTTGGTGGGAGAAACAAATAAGAGTGTTCTCCTAGTGTGCTTTATTATTATTTGTCGTGTTCTGGAAAGGCAGAGAGCTGATTTTGGCTTCTGAGTCTTTGGGCTGCTTCCAGTGTCTAGAATGGCTGTCTTTCTCCCCTTTTCTTTTTAAAATAGTACCCATTCTTCAGGGCCTAGCACAAGCCCACATCTTCCAGAAGCCTGACCTGACCGTCTCCACCCCCTTTAACACGTCTTCTCTCTAAACACCTATGTTTCACTGATTATGCTTCATGAATTACACTCTTGAACTTCCCTTTGATTTCAAGGTCTGTGGTTTATTCTCCATGATCAGGTTGTAAGACTGCTTGAAGGCACGAACTATATGTTGCTTTGCTCTAAAGCACATTTGAAGGTGCTCAAAAACCACTTGATCTGATAGACTGGATGGATGGATGGATGGAGGGAGGGACATTCAGTGGGCCTCTGTTTGATTTGGTTTAGGTTTGCAAATCTGCCACACTGCAATCTGCTTGAGGAGGATCCCTATGCTCCTTTGCTACGGAGGCCCATCCAGCCATTCAAACAGAGGAACAGCATCTGCATCCTGAACCCCTCACTCCACCCAGGTGCAGAGGGAATGAAGCTAGTGGAAATACCATAAGGCAGTAAAATGTTGTCACCTCTCCCACCTAATGCTCTTCTTAACTCTCTTTAGTGGTGTACCAGGAAGAGATTGCCCTGCCAGGTGACAAGGTGGGAGCAGTGTGCAAGGTGAGCTGGTGAGCCAGCTTTGCATCTCTCTAGCAAGCACATCCAAGGGGTTGCAGTCCATTGTTCCCTCTGCCCAGATGGGTGCATTCATCACTTCCCCAGCACCGTGGTCAGTGTTCCCTCTTGTTTATCCAAATACACAATTGAACAATAAATGAAACCATGGAAAATCCACAGTGCCAGAGGTCCTCATTCATTGCTGATTTTAAATGAACCTAGATGCATAGGCTGAAAAGAGCCATTTGCAGGAAAGAATTTAAACTCCATTAGGAGAGGGGAGAAAATTGTCCAACGTTTGGTCAGTCTGACAAGGTAAAAGGGAATGTGAGGTGGGGGCAAACTATTAGGGAAGGAAAGACTTTCTCACACAATGAGCAGGCATGGGGTGGAATAAAGTGCCAGTGTGGGTCTGGAAACAATGCGTTAATACGTGCGACGTTACCAGGCAGGAGAGCAATTCTTTCTTTCCAGTTAAAAAACATTGCAAATACCTTCACGCTTCTCCCTCTCTTCTTCCAACTATGCCTCCCCTTCCTTTGATTCTCCCTCTATGGAACTTGAAGCATATTTGAGGTGCTTAAAGGAAGCCTTCAACTACTGTTTAACAAGTCAATACTAATTATTGTTTAGCACTGGATTACGGGCCAGATCATGGAATTAAAACAGAGCTGTTAGGACACCTTTGTACCTGGCAAAGAGTTAATGAGCACATGCTGGGTCCCCATAGTGACTGCCAAGCCCCTTTACTATTTTATTTCAGTGGCACGGGAACAAAATGTAAAAAAATCATTTTACTTTTATCTGAACACTTCTTCCCTTCATTAGGAAAATGAGAAAGTTTCATTGTAATGTATATCATAAATTGGAAAATTATTTTTATATTGTTCAATTAGTTGGTTATCTACAGAGTGGTGTGGATACGTATATTGGAAGGGAAAAAAATTACAAGCAAATCTGGTGTCAGCAAAAGATACTGGATTAGTGACTGGACTCTTCCATGACTGTGTGTGTGTGTGTGTGCCCGTCCGTATTATGGATATATAATAAATACAGACAGTGGACAGAGTGAGTGAGTGAGTGTGTGTGTATACGTATGTATATGTATAGTTCGGCATTCTATATTTCTGGAAATGGGAGGGATGGTTTGTGCCTCCAGGCCCAGGCACTTGGGGTTTCTTGGTAAAAGCTCCATTGCTAGGACAGTATGGGGGGAGGGAAGGAAGCTGGGAGAAACAAGGGTGAGTTATGAACAATCTGTTTGTTCTGATTAGATGTCCAGCTGGGATGGTGACCAGACTTTCCATAGCAACTCAATTCGCTAGATCCCTGAGCAACTAAATGGTCACGGCTTTGGGGTCCTGCTGACTGGAGCGGGATTTGAACCAGTGACCTGTAAACAAGAAATGCTCTTTATTATTGCTAGGTGCATGTGCTGTTTGGCTTGACCCTCTCACTGCCCCTCCATTGGCTCCCCCAAATTAACATTTAGACATGCTCAGCTCTGAAATGTGGGGTGCAGATGATCTGCTGATCAGATCTAAAGCTGACATTAAAAGCTGTGGAAGTGGTTGGAAAATATATTATTTGTATAAATTCTACAAATTTTAATTGTCTTATGTGAAAACAAAGCAGGGAACTTCCTCTCTACATATGTCAAGGTATGTAAAATAGGATGTATAGCTTAGTAACAGATTTTGTTTTTCTTTCCTTTAAGTTTTACTACTTACTTCGGTAATTTACAATATTGGAGTTAATATATAGGAACTAGGAATCCATTAAGATGTGTATCTTATGCAGTTGGTATTACATATAATATTTTTTAAAAAACCTCTTAATCTTTAACCCCAATATTGCATAAAGGTGCAGAGAATCAATTATAGATAAAAAGAGGGGAGATCTCAGAGGATTTACAAACCTATTGGCAGTTTCTCAAGATACACTACTGGGTCTGTATATATTGGTATTTAGCTTTCTGTGGCTCAGACAAGGAGAAACGTTGTAATTGATTTTATTTGAAAGCAAGAGATGGGGCCAAAGGGGAACTTTGGGCCTCCGGTTTTTGCTTTCAGCCCATATAAAGTAAGCATTCCTATCAGAGGTGTTTAATGGTGTACTCAGTCTTTTCTTATTTTTTTTTTTTTAATACAAGTGTGAATGGGTGCCTCGGGCTAAGTAAGCCCCACCTCTCAGAACCTCAGAGGCTGTGGGAATGATCCCTGCCCTCCAGACCCATCCTTAATTGGCCTATAGTACAAGAAGCAATTAAAACTAAGGGTCTGATTCATAAAATGCGAACATGCCATTTAAATGTGTGCAGGGGGATTCCTGTTCACAGAAGCAGCAAGGACTTTGTTTTTATCCTCTAAGCTCACTTTTCATAAATTTACTTTTCTTACTCCTCTGGGCCCTAAATGCCCTCCATCCTTTCTCTGACAAATCTAAAGCTAGCTTCAGGGCCAAGGTTAGGCTCAAGCCCTGGGGTGCCTGCTGACCTGGTCCACTCCCTACCTCCCTTCCCTTGGCCAGATGTTTTAATCATTTTACATATCTATTCCTATTATTTAATCATTTTTGTATTTTGCCCAACAGTATATGGAATGAAAACTCCAGAAACTGAGTTGAGTATTGCTGTCTGCAGAGATTGAAGCTCAGGGAATGCCGCCAGACCCTGCCAGAGATAAGCGTCAGAAAAGAGCTAGAGGAAGAGAGAGTACCCCAGAATCCCAAGAGGTTTAATTACAATACCAGGGAAACCCTCATTTGCACAATCACTATTTACATTTTCCCACAATTTATACTCTCCTAATACCCACCCCTTCACCCATACTATTAAGCTCTTAATGTTGCTAATATACCGAGTTTCTGAAATTTGAATGGAAATTCTGTTAGATTGAACATGATTCTTGGGAAACATTTCATAAATTTCTCTATTATTTGTTTTAGAATGAACTCAGAAACAGAGAGAGTCACTTTTTGGAGACACTAATTAGGACTTAAAAGTCATACCTTTTTTAGTTCAACCATAATTCTGAGCACAGGAGTCCATTGGAGACGTCTTTTAGACTAATGTCCAACCCTAGGGAAGAATTGTAATAATATGCCCTTGAGAATATCGTGTTAGCTGTCTGGGACAAACTAAGTTGACAAATAATCACTTGATTCAGTTCTTGTGTTTGCTTTGTTTGATAAACAGTAGTCTGATCCTGTTATTTCCTGCATACTGTATTTCCTGTATACTGTAATACACAAAGTTTCAATTTATTTTCCAGAATGGTGCAATAGGCCTTGTTATCCTGGACTTTTTTTTTTTTTTTTAAGTCTTTCAAATGGGGCAGGGGTTACGAGGCACTTCAACCTAGTAAAGGGCTGCATCTACACTACACCAAACAACCAGGCATAAAGGGAGAAAATTCAGTCCATCCCCCAGATGGCTCCAGATGCATGGCATTGTGTAGACAGAAACAGCCAGATGGCTGAATGGAGTTTTCACTTTCCATCTGGGTGCGTGACATGGGGGAGATGCAGCCAAAGCCTTGAGCCAAAAGAAAATGCCAGCCAAGGAGATGAGGTATTGCTACTTTCCAGGCACCTAATTCCTGCCGGGTGGTATGTGTGACCTTGGCTTAATTTAATTTTTTCAGAAAGAGGTCACTCTTAAGGGAATGATGATTGTCAACCTCTAGAAATAAAGAGGGAGGCAGATAGACCTAAAGAGACATGGAAAGAATGTCTCATTTGTTTTCTTGCAAGGACAGGTCTTAGTTACTGAGTTGGGAGCAACAGTGACACCTTGGGAAGGCCTTCTCCTTCTGGGTCTCTAGAGGTCAGCATGCTGGAGGCATGACAAAACACCAAGTGAAAATGAAAACATCAAGGGGCTTTCTGTCCATCATGGGCACGACAAAATCTTTTTGAACAACCCTGGGCAGTGAATTATGGCAGCATAGAATTGACTTACAGTTTATTTCTAGTAACAGGCAGTTACTATGTCAAATCTGAAACCATTCAGATAGGCCTATAAAAATATATGACAAAGTAACAGGCTACCTCTAGCTCCTTTTAGCATGTTTATGAGTTTAAACTGCAATGAGCTTGTGTTTATAGAAATGAATACAGGGACTTCTTATGTCCTATTCCTTCTCTCTCTCCTTGCTCTGCAACCTGCTCTTGTGTGTCTGTGGGGTGGTATCCAAGACCTTTGGAATGTTTGAACTCCCAACTGGAGTTGCCATTCTGTTTAGAGGCAATTTTGTTGATGAGCATACAACTTGTATTTTTCTGAAAGGGCTGAAGTTCTTTTGTGGAAGAATAGGATAGTTAAATGACAGTCACAAAAGAAAATCATCTCCAAGTTACCTTTTACCCACTCTTCCCCCCCAGTGCTGTTTGACACTTACTGAGAAACTAATTGCAGCCTGAGTGGGGCCACGGGACAAATGCTGCAATCCAGGCATAATGCGACAACAAATATAATAAGGTAACATATTGTTAAAAGTCAATACCCCAAGTCTAACAATACGGTGTCACAGACTCATAAGTGTGTAACTGTATAATACATAATTGTCATCTGCAGAGAAAAGATCTAATTTTGATAATGCATATTGAGATTGGTTGTCTGAAAAATGCTTATGGCTCCAGAAGGTTTGACAGTCCTGAATATCACATAATAGCATGTAGCCAAGGAACATGGGATGAAGGGAAGAAAAAAAGAGTCTATTCCAGAACGCAAGCACTCCCACTCACAGTTTTATTTTTAAAAGAACATGATTCTGCTCAGACAATGAGCAAGTTTACTGCGAAGGGTGATTTGTTCCTGGGTTTCCATATCTGGAATCTGTGTGTGTGTACTCAAGGGTCCTGCTCTATCCTCTGGGGCCTGAGCAAGACCTTTCTTTGGCAGACACAGATATCCTGCAGTCTCTGACTTTCAGGGACTTGGTTAGGGTTTAAATTCCAGAAAAATTAAGCAGAATTAACTGATTCTTGAGGTATAGTATTTACTACCTACCATATTTCTTCAATTCTAGGAAGTACCTTTTTAGCAATTAAGGTATCTGTGGTCAGCATCCTTCTTACAGTCTAAGTATAGATTTGACATATTTTTTCCTTCTACTCCCTAAAAAGATGTTTTAAAATCAAATATATACCTTCCAACCCATGGCACCTTAGAGTTGAGGAAATATTGTAATAATAAATATGCTAGCTATCATTTTGGGCATATGTGGTGTCCCTAAGATAACATAAGACCTTTGACAAGTATTATATTTTTTCCCATAAACTCAAACAAGTGGTAGGTAAGTATCATTTCGTTTTAATCTCCTATCAACACTATGAAGGAGCTAAGTTTATTCCCATTTTACAGATGAGGAAACCAAGACCCACAGCCATGGAATTATATTCAAGGCCCTCTTTCCCCTGTAGGTTAGGAACTGGTCATCTTGGAAGGTATCACCTCATAGCAAGGTATAGGGCAATGGGGTGCTTTGTTCCCATCCTCATAACTTTGATGGTATCCACTGCCTTGGACTCACTGATCCTCAGATCTCATTAGCTCCTGTAAACTCAAACCTCAATTGGTCTAGAAGATATAGCTCTCATAACTAGAAGATTGACATCTCTTTTAAACTTCTGGAACATTTATTTATATATCTTGCTTCAGATCATTCATCTGAAGCTTCTCTATCAATATGTGCTTGTGATCATGTCTCAAGTTCCTTCACTAGACGAAGTCTCCTTGAGGGCAGGGACATTTCCGTGGTCCTTTATTCATCACACTATCAAGGCACTTAGTTGGCACGTAGTGTGCGAGCAATATGTGTGGAACAAATGCACAGCATTAAAAATATCAGACCAGTACCTCTTAACGAGGATGGAAGGAGCCTTGAAGTCATCATCAACCTTGCTTCTTGACAGCACCTGACTCCCTAAGGCAGCTTCCCTCTTGAGACACATTCATTTATTCATTCATCCATTTCTTTATCAAATTTTTATTGTACGTGGTTCTATGTACAAAGCTTTGCATCAGATGACCTGGAAAACATAGAGAGAAATAAGAAATCAAACTTCTGCCTTTGAGAGATCATAGTCCAGTTGATGTGATCACACTGATATAAATATTAGAGGAGACAGTAGATATGTGAGGTTGAGATGGTTATTTTTATTATTATTATTTAAATATCTGTCATTCAAGGCAGAGAATGTTAATTGCTCTGGAAGATCAGAGAAAGGAACATGTCAACACGAATGGCTGGGGAAAGCATATTTTTTTGAGGAGGGTGTTGTACATGTGGAAATGAGGAAGAACATTTTGGTCAAGGAATGATGGAAGCAAGTGAGGGTCTTGCGCAACATTCGTTTCCATTTTAGCTGAAGTTGGGATGCTGGTGCAAGAGTGACTACTGCTGCAAGACTTCCATGGGTAGAATCATGGAGGTCACTGACCAGTAGGCCGAGGTGCTTGGGGCACCACTGAGAGTGTTTGAGGCGGAGAAAGGACTGATCAGGTCTGTGATCTTGGGAGATGAGCTTGGCTTTGACATGGGTGGAGAAACCACAGAATGACCCAAGCCCAGAACAGGAGGGATTATGAGAGAATGAAGAACATCATTCAAAAGGGTCTGATTTTGTTTAAATATGCTTAAAATATTTGAAAAGATGGAAAAACTTTCTCTTTAAAAACTGCAATTGTTAAAGGCAGATTTTAAGTGCTCATAACTGAGTGGCTGACGTAGCTGGGAATCTTCACAGTGTAGTGAGGATGTGGTCCCTGGAAACTCAGGAAGGCCTGGCTGGGTGAGGGTGTGGGCAACAGAGGAAGCTGCAAACAAATCTTGACCGGACAGCAAAGCCAAGGGGCAAGGTGCCCCCACCAGGAGCAGGTCTGTGGAAATGCATTTTTTTTTAGGATTCTGTGAGAAGAATAGGGAAACAGGGAGAAACGTGGCAGGAAACTAATGCTTATTAAGTTCCCGTATGTGTCAGGCAGGATGATGCTCGCTTTTTCTTCTTTACTTTGATTCCTTAAATCCCTCCAACATGCCAACAAGGAAGGTGTTATTATTTCCACTTCACGTGTGAGAAAAGTGAGTCTCAAAGAATGTAGCCAACTTTACCAAGTTACCCAACCAGATTTCGTGTTGGGTTTTATCCCAAGCATTTCTCAAGTCCTAAACCCATGCTTTCCTCACCGCACCTGACAGCCTCATATTGACATGCCTGGTCACTGCCTGTCGTTAAGGAGATTAGAGCCTCAGAGACAGTAAATACCCACCACCCACATTGCCCACATGCCTCCTGGTCTGGGCTGTCTGGGCTTACCTCTCTCACCATAGTGGGAAGAAGTGGGCATGTTAGAGAAACAAACCCCTGCCCGAAGGAAGAGCAGGGATGACCCAAGCCCTCATACTGTGCCTCTCTCCCTCTGGCCTTCAGTCTGGGACAGGTGGGGTGAGACAGTCCCGTCAGACACACAGCTGGCTGGATCCTTGAACAGGAAACACAGTGAGGAAGGCAAACAGAAACACTCCAAGACGGGTTTGCTCCCGTCTGGTTTTATTTACGTTCCCTCTACTCCTCCCGTTCATTAAAGGCTCTACCCTTAATAGGGGGCCCACAGCTGTGTGTCTCTAAGGACTCAGCTTGTCATTGATCTATTTCAGAGCTCCTCTTCCTCCTCAAGGGTGGATTTTGGGGGTCAGGGTGGCAAAGCTGTGCGCTTCCCCTAGAGTTGAGAACAATACTTCCCAACATTTTTCACGTCATGGCACAAAAATAAAATGATAATATCTACAGGGCACTCCAGAGAAGATGGCTGAGCTGTTGATGGCTGAGGCACTGGTCCAGGGCTCTGGCCCCATCCAGACTCCCTGAGGCCAGTGGGCACAAAGGTCTCCTTGCATGGGTCACAGGTGAGGCTAGCTCTGGGCTGGGGGCCACTGCTCATCACCCACAGATAAATCCAGACTCCTGGACTTATTATCAGAGGTTAGGACAGGCCCTGGCTTATCTGTAGGTTTGCAGGTTCTCAGTATTTTAAAAAATGAGAAAGACCCCAAATAGGGTTACAAAACTGTGATGCTATGGAAATGTGCTATTCATATAATAATCACAAGATTTAAAAAATAATATTCAAAGGGTACAGTGGGACACAACTTTAAAGCTATGTGGTGAGCACCTTCTTTCAAGATAGTTAGGGTATCTTCGTGAGGCCAAGTATAATGGTACAATTTCATCTGGAGAGCATACCAAAAATCTACAAATGATGCCTTTGTGAATCATAGGTCTAGGATAAATGCACCCCCTACCCCACTTAATTCATGCAATAAATCCCAATGGGTAATGATAATTATAGCATATGGAAATATACTAGGTGATTTCTACATGCATAGTACTGTGCTTTTATATGGACTGTTTACTTTAATCTGCACAGCAACCCTAACTATCCATGTTTTACAGATGAGTAGACTGAGATTTAGAGGGACAGATTAAATAAATTGCTCAAAGCCACATGGCTATTGAGTGATGGCAGTTTGATGCTAGCACTATCAACACATCTAGACTATAGTACCAGAATTCTTGAAAGATTCTTCTCGGATGCAGAAGAAAAAGAAAAACAAATCACAAAGTATTATTTGCCAACAACTGCCCTTAAAAGCTGACCCTTAAGAGGTATGACAGTAGGGTAAGGGAGGTAAATATCATGTAGTACAGTTAGTGAAGTCCTTTGTACCCCTAAGTAGCCAATGGACCATTATTTAGGGTTGCTAGGTTTAGCAAGTAAAAATATACAATGCCCAGATAATTTTGAACTTCAGATAAACATTGGATACTTTTTTAGTATAAATATGTCCCAAATATTGCATGGGACATACTTATATTAAAAATTTTTCCATTGTTTATCTGAAATTCAAACTTAACTGGGAGTACTGTATTTTACGGGGCCACCCTTATATTGGCGATACTGTCTGTTGGTAGGTAGGGATTTCCTTTAACATTTACGACTCCTTGATAGCACTAGACAAAGGCAAGTATTATTCAAAATGACAAAATAAATGGTGATGACCATAGAATCATAGGGGAAAAGAGAACAGTGGAGCATTATTGCAGCTTTGTTGCTCTTTGCTAGACAGTGAGTATGTTCGTACCAAGAATAGAGTAGGCTTCTGTGACTCTCCCACAAGTCAAATGAGAGGAAGCCATGCCTCAAGAAGGGCAATCTCAGTGACGTGAAGATTTGGGAAATGAAAAGAAGAGGATTGCCAGGCTTTCCCTGCTGTGGATCTTCAGGAGGAAGTTAAGAGGGGGCACTGGATTGGGAAGAGGAGAGATTTTTCTAAGTAGAGGACACCAGATGTGGGGGTACAGAAGGATAGAATGACAAGATCCTCAGCACTGTTGTAGAGGGTAAGGGGTCAATTGGCTTGGAAGTGGGTCAGAATAGATCATGAAGAGCAAAGAAATAACACTTATTGAGTACCAAGTACCAAATTGTTCTGGGCTGAATAGTGTCCCCCCAAATTTATGTCTACTTGGAACATGTGACTGACCTTAGCTGGAAATAGGGTCTTTGCAGATGTCATCAAGTTAAGATGAGGTCATACAGAATTAGAGTGGGCCCTAGGTACAATATGACTAGTGTCTTCATAAGAGGAGTGAAATTTTAACATATTTTGTTATCACCTTCCATAGAGATAAAAGGGTCAAATGTCATTGAGGAAAATTTGGGAGAAAAGACTATTCACCACGTTCCCTACTTTAATTAGCCTCTAAAACAGGTTTAATCACAAAGGACTGGGGTTGGTAGAGTTTTCCCCGTAAAGGGTCAGGTAGTAAATGTTTTAGGCTTTGCTGGGTATGTGTTCCCTGTGGCAACTACTCAATGCTGCCATTGTAGAGTGAAAGGCAGCATAGACAATACATAAACAAATGGGCATGGCTCTGCTCCAGTAAAACTATTTACAAAACAGGCGGTGGGCTGGCAAAATGGATTTGGCCCTCAGGCTGTAGTTTGAGGACCCCTGAAAAAAAGCATGGCTTTTGCAGACCTCCCTTGCCTTGTGAATATGTGGACATTCACAGCTGGCTACGCTGTTTGAAACTCCACCTGTGTGTCCTTGTCTTCTCACATACCTGGTGGCACTGAAAAGTCATGGAACTAATATTTTCTCAGGCTAAATGACATCTCAGTGAGTGTGTCTTTCAATGATGGGCACTTATGCAGAGGTCGCCATTGCTCTGCGTACCGTGGAGGACTTGCTCCTTACCAGCATGCTCAGAACCAGGATTTGAGTCAGCCAAGGAAAGTAGACTCACCGCCTCCTAGCCATACCACATTTTGAATCCCACCTGACATCCCCCAGCTCAATTACTCATCTCGTTCTCTAGGCTTGATTCTCAGTAACTTTTGATTCATTCCGAAAGTCAAATATACCCTCAAAAGATAATTGGTGTTTTGGGGGGCTTTCCAAAGAATTTGCTAATGGGTCTGACAAACAGTCCTAGCGAAGAGTTCCAAACTCTTTTTGTTCTGGCGGCATCCATAGAGCAAAGCGCTGGGCTGCCGGGGACAGCTCTCAGGACAGAATGGAACCTCAGCTGCGTGTGTAATGGTGCTGGGCTTATTACGAAGCCATTTCCATCATCTCCAAGGCTTGCTTTATTCAACTGGCCCAAGTGTGGTATGAAGACATACGCACACTTGAGCAATATGGGCATTTACACATCGCAGAGACTAGGGCACAGTGGCCACATTTACCCATGCCACCGCCACTTCTCCTTCCCAGCCAGGTAACCAACACCTCTGAGAAGTGATTCTTCCTGGGGGAGCTTTTCTGAAAGCATCAGCGGCTTCCAGGCCTCGATCCTGTCTCAGCAGAGGAGCAGCTGTACACATCACAGTTTATCAGTATTTCTGAGAGGAGCTGGCTCCCTGCTTCCTGCTGTGGGCGTGGGTCTCCAAGGAGCCCTTCTAGCTGATTCAGCAGGACATTTTCTTACCCTCTCCACTTTAGAGTGTTAGTTTCCTACGCACCACCGTGTTCTTTCTTGTTAGAGGGATGCTGAGTGCGTGAGAGCAGGTAGCACCTGAGGCTCACTTGAGGCTGTCACATGTGATTTCACCTCATCTTTTAAGGCCCTGGAGGGAGGAATGCTGGATTTCCTTTGAAAGCTGAGTCTCAGCTGGACATAGACAGTGGTCCTCAGACCATCTGTCCACTTCTTCTAATTTTTAAAATGTAAATATAATATATTATTAATTATATTTTATATATGTTAATCTTATTGTGTATATATTATAATTCTATTATTACTATTAATAATTCTGATGATGATATGACTTTCAAGACTACCAAGGAGGAGAAAAGCCTCTCAGGTTTGCACAAATAAAACACTCCCCAGTAGCAATGTGACCAGAATGATATCTGCAAAGAGCTTGGCTTCACCCAGATTTGAGCCACCCTCATTGGCCAGCTGAAAGGCGCCACATTAATGAAATCATTTGTCAGTGTTTTGAATCATATTTGTCTGCTAGAGGACAAGTAACAACATTTCTGAAACTTTTCCTATGTAGCACTAGACTGTTTCTGTGCAGGCTAAATGCTTAGTGATGTGTACCTTAAACTCTTTGGAGTATGTGGTTTGGTGAAGTTCACTCCCTTTTGTCCATAAATGAAAACAGTGGTAATACTGGCAGCACAGAGGCAGGGAACATGTGTACACATTTATTTATGTAGCATTTTGTGAAACACTGGGAACAAGCAGCATGAGAGAGTGACGTGGAAAGTCCGCTGGTGGGAGGTGGAATGACAGGGATGGAAATTAACTTTAAGAGTCTCGTCACTGAATCATGGTTTTAAAAGGGCCAAAAAAATCCTCTAGTCCAATAGCCCATGTGGTGTGTGAGGCCTGTCTGCCTTAGAGTGGGCTGACCTTGGGAGACCAGGGCAGACACTTGTTCATGACATGAGCTTCTGGCCAATTCCACTACCTTCCATTCCCAGGTTTACTTAGCAAGTCATTTAAATAGCCTCCTGACTGAATTACCAATCCCACCTTCATAGGTAGAAGGCTGGTTCCTCTGGTAACGCCGACTTCCTAATGGTCTGTGGCAGGGATCAGAAAACATTTTTTGTAAATGTCCAGATAGGAATTTTAGGCTTTGTGGACCCTTCAGTCACTGTCACAACTACTCAACTCTGCCATTGTAGTGTGAACACAGCCACAAACAATATGTACATGAAAGGACATGGCTGTGTTCCAATAAGACTTTATTACCAACATGGGCAACAAGCAGGATTTGGCCTTGTGGCCGTAGTTTGCTGACCCTTGGTCTATGAGGCTGAAGAATTCAATTCTTAGGCACTTGCAAATCTTGTATTTACAGATTTAATATGGAACAATACAAACATTAAATTAGGAATGAGAAGACATGAACTATAATCTTAGTTCTGCCACGGCTGTGGTAACTTGCTTAACCTCTATGCTGTAATTTCTTCATTAATAAAACAAGGAGTTTAGACTAGGTGATGTTTGAGGGTCCCTGCAGTTGGAAAATTCTAATCTTTTCTAAGTGTCGGTAGCTCTCAATTATAGGCTCCAAGGAAAATTTCTCCTGACGTCTTCATCTCCACGTAGCGTTCTTAATAGCAAACAGGACATTTAGAGGGGGTCTGGAAGAGAGAGTGAGGTTTCATCTAGCACCAGTTTGCTGTTCCCATGTTCTGCTCCCTAAACCTGCCCATAGATCGTCTTGGTCTGGAGCCTCCACAAATCCTCTCCACAAATCCCGTACCTAATACCTTCTCTTCTGATGCCATTTCTCTTCACCAATGGCAGCAGAATCAGGGACTGCTTTGTTTTCTGCTTTTGTTCTATTGCCCCCAAAGAATGAGATCCTACCTTGTGCAGCTGTTTCACTTTAGATTGAGGGATCCTCTCCCTGTGGACTGGGATGGAGCCTACATACCACAGGATCTAATGTGGTGAAGAGCACACAATGAACGGTAGGTGTTCACCGATCCCTGGGGATTTGAGTCAGGGAAGACAGTGGTGGCACCCTTTCCTCCATCCCTGAACATTCAGTGAAAGATTACCGGAGAGAGAGGCTGTGGGATAACCTCAAGGTAGGTAATGAAATCAACGGTAATTATAACAATAACTGTGATGTTTGATAGAACACTCTAGTGGATGATGTTCGTACTCTGTCCAAATGCCCTTGGACCCTTGGATTTTTTTTTTAACCATTTTCTTGCAACCCCAGAAGTTTTGCTTCCAATATCCAAGAACTGTAACTCTTCTTTTAGAGGACTGCTAGAGCCTGCTTTGCCCAGGGATTGGAGATATGAAAAGTTTCTGGGAATTTATGTTCCCTCCAGGAGGCCTTAACCAATGTCTAACAGGTCCAGGAATATGAACACCCAGTTTCTTGCCTTCTGGCAACTCGGAGGCATAACTTACACTCCAGAGTTACTCTGGGGATCAAGCCGAAGGTATCTTCCATGGGAAAAGCCCCTTTCTTGACCTGCTGCTTCTATTCCTGTCCAGATTTGCCCTGAGAAGACTTTCTTATCCAATCACAAATACACACTAATCCCCTAATCCTCTTGTTAGGGTCTGAATATAGGGAAGCCCCTAAAACAAGAACCTATTATGTTGCATCCACTATATGAGGCACTTGGCACAATTTAGCACTGATCCTTGGCCCAGTCCAGAAACTATGGTCCGGAGAGATAAATGGCTTCTCCAGTTTCACCCAGAAAGGAAGTGGCAAGTCTAGAATTCTGAGTTCAGAATTCTGACTCCATTTCTAGAGTCCATGCTCCTTCTATTCTGTGTGGTTTGCTCCAAATCAAGTGAATCATTCTTTGAGGGAAGTTATAACAAAGGTGCCAGAGAATCTTTGCAGTTTTACCTCAGAGGGGCCTCTGCTTCAGAAAGGGCTCTTTCCTACAAGCCAGGACACGAGGTGATTTCACCTCCTCCTGGGAGAGCTGAAAAACTTGGGCAACTGGAAAGGTTTTTTTTTTTTCCCTAATACAAAACAAAATACCAGACTATGTAAAATGCAGCTGCTAGAAATATTGTCTTTGTCTCTCTCCAAGTGCGAGTAAAAAATTAAGTTACAATTCCATCCTCCACTGAAATGGGCTTTCATGGGATTGGAGTAGTTATGGTCCTAATCCACAAACTATTCATCACGGTGGCATTGGCAAATGTTTGTGTGCGGTAACTTCCCCCCAGTGAATCTCTTGCATTTCCACAGCTAATGGTTAAACAGGACTTGGACTGGTATTTGCATCTCTCCTAGCCTCTGGCAATCAGATTATTAGTGCAATAAATATACAACATTTAATAACTCTTCACTTTTCCACTTTGAAACCATTAGTTGTCTCCAGGTTGACTACGAAGAACTTCAAATTCAATTCATTAACATTTCCTTAAATAGTCTTCTTAACAATGCAGGTCTCGCTTTCCCATTATGTACTGTCACTAATAATGGTTTTTGCTTCTAACCTATTATTAATTAAAAAATAAAAAAAAAAAGTACTCCACTTTCTCCATTTCTGAATAAGGTTTCTATCCTCTCTGCGTGAACTGCCAAGAGGCCTTTAGAGTGTGGCTTGTAGTGTTTGATAATTGCTATCAAGGTAAATAATTTAGCTGGTCAGACAGAGTGCACTTCTCCCTGCTTCGAGTGGACAGCTCAAGTCTCGGCCAGTCGGGCATACCAAACCCACCGCACAGAGAATCATAGCTGCACGAAGCTTTCATTAGGAGCAAACAGGAAAAGGCAGCCTTTCTTAGGGGATGCCGCTGGGTGACCCCTGAAGCTTGCTGTGACCTGGGACATGGCCATCCCCCGCACATCTGCAGCCAGACCCGGACTCCGGGGCCTCCAGACCCCCCCAACCCCCGCCCCAGACAGAGGCATCTTTCCCCAAAGGCTTTAAAGATTTTGCCATGAAGGACAAATGAACAGGCACAGATCCTCTGGATGCCCTAATCTTTTCTTTCCCTACTTCAAAGCCTTTTGCATTGCCTCTGAGCCTGTAATTACCCTGGAGGTATTTTAGACTTGAAGCGACACCAGCAAAATTGCACTTCCTGATCATGGGAGTCCACAGTTGTGTTTAATCAATTATGAAGCTGGTCACGAGATGGAGTTTTTCAGCCATGACCATTAAAGAGGAATCATGATCTAGCTCAACTCCTTGTGCTCTGGGTAAGGGACCCACAATCTGAAATTAAAGAAACACTAGCCAGTTGATGTGGTCTAATTTAGTCTCTACCTCCTTAATTAAAAGCATACCATTACCCACCCACATAACAAACTGACACTTTTATGCCAGCCTGTAACTAGGAAAAAAAAAAAAAAAACTGCAAAAGTTAGGTGGAGCTAAAACACCAATTTTAAGATACCAACAGAGGCTCCCAAACACCAGAATAGGATCTAAGTTTACTTAAACGGGAAGCTTTAAACAAGCTTCCAGGCTATTTGAAAGTCAGTTCTCTGTCTCTGTCTCTCTCTATCTGTATCTCTCTTTTGCACTGTCACACACATGCACACCCACAACCATACACACACCTTTGCTTATTTGCCATCAGCAGTGCAGAAAGAGGAGAAAGAGTTTCTTTCTTGGATGTTCTTTTTGGAGCCCTGTGTATCTATGTGGTCAGGCCTGGGAAGTTTCAGGGGGAAGGACTTCAGACTAACTCTCAGGTCCTAACTGTGCAGCAGCTAGTCCAGAGAGGACGGGTGTGGGGAAGCTGGGCTGGCTGTAGCACAGCACAAGCTGTCCAGGAGGCCATGATGAACCTCCCTCTGCTTGCCAGTTCTGCTCAGAGATGTCCACAGGCTTTCAGAGACTTCAGCTGTCAGCAAGGGAGCTAATTCCACACACTCAAGACACGCCGGCTCTGCCGCTTTCGGTTCAGATCTCTTGCCATGAGCTCCACTGTGGTGCATGAACTTCAGCTGGGGCAGCAGGATCACCCCTCCTTGTCAGCATCCTGAGCTTTCCTCTTTCTTGGGGTCCCCAGCCCCAAGCTCCATCCAACCAACCTCATTCCTCTGCAGCATATATTTTTTTCTACTTTGAAAGTACTAATAACATAGAGGTTCAGAACATGAACAGTCACACTGTGTTCAATTTCTTCCTTTGCAACTCCCTAGAAAAGTGATCTACATCTCAGTTTCCTCATCTGTAAAATGGGGATGATATGAATGGCAACTTCAGAGCTTACTGAGAAAACCAAATGAGTTAATTCAGGTTAAGTACTCAGAATAGCACATAAACAAACACTACAAATTATTAACTTTAAAAACTTTATGCTACCTCTTTGAATGCTTCACTCACGACAGGTCTGGATATAAAAATCTCAGCAATTCAGAACTGAGAGATCTTCATGATCAAACAGTCAGACCACCCTTCATTTTTTAAATGAAGAAACTGAGGCCTAAGAGATAAGGTAACCAACGTACTGAACACATTGGTGGAGTGGACTCTGCTTAGCCCAGTGATCTTTTTAGCACACTATTTGCACATATTTCTCCTCATTCCTGCCGAGAGCTCTCTAGGGCTTGAGATTGCTAGAAAGAGTGGCAGCTCTGAGGACAGGATTTTACAACACTAAAGCTTTGCTGACCAGCCTCCAATTCACATAGGCAGTATGTGGTCTCCTTGGAATTATTTGAAGGGTGCTTAGAAAGATCCTAGTAGCTCCTCCATTGCTGCTGGACATTCTGCCATTCTCTAGCCATTATTTTTGTATAATAATTGCACTATGAAAAAAAAAAGAGCTCTCCTTTTTAAAAACTGTGCATAGTGCTCTGAGTATACAGAAAGCACCCAGCATTTTAGTGTGAAGGAGATATCTTCTCTACTCAGAAGAGCTTGGGAGCCTTAGGCCCAAGGAAGGAAATTATTTCTGAAAAGGGGGAAAGTGTGTGGAAAGAGCAGAGGTCATTGAAAATAAGCTATTTGGACTGTACAGTTTTGCCTAGGGCTATCTTGATTCCGTTCGTAACAACTGGGTCTCCTACGCCCCTTCACTGACTCTGCCTAGATGAATAATAGATTGGGACCGAATGCTTCCGAGCAAGCCCTAGACTGATGGGGTGACCGGTGGTTGGTAACAAGTTATCAGGATGGGTGTTGACTGTCCATCCCTGGTGAGGGTCATCCTGCAGGTACCTTGGCTTCCCAGACTTGAGTTATAAAAAGACAAGAGTGAGGTGGCCCTTCACATCATCTGTACCATAGTCAGCCCTGCAGGATGCAAGGCCTGGGCATAGTTGTCTGCCCCCCAGAACCTAGCGTGGAGTCCTCCTCCCTGCCTGCTCTCGCCTGCCAGCCTGCAATGCTTTTGCTATGTGCCACCTCGCAATGCTTTTGCTATGTGCCACCTCCAAGAAACTTGAAATGAACTGGGGATCATCCTGCCTGAGTGAGGGGCTGGAGGGGGGTGGTAGAGACACCCACGGAGGAGGTTCATACTCCTCCATTGTAAGCTGGAAGCCTGGCATGCTACTGTTACTGCTGGCGTCTCTGAGAACTACCTTCCCTAGTCCTAAGGCTCAGGCCAGGTCTGAGACAGAGAGCAGCAGGGTGGGAAGACAGTGCGTGCCTTCTGTTGTGATGCTCTGAGGAATTCTTGCCTCAAATGTAAAACCTGAGTCTAACCAGGAGAAAACATCAGGCAAATCAAAGTTGAGGGACATTCTACAAATAGCTGGTCTGTACTCTTCAAAAATTTCAGCCTGAAAGACCAACCTATCTATAAGATCATTTCCAGATCTCTGCTGAGACCTCTGATGGCAGCTCTGCTGGGAATAAGACCTTCCTTTTGTAAGATTCCAGGACTCCCCATTCCTACCGATGTCCTAGATGGTGAAGTAAAACAAGGGCACATGAGCTACCTGTATCCCTCCTACCATCAAATGCAGGTATTCTCTGCTCTTCATTATGCGGAGGTGACTGGCTGGCCAGCTCATACACAGCACTTTTCATGAAAGGAGTTTTTGGAGAGAAAGTGTTGAAATTCTGAACACACACACACACCCCCCCTCTATGTTGATAGAAATTACCACCCCGGCACAGCTTGCTCAAGCATAGTCCTGTGGGAGAAGACTTCTGGAAATGGAGGGAAGGGCACAAAGTTATGCCACCCCCAAGAAAATGCCAGGTTGTCCTTGAGGAAGGTTGGCCCGGTTTCCCCATAGCTTGAGACCCTTGACAGCTCTTTGCCAGGGCTTAATTCAGAAGACTATGCTCTTCTAGGGCAGGACTTGTTCTGTGACCTTAGGTCTTAATTACCTCTTCTGCACATGGAGAGGGAGGTTTCTGTGGTCCCTTCTAACTCTGAAATTGTATGACTATATTAATAATATACAGTGGACTATAAAGATACATGTGCATTGAATGGTATGTTATTGGTTTGTGATGTCTCCTATAAGGTCTGTAATTTAATATTGCTTGTAAAGCAATGGGGATGACTTCTGGGTAAGTCTGGGCATTTTGTTCATTAATCACACTTAGAAATAAGACTGCATTAAAAAGCGCTTATTTATAGCACGAGTTCTAGTCAAGTTATATACCCTGAGCAAAAGAGCGCATATCGTATCTGCATCTCTTTTCCTCTAAAAAAGGACTGTCTATAAAGTGGGTGTTTCTGTACCGAAGCACCAGACTCTAATGGAGTTCCACTACAATGTTCTTAACACATCTGGAAAATATAATCTCATATTCTCTATAATTAAGACCATCATTTCTTGGCTGCATGAGGCAGACCAGTGGTTTTAAACCAATTTTAGGTAATAAATCTTTTTGCAAATTGAATAAAATCAATGATTCTTTTCTTCCAAAATGCCCATACATGCAGGATATTGCATACAATATCAGGGGCTCCTTGGACCATCCAGAAGGTCTTAAATGCCAGATTGAGAACCCCTGTTGCACAGTTACAAATGTTCCTCTTTATCCAAGATTTTGCTTTCTGTGGTTTCATTTACTTGTAGTCAACCATGGTCCAAAAATATTAAATGGAAAATTCTAGAAAGAAACAATTCTTACATTTTGTATTGTGTGCCATTCTGAGTAGCATGATGAAATCTTACCCCGTCCTGCTATGTCCTGCCCAGGACATGAATCCTCCCTTTGTCCAATGTACGCATGCTGTCTATGCTACCCACCCATTAGTCACTTAGTAGTCTTCCTGGTTATCAGATTAATTGTTATGGTATCACAGTGTGAGTGTTCAAGTAACCCTTATTTTACTTAATAATGGCCTCAAATTGCAAGAGTAGTGATGTTGGCATACTGTTATTATTGTTCTATTTTATTATTAGTTATTGTTGTTAATCTCTTACTGTGCCTAATTTATAAATTAAACTTTATCATAGGCATGTATGTATAGGAAAAAACATAGTGTATATAGGGTTTGATACTATCCAAGTTTTCAGGCATCCACTGGGAATCTGGGAAGGTATCCCCCATGGATAAGAGGGGACTACTGTATGTTGAAGAGGATGGGACACAATCAGCTATTTACTTAGAGGTAGTTTGAAAAAATGGTACCTAAGATCAAGTAATTTCAATGTTCAGATCCTAAGAGGACAGAAGGTAGCTAAGTCTTCTGTAGCCTAAAAGCAGAACTTCCTATGTCTGTTGCCACCAAGGTACAGGAGCCCCCGACTGAGTCTTTGCTGGATTTCTTGGGGCATCCTGCCAACTTAGGCTCCTCTTGATTTGGGGAACTGGTTCCATTTCTCAGGGACATGCAGAGGATCCAGGCAGAGACCTGGGTGGCTGTTGGAAGGTCACACAACCCTAGTACCCACCCATTTTCCTGGGGATGGTGATCTGCTGTGTGGGTAGAGATCACCAATTGTCATATAGCTTGCCCAGCAGAGAATGCCTACAGATTTGCTTCCTGTGACATTGCTCTGTTCTCCATCCCCCATCAACTTAGAACTTCCAGAGAAGTGCCAGAATAAGAGAGAGAGAGTAGGAGAAACACATTGCTCTGTAGCTTTGGAGTTTTCTCTGTCCTTTGATTTTGAATTTTTGGTTGTTGACCGTTGGCTAGGACCATATGGCTCTCTGTTGTTTTCATTCACGTCTCCTCTCCAGCTCCCCACACAACGTTGGGACTGTTTTCAGGGCTCCTTTCCATCAGTCCGCCCAGCAGCATATGACATCTTGGGGATTTGCATTTTTTAATTTAATCATTAGCTTAATGTTTGGGGGACATTAGTCATAGGAAGTTAGTCTCATTCATCCAGATACGTTTTTGAAAGTTACAGCTCTTCTCTCCCCACCGTAATGCCCCCCTTGAGCGTGCCGTCCCCCATTTCCTTTAAAAAACACTCTGTTCTTCTGGAACTCTCAAATAAAGACATCAAAGCTGGAAGGAATTATTAATTCAGAAACTACATTTGAGACTTCCAGAGGAGTTGAACCTGGCTGAAGTTGTGGAGGAACTGTGTTGGTGTATGGTCAGGAAATGACTTAAATTTGATCTTCGAGGGCCTGAAATTGCTCCCCTGAAAAAAAAGGAAAGGCACTTTTCTTGCCTACAACCCTCTGGGGAGACCTGAGTCCAGAGCTTGCTTCCCTTTCAATGCAAATGAATGAACCAAGTTTGCTCTCCAGGCTTCTGGCCAACAGAACTGGAACCATTTTTGAAAGTTGGGCTGCTTTTTGTGTTCTTGGGCTTTGTAAGTTTCTGGACAGATGGCTCTGGAGCAGAAGGTGGGGCTTGGCATGGGCTTCGGAAATGTTGACTTTAGATGGAAGGGAGGAAGATTCTTCCAAGTAAGCAAGTGACATGAGCAAAAGTGTGAAGCAGGTATAATAATAAATATTCTGGGTCCCATGAATGTGTCCTTCTGAATATAAGTAGGAGATCAAAGTTGCTAAGCCTAGCTAAAGCAGCTCAGGGCAAGGGCAGAAGGCTTTCTTGTCATGTACTCTAGAGTTTAGACTTTATTCTGTGGGTAATCTAGAGCCACTGAAAGCATGTGAGTTTGGGAATTTCAGGATCAAATCATCGTCTTAGAATTGTGACTTAGACAGTGGTTATTGTATACCTGGTCTCATGGGAGCCCATTTTTGGAGCTTTCTTTCTCAAATGAATAAAGGTCAATGATTTTGTTCTTGATAATAAAATTGTCATGCCCATATACTCACCATTCTTTATATGCCTAAGAACCCCCTTTCCATTTCAAATGTGGTTTAAGAAATCTTCCAGTAATGCTCCCCTGTCCAAGTTGAGCTGTCAGGCTGCACTCATCTTAAGCACAAAGCCCTGCCAACATCACCCGACAGATCCTACACTTGGGTAGCTGTGGACAAAGTCAGCCTGTGGAAGACATTCAACTACTGAAGTGCCCTGGTTATGGTCCAGAGAACCTAATTCTTTCTGCATCCTGCAACTCTTTCTGGCCCACACTATCCTGACTCCCACATGTTCTATGTTTACCCCCTTTCTCTATTTGCCTTATTCTTAATCTGACCATTTCCCGCTAACTGCCTCCCCCAACAGGAAAAATAATCTTTGCTCACTCACGGAACTGAAAAAGTAATCTTCTCCTTACAGCTCACCTGCTCAAGATCCTCACTACACCTCTTTTGGACCTCATTATGACCTGAGTCAATCAATTCATCTACCTTCTCTCTGTCCATCACCTCCACATGTCACATATCTATAATAGCTTATTATATTCATAATTTATAAATACCCTTACCCCTGTTCCTTCCTTCTCACTTGCTGAGAAAACACACACTCTAGAGGAGCTCAGCAACATTCTTTGTGCCTATAATTAAACAGTGAAACGTTGCTGGAAAAAAAGGAAGGAAGGAAGGAAGAAAGCAAGGAAGAGAAAGAAGGGAAGAGAATCATCATAGGACCAAACTGGATGTTTCCACTATAACTTGACCTTCACCGCCAACTGGGCTTTCAGCATTGCGCGGCGTTCTCCCTGTAACGTACAGATCCAGTAGGCTTGCTCTCCCGCCCCCCACAGTGACCGAGGCATCCTCTCCTCTCGCATTTTATCACCCCTTCTCCCACCTCAGTGGACTACTAGCACTCATAGTACATAGACGAAAGTTTTATCTCTAACTTTATGTAAAGATAATTTGTATTTATTTTGGTCTAAGCTGTGCATTCAAATTGTTCCAAATTCGAAAGGTCTGAAAGTCGACATTCTACCCTAGTTCTTCATACTTTCAATTCCCCTCCCAACGGACCACCAATGTTCTCAGTAGCAAAGTATGGTAGCACTTTGCTTTTTGTTTTTGCTTTTACCACACCTCAGAGATGAACCCATTTCAGCAGCTAGAGAGCATTCTCCTTCTCTTAAATGATGTTACTGTATCCCGTTATATGGATGTACTTTCAATTTATCTAACCAGTCTATTATTGATGGTTATTTCCAATATTTTGCTATTACAAATTATGCAAAATGAATATACTTATACCTACCTCATTTTGCATATGTGTTGGTATATTTGTAAGATAAGATCTTAGAAGTATTATGGATAGATCAAATGGTGTGTCATTTAGAGTTTTAATCGATATTGTTGTTTTCCTCCCCATAGATTGCACCAACTTACACTCCCTCCAGCAGTGTACAAGAATACCTGTATCTTTGGGCTTGCCACCACAGCATGCTATTTATCTTTTTTTAATCTCTGCCCATCTGATAGATGGGAACAAGTTTCTCATTGTAATAGTAATTTGCATTTCCACAGAGAAAATTGAACCCATTGGAGAAGACTTCTCTAATGTTATCTTCATCATAACCATAAGCATATCAGATTCCACTCTTGTGCTTTCCAGTTCCTACCTGTGACATTGAAAAAAGGTGTCACCCTTCAGTCGAAAACTCCATGTATGTTCTAAATGTATTTTCTAGTCCCTCCATACACATTCTAGATCTCTTTTCTCCTTTCTTCTCGGTCAATGCTCTTCCCTGGCGAGCCCTTCTTTCTGCTACATCTTCAACCTTTCCCTCCCTGCTAGATTTTTCCATTGACTTTCAAGCAAGCAGGAGTAGCTCCACTCTTAAAATATTTTCCCTTAACCCCACAATCTCCTTCCTCTTACTACCCTAACTCTATTCCCCAGCTGAGCCAGAGCAGAGGTTTGCACAAATGCTTCCTCCTCCACTTCCCACCACACAGTCATTCTTTAACACCCCCCGGGGGTCATTTCCACCATGCCTGGATGTTCCTGCAGAAGTCACCAGTGACTTCCATGCTGCTACTTTTAATGTTGACTATTCCGCTCTCCCTTCACTCTGTCTCTTCTTAGCAGCATTTGTCAAAGCTGACTTCTCCCTAATACCCTCTTCTCTTGATGACTGTGACACCACACCCTCCTGGGTTTCCTTCCATGCTGCTGATCACTCCTTCAGCCTCCTTTGCTTCCCCTTCTTTTCTTACCTGGTCCTAACTGTTGTCCTCTCCAAGACCCAGGTATTCGTTTCTATTTTATATTCTCTCCCAAAGGAACTTATTTTACTCCCAGTGACTTAAACACCAAGTATATGCAATAGCTCCCAAATTTATCTCTAGCTACAGCTTCTCCTCTGAGTTCTAGACCTGGATGTCCAACTGTGTACTGTCTACTTCACATCTTCTGTTGGATATCTCACTTGCATTTTAAATTTAAGATGTCCACAATGGAAATCTCTCTTCCTCCACACCCAAAGCTTCATCTTCTTTAGTATTTCCCAACTCTGTTAGAGGCACCTTCTGCCGTGTGGTTGCACATGCCACTAATTCAGGCATTATCCTGGAAAGCTCCCACAGGCCCAGTCCCATATCAAATGTGTAAACATTTCTGTTCTTCTGCTCTCCAACACGTGATCTCAGTTTCACCATGCTTCCTGTTTCTAATGATGCTGTCTTCATCAAGGCTACAGCATCTCTTTCTGGATCACTGCAACATCTTCTAGCTTAAGTCCTGTTTCCATTCTTACCTGATCTGTAGTCTAGTCTCACAAAGCAGCCAAACTTTCTAAACATATCAACTAGGTAATGTTACTTCCCCTCTTAAAACCTTTCATAGGCTTTCTATCATACTTACAATAAAATCCAAACTCCCCTTCATCATGATATGACATAGACTACTAGTGACTTTCCTGATATCCATTCTTCCCTCCTTCCTGAGTAACAGAATCTGCCTGCTTACACAATTACACTCCATGCAAACAGGCATGGTTATGTAACAGATCTGGCCAAAAATATGTAAGAGTAAATGTCTTCTGGGAGTTCTGGGAAGGGTCCTTTAAGGAAGCTGACATAGGGCATCCTTTTGGCCCGCCCTTCCTTCGTACCTCCTACCTATTGCCTGGAATGCAAATATGAGGGCTGGATCTCCACTAGCCTTCTTGGATCATAATGGCACCTGTCAGATGGAGGCCACTTGCTAGATGGCAGTGTGAAGAGATTGAAGAAATCCTAGTCCTGAAGGCCACGAAGCTGTGCTACTAGCCCTGGGCTGCCTGTCTCTGGATTCCTTTCATGTGTAAGAGAAATAAGCTTTTATTTTCTTCACACCACTGTTATGTTGCATTTCGGTCCTATGCAGCTGAGCTTAATGTTAACTGATACATATGGCTCATAAGGCCCTGTGCGGTGATCTGGCCCTTGTTTTCCTCTTTGGCCTCATCTTGTGCACCTGTCCCCCTGAATCACCGTCCACTTGCTGCACTGGTCTTCTGTCAGCTTCTTGAGCTCCTGGCCACCTCGGGGCCTTCCCGCCCATCTTTCCCCTGCCTGGAATGCTCTTCTGCTCCTTCTTTGCCTGGCTAATTCCTGTCATCTTTCAGGTCTAAGTTTAAACGTCATGTACTTAGAGAGGCTTTCTCTGACTCTCTGATCTAAATTATGTTTCCTGTTTCTCTCCCACCACTCTGATTTTTCCTTTGCAATACTGATTACAATTTAAAATGCCATATTAATTTGTGGGGTTTTTATGTCTATCTCTCTATCATGGCAAAACTCATGTCTGTTTTCTTAGTACTTATACTCAAAACCTACTTATAGGCCAAGAATATACTTAAATAGCAATCAAATGAATGGAAGAAAATACAGAGTTTGGTTCAGAGAGTGGGATCATGAGTCTACGAGTCTGGGTTTTAGTCCTGACTCTTACCAGCTGTGTGACTTTGGCCAAATTACTTACCTCTCTAAGCCTCATTTTAGGGATCTTTAAATGAGGTTAATAGTAGAACATTCCTGAGGGGATTGTGGTGAAGATTCAGTGACCAAATAGAACTAAAGGATTCAACAGAGTGCCCTTCACAGAGGAAAAGCTCAGTATGCATGAGCTATTATTAATGAGTAAACGAAGGAATCAATGAAAACCCCAAGGTCATTTTTGGCAGTATGTTTCCTGACCCAGAAAAGAAACCAGTGCTCCAGGAGTGGCCTTTGTCTGCCGAGGTCACAGTGCCTTCAGCCAAAAGATAGTGGCAGTGTTGTTCGTCATAGGCATTTTGAATATTCACCTTGACCTTTTTGTAGGGGCAACTCAAATGCCTTGCTCTAGCAAGGCCCTCCCTTGGCCTCTGGTCCTTGTTTCTTTTGCTGCTACAGCGCTTTGCCTCACTCCCCCAGCACCTGCCGCTGTGGCTGGTGCAGTGCCTGCCTCACCTATCACTGAAGGTGCTAGTCTCCTCTGTGCTGGGCCATGTCTTACATGCCTACCCTCCCCTGACTAGTGAGCAAAATCCTTCTAGAAATGAGATTTTAGTTTTTCTTATCAAACAAGGGGAGAATCAAAACACCAATAAGTGAAGAATGTCGGAAGGCAGGGAGTGGTTGGACTTCCTGTGTACAAACCCCTCCTTACCCAATTATTTCAAACCCTTGCAAGATTTGGAGAAGCTACCTCAGAGTTTATTTTGGTTCTATTAGGGAAACTCCAAAGCCATGGTTTTGGAAAGGCTTCAAACATTCCCCAGATGAGCTGTCTTCCCATTTATAAGACACTCCAAAGTCCTGTACTTAGCAAGAGTGGAGCAGGACACACACATACACACACACACATGCGCCACAATCCACTCTGGATTCGCTGTGATCCTGGCTTGAACATTCAAGAGAATACTTGAATAATACTTACCTACCTCACTGGGGTGTTGTTAACGATTAATTAGTTAATGTTTGTAAAGCACTTTGCAGATGTAAAGTGCTGTATAAGTGCTATGTATTATTATTATTAAGCAGAAGTTCTATGGTTTGGATGAAAATATTTTTTGCAATCACACATTCGGCTGTAAATAAATCACGTTTATTTACAAGAGAGTTTTCCTTTTAGGGCTACCTCCTGGTTTTTACCATTTAGCTAATCTCTTTTATTCTCTTTTGGGTTACAAACAGAGCTGCCTCATCCTGAAAACTTCTGTCTTTGAAATAACTTCAAGAATATCCTGGAAAAATAAATTCCCAGAGAGACATGTCCATTTCCTCAGGAGTGAGGCTGAGCGTGCCCGTCTTCAGCAAGAACTCTATACCCTACTCAGTGTCCAAGAATTCCTCTGAAGATTTCCCATCTAATTTAGCTCTAAATTGAAAAAAAAAAAACTGCATACAGAACAGTGTCCTGTCAAATAAATCAGTGGAATAAGTCTGCTAGATTTGATGATGATAATAGTAATAATAGCAATACTAGGGATTGGAACGATTTGGGTTTTTATTTCCTCACTTCTCTGCCTTCTCTCTGTCTTTGTTCTTTAGAAGTGTGTGTCAAAGGTGGGGGCAGGAGGCCGAGGAGGAAGCAAGTGGCTTCTGTGGTACAGCAACACGCAAACTGTCCGGTGAAGAGCAGCCTTAATGAAGTAGTGAACTGTCTCAGTCCATAGCAACCTGCAAGTAAAGTTCTTTCTTCCAGTGCCTTAGGCAATTCCATGGGAGTCACACTGGATCTTTAATGAACTTAGTAGACTATAAATCAACAAGGGATATGACACCGGGAAAAGGGATAAAAGAGAAGAAAACCAGACAAGGAAGGTTGCTGCTGCTGCTCCCTTACTAAAAAAAAGCACACTGTGGTTTGATGGACTATATTCTTTGGCATATTCTTGTGGGTTTTTTTTTTTCCAGGTATGTTTGGACAGTAGTTATTTTCAGCAGGGGCTTAAATTGTCCAGATATTGGATCAGTACCACACAAGGGTTATATCTTTAATGTGTAATTCCAGGGTAGGTGGGAACAATCAAGCTGAATTACTGACATTGTGAGGAAATGAAAAGTCAAACTGCTGACCATGTGCATTTTATATTATTTAATTAAAAGTAGATAACAGTGCATGAATGAACCACAAATCAGATAAAAATGGCAGCATTTTCTCATATTTAACACATATTTGACTTGTGGTTGTGTGGCAATTTACCAGAACAGGTCCATGATGTCTTCAAATAGAAAAGCAGGAGTGTAATTAAAAAATACTGCAGGGTAGAAGCAATATTAGCTCCAACCTCAAGCAGAGCTAATCACAGCCACAGTTCTCGACAATGTTATTCCTATTTAATGAGAGTCTCCTCTATTTCTTTTTTTACCTTGAAATAAAAAAAGAAAATCATCAGAATTTTGCTAACTCAAATGTTTATTTTAAATATACAATGTGCCTTTTATAGAAATAAAGAAGAGGGAAGGTTTACAAATTCTAGGTGTCAAGATTCCCCATTTATTTATTCATTTTACTGGAGTCTCATTAAATGACCAATAGTCAGTCACCCAAAGTCATCCCTCAGGACAGAACTGCTAATTCACTGGACTATCTTTAGAGTTTTTGGTTTCATCAGATGAGCAGTTGTGGGATTCTCCATCTACTGCTCTTCAGTATCACAGGAGTGATTATTCCTGAATTGTGTAGAGAGCATTCTTAGTGAATCCAATCTCTTTAGCACCCATTCAAACGTGCCTTAGATAGTCAAAGCTGAGCATCCTCGGACCTGACTGGGGAACAAGGCCACAGACTGTGGTCCTAAGGCTGTGACTGTCACTGCTGGGCTCCATTTGACTTTCAGACCAAATGGGGAAGACTTTGGTGCATTCTATGCTTTCTGATCTTCAATTGTTTCATGATTCGATCAATTCATATACCTTTGTTGAGAAAAGTTCACAAAAATCCCTCTCTATACCTTGGTTCTTCTGTCAGAGAGTGAGAGCTAAGGACATACATATATTTGATGACAAATTGTTGATAATTATTTGATATTTCAATACCATTTTCTGCCTTGGATTGGGCAAGACCCTGAGGTATTTCTGCATTAGAACCTGGTCTAATACTGCCACTATTCACTCTTCCTTTAGTTCTCAGTCAGAATAAATCCCCTGTTCTTTAGATTAAAATCTTGGAATTTTTACCCTTTGTTGCCCAAAACTTCAGGGACACATTTTACTGATTTTTACTTAAAGGTTCTCCTTGGAGTTAGGACAAAGAACTTGTTATTTTAGCAATAGAGAAGTGTTTCAATTCATAGGAAAAGGAGAGGTATAGAGGCTGATGATTGCAAGTAAACAAGAACCCAGCTGGTCTCCTTACATCCTGAACAAGCCTGATGGAGAGAGTTGCCCATGGAGGGTGGTGACCAGTGGGGTGTCCTGGAGGGTCCTGGACCAAACTGGTTGGTTAGGCAGACTGATTATCTGAGTTAGCATCACAGGTGCCACTAGGGGTTGAGCGAATTTGGGAAATGGGTGCTGTCAAGTCCAAAGATCAATGTGAGACTAATCACAGAAGGCAAGGGGAGAGAGAGAATCAAGAACAGGGTAAAACTGGGTGGGAGATATGGTTCAAGAGAGGAGTTCAGAACCGAGACAATTTAGTCAGTGTGGAAGAGAAGAGTCCCAATCCTCCTGAAATATTGCCTGGTGGGCATTGCAAGAATGGAGATGGCAGTTTAGAGGACTTTCAACTGTGGCAGGAGGTGGGAAAATGAAACTAAGTCAATTGAGTCAATGGCATAAAGCTGTGGAGTGTACTGAACTCTCCAGTAGGAAATAGATCTAAACTTAGTCTGAAGGCAAAGAACAGGCCAGCATTACTCTATTTCTTAGATCCTGCATATTATAATGTTTCAGCATTACTCTGTTTCTTAGACATGCATATTATAATGTTTCAGCATCTCTAGCGTTGGCTTGCATCTCACAATTGATGGCATCTTGGATTTATAAAATATGGTCTAGCACGAAAGGCATGAAGGCACAAGAAAGAGATGGATCTCTGGCTACAAACAGTCCTCTGGGCATGGGAAGAGCAGAGTATGCTTTCTACTGCTCATTAAGTGGGAGTATTGTGAATATGGCCCTTTTGCCTATCTATGACTTTCCAAATGAAGCATTTGGAACGTTTCACTCAGATGCTGGATCTCAGCTTCCTCTCTTCTGACATTGTCATTCATTTCTCCTCTTTTTTTCTATGTTGACTATGTTATCTTCTATTTAGAGAAAAGTGAAGGTGGCCAAAGTTCAGCTTAAACATCAGCCCCTCAGAGCAGCCTTCCCAGACCACCCAACAACTCACCCTTTATTCTCATCCCAGGACTCATACTTTTCTGCTAGTTTCTTATTAATTCATTGATTGATTTTGTTTATGGTCCATATTCTTTGTTAAGATGTAAGCTCAATAAGCATAAAGGTTTTGTTCACTGGTGTTCTCCTCGCTCAGAATGTTGCTTGGCACATAACTGATGCTGAATGAACACGTGTGGAATGAGTAAATGAATATGACCTTGAACCGGGTTGAACTCTGCCCTGGAGAATTAGGGCTCCCTGGAGTAAAGTGAGTGTCACATCCAACTAAAGTGTTTTAGGGTGTTTTGTGGGTTCCTCTACATTTCCCATATACCTTTTTAATGAAATCAAAAACTTTAAGAACCATGTGATTCTGGGTCTTTAAGATAGCAACCCCTAAAATACAGCTTGAGATTTTCCAGAAACTTAAATTAAAGCCTCCCTATCTCCTTGTCTGGGATTATGCATGCTGATCCAGCTTCAAATCAGCTAGCAGGTATTATTTACCCTAAAATTAAAAAGCAAGAAAACAACCTCTTTTCTAGCAAAGAGACATTCACGAAAAGTTTTGGTCTTATTATGTTGGCTCTGGTCTTAGTGATCCATATTTATACAGCTATAAAATATCTCTTACATGTTTAAAATAGATTTATCATTAATATTATGCTAGTAGCTATAATTACCAAGGTTATCACTTCAACAAGTTTAAATGAACTAGAAGTACTATGAAAAAAAGTAACCTACCTCCGCATACAGACAGCTCTCAAAATAGCTCATGTATTCTACAAATGGAGATCATGTTAGGAGAAAATGTGAGAATGGATATGAGTCACGGAACTAAGTTTTATCTTAACCTATATTAATCTCCTGAATGAGCGTCACATTAACCTCTTTGATTTTAGCATATATAGATGTACTCCCATTATGCCCGCATTTCAGGTTAAAAGCAAAATAAAAACAAAATCTGTTAACATTCTGAGTGTGTGTGGTGCAAAGTCATGCAAGGATTATTGAGGAATATCTTTTGCTAAATTTAAAAACAATTGGAAAGGCAGGTATATATAAGAAGAGTAACCCTTACCTGATCATATCAGGTCCACCTTGATGCTGGCAGGGATCCTTGTCATGCTGGGCAAGAATTATCTATCATCATCTTCAGTGTAATCATTCAAGGACAAGGCTTGCTACTCATATATGGATAAATAGCGAGAGTTTATAGTTCCTTCATTCTGAGACCCTCATCCCTCTTTTTTCTGCTTCACGGGTGAACTTGTCCATACTGGAATGACCCAAGGGCTCATTCACTCACCAAGCTTTCGCTGAGCATGTGCTCCCTGGCAGGTGCTGGGCTATGTTTTGGGGATACTAACTAAGAGGGAGATCCTGCTGTTCCCCTTCAAACAGCTCAGGCATGTCTCTGGCTTGAACATATCACGGCAGTGCGAGCATGGTGCTGGGGTGTCTGAGTCACAAGTGAAACACAGTCATCATATGCCTGGAACTTTTTTTATTTTTATTTTCAGGCTATTGAAAAGTGAGGTGAAGACCCAACTATCCAATCATTGACGGAAATTTCCCTTTTTATCTAAATGTTTTCATCTTGAATAGATATGATTGTTGGAGTTGGATCATTCCTTGGGTACATTTTGATTTATTTAAATCTACAACCCTGCAGGGTATCTGTCATTATCTCCGTTTAATATATGAGGAACCTCAGGTTTAGAGAGGTTGCATTAGTTTCTTGTGGCTGTTGTAACAAATGATCACAAACTGGATGGTTTAAAACAACAGAAATTGATTCCCTCCCAGTTCTAGAAGCCAGAAGTCTGAAATCAAGGTATTGGCAGGGCCAAGCTCCCTCTGGATTCTCTAGGAGAGAATCTGTTCTTTGCCCCTCCAGCTTCTGGTTGCTATTGGCGTTCCTTGGCTTGTGGTGGCATCACTCCAATCTCTTCCTTCATAGTCACCTGGCCTCCCCCTCTTCTGCCTGTGTGTCTTCTCCTTTTTGTGCCTATCTTATAAGGATACATGTGATTTTTTCAAATAACCCAGGATTTTCTCTCAAAAGCTCTAGCTTAATCACATCTGCAAAGACACTTTTTTTTTTCAAATAGGGTAACATTCACAGGTTATAGAGATTCGACATGGATGTCTTTTAGGGAGCCATTTCTCAGCCTACCACAGAGGTTAAACCTCTGTCCAGGTTATGCAGTTGGCAGAAGTGGGGTTTAACTTTACAGTTCATTCATTTAAACCTTCACATTGACTCTTGGAATGCATGTGCATTTGAGCGATGAAGAAGTTTTCAGTGTGATAGATGAGAAGTTTCAACCTAGAAATCTAGTATGGAAAACTAGGCTGTAGGTGGTATGGATAGCAGTTTTCTTTTATCTTCCTGATCCATGCAGCAAGGGTCAATCAGTATTCACTGAGTGCCAGAGTGTTCTGGGCTGTGTGCTAGCATGGAAAGCCAATGCTGAGCCAAATCCACCACTAGCCTTCTCCCAAGCTCACTGTCTAGTGGAGCTAGAGATAAACATGAAATAACACATACATGAATGTATAGTCACCAGCTGAGAAGGAATAGGGAGACATAGAACAAGGAAAGCTGACCCAGGCTGGATGTGGAGAGAAGTTTTCCCTGAGGAAGTCATGTTTGAGTCAAGATCTAAAGACTGAATATGAGTTGACTAGGTGAAAGAGGAAGGTGACAGGGAAAATTCCCTCTTTTTTCCCAGAAAGAGGGAATGGCATATGCAAAGGCCCTGTGGCAGGAGGGGTCATCGACCTTTTAGGAACTGAAATGAGGCTGGAGTGCAGAATGAGGCAGCTTTGTCAACACGAGCACTTGTTTGTAGGTGTAGTTACTTGGGTGCAGAGTAAGACTCAATGAATGTGCTGAGATGGCAAACTCTTTGAGAGCAGAGAATGTGTTTTATTCATCTCTGGACACGCCGGTCCAGCATGGTGCTTTGCACAGAGTATATGCACAATGCTAACTTGTCGGTTAACTTAATGAAAAAAATGAATGAACAGATTAGCCTAGACCTTACATATCCAGGATGTTTGACAAAGCAGGTGAGATAGACAATGTCCTGCTTGCCAGGTGTCCCCTTTCTAACACAGGTGGTCACAGTGTGGCCAAGTATGTTCTGGCCATTTGTTATAGCCACGTGATTGCCCCATGTGAGCAAAGGGCTGGCAAGGGAGCAAGGAGTCAAAGGTTTTTTACACCTGGGAAAAAATCTGGGAAGGCCATTGGCCCAAGGAGAGAAAGCCTGGGAAATAAAACCTGAAACAGCTTCCTCACCCCTCTGCACAGCTTTACATCTGGCACAGACACTGCCCATTGCATCTCGAGGCCAAAGCGGTGGCACCCTATGGATTCCCTACCTCCGTGGAGGGGGCTTTTCTCCAGGCAGACCTTTATCTGTTGCTTTACTTTTTAGGGCACAGCATCATCAAAGAGCTAGCTTTGGGTCTTAAAAAAAGGGACAGGCCATGAAGGTTTTCCCACCTTCCACTCTGTGAGTTTAGCATTCCTTGTTCACCACACATGGACCAGGCTGTCTCCTGTTACAAGAGATGTTTGTGGGATATATAACTTTTATAAACACTCATTTAGCTTCTTTATCCAAGGAGCTAGAAGGACGAATTTCATTTCTATACAAAACCCACTTAAAAGGACAAGGTCTCAGAGATTGCCTCAGAATTCGTGATTAAGAGTTCTCCTTGGGATAAAACCCGGCTGGTTGTTTCAGCCACACAAACACCACAGATGTGAAGGTCTAGTGTGGAAATCAGGCAAGGGGGTGGAAGGCCCTCGGAGGCCTGCGTCCGTAACTGCCACCATTCCAGACAGAAAGCTCGTGGGTTGACAAGTTGAACGCTGGAGTCTGCAAACCACATGTGGTGGTGTGGGGGGATCAACTCAGAGCTTGGTATGGTTTTTTCAGTTTATTCCTAAACTAGAAATCCTCTGCTGACCTGCCGGCCTTGGACTTCAAGACACTCTTTCTTACATTCTTTACTGTTTTCCCCTCGCATCTTTCTCCTCTCATTATTTCTTTACTCTTGAGACAGTCTGAGGTGCTAAAAATGGGCAGTGAATCAGGGGAGCTCTAGGCCAGGTTCTTACACTCAGTAGCTGTGTGGCCTGGTTCATGTCACAGAACCTCTCTGGGCCTCAGTTTTCTCATCTGTAAAATGGTGCGATAGACTCCCTGCATTCCCTGTGAAGCTCCCACCGTGGCCTTCAGCTCTTTCTTACCTCTTCTTCCCCCAGACAGTGCATTTTATCTGCCCCCTGCCCACAGGCTGTCATCCTCTCTTTCTAATTGTGTCCTTCACTTACGTCCCTGTCCTCCTGTTTCCTCTGTCTTCCTCGTTCTTGTGGAACAAATGGAGGATGAGAAGTTAGAACTGGTGTCTATCCTCTTTGGAGAATAATGGAGAGATTTCTAAAGCCCCCGTTGATAAGATAAAGCCATAACCACATGCACAAGAGTTTGCACTACTTTAATTAGCACAATCAGTGCTGTCATGTCACAGGCTGGGGGGAAGCCATGGGCTGCCAGAATGTGCGGTTCCGTTATAAAAAGGAATTCGGATGGGAGGGGAGACTTGATGGCTTCTCTATCCCCTTGCATATCTGTGCCCTTGTTTATCTGCCTCCTATCAAGGGCGTGATCTCCCCAGTGCCTTCTCAGAGGGAGGCCAGGAGCTTCCCCGTCTATGTCCCTTCGCAGGGCCCCCTCTCCTCCCCCAGCAGCGTGGTGGATGGTGTTGGATAAACTCACAGGAGACTCTCTCCTTTCATCTGCTCCCGTAGATTATACCTTCTTTTTACTTTGTTTTTCAAAGACAAGACCACCTGAGAACATGGCTTCTTCCAAAAGAGCATTTGGCAGCTTCCTTCTAAGCCCGAGGGGAGACTGAGAAGTGGTGTCTTCTTTTTCCTAATACAGGTATTAAGCTGACTTAATATTCACTTACTCTGAAAAATCCCACTTCACAGAAACATTTTTTAACATGAGCCAAAGCGTTTCGCCCTAATTCAGCACAATTGTGCCTGGTTTATATCCATTGATGTTAAATGATTTCCCGTTTAATATCAATTGGAAATGGCTGATTTCCTACCCCAAACAGTACTTAATGTCAATTATGGCAGGCAGGGCAGAGCTGTTTTTCAATTAACTACAGCACTCCATTTTGTTTGCTGGCGAGTGGTGCAAGACACAGCGTACACAGCCACCTCGTGAAATGGTGACAGAGGGGGACTCAGTATTGCTTTCGCTGCCTGTTCCTGACCATTGGATTTGCAGGTGGTGACGGGGAGGGGGCTTCATTTCCCCCTTTCTCCAGGTTTAACGAGAACTACTTTTCATCAGAGAACTATCTGGTGTGGTGATGACCAGAACTTATTGGGAAAAGCATAACACTTCAGCCATAAACACTCTTGCCAGAACAGAGTTCACAGAGATTTGGAGGGGATGTGGATCCGTAGAGAGGATATGACTATGGTGTGGGATTCCCTATTTATTCCCAGAACATGGGTGTGGGTGCAGGTGTAAGGCTGAGGTTGGCAGCTAATGTTTATTGAACACCTGCTGTGGGTCAGCAACTGAATGTTATTTTGAATCCTCTTAATAACCTTGTGAGAGACAGTATATGCCTGTCTCATAGGTGCCCATATCCGAGGCTGATAGGATTGCCTAAAGCCATAGAGCTACTCAGCAGCTGAAGCTAGAGTTCAAATCCAGGACAGTCTGGTTCTGTCTGTTGGACCAGTCTTCCTTTCTAATGAAACTGAGGGTTGACAATATCCTTGGTGATTATACATCATCCTTAGAGTGATGCTGCTTAGGATATGGGAGGATGGTGCCAGAGGGGAAAGGGATCCAATAGTTTCTTTTTCCCTTAGTCTAGAATCCAAAGGTCTACACACTTTTCTTTGTGCTGCTGCAATCCCTTCATCATGCCTTGTGCTTTCCCACCTCTCTGTGGGAAAGCCTTTTCTCACCCTTCTTCCTATGCTTATTCCACCCACCTTTCAGGGACAAGCTTGAGTTGTCTATGAAACTGTCCTTGACTGAACTGCCCACCTTGGGCACTCTCCTCTGAACACTTACAGCACTTTGCTTTACGATCCTTGGCTAACATTTTCCACTTATGGCTGTAGAAAACTTCCTTGAGAACAGAAAGCATGCAGAGGAAAGAACTCTGGGTTCTTTGGGGTCTGATAGGCCTGGCTGAAATCTAGTTTTGTGATTCCCCACCTCATTCTTTATTCATTTGACAAAGATTTATCAAATGCCTGCTATGTGCCAAGCATTATGCTGGGAGCTATTGATGCCAAGGAGCTTATACCCCGTGGGAGGAACAGACACTAAAGGGACAGCTTCAGTGGAATATAATAGATACTATGGGATTGTCCAAGACAGAAGCACTTAACTTAATGGTAGGGGCAGGTAGAGGAATCAGAGAAGTTTCTGTGGAATGGGCATCTGAATTGAGTTCTGAGGAGATGTTTAGCAATAGTAGATGGGGGTCAGAGGGAGATGGAAACCTGAAGGAGTGTTTTAGGGCAGGAGACGGCAGCTGGATGGACGTAGATAACACTGAGGCCAGTAGGTTACTGCAACTCTTGAGTATCAATCCTTCATCTACAACCTTCATCATAGGAGTGATGTAAGGACGGATAATAGCTACATCTACTGAGTTCTTACTCTCAGGCTTGCAATTGTTATGAGCTCTTCACTGGTGTTAACTCATTGAATCCTCATAATGATTTTATGAGGTGGGCATTGTCATCGTACTCATTTTATAGATGAGGAAACTGAATCACCCAAAATAACCAAGCTAGTAAGCTGTGCAGCTGGAATTTAGACCTGGTGGTCTTGCTTCTGAGGCTAACCTCTTAGCCATTAGTCTATGCTGTTTTTTAAATGAGTTGATGCATACAGAATGCCCAGTGCAGTGCTTGAATGAAGTAATCACTCCATTAATAGTTATTGCCTTGATTTCTTGATTTCTTGATTTCTTCACTTGTATATATATTTTTAAAAACCCCACCTCTTTGGAAAGATAAGTTCTTTCCTCCAGAACACCAACTTATTTGGTATAGGACTGTGCTTTCTATACAGTGATCTCCACACCCGTGCCAAGCACATATACTTTGGGACATATTCCAGTGCTGTGCAAATAGAGAATGCATGAAACAAAACAAAACAAAACACTGGGATGAATTCTTGTGTAGTTGAAGGTTGCCAGTGAATCAGGAAAAAGTGAAACTTCTTGTTTTTAAGAATTATTAGGCATGGGAAGGCAGAAGATTTCTTGTCTGCTTATTGCTAAGTAGACATGCTCTTTTCTTAGCTATTCTTTCTAAGATGGTTGGGAATGAGCCTTCTGGGAGGTTCTCTTGAGTTTTCAGACTCCAGGCTAGCTCATAACATTTTTTAAGGTGGTTCAAGGGTCATACTTGCTAATATAAGTTAAGCTTCTCATCCTGACCAATTTATTTGGAGGAAATATCAGATATCAGGGCATGGGCTGATCCTACTGGTTGAAAAATACAATATATTATCTGAGTATTCACTGACCAACACTTGAAGGTGTACACTTTTCCCCCTTCCTGTGTCTTCCTCCATGAGACGCTCTGTAGACCACATGTGTGTCTGAGGTATTCAGGTTTGTACAGAAATCTGTGGGATTATTTATAACCATTTGGTAAGAATTTTGATGGTCAAGATCTAGTATTTGATAGTATAACAGGGTGACTATAGTCAACAACAAGTTATTGTATATTTTAAAATAACTAGAAGAGTGGGATTAGATGTTCCTAAAGCGAAGAAATGATAAATGCTTGAGGTAATGGATACCCCAATTACCCTGACTTGATTATTTTGCTTTGTATGCTTGTATCAAAACATCACATGTATCCTATAAATATATGCAGCTATTATGTACCCATAATAATTAAAAATAAAACATTTAAAAAAACTTAAGACAATTAAAGTCATCCATAAATGTTAGTCATTTTTATTTTAGTATAAGGTTTTGAGTTTAGAATCAACTTTAAACATTAAAAGGGAAGGAGAAATCTCAGCACTTTGGGTGGCTGAAGTAGGAGGATCGCTTGAGGTCAGGAGTTCAAGACTAGCCTGGGCAACATAGTGAGACCCTGTCTCTACAAAACATAAAAAAAATTATCCAGGCGTGATGGTGCACACATGTAGTCCCAGCTGCTCCGGAGGCTGAGGCAGGAGGATCGCTTGAGCCCAGGAGTTGGAGGTTGCAGTGAGCTGTGATCACGCCGCCACTGCACTCCAGTCTGTGTGACAGAGCAAGACCCTGTCTCAAAAAAAAAAAAAAAAAAAAGAAGGAGAGCAAAAGGGGTGTCCACAGGGAGGGGGTGGGACTCAAGAGGCCCTTTATGACTTACTGAACCGGCACACCATTGCTTACAAAAATGATACTGTGCCAGTGATAACACTTACGCAGCCATTTCTAGCCTAGACAAACAAAGCAGGTTTTGCTATTTGACATTAGACAGTATTTATGGACATTATTCCATTCATCCTTGCAGTATCTCAGAATGTCATGAGAATAAATATCTTCTTCAATTCAGACTAGCTCAAGGTCGATTCTCAAAGCCAGACCTTTGTGCTCCTTTTCACCACCCATCTGACTCCTAAGGCTTGTCCTGTGCCTCGGTGGAAAGCACTCTTCTCCAGGATGGGGCTTTCAGAAGAGTAGTGAAGAATGGGCAAAGGAGAGGTTTATGAAGAAATGTGAAGTTTTGAAGGAATGCCTACGATGTGCCTGGTCCTGTGCTGGGCAGGTTTTGAACACATTCCTAGTCCCTCAGAGGAACCCAGTTCTCTCTACCTGACCGATGTGCCCCTTTGTCTCTACAGTAATAGGTGGTTATTATGCCAGGGAATCCAGGCCTTGCCAAACAAAAGCAGGTATTTGGCATGAACTGGGACATCATGTCCGCATTATTATATCCACCTCACGGACGTGGTGGAAAGACAGTCTCGAGGTCCCTGGGCAGAAATTCTTGACATTTCACCCAGGTCCTTCTTTGGTACCTTCAATCCCTCACCTCCAAGGCTACCCAATCCAACTGCTAATTAGGGAAAAATACAGACAGCACGTGAGAAATGTGACTTTTTTTTCCTTTGAAGCGATTTAAACCTTTGGAAGGTACACAAATGTAGCCCTATTATTCAAGTTAATTTACAGTCCCTCCCCTGTCCACCACAAGGAATTTATGAACCTGGAGGAGCTGGAAGTCCCTTAGCAAAGTAAACAAACTGTAACTCAGGGTTGCACACTTCCAAGGATCCTCTATCAGCAGGTTTTATTTTCACACCAGAGGTGAAAAGATAATTTGGTGAGCCACACTTCGTCTCATTGAGAGCAGCCAAGAGGCCGATGTGCAATGCAGGAAGAGAGGGGCTCGGGAGGCGGCCGTCTGTGGTTAACACAGAGCAGCTGTCCTCATCCCAGTGACAACAGTGATGACAATAGGAGCTGGTATTGCTGAGCTGCCACCATGTGCCAGGTACCTTTCTAGGGTCTCAGCCTCACCACAACCATATGGAATAGGCATTACTATAATCTCCATTTTACAGATGAGAAAACTAAGGCTTTTAGAAGTTCGGATATTTTTACTCTGGAAACAAAGTCAGAACGTGACCTCACACACTTTATCTACAGGTGGGACATTATCCAAACGCAGAGAATGGAGCCTTTGGTATGGGGGGAGGAACTGGCTTTGCGATCTTGGACAAATCCCTTCCCCTCTTCTGACATCAGTTTCCTTATTTGCAAAATGAAGGGGGCAACGGAGGCAGCCGAGATCTAGGACCCATGGCTCTATGTTTCAGTAGCTCCGTGAGTCGATAAACCAGGGTGGTCAAACTCTCCCTTTCAACCCCTCGTCCCCCTTGTGTCGGGGACAGCAACGCTTCTCTCTTGGATGTGCAAGGCACTGAAAAGAAAGAAAGTTGTTTTTTTTTTTATGTGCTGTATACCAGACGACCTTGATGTGATAGACTACAGGATCTGGTGACACTGCACACTCAGTACTATTCAACACTTTGCCTGAAAGGGAGGAAGGAATGGATTTATTGACTTGCAACTTTGACTCGGGCCTGTGTATCAGGCCTGTTATTATGTGGAATGATTAGGCTGCAGTGGCAGGGACAAGTTAAACTAGAACAACAAAAGACCTCCTTAACCTTTACCTGGACATAAGGCCATTCATAATGACTTGCACAGTTTGGAAAACCGAGTCTGTCCTGGAACACTCAATACTTTTGCAGCCACAGCAAATGAGCAGAAAAGGGGAAGATGGATGGGTAAGGGAGATGAAATGTAATCCAATTCTGCATAGTCCTGCTTAGAATTCTGAGTTCAGGTCTGTGTCAAAAAACAGCAATGGCTTAGAGATCATCATCATTTTCTTTGGCTTAAAAAAGGAATTTGAAACCAGATACAATAGTTGCTCGCTGAGAAAACTTCCAACTATTTGTTATCCACTAGAGCAAATTATACCGTTTCTGAAAGATATTTTCCCTCTTGAAGGAACCATGTGCCTTCTATTAATGTGAAAGCAACTGGATACATGGAACTTTCAAACACACACACACACACACAGTATGACACACAAGGTCTCCTTGAAAAGCTAAAATAGCTGCAGCAATCCGAGGCTTCTCCCTCTTCTGAAAGATACTTTCCCATCCAGCCCAGCTCTCTGGCTCAGTCTGATAAGCCATGTTTTTGGTGGAATGGCTATAGTATTAATCATTTCAAAATCTTGGGTAGGATGGGTTTTTTCGGATACCTTTCTCTAAATATTTTAAGTTTTAATGGAGCTGGACATGACACAAGAAATAGAGAATCACAGAGTATTACAGCTGGAGGAGACCTTATCCATCACCTAACCCAAAGGTAAGCACACCTTTTCTTTAAAGGGCCAGGTAGTAAATCTTTTAGACCTTGTAGGTCAGTCAGTCTCTATCACTACTCAACTCTGCTGTTGTAGCAAGAAACCAGCCATAGGCTGACTATACATGACCAAATGAATGTGGCTGTGTTCCAATAAAACTTTACTTACAGAAATAAGTGGCAGGCCGGATTTGGCCCACAGGCTGTAGTTTGCTGACTCCTGATCTAACCTATTGATCAAGTGATGGGGACTGGAGCCCAGAAAGGTAAAGAAGCTTACCCAGGGCCAACTTAGCCAGCAAGCAACAAAGTGAGGGTCAGAGATACATGGATGGGAACGGGACATTTAATTCTAGGGTTCCTGGTCTGGAGACCTTAGTTAGTCCACTTGAACCCATTAATATTTCAAAGCAATTTATTGTGAAAATTAATTTATAGCATAGAATGTAAAAGCCATGCTTGGTTAGTAGAGGCTGTGGCTGGGGTGGGAAGGAACTTAAATCCTTTCCATCGGTGGGGCACACACTTAGGCAAATATGCCTGGGAGACTTGGGTGGGTTGGTTCTGACAGATGCCAGATTGCAGAAAAGGACAGTGGGGCCTTGTGAGAAACACCCCCACAGGCATGCACCCATGCAGGCACACATACACACATGGGGAAGAAGTCTGGTAGGAGTGGCCCAATTTAGCCTTAGTCTCCTTACAGAGACTATTTGGTGAAGGACAGTACTTCTGGGGCAGTGAAAAGCACTACAAAAACCCAGTTGTCCTGGTCCTCTGGGGGCACACATGAACCCTAGCCACAGGAAAACTGAAAAACCCAAATTACAGTAAGTCCTCACTTAAAGTCATTGATAGGTTCTCAGAAACTGGGGGAAACCAATTTTTTTTCCTCATCAACAACATTGTAACAAAATGATGTTGAAGAAGCCATTACTGAGGACCTGCTCTACCTTGTTTTGCTTAAAGTTGCATTTCCAGGAACGTATCCACAACTTTAAGTGAGGACTTACTGTCTCAGGAGAACAAGCCGTCTCTGCAGGGAACCTCTATGTCCCCCACAAAAGAGCGCAGCAGAAAAGAACATGTATTTCTTTTCTGGATGGAGATTCACGGGATCTGGAAATCTGGAGTGAGGCCCCAGGTGGGGTCACAGCAGACAGAGTGGGTACCAGTGGGAACCAAATGGTGATAGAGTTATGAGCGGGTCAGTGTCACCACCTAGGCGCCCTGCAGAGGAGAGCCAGACACTGTGCGGACAGACAGACGCAAGATGGCAAGAATACTTTGCAGGCAGCCCTGCATGCTTGATATTGCTTCTCTGGAGCAGGCACGTGGATCAGGCTGTCCTACTCTCAGCGATCTTGGTTAGGGTGCTGAGTACAAGCACTCTTTATGGCAGGTTTATGTTTAGCCCTTGTGATTTGGGGTGATCCTTTGAAATCCTGTGGATATCTTGTTCCTCATAAGCCTTTCACCAGTGGTTTTAGCATCCATTGGTGATCCTAGCCTGGATCAGTTATTTCACTGGGTGTGCATGGTGTCACTTACCAGTGGGGATAAACTACAATTCTCCTAATAAAGCTAGGTGAGCACTTCATTTCTTTTCTCTTTACTAGTCACTTTTCAGAGGAAGGAGTTGGTCATGTCACCTCCAACGATGGCAAATACGATTTATTTTTTTGCTTGCTTTGTCCTGTTTATATTTGTTTGTATCACTGTCAACTCATGGATTTTTATGTGCTCACCATGTTACAGTATATTATAGTTGTTTTTCCTGATACATAAGCGATCCCAAATTTGGCTAGTGGAAGCCCCTGGAGCAGATACCTATGTTCTTTCCACGCATCTTCTTTAGTTTTAGTGTGCTGCTTTTCTTTCTGGCACAGTAAGATGTTCCATGTCCACCTCATATTTTCTCTGCCCCAGACCTGGAAATAGTCATTTCTGTAAGGAACTCTGGTTCTGTCTATAACGAGTGGGATTTGTAAGTAGATCTAGGCACTTGGGATGTTCGTGCTTGGAGGCATCATTGCTTTCAAGCCCTTTCTGTGGATCTATCTATCTATCACTAGCTATCATTCAAATGTAACCTCACAGGTTTTTTTTAATTCACTTATTTGATTTTATATATGTCACTCTTTTATTCTTATATGGAAAATACTGGTTCCTAATAACATTAATATATTCACTTATTTGCTTTCTCCTACAATCTATCAAACATAGTTTCCAAATTAGTTCCAATTGTTATCTGACAGACATATGGATATATCCAGATCATCATTATTCCTAAAGGTCTTCCAAGTCTGAAGTGTTCTCTTCAAAGTCCCTCCGTTCTGGTGCCCCCATGCTGAGTGAGAAAGTCTTTCCATTTGGCTGGGCCACTGTCCTCTCCCTGTGCACCTCATTCAGAGCAGTGATTCTCATCCCTGGTCTCATGTTAGAATCTTCAAAGAAGCTTTACAATAAGAGCTCTTACCTGATCCCTACCCCTATAAATTTAGATTTAATTGCTGAGAGATGTAGTCTGGGCATCAGTGTTTTTCAAAGCACCCTGGGTTGAGAACCTCTGCTTTAAAATTTAAGATTCATTTGAAAGAGTCAAGAAATTTATTAATTGTCACTTGTAATCAAATTTTTTTTGTCCTAATGAAGAAGGACATTTTTAATAAGGTCTCTGGTAAAGTTGCCAGATTAAGCAAATAAAAATACGGGATGCCTAGTTAAATTTGGATTTCAGATAAGCAATGAATATTTTGTATAAATATGTCCCAAATATTGCTTGGGACATATGTATGCTAAATTTCTTGGTTGTTTACCTGAAATTCCAATAGAACTGGGACTCTTGTATCTTATCATCTTATCTGGCAAGTCTAGTCTCTGAGAGCTCAAGCTGGGGTGTACTGGGGCTGGAGTGTGTGCACAAGGGGGAGAGAGGGAAAGATACCAAAGGCTAAAGACAAACTGCATGAGTTTGGTGAGACAACCTGAGGACAAATTTATACCTAAGGGTTTGAGGAAGCATGGCCGGAGATGACGGTTATTTTGCAGATGTAACTGCAAGGGTTTTGAGGATGGTCATAATGATGTAGGAAGATCTAAAAGGACACTCAGTATCTAATTCCTACTGTATAGATACTCCTGGGAAGGTAACAATGTGAGATGGAGTGATACTATTATGGTTATAATGTATTTTTGATATAGAAGGAGCTTTGAAACTTGAAGTCTGGGAAATGGTATGAATCAGTGTTTCTCTAAATTCAATGTTCATGCAGTTCACCTAAGGGTCTTGGGAAACTGCTGCAGGTGTGGATGTCTAACAAGCTTCTGTTGCTGCTGACTTCTCAACTGGTCTTCTAGCCGTCTCATATAGTGGATAAGTGAACGGTGTAGGAGCCAAAGGAACCTGGGTTCAAGTCTTGGTTTTACAACTTTTGATCTGTGCATCCTTGGGAAAGAGTTACATAATATTTCTAAGGTTCAGTTTCCTCTTCTGTAAAATGATATTAATTATATCTAGCAAGTAGGGTTGATGCAAGGATTAAGTCAGATGGTGTCTACAAAGTGCTCATCATAATGCACATATTGTAAAATGTGCAATTAATATTTGCTATTTTTATTAATATTAAAAGTAATCTAATATGAAAAATGACTAGATGTCCCTAAGCTGATGCATTTTGGTCTATTTGGAGTGGAGGAGAGCCAACCTAATTCGACATGATTTATTACACAACATACAAAGTACAACAGACAAAAAGGGCAGCTGTCTTCTTATTCAGAGTACTATGTTTCTCCCTAGGGGAAAAAAAACCACAACTCCACATCTTTTCCAAGAGGGGACAACAGAATAATATCAGTGAATTCCATGAGGGAAATAAAGTTGTAAGAAATAGAACTAGCAGTAGCCTGAAGATGTGAAAAGTAACAGGTGTGAGGCAGGAGTCAATAAATAGATAAGCCAACTGAAAATGTGCAACAGTGTGGGGTTACTTATTGTAAGGGACAAACGGCCTTGCGTCATTTCATAGCCACTGCTGGGAGCCAGTTTCCTAAAGAAAGTTAGAGATGACCACAGCAAAGGTGGATATATGAGGACAATAGAGATTTATTAGAATCAAGGGACTCTAGACATTTGATTCTGCATGGTGAAGGCTTTATTTCTTGGAGTTACTTGATGACTCCTATTTTATAGGGATGAAAATATGGCTGGACCAAGAGGGGTTTGAGACCTGTAACCAGTCTTGTGAGTATGGGAGTGCCTGAGTGCATGTGTGTCTGACTGTAGCATGAGCTTTCAAATCGGGCAGATTTGAATCTGTCCCAGGCACTAGAGCGTAGTGGCCAAGAGCAGTAGCTCCACAGGCTGCCTGGGTCAAATCCCACTTTTACCCCATCGGTCATGTGACCTCGGACTAATTACTTAATTTCTCTGTACCTCAATTCCTCCTCTGTAAATGAGGATAATAATATCTTTCTCATGGCATTATTTTGAAGTTTAAAAAGTTTAAACTGCATACAGTGTATAATGATGTGTTCAGTAAATAGCAATTTGATGAACAGTATCGTTACTGATTCCTCCATTATTGTATAACTGAGAGGTGACTCTGTTTTTTGTGCCCAACCCTGAAAGCACAAGGATAAGGCTCTGCAAATAGCCAGGAAGGAGTATCTTGCCCGCTGTTATGGCCCAAGATGGCAGGGGGCAGATGTGAGGCAAACTTGAGCTGGAGAGAGCTGGCTGGTTGAAGTTGAGGTGGGAAGAAGAGGTGGGGATGAAGGGTGCTTACAGGACCTAAGCAAGAGGCGTGGGGACATCATGGCATGTGCAGCCAGATGAATCACTGAAGAGCATCACCAGGACATGTGGTCCAGTAGGTCAGGGTTGAGACCAGTTCATTCAGTGTTGAGGTTGAAGGTGAGGGACTGAGCATAGACAGGTGGAAAAGGGTCAGGCAAGCTGACAGGTGGTGATGAACACAGAGCAAGACCACCGGGCAGGCTGTGGTTTGGCCAGCTGTCTGTGCAGGAATGCAAACTAGAAACCTACAGGCCATTTTGACAGGCCCTCACTCCATATATCCCATACAAATCTTTTTGCTTTTACCTCTCAATGCATTTGCTTTACCCTGATTTCCGCCTCCAGCACTACCCTTGACCAAGCCAAATCATCTTTTGCTTGGACTGGAAAAGACACCTAGCTGATCTCCCTGCTTCCATACTGCTTCCTCCTTTCCTTTTCTCCTTCCTATAGCCAGAGGGACTTTAAAAAAAAAAATATGATCATGCATCAGCCTGCAAAAGCTTTTCATGGTTCTTAGGACAGAGTCAAAATCCCTTGATGAGTGTGGTCAAACTCTAGGTATTCTTCCACAGCCACGTCTTCTGCCAGGCTCTGCTTCGAGCTGTGCTGTGCCATCACTGGCCTTCTTTAGGCCCTTGTCCTCACCACCTGCACCCAGCTCTTGCACCTGCAGTCGCCTCTGCTGGAGCACTGTTTCCTTCTCCTTTGACCTACCTGACCTCTTCTCATCCCCCTAATCAGAGGTCAAGTACTGGGGAAATTATCCCTGATCTCCCCATCAGGTCAAACTTCCTCCCTATTTTAGGCTCCCATAAGGCACCAGGAAATTCTCCTTTGAGGCAGTTACAAAGTTGAAATTCCTTATTTATTTGTGATGAATTGATTAATAAGCTTCCTGAAGGCAAGAGTCATTTTTGCAATTGCTCAGCATTATGTCTCTAGAGTGTAATATACTGTTTAGAATATACTAGGCACTCAATAAATATTTGTTGGCTGAATAAATGCATGCATGCATGAATGGACGGGTGCATTAATGAACACGCAGAGACAAATCTGCCTGAAGGCAAAATCAGGGCGTGGGATTGTATAACAGTGCAGGTTTGTCAAGAAGCACGGACAGCTGAACAGACCCATCCCTGGGGCTGACCCCTCGAGCCAGAATGGGTCTTCATTCTTCTACAAGGTTTAGGAACGCAAAAGCTGTGTTCAGGTTGGTTCACCTCTGCATCCTCAGCACAATGTGTTGCATGTAGTGAGCACTCAGTGGGTTTTTTCTCTGAGTGAATGAATCACGGAAATGTTGCCCAGGGAGGAATAATTGCCCACATTCTCATCTGCTCTCCCACTTTACTCTTGGGCAGTTGGGCTGGGATGTGTGGTAACCACCGGTGTGGGGACAGGCCGATGCCTTTGAATGTGTCTTAGCTGCACCTCCCCTGGGAGAAGATTCTGAACACTGTATTTTGATGTGTTAGGCCATTGGCAATCATAGGTTTAACTTCTCCATCTCAGCCCCGCCATGTTGTGACACACCAAACCCAAGCTCCCTCAGCCTGGGGTGAATTTGGACCAGGGCTGTTGTCATTCCCCTGGGATGCTAAGCTAGGTCAGGAATTCTCCTCCCCTCCAGGGCCTGGGAGTACCTCTGTTTCCTCAGTGATTCTGAGGAAATAGCTCTTCGGGAAAGAATAAACCCAGGCCCCAGTCTCACTGCAGCCGGAAATGGAGGGAGAATGTAAGCTAAGCCTCATCTCTTCTTCTACACTTTACAAACATCTCATTCTTTATTTCTCTCCAACAACATGCGATGACCCTTTGGCAAGTCCTTAGTGCTAAATTTCCTTTTTATGGATGCAGCAGTAAAAACTCGAGGGCCTTTGATAGGCAGTGCTGGGCCATAGCTGGGATGTAAATCACCTGCGCATTGGCTGGATTCGGTTGACAGATTTCTAGGTTCAATGAAACTTTCCTTTCCAAAATAAATCAAATTCTGACCTATGAAGGTCTAAGTTAGGGAACACTTCCAAAGCATCTGAATTTGGGCTGAGGTTGGAGGCTGTCCTGTCTGGGTGATGGGCACAGATTTTGGAGTGAGCATGAAGGGAAAATTCACCACGTGGAGTTTTGCACATTTCCTTTTCGCTTGAGGCTTTTGGAACTTTTTGCTCCTGGTTCTTTAAATGAAATGAGATGGAGAACACATATAAAGGAAACAGAGTCTTGGAATAAGCATGGAAAATTAACCCAAGCTTTGGTGGTAGAGAAGTGTGTGGGTGGGTGTGGGTGTACGCACGCATGTGTGAAGCTCTACACTCTGTGACCTCTTGTTGAAGTTTTTCAATAGCCACAAAGAAACAGCTGTGGCTGGGCCCTCATAAGGGATTTGTATGTGGAATAGTACTGAGAAGATCTGCTTTTAGAAGGACTTGGGATTTTAGGATTGTTCCCAAAGTGTCCATTATCTTGCTCTGACCTTGAGGGTCAGAGGGACATATCTATTTGCCTTTGGACTTAGTTTATCATTTCAAATGGCATATTATTTCCACTTATAAGCCAAGTTGTCAAAAATCTGTTTACTGTAGAAGTCCCAAACAGAAACTGTAAAGGGACACAAGGTGTCCAGAATGGGTCATTTAGAAAGGCACCCACCCTATCTCTCACTTGCAGGGGAACCATCACAAATGGAAGTGTTCAGCTTCCCTGAAGCCAAGTATAAGTCAGGTGGAGGACTGCCTGCCTCGAGGTAGCACTGACACTCACTAATGGCCCAGTTATCACAGAATAGCATATTGCCATTAACAACTGATTATACACATTATTGGGTAGCTCACAGCTAATGGGACCTGTCATAAGATCTCAGAAGACTGGGCTTATGATCTGCTGATAAATAGATATGTGGTACACGTGGGTCAGTCATTTCCTTGTTAAGAAGGAAGGAGGAAATGAAGTGACAGCTTCAGCAGACCATATACACCAGGCTACGTGCCTGGCTGGAGTCTGGCATCAGGATGTGAGACCTAGGGGTGGGCTGTGGTGCAGCAGGACCTGTCTCCATTCTGGTCCTGAAAACACAAAGGGTGGATGTGGATGAGGCAATGTCACAGAGATTTTCAAAAGTGCATTGGAACGTCAACATTACAAAGGCAGGTGTCCTCCTCCTAGCAGCTCCCTTGGGAGCTGGCAACTCTTTCTAGTGGTGGTGCCTTTATTCTTGTAATTCCTTTTTGGGACTTTTTGGGGTAGTAGCATATTCTTTTTCAGTGTCCTCAGTTGTGTCAAATCTTTGAAGGAGTAATTTGCAAATGTGAACTTAACGAGGATGGGAGTGTCACTGCAGACTACTACTGTGCAATTTGAACAGTGGCTGACGTTTACTGCCCATCCTGATCCAATTATCCAAGGTGATAGTAAAGTAGGTCTGACCTTTAGGCCACAGATGCAGGTATGCAACATTATTTTATTTAAATCAATTAAGTCTGATTTAGTTCAGCTTGATGAGAAATGCAATGCAATGCCACTGATTTTGGTGGAGGGTGGGGGATGATGTTTCTCGAGGTGCCTCTGGTATCAGTCCACCCTGGGCACTGTTCACCCTAACCTGCTTTGGTTCCTTGAAGTCTGGTGAATGCAGTGCTTTGCCAAGGCCCAGGACCCTCCCTGTCTAGGCTCAGCCTCTTCAGTTTCACTATGCCAACTCCCAGCCAGAGGCCTGTTGCTTCCCCAGGGCATTGCAATGGAGTCCTGGATTCTCACTCCCTCAAAACCTACAGGCCCCCAATCCCTACTCAGTCTTGGGGAAATCTCCCAACCCAAAAGCACCTCCTTCTTTCCCAGTGCTTCAAGGACAGTGAACTTTTAGGAGAAAAAGCCAGGTAGGGACTTTTCTACAGGCAATTTCTGCTTTCAGACTTTACAATCCTCCACTAAATTACGGAACACAAAGGAGGACCTCTGTGGGAATCAAGGAGGGGGAAATACAGTGACAACAAAATACACAATAATGTCTTGGCACATTGTCCCACTGTGATAATGATGGGGATGACGATGATGATAAGAATGATGATTTCTATTGGCATATTGCTTTATGGTTTCAAACTACTAAGAAGATAGGGTGCCAAAAGCAAATGAACACTCAGAGAAGTTTTGTGAGTTGGCCAAGGTCACACAGCAAGTTAGTAATCACAAGTCCTCATTTCTTGGTCCAACATCGTTTTCTTTGAAGGATGCCACATGTTGCCCTTTCCTGTTTGGTGAACACCAGCAGTCTTCTGGGGAAAGGTGACTGGAAGTGACTTAGAGACAGCCGGGGTCCCAAGACATGCTAAACCTGCAACATCTCCCTGCTGTCTGGGCAGGAGGGGGTACCTCTTAGGGCAGACAGAACTTGACCCCCTGACCCAGGAGATGGGGTCTCCTGGAAAGGAAAGAAAGTTTATTTTGGTGTTCTCTCCTCTCTGCATCAATCTTCCTAAATTTCTGTTGCTCTTTTCCTTATACCAGGACTAGCTGTTTACCTAATTATTCTGCCAGTGAAAGTGGTTAAGGGTTGGACAGACGAGGCAGAAAAAGATTCCGCTAGAAGGAAAGAGAAATGTTCTATTTTTTCAGGGAGACACAGATTTATTTCGGTTTCAGTAGCTCTTACTCAAATTCATCAGAAGTAATTAATGAAAGCTAGAAGAAGGCGCGCGCACACACGTTCCTAGGATTTTTTTCATTCTTACTTGAATTATGTTGAGCTGTTTGGTCTATTGGTTCAGTACCCCAAGCCCGGTGCAGTATTGTCATCCCTTGCTTTACAACACAGTCATTATATCCCTAAACCACATTGTGATACACAGTGCCTTCTGTTTACGACTCCCGAAACTCCCACTCCATATATCACCTGCCATAAAACCCATCAAACTGCTGCTACTAAAATGGTGCACAGTGGTCTACGCAGGAGCCAGGCAAATTGTGTGATACCCTACTGTGGTTAATGAGAGTGAAAATGTGGTTAGGATTTTATTCAGGCGATGTTCATTTGCAGGGCCATTGTAGTGAGATGGCAAAGAAAGATTCTTTTGTTAACTTGAATGACAATATATTTTCTATTGTATGGAGTGGCTCAGTGCAGAGTTGCCAAGTTATTTGTCAATCGTAAATAAGTCAAACTGTGACCTTGAACAACTAGATTTTGATTGCTTAGGGGTCTTGAAAACTAATTAATATACTGAGATTGTTATATTGAGTATTGGAAACCTGTTGTTAAAGTACAGTGATGTGATTCAAATCTAATAATTAAGATAAAAAAAGTTAAAAATAGAATATCTCCTTTTTGTACAATAGATAGAATTTATTGTGTCTTCAGCCTGGGAGATTTTTTAAAAAAGAAAATGGAAGATAGGAGAAAGGGCATTGTACATTTTGAATTTTTTGCATTCTCCTGAAACCTGCACATATGCAGAAAATTCTTAGTCATATCTGCAACCGTCACTGAGTCACAGAAAGATATGTGAGGAACTTCATTCAGAAATAAGAGCAATGAAACGTGGCTTTATTCTTTAAATCATGTTAATTCAAAGGAACACTCACCCCTCCCCATACCCTCTTCTCACTTCCAACTCAAGAGCCAAGACATTTTTAACCCAGAGGAAGGATTTCTTAAAATGGTTCAGTAAATACAGGTATTTTACTCAAGGAAAAATAACATAAACTTCTCTCTTATTAATCCATGACCCACCTTATTGCCTCACAGCTCTTTCCTCCCCCTCAAAACAACTGACCACATGGCGTGGAAGACATCTACTGCTAATGATATTAGAAAACTTTCCTCCACTAGCCTTGGTCCACTCACGAACACTCTAAAGAGAAATGAACACAGTATGTGCATAGCATGTCTGATCTCATCAGCTCCTTGATCCGTCACTGACAGAAGAGCTTCCCGAGCCCACCCTGGGTGATGTCATGGAAGCAGACCTTGTCCCTGGCATGTTCTTGTCTCTCTATTTGATCTTCTTCACGGCTCTCCCCAAGATGATAGGGACCTGGAGCTGCCCCTACAGTAGGGTTGTTATCATTGCCCAAACTAGCATGGGTACCCCACCAAACCCCGGGTTCTCTGCTTTTATGTTCTTCATTTGACATACCCAAATTCTATGAGATGTAGAGTATTTCCCACTTTTCAGATTTAAAAAAGAGAGAGACCCATAGAGATGAAGTAATTTTTCCAAGGTCAGTTAGGTAGGAAGAGGCAGGACCTATTGTGGCCCCCCTTGGTCTACACCTTTTTCTTCATCTTCCTGATCACCTTCTCCTGGAGCTCTCTCCACCCCAGTCCTCTTCCCTAAAATGACGCTCTTACTGGGAATTTCATGCAATGGTCACATCAGAGAAATCATTGGGAAGGAGGCACCGAGCCCACTTCGCAAGTATTGCAGGCTGGCCCTAGTCTGCAACGAACAGATTTCCTGAGAGATTCATCTTTCTCTGTTCAAATCTTGGCAGCCCTCATCATGGAATGAAGTAGAGCTAATATTATTGGGAAGGACTCAATAGGGACTGGAAGAAGTCTCCCACCCACAATGCTTTTGTGGGTCACACTAAGAAATTTCACATACTTTTAGGAGGCTTCATTCATAGACTCTGATACCACACGATCGTACGGCTGAGGCAGACTAACCATTCAGATAGACACAAAAGGGTAGCAAAGGAAGAATATGATTTTCCATGGAATGACCACAGACTAGGGGGCAGGGTTTTCTGATTGGGCCCCTCTGTGGTCTGTTCAATTTCTTTAGGGGAAATCTGATTTCAATTGAGTCATATTGCTTTAAAAAAATTCCAACTCCAAACAGCACCACAAAAAGGAAATTAAACTATAAAAAGTGCATTAAGGTAAGGGTAGGGATCTAAGTTACTGGCCCAGAAACAAGTCAAAATCAAAGTTAAGAACAGAACCCATAAGTTGCTCTAGTTAGAGATTACAGATGCCACCAATATTTACAATTGCTTGATATATAACAGTGTACCTTGCAATGAATACTGACATCATCAGCACAACACTTAGGATTTGGGAATCTCCTAGTACTTTATAGGCATCCCTTGCTCTTTCAGTTCTTGTGGAAAATCACATAAATAGAAAGTACCATTGTCCAAGCCACATGATAGGAGCAATCCAGTTGGAAATGCATTCTCAACATGGGGGCTTAGTGATGATTTGGAAGCCAGCAAGGAGTATTGATGGCTCTCAGAAGGCTTGGATATATTCTCTCCTTGACTCAGCTCTCCCATAGTTTTAAATTCATATTTCTGGTATTAAAGATCTGCATTAAGATAGGCATTTGGGTAAAAAGGGCTATTTATATTCTAGCCTTGGTGGTGCCACTAACGAGCTATGTGACCTTGGGCAAGCCACTTATCCTCTCTCCCATGCCTACTGTCCAAGGATATTTTGAAGATCAAGCAGAAAAATAATGTGGACAAACTCAGTACAGAGCACAAAACAATTGTATTCGCATTATATAGGCAAAAAAGAAAAAAGAAAAAAACGAACAAAAGACATAATTTTAGAAGTTAGGTTGAGAATGGACCACAGTGTTTTGCAGGCATGTAAACGTAATATCAAATTTAATACAGGTACGGTTGTGCCCTTCCTAATTATTTCTTACACCTGGATGTGGCCCATGGGAAAATTCTCTCAGAGGCCATGCATTTAGGGTCTTGTATATTTTTAGTTTTCCTTATTAAGTAGAAACCAGAAGCCTTTTTATGTCTCCATGGGGACACCTCCAGAGCTTGTATCAGCAAAAAAGAAACCATATCCTGAGGTGTTGGGGTTAGGACAGAAAGCCTGAAGGGCCTCAACCCCAGAGAAATGGGAGACCATTCCATCCGGCTGGCCTGGTGTGCCACTGTATTCTTCTCCTGGACATGGAAAGTTTGTTATGTTTAAAAGGAGCTTTGGTTTTTAAAGGGAAAAAGAGTTTAGAGGGGTGTGCATGTGTGTTTATGTGCATGCCTGTGTATGTTTGTGTGCTGTGTTTATAGACATGCTCTTGATCAAAAAATTTGGGATCTCTCCATTAGCAGTGGGAAAGAAATAGCTGAGAGGGAGGAGAAGGAGGGATGGAATGTCTTTTCTGGCTGGAAAAAAAATGTGAGCCAACAGATATTACTTAAGCACCTGGAGACACAGAGTAGTGTACAATATGTTATCTGTGATATCCTTCCTCTTTTAAAAAAGGTTGGACATGGCTACATTTTTAATTCGCAATTGCTAATTGTTTTTAGACTCACCAAACCGTTCTTTCTGATGGTTAATCCACCACAATTTTGCACAATTTTGAGCTGGATGCTTTGGGGTTCAGAAAAAGCCTGAGTCAGGGTTACTGACCTGGAGAAACTTACAGACTGGTCAATGAGAAGATACTGATTACAAAGAGAGAGCACAAAGTAAAAGGATTTACAATTAAATGCTACATTAAGTGGCAAAGACAACCCATGCTTTGAAGGTTCGTAGAAAGGAGACTTCCAGTTCTGGAGACACAGGTGCTTGGAATTGAGGGTTGGAGTAGAGAGGCCTCCTGGAGGTGTTGGACCCAGAAGTGGCAGAGAGGTGTGGGTAGAATTTAGAGAGACTCACCTCCATAAACACCTTGGTTCTGCGAGCCTGGGACCAGCAGAGGGAGCACAAGGTAATAAACAGCTTTGGTTTGAGAACTTGACTGTGGTCTTTAGAGCTCAGGGAAAACAAGGCCTGTGAGTAAGAAGAGGGTGTCATTCACTACTATCCTATCTTCCTTTGTTTATCCCTGACGCCTTTTTAAAAAGTCCACCAAGTCTTGCCCCCTGCCTCATTTGGAAAATCTGTTCCACAGTACATGCAGAAACAAACCAAAAACCACACCAACCAAAAGAGCTCAAAAGCAAAGAAATACAAACTAGACAAGGAAAACACAGCAACATTCAGCTCTTAATTGTGCTTTAAAACAACTTCAATCCTTTGGCCTCCCAATTCTTTGAATAATCAGGTAATTGGAGGAGCTCACAGAATATTACAGTTCAGAGACCTGTCACTTTAATATTTTCTCTGCCTTGGGAAATGGGCTATTTAACAAAATTCAGCAAATCAATGACTGTTGGAAAGGAGATTTGGGGGGAACTAATGCAATCTTTATAAGGCTTCAGTGGTGAAACATGCATTAAAAAAGGCTGCAGCTTCATGTTTATTCTCAGCACAACTTTATGTTTCTAGAAACTTGATTGAATATGGCCATAGTTCTGTTCAAGTGAGACTCCTGCTTCACTGAGCTGGCTCTGCCTGGTTTTCTATGGCCCACCCCATAAGTCTCCCACTAGTTCAGCAAAGAACAACATGACTGCCTATCTCAGGGCCTTTGCACATGCTATTTCCATTGCAAGTCCCAGTGTCCATCTCTTCCCCAACTGTTCCTTTGTCTAGTAAATTCTGACTCAGTGATTCTGCATTCAGAGCTCAGCTCAGTCCTCACTCTTTCAGAAAGTCATCCGTAAACTACAGACTAGGTCTGTCTGCCGCACAGTCTCAAGGCCCTGTGCACTTTTTGTTTATAACACTTGGCAAAGTTTGCAATTCCACGTGTTTTTTTGTGATGATTGCACTCACCATTCTTTACCTTACTAGACTGGGAACTCCAGGGGGCAGGGACTCTGTCCTTTTTATACACTATTGTGTCCTCAGCATGAAGTATAATGCCTAGTACCTAATAAGGCTCAATAATTACTCATTTGTTGAATGAAAAAAATACAGACTTAATGAATGATTATCAACTGCTAATAGCAGGTGTTATAGTTTGCTAAGGGCTATGGGAATGGAGAGAGGAATTAGAACTTAGGGAAGAAAGGACAACAAGGTCAGATGAGCCTTGACAAATGCTGGTTTTTGAAGGGAGGAGGGTGTGGCAACTGGATATGCAGCTGGTTGAGGTTTGTATAGAGACATTTGACCAAAAATGTGGGGACCACTGCTTCATGCCACAGGGGGGATTGAAGCAACAGTCATAGTTCAATGTACTATAATCTAAAGAATATGACTGATGCTGCTAGTTATTCTCCATTTACTTCCCACCTCCAAGTCCATTCTACATCCTTTATGCCCTGCTCTGTGCCCCAGGAGGCTGACCCTGGCTCCTGGTCAGATTTGGCCAATGGAATACACTGGCAGGCGCCAGTGGGAGGATAGAGAGAGAAGGTGGGTATTCCCGTCTCCTGTCTTCCTTGAGTGCATATCTCTGAGGGCTGCTGCAGCCCTACCTCATCACAGCTTCTGCTTCCTGTCCCTCCTCCAGTGGTCCAGCCCGCACTGGTCTCAGGACACTATTTTCTACCTCCATTCCATCAGCCTTAGGGTCTCCTGCTACCCTGAGTCTCTATGCGCTCCTCTGCCCATTCCTTGTCCCTTGTTTGTTCCCTTAACTCTACTTAAAGTCTCCTCATTTGAATCATCTAGAGACACCTCCCACTGTTTCCTGCTAGGACTCTGACTTACTGTCATTTCCTTTCTCCAGGTGATGGCCTGTATATTCATATGTTGCATTAGGCACAGTGCTAGGCACCAGGTCTGCCTGCCAACAGGCAGTGTGATTAAAACTGGCCATTTGTCCAGATCCATGTTAGAAACATCCTCTTTATTTCTGGGCGGCACTTTAGCTGTTAGGTTCTTGGCTCTGTCAATGGAGGGAAAAGTGTCTCTTTCCTCTTCTTCTACTGTGCATGCAATGACTACATGGTTAGCAATCTGATCCCCAAACTAAACTGTCTGACTAAAGAAATCTGACTTAGAAAACTCCAAACTGGCAGGAGCACAGAGAACAGAACCATTAGCGGGCAAGAGTGCTTGTTAGACTTACAGTCTGCAAAATTCAGGCCACCCAAAATTTTTGAACTGAATTATTGGGCTTGCTGCCTCAGTTACCTAATTTATTTTGCTAGTGCAGAGCCTGGGTCTGCACCCCTTCTCTACCCTCACCCCCACGAAAAAGTACAGCAAAGTAGAACAGGAAGATTATAGGTGCAAGAGATTCTCTTCTGGTTCCAGTCTTGTTTTGATGTTATTGGCTGGTTAGATTTTTCTCCCTAGACATATTGAACATGTACCTCTATATCTATAAAATGTCCAATTAAGAAACCAAATGAAAGTGTTCAGAAACCAACTCAGTTACACTGATACATAATGTAAGGACTTTAAAAAAAATAGAAGAGAATAATTTAAATATGTTTTTAAATTTACGGTATAATATTTCTCCTGATACTCCCCTCAGCAAACCCCCTGCCAGATACCCCGAGCAGGAAAATACTAAGGTGAGTTTTCTAAATTAGGAACTGAAAAATGACCCATTTACAGAAAATCAAATGCCATCTCTTGCACGTTTTGCAAGTACCTGAAGGAAATATACAGAGGACTCACTTTAGAATCTGCCAAGGAAAGGGTCAATGCTTGATCTATAGAATCCTGTTCACTAAGGAAACCTTTCCTTGTAGGGTGGAATGATGGAACAGAAGACGCAGGGGCCTGGATCCTGTCTTCACGTGGGCTTAATGGGACTAGGCTGGGACTTCACCCAGAACTCAACATCCTAAAGAAAGAGAAATATCTTGCTATGGATTTAAGGTGGAAAAAAACCTGATTGTACTTATTCTAATTTTATTAGTTTCCTACATATCATTTTAAAGAACAGTCTTGTATTACACAACTTGTGCTTTTCTGTAAACAGATTCATTCTGATTGTTTTGAGGCTCTACTATTGTTTCTCTCGCATTCCTGAGTGGGAAATCCTACTTAGAGACCATTGCCCGTAATCCCAAGGCTTCAGCAGAGAGCTGAAGTGGCCACCCACTGCACTACCTGTGTGCATCCCTCCTCTCTGCTGATTCTATAATGGGGATGAACCAAGATAAATGTAAGTTATCCGCCTATACTGAATCAAGCCTCCAGACACTTTCCTTAGCCAACTTCCCTACCCTTTCCTTTCTCAGGAGGTGTATGGCTAAAGAAAAATTGGTCTTTTTACTATTGGTCTTGGGGTACATACCATATGTAAGGGACTATTTATAGGGCTGATTTATAAGTACTTTGACTGTGGTTCACAACAGAAATTCACTTAAATAGTAATTCCAAGTCTTGCTGTGTTGGTGCTTTAGGGTGGCTTGACTCACTTGGAGGAAAATCAAAAGATGCTCAAAATAAATTATTTTAAATTCAATGTGATTTGAAATATACAAGCTAACTAGTCACAGTGGCCTGGGAGTCAGAAGAATAGCTCCATTTCTGCCACGAGTTAGTTGTTAGTTCCCTTACCTCTTCTGAATTTCCCATTCCTCTCTCTGAGATGAGATGTTTGGACTCAGTGCCTCTGTGCTGCACAACTGCAGGGAACACAATTCCCACTGTGATCTACATGGTGTTCCAGGGAAGCACCATTTCTGCGGACCATGGTGAGAATGGTGTCCTCTGAAATGGTGCACTGCTGAGGCCCAGGTTTGACCTCTAAATCAACATATACCCATTGAGTACCCATTACGTGCCCAGCAATAGTGAGGCACTTAGAAGGCCAGAGGCATAGTGCAAGCATTCAGAGGGAGGACACCTAATTGGGAGTAAAAATTATTTGATGTATGTGTTGATGGATATGTTTCACAGCCACGTGTTGAGAATCTACTAAGTGCCAGAAATTGTGCCAGAGTAATGCATATTTTGTCTTCTAAACTCAGCTCCAACCTGACTCCCTTTATGAAGACCCAATCCTTTTCTCCAGGAGCTCACAAGCTTGTGCAGAAGATGGATCCGTGGACAAATAGGAACTTGTGATAAGTACCAAGGTAGTGGTGTGAGCCTGAGACATGGCAAAATTTCACCATAAGGACTTTTGCATTATCTGATGTTCTGTATTATTCATATTTCTTTTCTCTGTTGATGAGTAATAGAGATGTCATGCACTTTGACTAGTATTTATCAGGCAAGGAAAGCTCTGTTAAGAATGCAAAGATAGGTGACAGGTAATGGGTACTGTTGAGGATTAAGAAAGACAAATTTGTAAATAACTGAATGGACTTTGTTAAGAGCTTAACAGTGTGCTATGGTATTCCAAGAAAAAGAGAGAGAGAGAGAGAGAGAGAGAGAGAGAACACATGGAGAACACATGCATACCTGGCTTGGAGAATCAGAAAGGCCTCCTTCCTTGCAGAAGATGCCATCAGGATGACCCTCCTTGTTCCTCCAGGCTAGGCCAGGTTAGGCCTGGTCTTCCTGTTTCACACTTTCATGGCTCCTGGTACTTTACCCTGATGGCCTGTCTCCAGTTGTAATTATACATTATTTGGTTATTTGATTAATATCTGTACCACTAGCTTGTAAGCTCCTTCAGGGTAGAGACTGTGTCCTTTTTGCTCACCATGGTATCCCCAGGGTCTTGAATGGTGCCAGACAAGTTTAGAAGACAGTCAAAAATATTTAATAAATGAATGAGTGAGTGAGCATTGAAGAACAGGTAGAAATGGGAACGGGAAAGGTTCTTCCAGGGGAACAGGACAGTTTGAACCACTGCCATGCCTAAGTGGTCCCAGGTTAACCCTTACACCACTTATGAACATTAGAAATGGCAAACTGTGTCTGATCCTCTTACCAAGTGACTAGAGAGCTTATTGAGAGAAATTGTGACAGCTGCACAGAGTACCTCTAACTCCTCCTTAATAACTCAAGAAGGATTTGTCACCCCTGATTTGATCTACACTCTTCTTGAACCTAGTAGGTGCTCATCAAATATGTGAGAACAGAATTAGGGCATGGAAGCATTTACTGATGTTTTCTGTCCTACAACCTTTTGGAATAACAAGCTATCATTGCCTACCCCCTACCCCCTCCTGCTTCTCACTTAAGCCATGTCTTTATGCTGTGAGAAAAATGGCGCAATATGGGGAAAAAAAAGCAGGGCATCTGGTTCACCAGATATGCATATGGCCACAACATATGGCAAACCCAGGGCATTTGACCATCGTGCTCATTAGGATGTGCCGGCAAACCGGATGCCGCGCGCTCACTGTGTCTGTGTCGTTTTTCTCTCAGCATGCCGACCTGGTGTTAATCATCGGGACACACTTGCCTTTGAGAGCGAATCAGTTGCTCCACTCTTTTCACCTTTGATTTTTTTCTAAAATTCCCTCCTCTTTTGTGTTTACTTTCAATTGGTCAGTTGCCTTCAAACTCCCAGGATGGTCTTACTCTACAGGTTCCACTACGACATCAACAAAGCACACTAACAAGAAAAAATGACAGTAGCAGCTCAAGGTCTTGTTAGGTGGGTGGGAAGAAAAAGCAAGGTTTGTTTTCCTTAAGGCGTTAAAAAAAATATTCTCTATGTCTCAGAGAGTCTGGGATAATCAACTTTGCATGAAAAAGGAAAACCCAACCTACCTTAATCCCCTGGTTTCTACTCAAGGGACTTGACAACTTCAAGAAGAAGAGGGCAGGGCACCCCCACCCCAACCCTGGCAAACAAAACAAAACAACCAGCAATTCAAACTATTCAGAGTGAATCAGTCTTTAAAAGCTAGTGAACTGCTCATTCATTTGTGTGTTTGATAGTTTCCCCCCATAATGTTCTGGCTTCAGCCTTTCTAAGCCCGTTTTATGTTTAAATCCCCCTCTCCCCACAGACCTCCCCTCCCACTTCTCTAAGGAGATTCCATTTTTCAGTTCTCACTGGCGATTGTAACACCATTCATTCAGTACATTTGCATATTCCATTTTTGTCCAGGTTGCTTCTCTCCTGTTGCATTTCTGAAAATGAGAAATGAGATCAAAACTCACATTAACCCCGATGTCGTCCCCTTTGCTCTCCATTCATTGCTATCCTTTGTTTACCATCTTTCAGCAAATTTTCAATCCATATGACAATACTCCTATCCAAATCAATTAGAAGCAGTTTCACAAAATAGACTTCCTGATGCCCTCTGTCAATCTTCCCCTGAATTCCAGCTGTATACCGTTCACGCACGTTCCCTCATTGCTAGATACACATTATTCCTTTCATCTGCTGGTAACTATCAAAAAACAGTAACAAATTTGTCCGGAAGGATTTATTCTCCATGTAGTTCCCTTCTTCTCTTTCTTTTTAAGTATTGCTGATGATTTGATTGAACTCAAAATAGTTACAGATTTTTCTCAGTTAATACTCTATTAAAATTTCAAGGTAGGGAAAAAAAAAGCAGATTTTTTTTCTTTTAAATAGTTTTATAGACAAAGTGAAAGATTTTTCATTCTTGCTTCAAATTCATTGTGAAAACAGAAGGCAGATTTCCCAGATGGAAATCTGTCATATCATTATGGAAATGTCAGATTTCCACCCGGGGCATATTGACAAAAAGCCATGGTTTTTGCCCAGGGGGTGGAATTTCACAAATTTTCCCAAGAAGAGCTGAACTCTCTGGTAGAAGACAGAGGCAATTTCTTTCTCCATTTCAGATTTGCTAGACTGAGTGCTAAGAGATTGGTTTCAGGCAAATACCCAAAGAAGAGAAAAGACTTTAGCAACCCCATTACTGGCTATGGGGACTTGGCTCTCGTTTGTGAATCGGTCCTGGTTGTATTTACTTTAGTGTTATGCTTACCCTGAGTTGCAACTCTATTGGTGATAACACATAAGATGACATGATGTGTCATCTTGCCAAACAGAGGAGGAATTTCATTCTTTGGCCTACATGATTCTGCCATGTAAATATCACCGCTTTAGTTAATAGATACACTCTTCTTCAAGTCTCTCTTACTTTTGGTAATTGTATTTTTCCCCCCGGGAATGGAGCATCTTAAACCTCCGTTAGTGGAGTATTCATGCGTGCATTAGAAATATTAGCGAATCGTGTCCGTGTTAATGAATGATAGGACATTTAGAGGAAAATAAAACAATCCCCAAACATTTTCATACATTCATAGTCATCAGAATCTCATGCTTTAAATAGATGAAAGAGATTTGTGAGTGGCATAAGTCACAAGCAGAAATAGCCTTGGGGACATGAGTTACTCTATTTTGTTACCTAGAAGTCTTGCTGCCTTGTATAATAGCCCCACAGATTAACAAGTGCAATGCAAAAAATCTTAACATTTGTCTTAAATAAAGATTTGCGGTTCTCAACAAAAAACCTCCTCCAAAGATTACACTAGTATAGACACTCTGCTCCATTAATGTAAATGTCTCCAACGTATATTTTTTCCTAGCAGAAATACCTGCATGTTAAAAAAAATGCAGCAATAACTTCAAACTTCAAAGGTCTAAACTTCAAAAGGTTTCTTGCATTCTGCTTGATGGGACAGCATCTTATGCACACATGCTTTTTTCCCTGCTAAATGCCTTAATAATGAGCTTGGGTTCAGATTTTGTGAATCGGAGCCAAGTAACTCTATTTTATTATATTTGCTGGGAAATGAACTAGCTCAGGGTAATTAGGAAAGCAATTTTATTAGCTTCTATTTCATAAAGATTGTTTTTTAATCAGAGTCAGAACTTACTAGAAATGATTCTGCGCTCATTGCTTGGGTCACAGGAAATGAAGTGGGGCACCGAAGGTCCTAACCCACAGCAAAGCCTATGTGATGGAGGCAGAAGCTTTGCTCTTAATCTCTAACAATGCTGTAAAAATAAACCCAATCTGATGGTGTTGTAAATAAAAGGGTCACAGCTAATGATTACCTGTGTCTAGTTTATTTTAGACTAGAGCCTTGATAACGGATGGAATTAAAGCTTTCTTTTAAGGGACCAAGGAGTCTTGAATTCAAGTTGTGAAGAGAATCCTGGTTTGGGCACTGGGACATGTGGTAGGAAAAGTAAAATACTGGATTAGGTGAATGTGTCTTTGAGAGACAAATGGGAGAAGGAATTGGGACCGATAGTGTATTTAGATAATGTAGTGCAGCTGTGAAAAAGACAAATGCTCTACTGAGGCATACGGCATAGACGGCAGGGCGGGGGTGTTGCTTATAGGAAAATGGAGTTCCTGTAATTATACCTCTCCTGGCAGCCACTTATGGAGCACAGCATACTGTTTGGGGCACCTCATTATAAAGAGAACATCAATACTGTAAATTAGAGAGAACCCAGAGAAGGGTGACAAAAAAGATAAAAGGATTAGAAGAGATGACCTATAAAGAAAGGTTAAAGGAACATAACATTTAAAGCTTTCAGGAAAAGGAGCTGGTGAGATGGAAGGCTATGCTAACTGTCTACAAATATTTGAGCAATAATAATTTTAAGGAGAGGAGAGTATTGCTTGCAGTGGTTGAGAATGGTCTAATAAGAAGTAACGGCTTGAAACTAAGGAAAGGGGAAAATGTCGGTTAGGAGACATTAGGAAAAATCTCTTCCCAGTAAGGGCAATTAGGCACTGAAGTGAACCGCCTGGGGAGATGGTGTGCCCCTCAGGGCAAGTGGTGCAGGTATTTAAGGGTAGGTAACGCACTCAGAGATCTCCTCTGAAAGGGAAGAGAGCCCTCCCTGTTCTGAAGATATTCCCATACCAGAGCATTGGGCTAGAAATCCCAGGAGAACTTTCCCAATGGGTCCAACTGTAATTTAAAGCTTGTAAAGTGAGCGTGTGGAGGGTGGGGATGGAGGTGGTGAATGTTGTCCAAGAAAACAGCCCATCATATGTGGATGGGAAGTATCTGTCCATAAAGCTATTCTTTTCCTACTGTTGGTCATTAGTGTTGGTGTTCCTCATTTCCCTTTCCAGTCATCAAGACATTTACATAAATCATCACACAACACCTCCACAAGTCAGCGCTCAGGTGGGAAGGGAGGGACGCCCCTGACAACAAGGCACATCTAAAAATGCATGGTGTGAGTTTGTGCGCATCAGTTTCTGTTGTGCAAGCAAAAGGAAATAGAGAAAATTGCCATGTTTTATCATGTCGGACTAGCTGGAGCAGGTGACACCGTGATCAGGTGTGCATGCATAATCACTCCCCCAAATAATCACCATGTGGAATAATTTCCCCCCAAATCTTGCAGCTTCAACTTATTCTCTGCAAGTGACTCATAAATCTTGGCCTTGAATGTGAATCAAGATTCCAAGCTGCAGGCTCAGGGGTTTGTTGGATTTATTCAACTTTAGTCTTTATTTATAGACATAAAAGTGTATTATTGGTTGTAACATCAAAACAAAAGAAAACAGATTGTAACCATCCATTAATGTTTTCCCAAAAGGGAAATCGCAAGTTTCTCTCGGGTCTTTCATTCTCTCCCTTGTAATATTAAGATGATGTCATAAACTTGTAATTACTTTGTGATGTTCTTGTGCACTTTATATCTGTTGGTTCAGAGACGCAAATTCCCTCTCTGATCAGAATGCAGTGAACGATATGAGCAGGTGGAAGATAAGTCTTCAGTGGCTTGCAATTTAGAAACCCGTGAAGTTTTGAATTCATACTACTTAAACTCTGTTCTCTGGGAGGGCAAAGATGCATTTTAAATGTCTTGGGTCTTGCATTATGTACATGAGATGAGGTGTTAATTTTCTGGAACACTTACTACCAGAAAAGAAAATTATTTTGGCTAACAAATGAATGCAGAGGCTATATAATAATATTATTGTGTGTATCAGGTAGAAATTTTTCCTTCACCAGTCCTATCCAGGAAAGCAAAAATACTTAATAGAAGGGGTATATTTGTATGCATATGATTAGATGTTTGCCTTTCAAACTACCTGTGGTATTGGGATAAGTAGGAAACACCAAACATAGGGCTGTGAAAAAAAAAATTGATCATAAGGTGGTGACTTTCTATTATTTTCTTGGCCAAATCTTTGTTCTTTTACTCCCAGCTCATCTCTTCAATTCTGCAAGAAAGAGGACATAAAGTATCTATTTCTATGTCCTCTTCAAGCCTTACTCAGATTTCTTATTGCTCGTTGCTAACCACTTTAATTTCTGACCTCTTCTGCTCCACTAGTTATAGACCCATTCCCTGACCCTCTAGGATTTTTAATCCGTGTTTTACGTCCTTGCCATATTCATGTGAAGCACTAGTATCAACTGCAGTGAGAAAGAGGGGGGCAGGGGGAGAGAGAGAAATACTTCCATATTGTTCTCTTGCTTGGTGGCAGAACTTTTCTTTCTTTCTCTTTCCTTATAATCTTAATAATATTCTTGATGCTGGTTAGTTTCAGGCATCCCCAACAATGTCCCCTCTCTCCAAAAAAAAAAAAAAAAGAAAAGAATTCCTCTTTTAAGTTTTAATTGCTGCAACTATTATAGACTGAGAGGTAACATTTCTTTGAGTGGTGGAGTCTGGGGCAGCATAGGAAGAAAGGCAGTGATCCTACAATCCCTAATTTGATCAACATAGATCGACTTCTGCAAGAGCCAGATGGGAGGGTAGGACCTGGGAAATCTGCCTCTGCCTTGGGTTTAGCACCATCTTTCTACTAGGGGGAAGCAGAACCCTCTTTATTATTAAGGTATTGAGGGGTATAGAGTCATTATGAAGGAACTGAACCACTTTTATTATTTGTCGCCTGTTGACCAACAAATGTGGATGCCATTTGCCACCCTCAGCTGAGTCATTTGCATTCACAGTTTGGTTAAAGGTAATTGGCTCTAGATCTTTGCTTTGCTAGTTTCTTATATACTCCTTTCTGTATCTCATCCCTCTGGTTCATTTCCTGTTGTCCTTTCCCTGTGCTCTGCATTCTTTACAATCCGAGGCTTCCAGCTAAACCATCACCTCTCATGTGAGCTCTGCATGAAATCAACTCTCTCTCTCTCTGACCCAGGCATGTGGTGTGTGGTAACACCGTTCAAAATTGAATATGAATACAGACTAATGAGCCTCTTTTTCAGGATATGGACGTGCCCCACACGTCGATCCTATTTAGTTATTAGAATCTGAAAACTTAATCATACACTCTAAGAAAAGGCTTTGATAAAGAATTTTACTCCTGCATGTTCATTTAAGACTCAGACTTGACGTATTAACGCCAAATTTAAAATTGTGTCCTCTTCATTGCAATCCTCTGTAGTTACAAGGTTCTAATAAATATTATGTCCTCCCGTCATGCAATTAAAATTTTCCACCTCATTTCACAATGCAAAACATTCACATGTTGTCAATCATTTTGAAACATGATTTTTTGACATCATATAATTTTACTTCATTTTTCCAGACAGACATCGCACTAGGAAATTATTTAAGAAAGAATCCTATTATATCTTTATTTTTCCACCAAATTTCACCTTCGAATGCAGTCATTTGTGTACATTTCAGTAATTTCAACAATAAACTTGCAAGGAGAGGGAATGGCAACTCCTCAGACAGAGATTCACATATGGGTTTTGCAACTCTTGTGAGGCTGTGGCTCCGTTGTGGGCGCCCGGTTAGAAAACACGGTTTTAGCCATGGGAAGTTTACAAGTCTTGCTGCACAAAGTGAAAAGGTTGCTGCTGGAAACAGCTACCACCTGGGAAGCTGGGAGAAAAACATGCGTGGGCTTTTGAACTTTCCTCTGTTTAATAACTAGCAGACACTAATGATTTGCCAAACATCCTGATTTAAAATGGCGGTAGTCAAAAGCAAGGCTGCCTGCTGGTCGTCAGGTAGCCCACCTGTTCTCCATACCAAAGTTCTCTGACCTGTGCCCAACGCAAAGCTGTTATCCTTTAAACCACTGCTAGATGTGCACGTACATCTTGTTGGCTCTCTCGCTAACATTCTGGTCTGCTGTCGAAGAGAACTTCTTACTGAAAACTCCACATTGCCTTTTGAATGAAGGAAGATTTTTGGGGAATGATCTCATATACAGTCTTTGGAGAGGTTGGAGCGGGAGGTGGGGTGGGGGAGAGGTGAGGAGGGCTCATCTTGTCTGAGCAGCAAGGGAGCGCTGATGGGAAAACGTTGACTATGCTATACTGCTCAGCTCTGTACAGGACAAGCAACTCTTCCTAGTTTTTTAAAACAGTGGGGTGGATTTTTTGGGAAGGATCAACCGTATTAATCATGTCTTGTATTTTTGGTGAGAGGAAAAGTAGAAAACAGCTAGTGGTTGGGGATGGGAAGGACGTGAAAAAAGGAAGCAGTGCTGAAATGATGTCTACAGCCTCCTGTAGGGTGACAGAAGGGGCCTGAGTAAGCAGGAGGACACTATTTTGGTGTGACCTAAAGTAGAAAGGTGACTAGAAGAGCTTATGAAGTGCCAATTTGATCATCACTTATTAGCATGAGAAAGTTAATTTGATTAGCACTCTTGTGATATTCAAGATCACTTGTTTCCAGCCAATCACATGATGGCAAGAACGTGGAAGCAATGTACCGCCAGCTAGGCCTAGGCTCCTTCCTCACATCCTCATTGTTTAAGGTATTCCAGGTTCATGTAGACCCTGCAATGTGGATATCAATAAATATATCGGAGTGCAACTCTTGATAGCACAGGAAGTAGTTCTTTTAAGATGGGTCCATCTAGTTTTGAATATTATATTAAAGCAATTGCATTCAGGATTTTATTAATGGTTAATCTGCAAAAGTACCTGCTATGTAGTAAGATTTCATGGCACATTTTTAAATGCCTACTATGTGTCTAATATTATGTCATTTAAACCTCACACCTCCCCGATGGAGTTGGTATTATTATCCCAATTTTACTGATGTGAAATCTAAGTCATGAGGCTAAAAAAGTGGCAGAGCTCAGAACCAAATCTCCTATACTCAAAATCTTTGCTCAATGAATGTTGACAATTAAATCCATACCATATTCACTTATGGATATTCATACATGTGTATCCATTAATTATACCCACGTGTCAGAATACCCATCTGTTTTCTGATGGAATGATTAGTGAATCAGAAGGAGATCCTTTATGATAGGCAAAAGCATGCTTCCCCCATCTTTCTTCTAAGTAAAGGCCTTTGTAATGTTTTTTAAGCCCCAATCCAATGGATTGTCTCTAGGTGTCAGAGGATGCTTAACTTTGTTCTCTAAAGCCAAGTGTACTATAAATGAAGATAGCAATTAGCATTCATCATCCTTGGTGAGTTTTATTTCCCTCTCTGGGTTTCCATAGTGCTTACCACTGTGGTACCTAAGTGCATTGACAGACTTCCTAACTTTTCATGAAATAATGCTGGGAGAATAGCCCCTTCCTCTGAGCTGTTCAATGCTTAGCTCTCAGATAACCATGAGAATTTCTCAATATTGCAAGTCCTTCATCTTCTAAACGCCTATGTTGCCTACACTTGCCCAACATTAATGTGATGAAATTCTTACTGATCCCTTTGATCCATAAAATGCACTGAAGAGTATATGCCATGGTGTGTCTACATACCACTTATCACTTGTTTTAGGAATTATTTGCTATAAAAAAGAGAACCTACTCAAATAAGCTCAAAAAAGTTGGTGTTATTAAAAGGCTTCATGGGCATCTCATGAAACGCATACGTACTAAGAGAGATTTGGCTCACAGATGGGGAAACGGGCAACCACTGTTTCCTCTCTCTTATCCCGTTCTCTCTTCTCACTACTTCTCTTTGTTTCTACGTTTCATTCTCATGTCTCTAAAGATGAGCTTTTCTGTTACGTGTCTGTTTACACATGGCTCATCATGGCTGCCTTCAAATGGTGGCCTTAGCCTGCAAATCTATATGACCTTTCAGCTCATATTCCTTACATCAAAGTAATGCAGATTCTAGTTTCTCTATCAAATTCCTGGGAGAAAGACTGTGCTGCAGCCTTGGTCATGTGCTCACTCCTGGTCTAAATAGCTGTGATGGGGGAGGGGTGGAGAGGAGAGGTCATGCACGCTGGACTGCTTCTTTCAGGACACTGGCAGGTCTCCTAAGAAATGGATTAGTGGTAGAGAGGTTAGTATCTGTAGAATCAAGTATAGTAAGGATTTTATGTGTGTGTGTGGGGAAGTGGACTTGACTATATATAATGATGAATTTTTAAGACACCGTATTTAAGAGAGAAAAACAAAACTGTCATGCAGAAAACCACGCATGGGACATATTTAGATAGATGTACTTCTACAGAGCACCAGGGAAACAGAAGTACCTAATCCTAGATCTGAGGTCAAGAATCTTCATTCTTTCTGGACTGAAATTACAAAGTGTTTCTTGAAAGCTTTAATTTCTGTTCCCACACACAAACCTATTTGATGGAATCCAGAGAAAAGAAAAAGTTGAATGCAGCCGAATATTCTTCTTCAACCCTTGAATAAACTGAAGAAACACCTTTCTCCATTCTAATCCATGTGATTTTTTATATGTAGACACAGCGATCACCAGATATTGTTGGCTTTGTGCACATGACTCCAAAAATATTGAAGACCACTGGAAAGTTCAGTGAGCTATTTAGATATTTCTGTCAGGCTGTTTGTAGGTTATAATCAAGATTTCTAATATTCCTGGGTAGATTTCTGTGATTTGCTGAGGGAAGATTAAGTTATAATCAATTCTTGGGGAAGGTTCTATTGGAGGGTACCTTCTCTCTGTACCTAGGAGCTCCCTCCTTCTCCTCCTGGAGGCACCATTGTGCTCTGTTTGTATGTAACCACTTTACTCAGTTCAATTGCTATTTCGCCAGGACTTCAGTTGTACCAAGGTAGTCGATTCACTCTTGTGAGGTGAAAGCATGTGTATTTGAACAGGCTGAGATATCAAGTTTTTTTCTTTCATTTTAAAGTTCCAAGCAGAATTACTATGCCCATCACCAGATGACCAGTATGGCCTATTAGGTAAGAAATATGAGCCAATTTTTAATATCCTATTTGCATATTTTCTTTTCCAGAAGGTACTTTTCGCACACGTCGCTGGCCCTGGATGTATGTCTGAGGGATTATGATGGGCTGATTTCCCTCCAGAAGTGCTTCACCCTCCAGCTGGAGACAGGCATGCCTACAGGAGTGTGAAGGCTCTGTTCTAGTTCTGTTAAAAGGAGAGTACTAGCACAAAACACCTCTGCAGCTTTCCTGTCTTCTGAAAACTTTCTAAAAGTGTTATATTTTGTCCCTACTGCTTAGTCTCTCTAAGGGACTTAACCTTGGGGTGATGCTGAAAGATTGTCATTTTCATGCACACTCTCAAATTGCTCCACAAGGTAAAATATAAAAATGTAATGAGCCCAAGCTTGACTGTAATCATACAACAGCAGAATCACCTGAAAGAGCTGCCCGCTTCCATTTGCTTGTCCTTTTGAAGGCAAAGACACCAACAGTCCTGAATCCCTGCTCCTTTCAGGACCAGTAAACAACAACAAAAATAATAACTTTTTAAAGTAAGCACTTACAAGACACTCCTCTAAATACTTCACCTGGATCATATCATTGAATTCTAAAAATCACTTTTTTTTGAGGTAGTATTTTCACTATCCTAATTTTATAGATGAAGAAACTGAGGTTCAGAGAGGTTAAGTAACTTGCCTGGAGTCACAGAGCATGAAAGGAGTGGGTTAGGATTTGAACCCAGTGCGAGCCGAGACTTTATGCTTGTAACCGCTATGCTATGTTGCCTTCTTACCGTGAATCCAGCCAGTAAGTTGTAATGTGAGTGTATAAGGAGCACGACCTTGTGATTGCTCCCTTCTAGTCATACCTACCTTCTTTTCCTCAGATCTTACCTCTCAAACCTGATGATGCGTCCAAAACCATCTACTATTGTGGGATTTTGAAGATAAGGAGAAAATGAGGGGAAAACGAGATCAAGGAGGAGAAGAAAACTCTAGGAGGAGAAGGTGGGAGGCGTGCTAAGAAGCTTGTTTATGATCGTTTGAAAGACAGTGGAAGAAAAGAGGCACACTGCCTCCCTGTTTGAAAATGCTCATCTGTATTTTCAATGGCTTCTTTCTCTGCTAAAGAAGCCCCATAGACGACAATGAGCAGCTCCTCAGGGAACAGGCACTAGGATAAGACTGAGGTAAAAGGCTCTTCTGGATGTGGGAAGATAAACTTTGCATCAGAGCTTCCCATTTTGCTGTGTTCAGGAATTATCCCTGCCGGAGGGTGTGAGAAGCAGTCTGGCCTCTCAGGGAGGAGCCAAGAAGCAAAAGACTCTGGGTCCATATTTCCTCCCCTCGCAAGACCAATGGGTCTGTGGCAGCGGACCCTGTCATGGGGAGAACTTTTAATGGGTGTATTTGGGTAAAATCTAATCGACTAATCAGAAAGTGATTAGCTAACTGGTCTGAGCATAAGCCCTCTCCCTGTGCGGGCTATGCGGTGCCAGACTCCGGGAGGTCATAGGCGAGTGCCCAGTAGGAAGCCCCTGGCTGTACCCACACACTCCCTAACCCTCAGCTCTGCTTTTTCCCCTTAGTCCTTGTCATCACTTAACACACTATATATTTCACTTATTTTGTAATTTTTTATGTTGCTTCTTTTTCTATGGAGTGTAAGCTCCATAAGGACAGGGATTTTTAGATATTTTGATCACATTTTAGGGATCTTCGTAGGGTCTCAGTAAGCAGCGTTGAGTGAAAGGACAGTGTTGCCGGATATCCAGTGGGACAGTGCTGGCAGGAAGCCACGCCTTTGCTGTCTTGTTCACAAAAGTCAGTTGTTCTGTTTCCTTCTCCCTTGTTGTCTCAAGTCTGAGCCATTTTATGGCCAGGGGCTGGCTGGATGTTTTTTTGTTTGTTTTTTTGTTTGTGTGTTTGTTTCTTTCTTGTCCTTGGTCTGGACTTTCTCCTTTTTTTTTTCTTTTTCTTTTTCTATCCTTTATATCATATTCTATCCAGTGTTTCTCACTGTCATTTGGAGAAAGTTTCTTTGTTTCTCTGTCTCTTTTTCTCTTTCTCCCCCAAAATCTTAATGCTAAACCATGCAGTGGAGTAAGAAAGATGAATAGGGCAGACGAGATGACTAGCAATTTATTCCTACGACACAGGTAGTTGGAGAGGCTCCTGGTGTCAGGGAAGCAGACCCGAGGGGGTGCAGCCCTCCGCTCTAGGTCCATAGGACTAAGTTACTGAAGTCAAAGAATGAAACATCAGCCCATATCCACACTGGGCTGTGGCTCAATAGTTTGCCAGTGCGAAACTGTCAGGATGAAATATTCTGCTTTTTGTGGGAAAGAAGATTTCAAAACCTCCCCTGATAACATTTCCTGGATAAATACTATGTATTTGTGTATTTATTTAGTTGCAAACACTTCTGTAGTGCTTATTATGTGCCAGGTGCTATTCTAAATGGTTCAAAAATAAATATTAACTCATCTGGCAGTAAGCACTATTGCTATCATCCCCCCCGCCCCCAATTTTATAGATGAAGAAACAGAAGCAAGAAGGAGTTAAGTAACTTACTTGGGACCAAGAGGTAATAGTGGCAGAGCTGAAATTCATACCTGGGTACCCAGATCTCTGGAGTCCATGCTTTTATCTACTAGCCAGGCCACCTCTCCAATATTTGCTAATACTTTTGAGGTATTGGTTATGGTCTTATTAAAAATCTCCCACAATGTTCTAGATCTTTACAAAGAAGATGAGAAAAACTCACAGTGGAAGATATGCCCCTATTTTAACTTCAAAGAAAAAAATTTTCTGATCTGATTCATTTTAATACATAGATTATTTAGTATATATGTGTGTGTATGTGTATATACATATATATTAAATGTATATAAACATACATATATCAGCATATATATGCATATACATATATATTCAAATGCTACATGAATATATTTTGCCTAATCCATACAGAGTTTCATCAATATTTCTTCTTTATTCTTTTTTATGCCAGCAGCTTTCTTTATGTATTTCCATTTTCTACATTTTTCAGAGTGATTGGATTAGGTTGCATACACTTCTCCTGAAATATTAAGTGCATACAATCCACATCCACACTCACTGGGCCTATAGTTATGATCTATCATTTCAAAAATCCACATGTTAAAAAAGAACAGAACAGGCCTTGAGTGCTATGAAGTATTAGGTCCAAAGAACCCCCTACCATTCATCTTCTCCCTAATGCAGGGACTAACAAGACCCCAGAGTTTCTGTCTTATTGGCAGATCCTTTGTCCCAAAACCATCGAAACGAGACATACACACACAAACTCAGACATACGCATACTCACACTCACCTGCTCACATCCACTTTGTATATCTAAGAGATTGAATCCATTTCATAATGAGTAAGTTGCAGCATAGTCAAGTAGGAGAAGGGCACCTAACTACTGTGGTATTCTGAAAATTTTTAGAGGGGATACGGTATCAGCACAAGGGTCAGTCTAGATTGTTGAGCTTTGTCCCCAGGACTATTTGGGGGAAAAAACTAGATACAGAAGTAGTTGGGAAAGACATCATTTTTAACTTTTAATTGACTCCACCTGATGTTCTCTCTCCCTCTATGCTATTTCTCCCTTACAATCTTGATCATTAAATACTCCCAGCATCGGAATTCCACTGCTGGGTCTTCCCCCTTCACTTTTCCCCGCTCACCTCTTGAAAATATGATAAGGCAGGTTTTCTTGTATGGCTCATGGAAATCAGTCTTCCTGCTTTGGAGTTAAGCCATGTTTGTTGCAGAATAATTTCCTGGCTGATGATGTCTCACCACGCTCACTTCCTGGACACCCTCTTGCCTGCCTTGGGCCCACACATTTTTTTCCTCTTTTATCCCAGCAGATTCCTGCTATGATGCATGCTCACAGCTCTGAGCGTACATGTGCTTTACTTCTGTCTTCCCTTGAAATTCACTGTTCAGAACCTCTGAGTCCTTGTCCTCTGCCTTGTAAGAGTTTATGACTGGTCAAAGGTTGAATCTACAAGTAGAACAAAACCACTAATCCCTTCAATATTTTTATCAATAATTCATGAAAAAGTCAATTTGATTGAATTAGTCAGTTTGTTCCAAATGGAAAAATCTTGTGTCCTGTGTAGACATGACATTATTCACTGAGTATTTCAGTCCCTAGAGTTATTTATACCTATAAAGTGTACAAAGCCCAAACATTCAGATTTAGTCAGTCATCTTTGTCTGTACAATTCACCAAATAAGGATACTCTGTCAAATGCACATATCCCAGTGCTTAACATCACGGACCAAACATCCTGATTATTTTGTGATTTTTTTCCACATTTCAGCTGGATGTTTTGGCTGTGTGTAGACAGACTACAGAGTATTTCCCAGTATGTATCCCTTTGAATCTGCTTTATCAATGTAGAACAAAGTTTCATTTGCTCACAGATTCTAATTTTAAAAAGCAAAGCTAATGAATGTTGGATTGCATTCTTCAGTGAAGGTAATAAGCCTTGTGTGGTATATAAAAAGCTACCGCCCTCTGATTGTCAAAGTTTACTTCTTTCTTTTCAGATTCTTCTTTGTATTGTTTTACAATCTAGGTATATCTGTTTAACATGAAATGCAGAAAATGACAGGGCTCAGACAGCTACTGCATCCAGTGACAAAGATTACTGTCATCCTGGCTCATCAGTTAATTCATCATTGGCAATGGTCCATTCCATTTCCTGGTAGCCTAGCAACAGCCAATGATGGGGAGGGCTGTTTGCCATGTGACAATGGTATGTGGTACTTTCCAGGATGCTTTTACATAAAAATAGGATGATAATTTATAAATTTACATTTTTATTTTAATAAATGGGAATATTTAGGTTTAGGGGTTGACATTCAAAAGGGAGACAATTTTATTTTGCAGACCATGACTTTAAAGTGCTGGACTGGTGACTTGATAACAGAAATGGAGCTATCAATTTCACATATAAACAGGGTTTAAAGTTGAGCCTGTGAATGCCTTGCTTTACCTTAGTAAGAGTGATACTCTACCACAGATTAACTGTACAAAAATAATATCGTGAAATGAGAGCTATTCTTATGTCAGTGCACATGCATGCACACATGTACACACATACACACTCATGTGTGCACTCACACATGACATAGGATTTTGAGGCTGAACTTTGGTTCCTAATTTTTTTTTTTTACAACTGGTTAGGGAACAAAAAAGCAAAGAAATCCATGAGCAATAATTGAATTAGCCAGTTTGTTCCAAATGGAAAAATCTTGTGTCCTGTATAGACATGACATTATTCACTGAGTATTTCAGTCCCTAATTGTTGCCCTCAAAATTAGAAAAAAAAAAAATCGCAGTTTCTCACAATCCTCCTAACTCTGTATTGATGATTCATGGTTCGGCAACTCATTTGAAAATGTGGTCATTTGTTTTCATTGATTGAATTCCCTGATTGTTAGTGTGTATAAATGTATTAGCTGCTTTTGAAGTGATCTTCTCTTAAAGAAGTGATAGAAAATCCTATTTAAATGTCATAATGCTTTTTCTCTTGTTATGACAGTATCATCGAGTAAATAGTCTTATTTTAGTGCTATAGTTAAGAAAATCTATAATCACCTTCTCATAAATCTTTTTTTTTAAATCTATATTTAGCCCCATCTGCAGAGAAAAGAGTGGAAAATAGGAGACTACCTAAGACATGAATTCCGTTAAATATTAAAGAGATCTCATCAATGATTTTATTAGTCTCTGAGCTCAGTAAAGGCCTCACTGACATCTAAAGCCTAATGATTTTTTTAAATATATTTAAAGCCTTGCACTGCACCTTTAAATATTGAATAATATTGGAAAATATTGAAGCCCTTTTTTTGTATATTAGCTTTAGGCAGAACTGTTGTATGATTTCCACCCCTTTCATGACATTGTAATGATGTTACCACATACAACTTTATCTTGCATGAAAAGGTGAAGTCATGAGTGATTTCTCCAATTTAAAAGCACTCAACCCTCACAGTGCTAGAAATGAATATTTTGCATATATTCATGCAACAATGATTCAATTTAAGATTTCTATTTTCAAACATTGCTTGAAACCTTCACTACGTTAGTAGTAAAATTGCCAAAATGTGTAATAAGATTTATTATAGATGAGTAGCATTTTATTTAGTATTTCATGTTAACACGCTTTTAGGGTTACCTGGTTTAGCAGGAGAATTCATCTTTCTTTTCTAATCAGAGATAACATTTTATTGTATTTTTAAAAATACTCTTCCCGTACACATATATATTGTGGCACAAACTGAATTTTCTCTTGCTGGCAAAGCAAACCCAAACATTGCTCATGTCAAAACTCCATGTACCCTCACACAAAGACACTCTGATTAAAGAAAAGAAGAAAGACTTCCATTTTCCTTTGCGATTCTTGTCCTTTCTCTCCAGAATCATTGTGAAGTCCTTTTGCTATACATCCTTAAAATGGGTTCAGAATTTTCCTGTGGACTTGTTATACTTTTGTTTATACTGTGTAGATGCTTGATGCTGTAACAGCATAAAAACGCACATAAGTTTCCTAGAAGCAACACATCAAGGCATATGTTACAGGCACAAAAAGCATAGGTTGGCGGAAGCTCTTAATTGAGGGCCTGTGTTTCTCAAAGAGGTTTGCACAGATGGAGGAAGAGATGTGTCTAAATGCAGTTACCTATGAGCTTATGTATGAGAGATAGGGGAAGTGTGTAACCATTTCATGACCACACCTGTGATGTTCACGGGGGAGGCAAAAAAAGGTATAAACTCTTACTATTTCTGTGTTCATTACTCATCTTTAGGCCCTTAAGGGCCTAAACCCTTCTTTCCATTGCAGGTTTTCAATCATTTCAGCAATAAAAGAGGGAGCCTCCCGCAGACAAGTTTCTCAGGCATTAAAGCAAAGCCTTTTCCTCCCCAAGCATATTTATAAAGTATACACAAATGCACATACACACAATCACACAAATATACACTCATACACAAAACAAGGCTTTGTGTATGTGGGCGAGCTTATACCACATGCCCAAAGTATAGAAAGGAAATACTAACCTGATTTTCATTTACAAGAGACCTATAGTGGCTAGCAACTAACCCCACTGGCCTGTGCAAAGTTACTCGAAGATAACACATGAGTAGGATTGTGGTTTTTCTTTGATTGTCTTTAATTTTATAGAAAAAAATGTTCTTGGAAACTGGAGAGGCAACACAGAAGTTAGTGACTTATTCTGCATTTTGGGGAGGGAAAGAGAGTGGCGATCTTATTAGGCCCCTGGGTAGGCCAAATTTTCCTAATTACATGGAAATCAGAGGCAGCCCTAGACTGTGGTATCTTACCTGCACAGAGTAAACACTCCCCCGCTGTCACTAATGTCCTATAAATCACGTTAAAGAGAAGCATAATTAACATTTTTGATCAAATTAAGCTTCAAAGCCATGAAGTGCATGAGTGAATAAAGCCACATTTCCAAGTCATCAGTGAATAGATTGTCCGGGGAAGGAGAATGCTTGGGATGGCTCTGCACGTCTCCAGCCATCCACCCCTACCCTTTGGACACCCAGAGGAGGCAATGGGAGTTTGGATGAGAAAATCCTCTGCAATGTTTCACAATTGGTTTCCTGGATCTAAGCTCCTGAGTAGGCAAAGGGTATGGGGTTAAGATAAACAAGGGAAAGTAACCCCTTGTTTGAGAATAATGAGAAGCTTAATTTTTTTCAGTCTGGTGAAAACGTATCTTTTCTGTGCATGGTCAAATTCATTCTGTTTTTCTTTTAAACCATTTAAAGAGGATGGTGTTCCTGGTTAAAGGACAAGTGGCTTTGCACAAATCATCTCCATCTTTGTTTTCTATGGATCTTGAGAAAATATCCATCCAATTGTCAAAGGCTAATTAGAATTCAAGCTGGTCTGGAGGAGGGTGCTCAGTGGAAATATAGTTGAAATATATTTCAAAGACTTCTAGCCCCTAAGACAACACCCATAGAGAATCCTGGAACTCTTGTCATGGGAGACAGTGCTTTTTTTCTTCTCAATGGCATAAAATGACTTTAGTTGCAAATTTCCCAAGATATTACCGGGTAACTTGCATTCACGCTAAGGTATTTGCGGTTGATAGCAAAGCCTTGACGAAAGGTGTAAAAAGATAATGAGAAACAGGGAGTCTTGGATGCCTAGGTAGGCCGGTACAAGGAAGGAGAGAGACCAAATCAGGGAGGGTAAGTATGGCATGCATTCCTAAACATGACAGTTTGATGTAAGTTTGTTTCAGGCTCTGAGAAGGTCTCAGTAAGCATCGACAGCAGCAAAAACAGAGGTGCTGATGGAGATTCCCCCCTGTCCTGCCCCTTTCCCCCTTCCCCTGGGGAAAGGCAGTCACACTCACCCTCTTCTTTGGCTTGGGTACCCAGACAGAAATGTGCCCTGGTGACATGACGTGCTGATGCTGGGAGCAACAGTACCTTGGATTAGGGTCTGAGGCTCCTCCTGCATTCTTGCTGGCTCCTCCCTGAAGCACTGTATGTGGATTTGCTCCTTCCCAATTTCCCATTAGTCAGTGCAGGCTTCATCCCTCTCATGTTGGGTGGGGGTGGAGCCTCCGTGAGGAAGTGATCCCAACCACTTCCTGTTCAAACTGTGTGAGCTGAGGGGCAGGAGGGACATGCCTGGGGCCAGGTTATACTAAAACTCTTTATTTAAATAAATTAACACAATATTAAGAGCTCAGGAACTGTGTGTACCCTGGAAAAGAAGTACATTTTCTGCTAGGGTAATCTAGAATACATTGGTTTTGACCAAAGTATACTGTATGTATAGTACAGGGACCATAGATTCTGGACTCTATTCCAATTTTAAAGTTTCAAATATTACATTTACTGATATAGATATGTGTGTGTATGCGTGTATGTTGGTGAAATGTACATTTTTAGTTAGTAACTACATTCTTTTCAAGAAAGACATTTTTAAAAATAACAAGAACTAAGAGGGGTTTAAGTTTTATGACTTTGAAAGGCTTTTTATATAAATGAATTCACAAATCAGAAAAATTATTGTTTTTTAGGTCATGAATTCTAAATTATGACTCAGGAAATGTGGTCACTGTAGATAGCTTATTGCCCTTCTTCTTTCTTGGGTCTAAATGCTTAGAAAACAAATGGCTTAAAAAGATAAATCCAGCCAAATTGGTTATTTGTCTGCCTGGAAAGACCAGATCTCTACCCACAAGTTTTACTTTTTTCCTTTTATTTTGCTCTATGTTATTTTACTTTTTTTCTCTCCCCCCAGCTTCTGACTAACTACCACACATGTTGTAAACTCTATGAGGGCAAGGATTTTTGTTGGTTTTATTCACTGAATCTCCAGGGCCTAGAATAGTGTCTGATACGTGGTAGCCAATCAAGAAACATTTATTAAATAAATAAGCGGAATAAATGGATTGGATTTATCAAGTTGGCTTTTTAGAAAAATATATAACATAAATTTAAATTTGAATAATTAGCCAAGTTTATTTTTCTTTTTTGTTCTCTGTCTCTTCTTGTCTTTGCCTTTTTGGCCATTTTCTTTTCTATGTGTTGTTCCTTTGACAATCTATGTGACACCAAAATGTGAGGAGAGAAACAAAAATTTATCATTTAAGTTATTCTACCTCATGTAGACCAAGAAAACTGGCTGTGTCCGCAAATTTCGCACCTTCCAACTGGTTGTTTTGACACTTTGAGGACGCTACTTCTGTTTTTTGCACTGTCATTGTGTCTTCATGGTTTCATAGCATAAGAATTTCATCATAGCACACCTGATACATTTCCCCAGGGTAAAAGAACTTGGGTGGGTAGCTTGCAGCTGCCATACTGGTGTGTTGAAGCCCGAAGTCTGAAAGTGCTGAATTCTACAAAGCTTGCCATCTGTTGATCCTCAGTGACACAAATCAATTTGTGTTATACATAGCTATTGACCACCAGCAGTCATCAGAAACCTAGACACCATGTATGTCTTATCCTGCTTTTGTTTCTGGGGATATATTTTTTATTTATATATATATATGTGTGTATATATATATGTGTGTGTGTGCGCGTGTATGTGTGTATGGAGAGAGACAGACAGACAGAGAGAAGGAGAAATGAACAAAGAAATGATATGTTGAATAATGCTTGAATCAGTGTAACTGAGCATATTTGCTTTTTGCTGTAGGCTTTTTTTGCCCTGCATGAAGAATCTAAACTTCTTTACTTTCTGCCCCTCTTTGGTTTTCTTTTGGATGAGGAAACATGCCTTAACACCTGCTGGCATTTTTTTACGAGATGTTTGGGATGTTCTGGGACCTTCCCCAGAGGTGACTGTGTTTCTGTGGTGAGTGAATGATGAAAAACAGTCTATAGGCTGTATGCACTGGGTAATCACTGGGAATTCTTCAAAACAATCTCAGGTTGGTAAAATTTTCCACAGAAAATAATAATAACAGTAACAATAGTGGCAACAGCAACAGTAAACAAGATATGCCCTGTATGGTTCCACCCAATTATTAGCTAATAATGTATACTTATGATTAATTCTACTCTTTAAATGCAGATTCTAAATAGCAATAACCATTTATTTTATGTTTTCACGTTATTTTCCTGCACGTCCTTTATGTCAATTATGTGTTTTCAGGCACATCTGATTGTGCTCTACTGTGGTTTTGATGGTTTAGTAATTGTACATTAAAAAAAAATAACAACACGTGTTTGGTATAAAAATTAATTATGTTAAGCATTCCCACTAATTTTGCCAGCCAAAAAAATGGCATCCCACAAATTTTCAGCATAAAGCGGGTGGCCAGCCTACTTAGGAGCTTTATGGTCTGTGGCTGGGTTTTGTGAGTGAGCTCTGCCAAGGCAGTTTTCTCAGAGCTAGAGACGGAATGGAAATGCCGTAGACAGCAGTCTGCCCCTTCTCTGTTCCCTGTGTCCCCTTAAAGTTTGTCTCTGGCCTCCATCTAATCAACTACTTCCCAATTATGATTAGAATAACAGCACTGAAAATACCATGTTGAAATGTCGCTGCAATCCAAATTGACAGAGCTCCTGCCAGCAAGCTAGACGGTCAAGGATGTAGCTTCCTCCTTTTGGTTTGGTCCTATTTATAAGAGGTTGATCCCTGATAATAATGAAGAAAAACATTAGATATGCTCTACAAATCTACCCAGACAATCTACGGTAGCAGAGAGTGGTCTAGAAGGGATAGAGAAAAGGAGGGGCAGAACCAGGAGGAATTGGGTGGAAAAAAGTCTGTTCAATATTGCAATCTTTTGGGAATATTTTCTTATGATGTATTAAAAATGTCTGATTCTTAAAACAATTTTCTGCCTCTGTAACTCAAAATAGCGTTCAGTAAGGGGGAGGGGAAATGTAGCAATTAGTTGGCTTTATTTCTGAGGTTTTATTACTTTGATTTTTTTATAATTTAATCAGCCACGAACACAACTACTAGCAGACGGTGACTTTTCCCTGAAATGTGCTTCCTGTCCAGAACAGTGGCTTGTGATTGTAGGTTAATGTTAACGAAACATGAAAAGGCAGGCCCTTTTTAGGAAAATTTGTTATTAACAAATAAAGGCTTGGTAACATTTAGAATCACACCAGGAATTGCACCATTGGAAATACGGCTGGAGCAGATTCTAGAGCCAGCCAACCATGCTCAAGTGACAAATTTGTTTACATCCTTTAAAAGTTCTGACTTGGTACAGACGAGGTGACGTCCTACTTTTCTCATTCATGTTCAATTCACAAACATAAAGAGATACTGAGCCATTAGGGAAGCTTTCATTTTGGCTGGGGAAGGATGAAATGATAGTGATAGTGGCTTTCATAGCAGAAAATAATTGTATACTTTTCTTATTATTATTTTTGGCAAGGCGCGCACATTTCGGCTTTCCGGTGTATTACATCATTACATTGTATAATGCATCATAATGATAGAGTGAATAGAGATGAAGAAATGCCGGCGTCTGCTGCAAGTTTAAAGAGAGAGACACTGCATGCATTTTCAGCTGGGAGGCTGCTGTTCAGCGAAGTGTTCTCTGAGATGAAACAAAGCTGCCTTCCCACTTGGCATTCACATTAATTGTGGACTTGCCAACCGGCCAGTTTCACTGGTGTATAAATTAGTGGGGAATAATTCCACTTGTCTCAAAAACCAGAATATCTGAGGAATGCTTCCTGAGATGGTGACTTATTTGTTTTTCTGTGGTTTGTACTCAGCTTCCAGAAAACCTCCAAGATCTGCTAAACACAAAAAAGCCCTGTGTTCTGCCCCGGCTTACCTGTTTGAGAGGTAATGGCTGTTATTAGGACAAATAGAAGTTTTATTATTTTCATCGGCATATTTTTCAGACGTATTAAAATAAATCATTTTTCAAATCCTCATTATTGTAAAATGAATGTCCATTGAGGTCTCCTGAGAGAAAATTTAAACATACTGATTGTTATTAACAATAATAGGAAATGTTAGTTGAGAGTCAGTGATGGTCTAGGAACTGCCATTTAGGATGGTCAATGGGGTGCTAAGACAGCCAGTTACAAAGGAGAGGAAAATTTTCTTTAGTTCTTTTTTTTTTGTTATATTTGTTTGCCATTGTGCTGTGACATAAATGTTTTTCCAGTTATAATTTTTTTAGGAATTCAAATTTAGCCAAACCTATTTGACACTGCCTCCCAAAGTGTCCCATATATCTTAGATCTACAACAATTACAGTGACTATAAATATGTGATCCAGGGCTTTCAATGTCCCTTAACATTTTACAACTAAAATTAACTGAATCCTTCTCAGAATTATTAGCAGCTGTTAAAAAAATTAACTAAATCTTAAACATTACTCTTTCATTCCATAATTGTGAGCTTATTGTATGTTCTCTATTGTGTTGGCACCAGGAATATAAAGGTGAACAAAATATGCTTGGACCTCTCTCCCTGAAGTTTACAGTCTAGAAGTGCAGACTTCATTACACCAATACAACTTGACAATTCTGGCCATGACAGGGTCTTCACCCTTGGATCAAATCCTTTCTAATAGTCACTTTTTTTTGGACCAATCAGCCTTGAACTTATCGAGAAAGACCACATTGGTCTTAATATTTACTGTACCTTTCAGCCTTAGCATAAAGGAAAAGAAAAAAAAGTTAAAGCAGTTAGTTGGAGACAAAGTGCATGAATGTTTCCACTGTCATCTATTTATCTGGGCATCAAAGATACTCAGATTTTCTGTCTTTTAGATAATGGAATACTTTGGGATTTCTCTACTCATGCAGTGCAAGGTTTACGTAACCAAATAAAATGGAGATGTATTTAGTTATTGAGAAAATTGGATTCCTTAATTAGCTAGTTAGTTAGCTAGCCAGTTAATCAGTCTGTCGTTTTGGGTGTTTAACTATTATTGCTTGTATCTACACACAGTACAACTACCAAGTGCTTTATAATTTACAAAAAGGTTTTGAATACAGGTACCTTGTTTGCTTAGTGGTTAAAATCATGGGCTTTGGAGTCATACAGATGAATAGGCCTGGGTTCAAATAGTGGCTCTAAGATATATTTACTATGTGACCTCAAATTCTGTAAGCCTTTGTGCCCTTTTTGTAAAATAAGGATAATAGCCATTTTTCACAGGTTTGCAATGGGAGTAGATGAGATAATCCATTACAATAGCTTCTAGGAAACAATAAATGGTAGCTATTTTTTGTTGTTTTTAAAATAATTTCTAATCCTTATTAGAACTTTATGAAGTAGCCTACTAATGATCCCATTAAATCCTCCTGTTTATTTTTATCCCTACGTGGCTGTAAAGGCAGATTCTCTATCTTGGAATTCCTACTTCTCTTTTCTTCACTTATGTATTTTCTACCCATTCTTCGAGCTCCATTAACAGTCTCTTTCCTGACTTCAGCACTTCAGTTCAATACATTGTTCCACCACAAATATTTATTTAGCCTCACCGTATGCAAGTCACTGTGTTAAGTGCCAGAAATACAGTGGTAAAAGGAGGAGAGGCAATAGTCCCTGCCACCATGCGGCTTACATTCCATCAGAGAAAGCACACTTTCTACCAATATTGCAAAGATAAGTATTTACTTTGGGTTGGGTGAAGTACTTAGAAGGTGAAGTAAAGGGTATTAAGAAAGCATATTCCTGAGGACTGACATGGTCTGGGGTTGGAAAGATCTCCTTGATGGGGTAGTATTGAGTTGAGGCCTAAAGGATAACAAGGATTAACCCAAGGGAAGTGGGTTAGGCAGGGTGGGAAGGGAATCTACCATGTTCTTCTACCATGTTCTCCACCTGTGCAAAACCTTGAGCATGCAACCTGCTTTCTAGGCACTTGTGATTTAGGGGAACACCTTTCCTGACCACCCTAGTAAGCAATGAGTTTCCTCTTCTTGGCTGCCCAGGAATGCTTACTGTCAAAACTATTTATTTGACTTATTTCCAAATGTGCCTTGTTCATTCATTCATTCATTTATTCAATAAATATTTATAGAACATCTAGGGAGATCCCAAGTAAAGGAAACTTCTATGTTGTACATGCCATTTATATGAACAAGTATCTCTAAGGTATATTGCTATAACTCTAGATCTGGTCTTGTTTGCTACATTACAACCCTGATGGTAGGAGACGTGTCTTTCATCATTGCTGTCCCCTTCAGTGATTTGCACATAGTTGGCCCTCAATAGATGTCTATCATCCCTGGTGACCTCTGTGCTGCTCTCTCACACGGCTATTATCTGCTGCACTTTTTAAATCCCTGGCAATCTCCTACAATGTTGAATATTTCTAGCCTAACAAAAAACATAATTAGGAAGGTAAATCTGCTGAAGCTGAAACAAATCATTTAATTCATTCCACAAGCCAAATGGAAAATGATTTTGAGATTATCCACCGTATTGGGTTATCTGCTCTACTGCTCTGTACCATTAGCTCAGGCAGTTGGGAATTGCTTGCAATTCACAAAGAAGCAGATTGTGTTTGGTTTGCATTGGCTGTGTACCCTCCTCTGAAGTCGCTGCAAGTCCTCTCCAATTCAGCGAAGGCAGCCAGTCAGAGTGGCCAATAAGCCAAGTTGGTTTCTCCTATGTTGGTGCTTCTGTGTGCTGTGGAGCACGGGCACACGTGTGTATGCCAGCCTTCCTCCGTGAAGTTCCCCGTCAGCCAGAGGTGGTGTCTAGTACATAGTCATCTGAAGTTTTGGATGACGTATGTTTTCCTATTAATTTTTCACCTTTCTTAGAGATAAAAGTGACCTGATACTGCCTTATCCAGAGTTATTTTCCTTTCGCAAGAGGTGGATGCTGCCTCTGTTTCCAAGAGGTTTTGGAGAGGCGTCCCAACCACGCAGAGAGGTTGGATGCTGTGCCTTTTAGCAGTTGAATTCACCCAGTTACTTTAACGTAGTTGACATTGCTCTGAGCTCTCTTCCTGCTTCTCTGGCCTTTGAAAGTTCGTATGTCTAATATGGCAGGATAGGATAGTCCTATCATGAGACACTTATCTCAAGGTTGGTGGGAACCTACCCGTAGACCAACTTGCCTTAATTGAATGATCACATTGAAAGGGAACAGCTGATGAAAGGCATGCTTGTGAAAGGTGCAGTTCTAGGGTAAATGGGGCCCAATGCTTCAGTTTTAAAAAAGGTTCAGATGTCTATTCACAAAACCTGGGAGTGAGCCCTTCAGTAATTGATTGACAGTGAAGAAGACAGGAAACATATTGACAGATGGGTGGATAGGCAAATAGGTAGATGATTATTAGATACGTAGAATTGGTTTTCCTTCATGGACTTGCTTCCAGTGTGGCTAGTAGTTAGGTAGTCTTGGGGGATTTTCTTCATCAACTTTGCTCAATGAATCTGGGGCCCCTTACTGGTGTCACTGGTGGCTTGCAGGCCTAGCTGCACCTGTGGGTCCAATATAGACCATTCTGGCAAGGCTCCTGTTAGGCCAAGAAAGGCAGACCCAGGCATTTGGCAGGTGTAACACTTTATTAGGAAGGCTGCTTATTAGTTTGGCTGCGTGTTCTCAGAATGTAGAAAGGCTAAAGTCTTGGGGAGAAATAAGTTAATAAAAAGAAAACACCTGACTTAAAGCAGGTTACTTAAATCAATTACACAATTTGCTAATATCACAGTACAAATGATGCTTTTTCTTATGCTAACCCAGATAGAATAAAAGGCAACTGTGAGTGTCTCATAAAAAGTATAACTTTTATATCAAAAATATTGCTATAATCTAAATGCAGGATGGTCCCATGTACATTAGCATACTTTTGTAAAAGCATGAGAAAGGCCCTGAACCTATAAATCTAGCAAGATGGTAGGATGGCACCCCACAAAGGAAGCTATTGGCTAGACTTTTCACTCAAGGAGAATTCCCAAGCTATTGAAACAAAAAAGATCTTCGTAATGTCTAATAGCACTGAAGAATACTACTGTATATGAATAGTAGTAGCAATTCCCTCCCGTGTGTATTTTCTCATTTTCTCCACTTCCACTTGAAAGTTGGCTAAAAAAGGTAAGGACATGTGGTGACAGCCAGTAAGAAGCCAGGATTCTCAGTCATATAACCACAAGGAACTGAATTCTGCCAGCAGCCAGGTGAGCTTTAGAAGAAGATCCTAAGCTCGAGAAAGGAACACAGCCCCGACTGACACTGTGACTACAGCCCCAAGAGACCCTACGTAGAGAACCCCGTAATGTGCTCAGACCCCTGTCTTACAGAAACTGTGAGATAATTAATGTATGCTGTTGTAAGACACTAAATTTGTGGTAATTTGTTACACAGCAATAGAAAACTAATGCAATTATTCTCTTTATAAAATACTCCATCATAAAACTTTTAAATGGCAAAGTCACTGGGTACTCTTATAGGATTCAACATACCTATATGAAGTGGCAGCTCACACACAATTTCTGGCTTATAAGCATTACAAAATAAATCAAGCTGCATCTGCACTCCTATTGCCACCCGATTGCCTCCACCTCCAAGGAAGGACCTTCCATTGTGGAACTGTACTGTACCTGTGAAACATCTGTCCTATCCCCTGGCACCCCTGCTGTTGCAGGACCCTTTTTCAGTTGTCTTAGTATGGCCACATTTGATCCGAGTAGGGAATATGAGTCCCGAGGGGCCTGGGGGGAGGTGTCAATGATGACAATTCTCCTTCCCCTACTAACAGCCCTGGCTAGCCCTCCTGGGATTTCAACTAAAGCTTCACATTGAGAATCTACAGGGTTATCCAGACAGACTTCCATGCCGGCCCTTTTCTGTTTTGCCCCAGGGAGAATCTGGCCAACTATATATTCATTGCTATTTTCCCCATTATTTATTACCTAGACAGAATAGCATGATTAATTATTGATCATAGACCAGTAACTGATTAAAGTGTGGTTCTGATCAGCAGTCAAAAGTCATTTGTTTCCAGGCATTGGTAGTTCCTGTGTAGAGAGTGGCAGAACAATGCTCTCTCTTTTCAGTGCATAAAATATGACACCTGTAGACAGGCTGTAGTTATAAGCCAGCAACAGAGCCCTTCCACCATACTTGGTCTTGATAAATGTGAAATAATGATTTGCCAAAAGAGAGAAACTGTTTGGAAGACTTACATGTAGAGAATACGATGTGAAATATAATAGGAGGATTCTAATTAGAATTGTTTCTCATGGACTGAATGCTTTGCTGAAGAGAAACTCACCAGGAATAGCTCTTTACCATCTGGGAAGCATATCAAATTTTGTCTCATTCTTACTTTATTTCTGGGTTTATTCTGTCTCTCCGCCCTTTCCTCAGTCTCTCCTCTCCCTCCCTCCTTTTCTTATTCCCTCCTTCTTTTCCTCTTTCCTTCCCTCCCTTCTTCAGATTTTTTTTTTTTTTAAATCGGATAGTCTATGTCAGGAGTTGGCAAACTATAGTCCAAGGGTCAAATCTGGCCCACCCCCTGCTTTTGTAAGTAAAGTTTTGGAACACAACCAGGCTCATTCATTTTCATATTGCCTATAGGTGCTTTTGTACTACAACGGAAGCTGGCTGAGTAGTTATGACAGAGACCATATTATCCACAAAGTCTAAAATGTTTACTGTCTGGCCCTTTGCAGAAGAAAGTTTACTGACCCCTATTCTTTGTGCCAGGTACTAGGGACACAGTAAATAAGACACAGACCCTGTCCTCAGTGGTTTCAGATTTATATGACTATCAGATAATACTGTGCTGTAGAGGGCAGGCTGATGGACATCTGAATAAAGTACTGTGGGAACCAGGTGGCAAACATTATGTATTTTTACATAAGTAAAGGACGGCATCTCAGTGAAGATAATATTTGAGTTGAGAGTTTTCTGGCAGTTTGGACGTGGAGAAAAAGAATCAAAACTTGAATCCTATAGCTCAAATATCTTATTTCAGCCCCCACAAAATACCCAACCAAAAGTTACAATTCCCTTTTTGGAAGGTATACATTTTTTTTCCTGACCAATACCAAAGTTATTGCTGAGTCTTCTACTTAGAAACATCTCCAGACATGGGCGGCTTTGTGGAATCTCATTTTTCTCTTGGGACTTGGTAAAGGATGGAGCTTCTGGTGATAGAGAGTGGCAGGGGATCTTGATCGGCCCAACTCTATCAGACCACCAAGGATGCTTACAGAAGCTACTGCTTTTGTCTTAAAAATTAAAGAGCATGTCTCCATTGCTCTGATAATTACAAATGGGAGTCAGTGGGCACCGGATAAGGAGGACACTCCCACATGCCCATAGACAGCAGTGGCCTTTGGGTTTCAAGGTGTATTTGCTTCAAGAGAGAGGTGTCCCTGCAGTTCTGATGGTGAGCCTGCCCCACTGCCCCATCTGAACTCATCTGGAAGCTAAGTTTATTGCAGAAAGTAGCAAGCATCATGGTTTCTTCTTCTCTCTTCTGAAAACATGTTCAAGCTCAAAGTGGGCAGTTCATTTGAAGAACCTAGTTTCTGTATACTTAGGATGCTTATTAGACCAAGCAAAGACAAAAACCCAATTACAAAAACAATCAAATAAAGCCCGGAAGCCACTGTGTCAGATTTATGAACTCTTTCTATCAGAAAAGAAAGTGAAACTGGTACCAATTTGCTCTCTACAAAAAGGAAAATAGGAGAAGAATGCTATAAATCATTTGAAAATAAGTTTTTAAAAATTTGGGCAGCAAGCCTTTGCCAAAAAAAGAGTAAAATCCACCAGAATAAGTCAAATGATCAGACTTCATCTCCCAGTTATCAAGATGTCAATTCCTATATGAGAAGATTTTAATTCAAAATTCTAAGGCAAAACAAAAGCTCCCTTTTTTGAATGTGGGATGAATCATGGTTGAGTTAGAGGCTCATTTTGACTTTTAAACCTTTACATCAAACTCTGGAATCTCCTCCCTGGAGTTGTTAGGTTCTCGAATCCAGAAACTGTAGAATCTTGTGGAACACCTAGAAAAGGTGATGGTGTCAAGTAAGAAGCCCAGGACTTGAGCCAACCAAGCTTGTGTTTTAATTCCCCGGTTTCCATTTCTGTGGCCTTGATTCAGTAATCTAATTTCTTTCAACCCTGATTTATTGATCTGTAAAACGGGGATCATAATAGTGATATTGTGCGGCAATTGTGAGATTTTCATGAAGCGATATAAAACAATTAGTACCATGCCCAACATATAGCAGGTAATTAATAAATTAGCTATTTTTGTTTTTAGGTTAATATTACAGTAATTTCATTTCCTAGAAGGTGTTGAGGATGGTAGAGAATGACTTGGACTTTGAAACTCGTACTTTTCCCCCACACATAATTAGAACATGCTCACCGAGTCAATTAAAATCAGAATAGTGCTTACTGAGCACTTTTTGAGTACAAATTTCTGAATGTCTACTTGAAGAATGGATGACAGAAAGGACAAGAGAATCTTTAGGAGACAAGTCTATTTATTCAACATCCATTGAATAAGCATTAATGTGTTAGACACTGGGCAATGGCTCACGAGACAAAGATAAATAAAATATTGTTTTGGCTCAAGATTTTATAGTCTAGTTACTCAATAGGCATGTTAACAGAAGACTATAATTCTGTGTGAAAAAGGCCATAGTGGAGTCTACAGCATTCAGATGGCAGGAAGGGGACAGGAGGGGCCTCATGGAAGAAGCTTCTGAGCTGAAATTCAAAGAATGAGCAGGTGTTTTTCAGGCAGACAGGTGAGGGGAGGATATGCCAGGCAGAAGGAACCACGCAGAAAGACACCGAGGCACAAAAGACCGTAGTAATTTAGCACTGCTGGAACACAGAGGATGTGCAAGAGATAGTGGAGGAAGATGCAGCTGGGCAGGTTGGCTGAGCCCTATATATCACACAAGGCATTCGGTTTGAGTCCTGTAGGTGGGAGGGAGCCAGTGAGAAATTTTGAGCAGATGAGTCACCTAACCCAGTATGTTTGTTCGAAAGATCATCTGGTTGGCAGTGTGCAGGACTAGTTGGAGGAAGGGAGTCAGGGAGATAGATCAGTTATGAGGTTATTGCGAGTACCCAGGCAAGAGATGGTGAGTTTCTGACCACGGGGTTGTGGTAGTGAAGAGGGAGAGAAGAAAAGGCACGTGAGTGATGCTGAGCAGGTAGGAACTGATACAAATTGATAGGAGTTTATTATTATTTGAGTGCAGTCTAGTTTAGGTGTGCAGATCACTCACAGTATTGACAGAAATTAGGTGTATGCACCTGAGAACTCCTTTGATCTGAGGTGGGATATAGACTACAACATGGACTCTTGCTGGTTTCTTCTGAGAGACCAATGTTGTCTGGCTCATATTAGCTCCTTAAGACTCTAAATGGACCAGAGATTCAGCCCTCCAAGGTCAATGCTTATTGATTGATATGTGGTTGCATCACTTACAGTGGGTCAGCCTTAGCCAAGGTGAAGGAGTACCCACAGTCTGTGGACCGTAGCTTGTCATCAAAAAGAAACAGTCTGATTGACAAAAATGGATAATTCACACATTCCCCACAAGTTATGGCTTCTTGGAAACGCTAAGCAAAAACTCCAGTCTCTCAGAGATCATATTTAAATATCTTATTATTCACAATTATCCAATCATTCATCTGTCCATTCATCATTGATTATCTCTGGCTAGCCACAAAAACCACCAGTGAGTTTTAACAGATTATATTAATCAAGTTACCAACAATTGCCATCATGAAAGATGCAGAAAAATTCAAGATGTAGATTTGGAAACATCTTTTGTTAAATCTAAAATCCACAAAATCTGTTTGTTTCTTTGCCTTCATAATGTAAACTTGTGTTTGTTAATATCCAGTATGTAATTTTGTAAAAATAACCTAAGCCTTTTGCACATGTAAGGTTTTTCTTTGTGTGTGTATGAATAGAGTGATTTTTTTAAGAAGGATACTTCCTGATGAAGTAATTACTATGGACATGTATTTTTGGTATATGTCTGTGTGTAAATATGTATATGTCTGTATGTGTGTGCATGTGTATATATATTTAATCTGATTCTTAACATATGCTAATCTCCACAGTACATGTAATATTAAAAGAAAATTTGGTAATACTTTAAATGTCCTATCATTGTGAATTCATTTTATATTCATTGTAATAGCATTGATCAAAATGAATTCATTTGGTATTCATGTAGATGTCACATGTACTTCCATAGGTGTTTCATTGTAAATTAGCATTTCTCAGAGGACACTTAAAATAAGTGTTACTGAAAGTCCTCATTACACATATTGCCGAGATTAGTACATTAAGGATCATGTACTTACATAGTACTAATGCATTTCTGCCACTTAAAATACTACTTTACCCATTTCTGATATCTAGCAAATATCTAAGGCAATTTTGAGAATTACTGACATCCTAAAGGAAGTAATACTTTTATGATTAAGCAGGTTGCCTATATTTTGCTCTGATTTTTTTTTTTAACTAAAGTTCTGTTAGATACAAAAAAGAGGATTAAAAGTGAAATTTATATGATGACAACAATGGTATTTCAGTGACTTTTGAATAGTCGGGCACACAATGAAAGTAGAACCTCATCTAATTTTGTTTTTGACAAATCACCTTGTTAAAAAAAATTAAGTGAAGAATTTGTGGATCAAACTATAAATGTGCTGAAAAACTGAATTCCTGGATGTACCATTTTTGAGTTTGACTTACCTTAGAAGCAACAAACAAACACACACATAAGCAAATGACTGGCCATCCACCTTTGCTATTTATACCTTTCTTGTAACTTTCCCATAATTATTTTGGGCAGAATTTTTGTTGGATGTGGGGAGGGAATGGTGGTGGCTCACCTGGGTAGCATCTGGCTGCACAGGAGTTCATGAGTAGGTTGAGAGAATGTTGTTGGTTCTTCTCAACTGCCTGAGACTTTTCATAGAGAAAGGTCTGGTGAGGGGTACAAAGGTAGCAACAGGCTTGCAGATCACCCATGTAAAGCTCTGGGATTTACCAGGATACTCTGAGTGCTGGTTGGGATGTCTGTCTTATACTTAGAGTCACACTTTAAAAAGATACAAAAAATGCTTTGAAAATAGGTTTTCCCATACACTGTTGGTGGGAATGCAAAATGGTGCAGCCGCTATGGAAAACAGTATGGTGGTTCCTCAAAAAATTAAAAATAGAACTACCATATGATCTAGCAATTCCACTTCTGGGTATTTATCCAAAAGAGCTGAAATCAGGATCTTGAAGGGATATTAGCACTCTCATGTTCATTGCAGCATTATTCACAATAGCCGAGAGGCAGAAACAACCTAAATGCCCATGGACCGATGAACAGGTAAAGAAAATGTGTGTATATATACGCACACACACAATGGAATATTATTCAGTCTTACAAAATGGACATTCTGTAATATGTGACAACATAGATGAGTCTTGAGGACATTATGCTAAGTGAAATAAGCCAGTGACAGAACAAATACTGCATGATCCCACTTATATGCAGAGTTTTACATAGTGGAATTCAGAGTCAAAGAGTAGAATGGTGGTTGCCCAGGGGCTGAGGGGAGGGGAAAATGGGGAGTAGCAAATCAAAGAGCATAAGTTTCAGTTAAGCAAGATAACTAAGCTCTAGAGATCTCCTGTATAACATTATACCTATAGTTAACAACACAATACTGAACACTTGAAAATTTGTTGAGAGGGGAGATATCATGTTAAGCATTCTTACCACAATAAATTAAGTTTAAAAAAATAGGGTTTCTTAGTTAAAAGCTGTGCACTAAAGGATTTAGGGTCACATGTGGGAAACCCGTAGTGTTTCTAGGACACACTAGTCATCAACCGCAGATCCAAAGTTCTTTTACTTTTTAGATTCATTTGTTTTTACCTTCCTCTCTGAGAGGATTGTCTGTTTGCTGCCAACACCTGTTACCAAGTTGAAGGGCTGTCCCTGAGATGGACTTTCTCCATTTAGCTGCACTGTCAGGAGACGTCACCTTATTTGGTATTGACTCTGGGAGCCAAATTTCCAGCAGGCTACCAACCCACACCTGCAGAATTTGCCTGCACATCCGTTTTGCAAACACACAAAATGGGTAATTGGGCACACAAATGCCTATTTGCATTGCAATTTGGCATTTGTATACACTGTGATGGATTTTTTTCATGTGCAAATGTGGGGGAATGCAAGGCAAAATAGATGTCCTCGAGTAGGAAGGGTGCCTTTAAAAACATATATATCTTTCAAAAAACCTGCTAGAAATTTGAGGAGTGCCAGGAAAATAGGTAGGTACACGGATATATTTCATTCCCTGCCCCTCCTCACTCGCTCCCCCACTCAGGCAAAGTTCTGATAGAACACGGTTCATTTGTTACTTTTGGCAGAAGGGCTATTTTTTTCCTAGCTAGGCAGAGGGACATCCAATGACTTAGGTAAAGTATCATGAAGTCAGCTAATATATATTCATACTTTAGCTCTGATGGGATGTAACAAGTTTTTACATTATTAGCATGTTTGGTATCGTATAAAGAGTGCCATACACTGGTTTTGAGATGCATTGTTCTGTTTGGTATTAAAGTTACACACACATACACACAGAAACCTTTGGAACCATAGATTTTGCAACTAATTGGAATGATGCAGAACAAAATAATGATGGCCCTTGTACAAGGAATGTATGCAGAGCTTTGAGGTGCTCCACATGTCCAGTTCATTCTCTGGTTTCTTTGTCCCTTCTAGCTGCCCCTGGCCCTTGAAACCTCGGTGCTGCTCACTCAAATTTCATCATGTCCAGTAGGCTCGGGAAAGGGAGCAGTAGCACTTATGGTGTCCTAGGCTATGGCCAGAACTGTGCCCTCCTTTGCCTGCCTCTCACCTGGGTCTGCCTGTTGTTCTTGGCTCTGGCCCCTGGTTCCGCATATTAAAGTCTGTGTCATCCTCTGATCCTTTCTGCTCCTGGCAACTCGCAGGAACTCCTCTTGGTTCTTTTGGATGCTGGCTTTCCTGTCCAGTTGCAGCTTCACTTCCTTCCTTTGTTCTGGCAGTGCCTGTGATGCTCCTGGGAAGCTGCTTCTAGGAGGGCCTGAGTGACGTATGGCCAAGAGATGGTTCAGACATGAACTTCTTCTGCTCAACAATGATAGGTATCAACCAAAGCTTTGTCCCTAGCTCTCCACTCCTTCCGCTGAACATTCTTACTTTTTCAGAGCTTAGCCACACTTGTGACTTCCAATATTGCCTGTATTCTGACGTACACCACCTACCTATGTTTGCAGAATTTCAGTGTGCTATAATGATCTCTAACACGCTTACCACCAGATCTGCTTTTCTTGGTTTCCTCCTCCCAGAATTTGACTTGCCATCCCAGTCTTCTCCCCTCTCCAGCCTTCTCATCCTCATTGATGCCTTTACTGTCTCTTCCACTCTCATCCCAAGGGCCATCAAGTCTTGTTGAGACTTCTGCAATGTCTGTCAGGTTCTAAGCCTTTCTCTTTACTATAGCCACCCCTGTGCTTACTCCTGGATGGTGGTATTTGCTGTGTCTGAGATGTCTCTTTGCTTGACTATTGTTTCGTTAAGTGCCCTGCTTACCATGACATTCATCTGATTATGAGCTAGAGAGATTCCACATTATCAGATCAAGTTCCAACTCTGCATCATTATCTTCAAGGCACATATTCAACATTATTTCTCACAGTAATATTCTTTAGACACACTTTTTACTCCAGATAGACTTTTCATTTGCCCCTATATGCCTCCCTTCTACCCACCTCTGTGCCTGTTTCCTTGTGGATTTCCTTGTGGAATGTTTTCTCTCTCCTCATATTTGTCTACGTCCCAAAACAACTCTCAAGGTCCCCACGAGTCCTAGCTCTTTAAAGAAAGTACTTTAAGTTATACCAGCCCAACACAAGTTTTGCTGCTTCTCAATCCTACCGTGTTGAGGAATCCTTGAACCAGTGGCTCTATGGGGATCAAGCAGCTTCTTGAATTGTTTTTTGGCTCTCACACTAGACTGGAACTTCCTTACGGGTAGTCACAATGTTTTATAATTTTGTATCCTTTGCAATACTTAGCACAGTTCTAGTCATGTAGAAAATGCTCCCTTAATACTTGTTGACTTTGTTTGTCTTTGCATCTTAGAAAGCTGGAGGTTAGAAGAGAAAGCTGAAGAGTTAGTGGCTGAGGGAAAGACATGAAGCTCCGTTAAATATTCTCTATTTACAGTGCTGCCAGCACACCAGGCTATTATTATTGTTTTATATTTAAACTCCAGTTCCTCCCCTTTCCTCCTCCTCCAGAGCAACAAGGGCCTAATAGGCTTCATGTATAAGTGCCTATTTTTATTAAAGACAAGTGTAATCTTTTGTAGACCAAATGTCCCTATCATAAATGCTAACGGAGAAAAATATTAGGACTCATTTATTTATGAACCTGTTAATAATGAGGTGCAGTTATGAAAAAAAGCCTTCCTCAGCAAAAGCTCCTGAACAAACAATGCACACTGGGGAAAAAGGAGCTAGTTAGCCTTCCTGACTTAGATAAAGCTATGGAGAAATGACAAGTGCCAGTAATTAGCGCAGCCTCTTCAGCAAGATAACCCTATACATCTTTGTCTATTTCAATCACCAAAGACTCCGATTCAGTGTAAAATTAAACCTTGGATGCCATCAATTTCTGTTAACCTCTTTATATTGTTCTGTGTTCATGCCTATGTGATAGATAGATTTTGTCATTTTATTAAATGGTGACATCTCTACAGACACGTGACCCAAAAATCTGTTTGCTCCTTAGCAAAGTATTCTTAATCATCTCCTGCTATGTTTCACAACCCAAGGGACGAGATTTATTCCTCCATCCCATTGGTGAACTCCTGGTCTGTAAGAACTCGACACTTCTGTTGGTTTGAGCTACCCTGCATTTGACAGCTCACCCCAAACCTGCCATCCCCCAAATAATCTAGGTAGAGTAGTAGTCAAGGCCTAGATTCTGGACCAACTGTTTATTATATTCACATATCCATTAAGAAAACTGTGATTTGAAGCATCTTTTCCCCTACATATTTATTTCCTTCTTCTTGCCCAGTACAACCTGCCGGCCTATTTTAAAGGCTCCTGATTACCCTCTGCTCCAGCAGTTAGTTTTAATCTGGGCTCTTTTGAAATTTTATTGCTTAATATTCTTTGCTGCCAATTGGTTTTTATTAATTTATTCATTTGTTATTGCAAGGAATAACAATAAAGGTTATCATCCAAATTGGGAAATAATTGGAAATTATAAGATATCACAGTTTGATCTTGAGAGTCCAGGTTTAGGTACAGTACATCTTGCAGAGACTTGTGATGGAGTCAGAAGAACCAATGGGCATGGAGTTTTTTTAGTTGTCCTGCCAGACACTGGGCCAGGTCCTTGTGTCGCTGATGTTCAAGGGAAGCCCCTGACCAGGGCACAGGGAAACATCACTTAACTTAGAAGAAAAATATACAGAGCTGTTTCTATCCTAACATGCTCTAAATCCCCCGCTCCCTGCACGAACTTCCTTCCAAATTTTATTTCATTAAAATCTTTCCTGCCATTTAATTTTGCCCAGGTCTGCATTCCCTCTTGTCCTCTTCCTAGGAAACTCACTTCCCTGGTTGAGTAACATTTTTGTTTTAATGTGCTTTCCCCCACCACCTTTTCTTAACTATGTTGTGGGCTTGCTCTCCCTGTGTGCTCTCTCTCTCTCTTTATTCAGGAGACAACATAACTAACATGCTTAGTCCCTTATGGTGAGAAAGGTGCCAAAATTCAGCTTCTGTAAACTTCTCCTCACTTTGAGCCCTGATTGCAGTGGGTCCCTGGGAAGTATTACAAGCTATCATTTAATACGTATTTACACAATATTTTAAAGCACACATTATCCAGCCAGTAGAGCAAAACAGCTCACAACAAGCAAATGGAATAAAGCACATTTAGATGCTGTTTAAAAGCACAGGTTTGCAGTGTGGAAAATGGTGAGGGAGCCTTGGAGACAGGTGCTATTTATCAAGGGGACTTTGCTCAGGGTCTTTTACCTTGTTGCGGTGATTGTTTTCCATGACCTGGGGCTTCCCCCTAAGGGTTAGATAGAAAGGCCCATTGAGTAGAAGTCACTCTGATCTTTAATTCTGTGAAGTTCTCAGTAGTTGAAGAAAGAGGTAGTGATGGAGGGGAAGGAAAGGGAAAGAAAATTAGAAAGTAGGCAAGAAGAAAGGAAGATGAGACAAAAGAACATTGATGTTTTGGAAACAAAGAAAACCTAACTAGGTAGCTATTTGGGGCTAAAAAGAGGTACAGATCTTCATAGGGAAGACTTACAAAAATGTGTTCTTTGCTTCTAAGTGGCTATCACTGGGCTGTTTGGATTATTCGCCAAACCTCCGGCACCCGCCCGGGTCGAAAGGCTGGCTAATCATGAGTGGAAACCCTGAAACACCACAGATGTGAATTCCCTTTGAAAACTCCGTCAAACCAACCAACCAACAATGAAACAAGTGATTTGATTTCTAGAGAGAGCTGCTATCCAAACTGCATCCCCAGCTATTGAAAAGTTTAGAGAATTCCATGCTCAAGCCATGTTTTGACTTTTCTTTTGCTCAGTTCTGGCTCTTCCCACTTCCCATTGTTTTCCGGGTTCCCCATGTAGAACCCCCAGAGCTGGGCAAGGTCTCTGACATGTGACTGTCATCTCTGCCCAGGCTTCTATGTAGTATTTTGCTTCCCACCTTTCCTCCTCTGTGGCTGAAGCTTCTCGACTCTTCCCCAGACACGTCCCAACTTTTCAGGTGTGTTCTGAGCCCCCCCTTTCCTATTAAAAAAAAAAGAGAGCTCATGTGGTTTAATTTTCATTATTTTTAGGTGTTAAGTTTTAGATTAGCATACTATGTTTTAAACTACTGTATTAGAATGCTGCTTGACTCACTTCCAAATTGAAGACCTTTTAAAAAAATTGAAGCAGTCCAATAATTTTAAATCACTCTACACTGTGCATTGCAATTTAAAATTATTGGAGTGCTTCAAATTTTTATAAGCCCTTGAATTTGGAAGTGATCAAGGTTCTAGGCATACTCAGTGTAGAGCAATTTAAAATTATAAGAGCTGTCAAATTTTTATATAAGCACTTCAGTTAGAAAAGGGATTTGGGTTCTGGGCATGTGCAGAGAAGAGCCATTTAAATTATTAAAAGTACTTCAATTTTTTTTTTCCCCAAGCACCTGATTTTGGAAGAGTTTTGGTTTGCTCAGCCTAAAGTGACAACTTCCTTTGAGAGAGTCTGTGTAAAGAGACTTTCAATCTTTCAAATAGGGCCAGCACTGAGGGGATATGAAGTAGGCAGCTGGCTTTCTGGTGTGATCTGGGGGACACTAGAAGAGTGCGTCCCCTCCCCAGAGCCTTCTCAATGGCTTGACATCTTGTCACTATTGTAGCTCTTTTTTGGGTACAGGCATTTCCAGAAGGCCCCTGTTAAAATCATAATCTCTTACATTAAATCACTGTTACATCAATGGGGTGAATTTGTCAGTGAAGAGTATGGCCTTGGGGAAGTGGAGACACACAAACATTTTGGTGGTGAGGAAGGGATAGAAGGGGCTCTGACACAAGCCGATTCTCCTAGGGGTGATAGGTTGTGGGCCTGGGCAGGTGGTGTGGGGTCTCTTGGTTCCTAAGGCTGTGGCTGAGTGTATTCTAGGGGCATCCTAGCAGGAAGTGGTCAAGAATATAAAACTTTCTCTGTGTAGAGGTTTTACTGAGTGCTGATCCCCTCCCCCACTAAAACCAATCATTAGAAAATGTAGCTTCTCTGATACTTTTAATGTTCATTTGCATTATGGCTTGCCCAGGATATCAATTTTCTCTTTTCTGAGAAGTGAAATATTATTCATCTGATGCATTTTAAGGGGAGAATTGAAAGAAAGGTAGAATCGATAGGTTCAGCTTTAAGGTTGGTTTTCCTTATGTCATCTTTGAATTGGGAGTTTCAGTGATGTGAAAGAAAAAGAAAGGTAGAAATCTAGCAAAATGAAAATAATGTTTCCTTTTCAAAGTTTTATTTCCAATAAAGTGAAAGGGAAGATAAATGATGTAAACTGTAGACACTTTACCATTGTAATTTGTGTTAATTTCTCACCTCAGTGAGATTTGGGTGCCCCTTTCAAATATTTACCTTATTAGAAATATGACAATCATGTTGTCATATGTGAACTTACTATTTGGAAACTGTTTGCGGGCCTTCAAATTTCTTAAAGGGGTATGGCTTCAAATCAGGAAACTTTAATTTTAAAAAATGATTCACACATTTGAACTTCTTCAGAGGGACGTCGATTTTCTTTAAAAGTTGAAAGCCTCATGTTGTGGTGCGTGAAGCATTTCATTCATCCAGTGTCTCTGTAAACCCATGAGGTGAAACTCCTAGGAGGGCTCCACGTATTTATCATTTTCCCTTTTAAGCACGCACAGCCAAGGAGGTGGGCCAGTAGATACCCTGACCTGACCTTTCACAGAAGCCAGCTGCTCTGAGCCTCCCTCTCCTAGCCCGCAAACAAAAAAGAAGCCCTTGTCTTTGCCTTTCTGTTAGTTGGAGCCAGAGGGGCTGAGCAAGTGTTTGGAAGGTGGAAAGCATTTAACTTTGTAAACTGTTTGTACTTCCTTAAAGAGTAACAAGAAGTTAGTGTATGTCATGCCTTTGTCAAAAGTCAGTGAACTCATCTGGGGCCTGCTGGGGGCTTGGTCAGAGGTCGGCAGGCTGTCCTCTGTCCAGGCAGTGGGCACAGGACAGCGTAGGTGCTCGGCCAATCCTTGTCACTCAGATGAGGGCATGAGAGTCATCAATGCAAGGACAACTTCCTGTTTCTTTCAGGCCAGATGAGTTTGAAGTTAAAATGTCATTCCTTCACATTAATCCAAAAGTTCACAAATTAATAAATATATTAATTAATGAAGTGACCATCTGTTTATTGACTATGAGTCATTGTGTTAGGTGCAAAAAGATACAAAGATAAATGAGAAACGCTTATTCTTAAGGAACGGCAGAAGAAAGACACGCACAAATGGCTAACATAGAAGGTATCATATTTTATTATAATGCACGTTTATAATATATTATAAAACATGATAAGATATATAGTACATATTCCATATTATCATTACTTTTTACATTGGGCCTGATTTATTTTAGTATCCCCACATATAGCACAATTGTTTTACAAAGTGTATGTGCTCAATAAATAAATACTCATTAAATGTGAAAAGTAGAAAGACTGTATACCAAATATTGAGTACAGCTTTTCAAACTTGGGCTGTATGAAATTAACCTGGAGGGGCTTAGGAAGTGCTGACTGCCCAGGGCCTCCTTCCCAGGTGCTCTGATTTAATTGGAGCAGGATTCAGCACTTTGTAAAGCTCCCCAGCTTTGAGACGAGCTCTTCTAGGGGACCTCAGGAGGTGGCTGTGAACTGCACTTGGGGAACAAACAGAGGCTGCTTTACAGAGGAGGTATAATTTGAGCCCAAAAGATGAGTGTGATGTAGACAGGTTCTGATGGAGGTTGGGGGTCGAGAAAATGACATTCTTAGTACAGGGAACATGAGCAAGGGCAGAGGCAGGAAGTAGTATGTTCTGAAAGAGTCAAAGCCTGGGGTGACCCAACCATCGGCTGTGTGACAAGGTGTAGTGGAAAAAAAGAAGAGGCTGAAGCAATAGTTTGGGGTCAGATTTCAGAGGGACTTGTACGCTTCTCAAACAAGTCTGAGTTTATTCTACACATAGTGGGGAACCACTGGGGGTTTGGAAGCTAACAAGTGGCATGATCAGATCTTTGTCTTAGGAAAGCACTGGAGCATTGTGGAAAATGAACTGGCCACAGGGAAACTGGAGGAAAGGGATCCAATTTGGAAGCTATAGCTTCCAATAGAACAGGTGAGGGAGGAGGCAAACCGAGCTAGACCAGTTTGGATGGGCGTGCAGAGGGGAGAGTGGATTTGGGAGACATTTATGCAAGACAGCCTTCAGTAGATTTGTTGGATGATTGTATGGTAAGGTTGAAGAGCAGGCTGCAGGCAGTAGAACACCCAGAGAGAATACAAGAGGAGGAGCAGGTTCTGAAAGGGGCAATGCTGTAGACAGGACAGCCATATAGAGAGGTCTAATGGATTCTTCGTAATTCTGGTTCAGAGCTCAGGGGCAAGATTCGGCCTAACGTGTGGAAGTCATGACCCCCTTCCTCTCACTGCTTAGGCCCTTGTTTTTGGTTTTTCTTTTATCCACATGACATGAAACAAGTACACATTTTGTTTAACAGCATGAATCAAAGGCCAGTTCTCTACTTTTGATCACCAGAGTTGCTGTTTAACTCGAGGCTTCTAGAAGAAGGCCATTTGCAGCTCTTACACCTTCCTCAAAAATGAAGGTTTTGAATAAAAGCCAGTCATAGAATTAAGTCAGGGCAAAGTGGTGTCAGGGGTGAAACTCAAAAGACGATACGTAATAATTGGTTTTAAAACAGGAGCCAGATGAATCATAAGGTCAGACATATGAAAGGAAAAAGCTTTCTCCAGAAGACTTTGGGGCTAAGGCTGCAAGGGGCTGTTAGGAAACAAAGTGGCAATGATTGTGATAGGGCCTCCAAGTGAGGGGAAACCACTCTCCGTTTCCAGTGTGTCTGAAAACACTCGGTGAGAAGCAATAGATCTGTCTCTTCCAACTTTTTATAGCTTCCACAGACAGCTATTTCCCCTGCTTCTATAGTCTTTGCTTTGTTTTCTTCAGAGAATCCATTGGTCAGGTAAGAAGACAGGGCCAGAATGTCAAGGTGTCTGCTGGAAACCACTGGGCGCCGAGGGGAGTCGCTGTGGGACGCAGGTGTGGGGCCTTAGAGAGATGCTCCGATTGTTAGAGCCGGGAGGGAGGTGACCTGTTATTGTCCAGCACCCCAGCTTCACAGTTGTGGGCACTGAGGCAGAATGCGTAGGGACTTGCTCAGAATCTGGTGGCTCAGCAGCAGAGCAGTCAGGAGGAAAACCGAGACCTCCTGGCTTCCACCCGCCACTGCCCAGAAGTCAGGCTGTGCCGGGACTCTGCCAGCTGTGGTGTCCCGGCACGCACACTCTGGTGCGAGTGACTGCGGGATGGAGAGCAAGGGAATCCCATCCACTGAGAAACCTTCTTTGGTTCTTTTACTCTTTTGTTTCACTCACTGCTAGGTTTTACTCTTTGTTTTGTTTTCCTGAAGTGCAGATTTCAGATGGCTTTTTGGAGTTGGTGTGCAAGAGGCTGAAATGTGATTTTCCCGTAAGAAACATAAGTACAATGATTGCCCAGTCCTGGGTTGCCTCTAGTACCTGGCTATCCAATCCTCCTCACTGAGACCCCTTCATTGTATCAGTGGAATCATGGTGTGAAGGTATTTTTTTTTTAATCGAGATGTTTGCATAAACGATGAACACCTCTTAGGTGTCCTCAGGGTCATGCTGCCTTCTGAGCACCATGCCCTGCTGTGTTACATGGCATTCTGATCTCACACTGGCCCATTTCCCTCTCTGGAATTTGGAATTTGGACACAGAGGTTCTCCTTAGCTGGATCCGGAAGGTCACGGACGCCGGTGGGTTCTGGCCAGTCTAACTTAGTGGCTGAGAGCACAGCCCTGGGACTAATGCGCCACGGCTCACATGCCAACTCCTCTTCTCCCTAAGAGTGCAGCCTTGGACGTGTCACCTCTCTGCCTCAGTTTCCACAGTTGTAAAGTGAGGATAATAATAATAAAAAAGTAACTAATAATGTAAGTAAATAATAAAATAAATGAAAAAATAAAAATGAGGTGGTTGTGTTAAATGAGTTGATAATATGTACTATGCACGTAGGACAGCGCTAGTACTATCCAAGTGCTTGCTGTTACTAGTACTAGTATTATTAGTTATAGCAGTAGTACCATCATTTTGGTGCCTTCAAGCTGGGTCGTGAGGAAAGTCGGCAAAAGAAATGGGTTTGCAGAGAGAGACAGGAAATAAACAGATACAAAGGGAGAAGCGCAGCCACCATGTCGTACGTATGTTACCTGAGTAAGAGAGAAATAAGGAGAGAATAAATGTTTGGGGTTTGATGCCTGTCCTGGCCACAGTTCCATTATCTCTTGCGGCCCAAATATACTTCTCCCTCTTGGGTCCTCTGAACTCTCTCTGCAAAAAACTTCTCCCTTGAGTTTCTTTAAATGAGAATTTGTTCCATGTGGCCAAAGGGTTCCTAAAATACAAACAAAATTTAATTAAATGTAGTTCTGAAAGAAGACGGACATCTTTTCCCTGTGTCCTTTGCCTTCCCAAGGGAGGTTTCCTGGCTTAGCCCACTCGTCACGTGCAGGTGAGTCTCTGACGAACCCTGATTTTGGCTAATTCAATTTCCATCAACAAGGACTGATCTCACGGCAGCATGTACTGCCCTGGCCTCTGAGGCAAATGCTGTGAGCTATCAGGCATGGCCACGAGGCGCTTGTTGTCTCCTTGAAAGCAATACGAGCTCCACCAGAGAAAGTATGTCTTGTTCAATTTTGTACCCCCATCACCTAGCAGAGCGCCTGGCACGCAGTAAGGCTTCATCAGTCTTGGCTGGGATACGCGAAGGAAGCAGTGTGTGGTTGTGGCTAAATGGCCAGGCAGTAAGAACACAGGAGGTCAGAGGAAGAAGGGACCAGTCTAGGGGTGTGGGCTATGTTTTCTGTCTTTAGTGTCCCTGCGGGAAGTGTCTGGTGAGACAACTTGTGGATTGTAAACAGGTCCCGTTTTACACCTATTCCTAGACCTTCTTCACTCTCCCAATCATTTGCTCTTACGAAAATTTCCAAAATAATCAAAATGGGAAAAATCAGGACTTGCACTTAAGTACGTTTACTTTAGCTTTTATTTTTTCATTAACTTTAAAATTAATTAATTTATTGCATTTTGAATTTCATGACGGATCAGAGTTTTACTATAATCTTTATAGTGCTTGGGGGCCTTCCAAGCTGTTAATGAATGGAGATTCATTTTATTCCTTTTGCCCTCCCACCCGGCTGAGCAGGGAGGGCAGATGTGGAGAAGATCTCTCTACCTAGACATGAGCCTTCATCTCTCTGGAATTGCCAAAAGGGTGATATTTAAAATATTTAGGTACCAGTACCACACAGGCCCCAACAAAGGGGACAGAGGTTGCTCCAGTCAGAAGGGGGCAAACTGTCCCGTGAGTTCTTGCTGAATATCAACTTTGCTATCTCCAGATCTCGTTTCTAAGAATTTGGAAGGAGTTTATTTATTATTTTTTTTAGAAACCTCTAGATCCCAGTGCTGGACTTTTAAGCATGAGCTATTTGAACACTGTCAGTGTGCCCCACATACCCATCTGCTGGGAGCTACAGACCAGCCAGCATGCAAGGTCATTGCAGCAAAGTCCGTTCCCATAATTGAATACAATCTTACTGTTACCTCCCATTTCTTCCGGTCAGGAAAATGGAAGCAATTTTCAACACCTGCCTTCATTTCATTACTTAGAAAGTAAATGCTGCCAAAAGAAAAAAAAAACGGAGCAGAGATTCTTGTAGCAAGGCTCCTGGCCCCTGGCCTCGTGAGTCATTCTGCACCCACCTTTGTGTAGTGGCCACATCGTGCACCACACACAAGTGTGCAGATATACCCAGGGACCCAGGGGGAGGACGCAGGGCCTTTCGGAGCCCATTTCTAGCATGAAGGATAAGAGTGGCCCGGAGCTTGTCCTCACGTCTTGTGACACGCTTCGCACAGAGACACACGCAGTCGCCAGCCGGCTCTTTTCCCCTTTAACCGAACTTCCCTCCTTGATGGTTTCACTTCAGACACTGCTTTCCCTAAACCTTTCTTGACTAGAATCACGCTAATGTTGACAGCTCCTCCCCCGCCCCCACCCCTTTGTTACACTGCGCAACCCAGAGCCGATGCGAGGTGAGCTTGTCGGAGGAGATGAAAGATGGCAAGAAATGGGTGTTTGGGGACCAGTTCTTTGGTGACATCGACTCTGCAATCCTTTTTTCCCTCCCAGTACCTCACTCCCTCTCTCGCCTTCTCCCTCTCCCCCTCTCCCCCTTCCAGCTCTTCCTCTCTTTCTCTCTGGAATGGCGTGTGCCTCCGGTAATTTACATAATACTCTTCTGACACCGTTACTTTAGTCATCAATCACGGTACCTTCTCCCAGTCTATCTTTTGTCTGAGCATGTCTCTTCTTTATCAGGCCATGCACAAAAGATTAATTTCACAGTTTTTCTCCCTTCTTTCTTTCCTTGCAAGATACAAAGCTCATGAAATGACAGAAGCAAGATAATGAAAACAACAATGCAAGCAATTTTTTTTTGTTCTTGCAGGTTGGATCTCAAGATACTTTTTCTAACCTCATTGTGTGCCATCTGTCTTAGAAAAGGTCTGCTCGGTATTTTTTTAATACCTTTCTGATGCTGCTCAGTAGACTACCTGGTGGGGGTAGGGGGGCAGATTACATATTTAAATCAGGTCGGAGGCTTTGGTTTTCAAAATCTTTGGAACAATTAAAGCAAGGGGCCCATCTCTAATGGCAGCATGGGCTACTGCACAATGCCTACGCCCCAATTAATATTAATGAGGTCTTATGCATAGCCAATTTATGACATTTGATTGACTCACCCAACCACCCTTCAACCTGTCTTATAAAGTGAAATATATGGCAAAGAGAGTCTTATTTGCATATGCATATGTTCTTAATATTAATTAGGCTAATGAATCTAAGGACTTGGAGATAATATGGGCACTGGCAAAGAGGAAAAAAAAAATGTACCACCCACCAAACAGAAAAGTGTTCCATGTCCTGTCCCTGCACTGAAACAAAAGAAGTTGAACTGGAAGATAAGAACAACTCATGCCAATATTTCTTCCTCCTTTTCTTGTGTTCTAGAGGATCCTTAGTTTTAAAAAATAAAAATACTTACCACAGGCATTAGTATTATTTATCTTTTTTCTTTCATTTAAATTGGAAAGGGCTAAATAGATTGTGAAATAACTTATAAAAATAAAAGCCTAGTTCAACTGCATGTCAGTGGCCATAGGTCAGATCCCTCCTGTCAGCTAGGGAGAGGCTGCAGCTTCAGGAGGATACAGTGTCTCTCAGGAATACACGTCGGATACAGGACAAGGGGTTATGTCAGGAGGAAGTGTTCCCAAGAACATCTGCTTTGGCAAGGTCACTAATGGAATTTATCTCCACAGCAGAGTGGCTGGAAGAATCCCTTTGATGTAGCCTAATTAAACCTGGAGAAAAGAGTAGAAACTTCATGGGTTTTGTTGTTGAGGTGTGGGGAAACGCATACTCTGATTTTTTGTTTCCCCAAACCATCCTGTAAAACCAACTGTGATGGTCTTTGACTCCAATGATATGTGGAAAGACATTTCTGCATTATCTTACCCTCTGTATTCTAAAAGGACCTTAAGACTAGCTAACTAGCAGGCCTGGGACAATAGCATATGGTTATATGATCTTGCTTCATGGCACCATAAATAATAATCATCATAAATAATAATAGTGACTATTACTTGAGCACTTATTCTATACCAAATATCATGGAAAGCACGTTCCATAGTGTATCTTATGCCAGCTCTGTAAATTATGGATTTAGATCCCTAGGCCAGAAATCCCTATTCCAGTGAATCAAACCTTAGAGAGATCATGGGACATGCCCAAGGTCACACAGCTGGGAATGATGGGGCCAGCATCCACACCCTACGGGACTGTGACTCCAAAGTACAATCTCTTCCCCTTGGTCTTCCAAGGTCAGGGCCACGTTAGGGCATTGTGACCTGGAAGCAGCTCAGCCTAGAGCCAATAGAAACAGCAACAGCCACATGGAAAGAGGGGTGCACTGTGCTTGCTTTTAAGATAGCCATTGGCTTGGCTGACACCATGATGTCCATCTAAATAGTTACATCCAACAGTAGAAATGATTATTTGTTGCCACAGGGTCAGTGAAGTGCTTTAGAACAACAAATATTTATTTATATTTCACATTTTTGAGTGAAGACTCCTTATGGAATAAAGTCTCATTGGACAAAAACCCTCCAGCGCTTGCTGGGATGGTCACACGTACAGCGTGGGGAGCGGGTTAAGAGATAGGCACTGGCTGAGGCCTGTGCGGGGGGAAATCCAAGGGGGTCACATCAGAATGAAGGAAGGAGCGGAGGCCTCCAGAGCCAGGGATGGCCCCTCCCCTCTTCTTATCTCAGCACCCTGTCCCTTCTCTGAAATCTAGTGGCTGGGCACAGTTTGATCTTGCAACTCTGCTGGGGAGTTTGCTTTCTAATAACACTGCTGGTGAGTTTTGTGAGCTGCCACGCCCCTCACCCGGCGCTCTAGTCCAAACCACTGTGTGAACCGCTGCGTGTGTCTCATGTGAACTTGCGTTTTTTGGGGAGGGAAGAGGGAGGAGGAGGGAGTGGCGAGCAGGCATTTTCAAGGAGAAAAGGAGGAAACACCTTCTCAGAGGTCCCGGGCTCAAGTCCAGCACTCCCAGGACAGGGGAGGCGGGAGCCATATGGTGAGTCCTCTCTGATAACCATTTACTCTGCCCAAACTTGCTCCTTTTCTTTTCTTGCTTTCTTTTTCTTTTCCTTTCTTTTTTTTTTTTTTTAAATCATCTCTGCTGCTGAGAATGCTTTGACTACATTGTAAAGACGTGACAGGTGGTGAAAAAGAGTGTGTATGAAGCAATCGCGGAGCTGATACACTTTCTTCTCTTCTCACATTAAATATATGTTCATTAAACAAGGGCTTGTTTGCAGAGAGACAGTGGGAGAGGGAGGTGGAAGGAGGAAAGGACTGAAGCATGTCTGTGCTCCTCGTCCACAGGGAGCTAGGCAAGCATCAGCCTAGGGACTGGGGCTCTGGATCCAGCTGCCTGGGACCATATCTGCTCCACCCCATACGAGCTGGGTGCCCTTGGATGTGTTACTGAACCTGCTGGCACCTCAGTCTGTCTTTCTGTTAAAGAGGTACAATAGGAGCACTTATCTCATATTGGTTTGTTGTGAAACTTAAAAAAGTGAGCAATGCTGGACACATAGCAAGTAAGTGCTCAATACCTGTTAGCCCTCATCAATATTGCTACCAGAGTTTCTCCACGCAGTTAGTATGCTAAACTGTCTACTTTTTCCATAAAGATTCTTAGAATTCATTCAAGAATATTCTCTTTCAATAAATATGCAATACCATTGCAAATCACTTTATTAGTTGCTGGGGATGAGACAAAAGTGACTGCTGCCCTCAGAGGGCTTATGGTCTAGCCTAGCAGAAAGATATTTGGCAGCTGAACGTGATAGGGTATGATGAGGGTTAGGAGTGAAGATGTATGGAAGTCCCCAGAGGGGGCAGGCCAGGGCACTGCCCAAGTCCAGATGTTGGGGAGGATCCCTGAGCTGGGATCTGAAGGGCAGTTTGGAGAGCCAGCAAAGGGAGGTCAGGGAGGAGCGAGACAGGGAGGGTGGAAAGAACAGCACAAGTACACTCCCAGAGGTGGGAAAGGGCACGGTGTAGGCCAAGGGACTGAAGGAATGCCAGAGTGGCTGGACCTGAAACAATGCAGGAAAGAAAATGGTGGGGGAAGGCAGGAAGGGCAGGAGAGCCCAGGCCACGTGAGCCCTTTTTGGCCACTCGAGGAAGTGGGTTTATGCCATGAATAATGGGAAACCCCTGGCAGATCTCAAGCAAGACAGTTACATGTGATCAGATGCACATTTTGAGCAATTTCTAGACTGCAAGGGTGAGACGTTGAGGGAGAGAGGCACACCTGGATGGTGAGGAACCTACTGCTGCTGCAGTGACCAAGAGGCAGGTAGGGAACAAGGTGGAGGACCAGTCATCATCCAGTGTCCCTTGGCTTAACAATGGTCTCTTAGACAATTGCTTAGGCCCATGTGAGGCCAGTCCAAGGAGGGCAGGCCACATGCTCCAGTGAAGGAGGGATCTTCCTAAAACTGGAAACCCATCTGTGAGCTCTAGGAGCCAGCTCCAAAATCATTTCCACTTAAATCCTTCAGTTCTAAGTTCCTGCCCCCACCTTCCAAAAGGAAAATGTGTCAAGAGCACTTCAGGAGAAAACACACCAGCAATTTCTCTCCCTTCGCCTCCTTTGTCTCTGCCTCTCCTGAAAGTGAGGAGACTGAGCTGCAAAATCTTTTGGAGTAGGAGAAAGCGTGTACCGGAAGCTTTCTTTCTCCTTTGAACCTTGCCAACCTCAGGGCTAGATGCACAGTAGGTTCTCACTCCATGCACTATTTTCTCTCCTCCTGAAGAGGAGCCAGGTCTGGGGACAATGACACTTTTGTGATTGCCAAATTCTCTTTTTCAATCTGCTCGAATTTATCAAAGTAATAGTGGCTGGGCTTCTGTGGAGGAAAGCACATTGCAAGAGGAAGCCTTGGCTGACTAGCCCAAGAGGCTCGGCTGCAGTCAGAGGACAAAGTGTGAAGCTTGATCCCAAGCCTGTCATTTAGCTCAACTGCCTGAAAGGCCCCTAGGGTTCCCTGCCATTTGGACCAACATTTGGAGAGCAGGATGCTTATGGAATCCATTTTGGGTTTGGCAGCCAGAACAAAGAATCTAGGCTGGAATGGAGCAAAGAGGTGTAAATGTGGCCCGGAGCTGGGGGCTATCTGGTGTCTCATAGCTGACCCTTATGTAGCAGGCAAGAGGGTGGGACATTTGCGGGGAGGCTGTTTGTAAGGAGATCATTTAAATTCCCACACCAAGCCAAAAGAAGGGGAGCCAAATTGCACACAAGGTCTCTCGGGCAGCTGCCTCTCAGAGATGAGCAAACCCAACTCTTGTCTGTTCATCTGTAGGTTGAAAGGGTCTTTTGCTCTGTGCTGTACAGTTATGCCATGCAGGAGGTGAGACTGTCATCTTGCATATCTATGGGAGTCAGCACAATCTCCTTAGTGCCTACTAATAGAGCATTCCACTTCCTGGGAGGGCTAAAGCAAGCTTGGCTACTAGTGGTCCCTGTAACCCTTCATCTTAAAGAATGTGGGCACTTGCATTTAAATCTCTGGGTGTCATCTTCCCAGCACCCCTCTTCACACACATACACTCACACACACACACCCCAGTGAGCCCAGTTCTGCTTGAAAACACTCTAAAATGTTCTCCGTCCTTCATATACGGGGGAAAACCCTCTAGGCATTAGATACTGCAGTAATTACTATATAATGGAGTAAATACTATACTATAATAATTAACTTGTAAACCTTGAAATAACATTTACTGTAATTTAGACCAAATATGAACTGTGAGTAATGAAGCCCGATCCAACATGAAATCATTTGCAGGGTGCTTTAAACATATGCCTGGGAAAGAGAAAGCAGCAGTTTCACGTCGTTACCAAAATGGGCTCAAACGAGGCCCTCACATACTGTAAGTGCACGCAGCTGCCATTATTTTGAAATATCTTGTTAGCATTCTTTTTTTCCCTTTTTAATAATTTCTTTCCCTCTCACCTTTTTCCTAAACTGTCCTTTCAGGCTGCCAGGAGCCTGGGGTTTGGCTTTGTTTTGAATTTAGTTTTTTACCCAAATGATTGCAAATGCTCTATGCAAAACTAGCATTTAAAGCCTGGGTGAGAGTCTCGGAATTCGGCAGAGGGTAAGAAGGTGCTGGGTTGCCTACATCAGCAGTAAACTGTGGATGCTTCCGGAAGGTGGATCTGTGGGACAAATCTGCCTCTGACCACAGTGATGCCAGGGTCCTGGAGCACCCACACAGTAACAAGGCCATTTGCCTACTCACCACGTCATGCCATGTTTGCAAACCTCTTTTCCACAGCCTTGCTCAACCTCTGAGCAACTCTGCTGGTGGAGGCGTGAGAGGGTGGATTTCTTCCCCCGACTCTCCCACAAGGATAAGAAGGGGCTTGTATTACGTTGAAGCAAATGAAATTGTTCTTCTAGGTCAAAAACAACGTAGTATCGGCAACCCCACAGGGTCCCACCTAATACGAAGTGCGCAGTGCGTGCCTCTGACATCAGACCCCGTGCCTTCCTCCAGCTGCTCCTCAGACTCTAGGCTGAGTTTAGAAGGTGCCTCTGTCATCTCCCAGCTCCCAGCTCCCAGCCCTCCCTCCTCAGTCAGAGTCACGCTTTTGGAAAACATCATCTGTCCTTTACTTATGTTTCCAGCGTTTCCTCTCACTGGTCTGCAGACCTTTCATTCTAGTCAGACTGACCCACGTGTTGTTTCCTATTTCAACATTCCCAACGCTGACACTTGGCACTTTCGGGTCCGTTCCCCTCCAGAATCCCCACGTGGCTGATGCGAATTCTGTCCTTTCAAAGAGACAGTTTGCCTCCACCTAGTCTCCAACGCTTTCTGTGAACAAAGAACACTGGAGTTGGGAATAATAATATAATAGCTGGCATTTGCTGAGCCTTTCCCACGTGTTCAACACTGACTAGGGACATCGTGTGGGTTATTTTATTTGATTTTCTCAATATCCATTGGAGGTAGGTTCTATTCTTCCCCCTATTTTAGAGATGAGCAAACTGACACTCACACTGAGGTTAGGAATGTGCTCAAGGCCACGCAGCTGGCCTGCCCAGGGATTGCTCTCTGGTGGCCATGGCCTGGAGCTCACAGCCCTCTCCTTACAAAGGACAGTCCCATCTAAGAGCGGTCATGACAGCCATCTCCAGGTACTTGCAGGACTGAGTGATGAAAAGGGTGAGGTGTTTGCAATCCAGGGGCCTGAGAGCCTACACTTCTAACATGCTCCCAGGTGGTGCCGGGATGTTCCAGAACAAGGCCACATGCTTTGAGTGGCAAGACCTTCTATCCTGCGCCTGAACTCCACCCCCAAAAACTGCAGTGTTAACTATTTTCCCGATCAGGTTGTAAGTAAATAGTATTGATTGATTGTTTAGATATACTCTCCAATCCAATAATGCCAAGTTTCGATGGAATGAGAAATAAACCCTCAGGTACCCACTCTCCAGTACCCCTCCCCCATATCACTCTTTGCCTTCATGCCATCTAGCACATTGTTAAAAATTCTGTGTGATTTCCTTCTTTTACTCTTTTATGAAAATTGCTCTGACATCTCTCATTGCATTTGCCAGCAGAGATTTTAATTGGGACAAGGATAGGTTTTGAGGAAATGGCCAACAGTGGGGATTTAGATCAGTCAGGCCAGCAGTTTCAATGATGGGTATCTCTGCAGAGGTAAATTATTTTAGAAGAGAGCACATTTAAATCTGTCAAATTATTCCACTACATTTTACTGGTTTTTATTTTCAAATAACATCACACCTATGCATCAGATCTTTTTTCACTCTGTGGGTTTAGAGTAAGTGACCACTGGGCTCTCACTTCTCAAATAACCTGAAAGTGTTAATGCTCTTCTTTCTGCCCAGTTCAAGTTGTTGGCATCACAGATGGGTTTTTACTCGACGCTGGATCCCACAGACTCTGTGTGTGCGTTCTGATATTTAACACAATGGATTGAAATCAAATTTATTGTTTTCTTTTTTCAGAGAAGGACCAGAGATGGGGGAGTTGAATGCTTTTAGCAGTTTTTCAAGAAACAAAAGACTACATTTTTGAAATGCCAGCTATTACCAGTCCACAGTGCAGACTCTAGGAAGACTCGTTAGGCCTTGCAGCACTCTCTCCCTCCCTGGAAACAGGGTAGGAATTACATTCTGAGATGTGACCATTGAAACAGACTCAAAGTCAATGTGCATAATTACTTACCACAACAGTGGTTAATGTGCCCTGAAATATTCCCAGCTCCCCTCGGCCTAGGACTTGATGGTTGATATTCAGATTTTCTTGATAAATGTATTGGATGCTTTGCTTACACCATTTCCCAAAATAGTTCTGGATTATAATGCATGTGCTTTTCTTCTCTATCTAGATGTTAGATGGAATGGAGGAAGGAAAGCCTCAGAAAGCTGTCACATTACAGCTGTGATGGGGAATGAATAATGTCCTAAAGTGTTGAAGCCAAAAAGGGCCATAGTAATCATCTCCCTCGAGCTCAACCCACTCATTTTATAAGTGAGGAAATGGAGGCCCAGAGAGGTAGAGTGACTTGCCCAAGGTCACACAGCTAATTAGTGTCTGAGTCAAAATGAAAGCCCAATTCCCCTGAATCACAGACCTGTGCTGTTTCTATATCAAAGCCAACTGCTTCTCCAACACCACCCTGCTGCAGGGAGAGGACCGATTTCTTGTTTGGAATTACCTGAAGCCCTGGTTCTCCTTGAAGTACCCTGGGCCACACCCTCCTGCTTCTTAAATCCTCTGTCCTGGGAAGGAGGAGATTTTCCACATCTAGGAATTATCTTCTTGCCCTCCGCCCCTCTCACATGGCTGTCAACAGGAAGAGTGAAGCCAAGGAAATGTCTCTTGTCCTTACCCCTCCTGTTTTGGCTGTATCGTCTCTTTCTCTGTTGAAACTCTGAGCTCAGAAGCCTCCAGTGTGGTGCTCAGCTGCCCTCATACTCTGAGTTCTATATCCTACAGTTTGGTTGTTTACTCTTCCCTTCTATATCAAAACGTATCCCTCCTCTGTGTCATTTCCTCTGGGTCATACTCTGTGTATTGTTCCCCACACCAGGTCTGCTTCTTGCCTCCCAGCAGCACCCCAGCAGTGACCCAGAGGAGTGACCACAGTGCTGGACTCGGGTGCCATGGGTAGAGGGGGCAGGGCAGAGGATGAGCATGTGGGGTGTTCACAAAGCATCCTGACATTCCCTCTGTGTGCAGGCCAACCCTGTCCTACCCCAGCTGTATGACCATCACCTGAGGAGTATCAGCCCCCTCCAGATGTGCCAGGCAGGCACCATGAGGATATGATTATGAACAACCCTGCCATTAAGAAGCTCACAGAAGAAGAGGGCCATGTGAAAACACACTAAATCACTCTCCAGCAGAGGATGTGTGACCACAGGGAGAGGAGGGGCTGAGTCCCCCAAGGGCATCAGGGCAAGCTTTGCATAGAGGGGGGTGGTTGGATCAAGACTTGAATGACAGTGAGGATCTTGCTGGGGGTATGGGGGAGGGTGCTGGAGAAGGGGTTGAGGTAGGTACAAAGGTAAGGGGTATTGCAAGAGAGAAACCATCATGAACACAGTTAAGAGGCAGGAAGGCACCTGGCTGCTTAGCAGTGAGATCAAATGCCCCAGTGTTTTTGGCTCTAAGTGACTCTGGCCAACACGATGACACAATATGCTGGCAAAGCAAGCTTAATGTGGAGGGGGCCTAGAGGCAAGCCCATACCCCTGGCCCGGGTTGCCTGGAGACCCAGCCCCTCACGCCTTATCTCCCCACAGGCTGACACCTCCCCTCCAAGCCAGGCTGCTCTTCCGTCCTTGTGTGCACCTGCCCAGATGTTCTCTCTCTTTGCTTCTGCCTCTCCAGCCTTGACTCTTCTTTTAAGCACCCAAATTCCTCCCTCCCCCTCTGTGAAAACTTCTCTAAACATTTTATAATGGGTGGAAGAATCTCACACTACAAGCTCAGCTCTGCAAAAACCTCCTGTCTCGTAATTTTCTTTAAATCAAGTAGAATCTGACTGCAAACGCCTATCTCCCCAGAATGACGCTAAATTCAATCTCAGTGATTGTTACGTCTTTATCCTCCTTCCTGGAAGTTGCAAGCCTCCCTGTGGCTAGAAAATGGAGGCAGGCAGTCGTGGTGTTTCAGGTCTCCTCTCTCGCCAAGCCCACGTCCTCCTTGACGGTGGGTGACTCTCCCGCCCTCAGTCTTTGCCAAGGGTGTGAGATATTGACCCAGGCTGGGGACCCCATTGCCAGGGCCAGACCTTTCTGGGGACACTGCAGGAAGGACACCACTGTTCTCTCTGAGGTCTTGCCCTGCTGGGGAGGGGAGTGTGGCTTTCTGCTCTCCCAGGGCCTACTGGTCCTCCTAGTCCCAGCTTTGGAGCCTTCTGTCCTCTCTCTGGCTCCCTTCAAGCTGCTCCTTCTCCCTGTGCCCCAAGGGCTTTGGCATAACCTCTTTAGTGAATTTAGACAGGAAGAGGGGGCACTTCAGAATCATCAGCTTCTGCCCTGCTACACAAACCTTCTGGAGCCAAGGGAACACCAAGGGCTTGGGTGTCTTAGGAAAGGTAGGACTGCCAGCAAAAAGGAGGGGAGTATACAGAGAATGAAATTCAAACTCAGATTAATTGCTGAGAAATTTCCCAAATCAGAATCCTATCCATCCTTCAAGTTTTAGATTTACACAAGTAACTTGCCTAGACAAACTCTCTCTGCCCTAGTTTCATTATCTATAAATGGTGATAATAATAATATTAATAATAATAATAAGTACTTCCAAAGGTTGTTACAAGAATTAAATTACTTAATACCTGCAAGTTACATAGAACAGTACCTGGATCATAGTTAAGCTCTTAAAAACTGTGAGCTGCTTCATTAGTTATTATCCATTTGACCATTAACACGCCACAGAGGACTGTAATGATTTTATTATGAGTACGGCACTGAGCGTGCACACATGATTAAAATCCCTTGCCCATTACAGTGCTCAATACATGCTTGGTGATTTTGACTTGACAGAAGGAGCAAGATTTGTCCCACAGATCCCAGAGGAGAGTTTGCACCCTGAATAACGATTCCAACTATTGCTCACCATATGTCCACAACCAAAAAATAATTTTGGAGGGCAGGAAATCAGCACACATGTGCACGTCTGCAGAGAGTAGCCTGCTGAAATCGACACGCAAGACATATTTACCACCAAGGCAAATGCCTTCATGTGTTTGTAAGTGGCTATTTCTGAACACCCAAAAGGGAAGAAGAGAGAAGCCAAATTCAAATGGCATCATGTGTTTGTTATTTTGGAGCAAGGTTATGTGGAAGGAGAGTTTTCTTTATGCCTGGAAAACTTTAAGGGGGAGAAATGAAGTATTTAAAGGTATTTTAATGATCATGAAAGGCACTGGCTTAATAGGGCAGGAAACTACAGTTCTCTTTTTAGTCCCAGAAGGAAAATAACAAGGCTGTAGCTTAGCCTTCCCCGAAGAGTCATAAACTGGACTGCAAAGAGGCAGCCCCTTGAGACACCCACTCTGGGTCTCTATGGCCCCTTAACTGTGGGTCTGTCTGCCTAGGTTTCCAATGTGCTTATTAATTAACGATCACATTACTGTGCTTAGGTAGAGCAACCTGCACGGGGTTCTGGGAGCAGCCGTTACCTTCTTGTGAGCAAGGTTAGGGACCTTCCTGAACAAGCTGGACTATTTCACCCCGTGTTTTCTGCTGGCTTCCTGGTCCTTCATAGTCAGAATCACGTCTACCTCTCCAACCTGTCCTCTGTTCTTCCCCTATTTAAACACAGAAATCCCCCATGCTGTTTTCTACTTTCAGCATCAGCAGCACAGGCAGCTGATTCTTGTCATTCACAGTAGTTATGATCCATAACGTCACCGCGAACACGGAAGTAGTGAATACTGAGCCATCCCTCCTAGGGGAAATACAGAATTAGGTTCCTACAAGCCTCTGGTCATAACATTTTCAGCAACCAATCAAAACATAACCTTGTTTTACGTGTGTTTCTGTTTAAAGACAACTTAAAAGCTGGCTGATTGAGCGCTGAGGTTAACAATCAGTGATCAGGGTTCATGGAAGAGGTACCGCTGGGTACACAGGCCTTGAGGAGCTCTTTCCTTTGCTTTTATCTTCTCTGTTCCAGCTCATGGGCCTGAACTGCTACTACAGTGAACCCCACATATTATTAGTATATTGCCTGCATCGAAAGACCCTAAGCCCTTCTCTTTCACATCTCCTGCTCTGAGATGGGATTATTCTTTAAAAGTGCAAAGAATGTATTTTTCATCTCTTGAGTTCCTTTAATCTCCAGGTCTTGGAACAGTGGTGGGGCCCTCAGGCCAGCATGTGAAGGACACAAGCCATAGACATCACGTAGGGGTCATCGGCAGGCTGTGAGGGGCCTGCGTCAGCCCAGGTCTGACAGCTCCTCTGATGGCCACTCCATGGATGTCCTCATGAGAGAGAGGGAGAGTACAAGTAGCACAGTTCCAAATGAGATGGCATCATTGTGAAAGGCTAAAATGGGTTCATAGAAGACTGAGCCTCTCAAAAAACCCAGGGGATGAAATATAACGCAAACAGGAGAACGTTTGGCAGAAGAGCAGAAGGCTATAAATGAACGGATGCTATGTTTCAACAGTCATCACCCTTTCATGGCAGCATTTTGTTTCCAGGTTCTTAAAAATGATCACACTGGAGTCAGAGGTGTCTTCTCCAGGAGAAAGCTCGGTGTGTTTCCAAGTGAGTTCTTTCTTTCTGGTTTCCTGAGTTTAATCCCATTTGTGTTTTAGTTGCTTCAGCTCCAGCTGGCTTTTTCTCTATTTCCGTTTACTGCAGCGTCATCATCTTACTTTCTGGCGCCTGCCTCTTTATTCCCCTGCACCCCGTTCCCCATGCCCCTGCTCACAGGAGCAGTGCGCGCATTGGGTTAGAACCGGAGCCAATCGTGCTCCAAATGTGGGAGGGATCAATTGCCACAAGGGCCTTGGGTAGTTCTTCCTTTGGGCCATCTTTGTGAATGTACATGGCCTGGTCCTAGCCTTGAAGGGAAATACAGACATGTGCCTCCTGGCGACTTTCCGTCAATGACAGACAGCATATGCGACCGAGGTCCCGTAAGATTAAAATGGAGCTGAAAAATTCCTGTCGCCTGGTGATGTCTTGATGATCCTGACCCTGTGTAGGCCTAGGCTAATGTGTGTGTTTGTGTCTTACTTTTTAACAAAAAAACCTTAGAAGGAAAAAAAAAAAAAAAACAAGTAGAAAAAAGCTTGAAAATAAGGATATGAAGAAAAAATATATTTGTGTACAGTTGTATGATGTATGTGTGTTTTAAATGGTTAGTTATTACAAAAGAATCAAAATGTTAAAAAATGAAAAGTTTATAAAGAAAAAAGCTACAGTAATCTAAGGTTAATTTATTATTGAAGAAAGAAATTTTAAAAATATATTTAGTTTAACCTAAGTGTGCAGTGTTTATAAGGTCTACAGTAGTGCACAGTAATGCCCTAGGCCTTCACATTCACGCACTCCTCACTCACTGACTCACCCAGGGCAACTTCCGGTCCTGCAAGCTGCATTCATGGTGAGTGCCCTATACAGGTGTATCATTTTTTCAATTATACCATATTTTCACCATACCTTTTCTGTGTTTAGGTATGTTTAGATACACAAATACTTCCCACTGTGTTACACTTGCCTCCAGTATTCAGTACAGTAACATGCTGTACAGGTTTGTAGGCTAGGAGCAATCAGCTGTACCATAGCCTAGGTGTGTAGTCTAGGTTTGTATGAGTACACATAATGATGTTTACATAACGACAAAATCTCCTAATGATGCATTTCTTAGAATGTATCCCTGTTGTTAAGCCACATGTGACTGAACTAAAAGGGAAAGTTTTTTTTTTAACTCAGGACGAAAACCCCCATGTCAGAATGTCACTATCTTCACAGAGCAGTCTAAAGAATATCCTCATAAATATCCCCAGAAAAGGAATTTAGGGTGGGAGGGAGAATTTCTGTCCATCACTGCACTGAGAAAGAAATGGAAACGTGGGGACATCCAGTGACTTCTCAGACTCACACAGAGTGGCAGAATGAGGGGTAGGACCTAAGGCTCCTGTCTCGACACCAAATCTTACCAAACACAGCTTAGTTCATGCCCTCCAACCACTGACCAACTCACTGCCTGGATGAAGCTGTCTTTGCTCTTTGCCAAACCCAGACCACTAACCTTGCTCCGTCCAGAGTTCCTCATGTGCTCCCCTTTCAGGTGCCCCATCTTTGTATGACTAGGACTGCCCCTCTTCCCAGGGCCAGAGCACCCAGATGGGTGCAGCCACCACAGTGACTCTAAACCCAGCCTCAACACAGGCAGTCCTGAGCAAGGGCTGATGCAATTGGATTAGAGTGTTTATCTTTTTTAGGTATATCATCATAAAGTTTCATGCTGCAGGAAACCTTTTCTCTGACAAAGTACGTGTCTCTTCCCATTTTTCCCTTGGCCCCTGTTTTCTTAATTTTACACCGAAGCATCAGTGTGCCTGGGATACATCCATCTCCCTTTGCCTCTCCCTTTGGCTCATCTTCTTAAAGGCAACAAGAGCTCCCTCCCTCCCACCTGGCTGTGGAAGGGGGAGGAAGTAAACACACTGATTTATCTCAGACTGTCAGTTGTTTTGAGGACCTCAGCGATGGAGGGTGTCCGCTCCTCCTCAGTCATCAGCAGGCTCTGAGGAAGAGCTCTGCCCTTCATTAAATGACCGCCAGGTGCTCATGCTCTGCTTTCCAAGGCAGCCCCAGGACCCGGGCAGGAGCCTCTGCTTTCAGGAAGCCTCTGATGAGGACTGAGCACAGAGGCCCTGGGAGAGTACTTGATGGTATTGATGCCATGCTGGAGAGTTTCGTTTTGGGTATAAATGAGAAGCAAGAATTGCAAGGGACAGTTATAGCAAATCAGAGTACAGTGGATGGTTCCAATCTTTATTCACACTATGTGTCATAATAAAGATCTCTTTAGAACAGGCAGCATGTGCAGAGTCAGATGGAATCACCCAGGCTGCAGCTTTGTGAAGGAGTAGGAGGAATCACTCTTGTAAAAGCAGGTGTGGCCAGAGGATGAGATCATGCCTCCAGCTGGACCACTCAAATTCTTTTCCTCTGTCCTCTAGAAAGCACAGCATGACACTGGGCCCATTATATCTTGACATTAAGTTAAAGAAGATCTAGTTGCATATTGATTGCAACTTTAGAATAGAGCTGGATAGGGAAGATATTGTTGAGCCTTGATTTGGTTTTTATCATCTCTAGGTGAGAAGCTGAAGGCTTATACAGTTACGGGCTGTAATCCCTTACTAGCCAGCAGGAAAGCTAGTCACATGCCATATTCAAGCTTTGAGGAAGCCAAATATACTAGGTTCCATGACACATCTCAGGTTCTCAGCTAAGCAACCAGCAAAACCTGGCTTCTTGATCCTGGTCCACTCAGAAGGAAAAGATGGGCTTCCCATGAGTAGAGAATGTGCTCTAGATCAACATATACCTGCTCATCACCACAAAGATTTTATCTTCTGATTCCCATTATTCATAAGCCAGTAAGGGCTTATAAGTACTTAGGGCCAAGTATTTCTGTATTTGTCCCTCTGGGTTTGCTTAACTCTAAGGGATTTGGTGATTGGAAAGGTCTATCAGCATCACAGACACAAATGGTCTGATGTATCATAGCCATAACGATCTATGCATTCAAACTACTCCTTCATGGTTACTTCATGGATCTAAAGAAATCATCTCCAGGATTCTCAGTCGGTACTCAGTTGTGTCCTTAAGACAGATGGGGAAGGTAAGATTGTCTACATTGATCCAAAGGAAGCACATCCTTAGAAACAGAATTAGCCTTTCCTTCTCCAAGAGTTAAATAGCAGTGACTGTAAGACTTGGCAATTATTAATCATATCAACAGGCCCAGAGATGTTAAGTAACAGGTCCAGAGTTTCATGGTTAGCTAGGGTCTGTGCTGCTCTGGAAGTCAATGTCCTATGTCCAGCATTTCCACTCATGGAAGGAAGAATTCACAGCTTCTCACCCAAAACAGAGGCCACAGAAGAAAGGACATCTCAGTAGCTTCCCAGGAAACTTCTGCTGTTGAACTTGAGTTCTAGATCAAAAATTTGAGCCCACAGGACTTTGCTCCATCGTGCCAATCTCAGCCTTAGTGAAATGACTTGTGGAGCATGGGGTGGAGTACCCTGAAAGGACAAGGCTGATAGTAGCAGTGTGCAAACTTCTCAGTAAGGGGCCAGAGAGAGAGGTTTGTGTGGTCTGAGTTGGTCTGCTGAGTTGGGAGAAAGCAGTGGGCTGGATTTGGCCCGTGGCCTTAGTTTTCTGACTCCTGATTTATATGATAATGCTGAGATAATGCTCTGATTGATTTCCTTATAAAAGCAGCACCCTCCCCCCCGCCCTTGAATGTAGATTCCTGTTTTCTCCAGGTGAATTTAAAGGGACAGGAAAGAGAAAGTGGGAAGAGCACTATTGCTTTGTAAAAACACTGCTAATGCTTTGCACAAAATTATTTTTTTCTCTCACTATATTAGTTGAACATGCACTTACACAGACAGACACTGACATCAATCCCTTATCAAACCCCTAAGAATGAATGCAAATACGCACACAGATAGATATACAGACTTGTGCAACACCAGAGGTAGGTGTGTCCTCAGACACATCTGGGCACACATGAGCACATGCACATGACACCTCTCAGGAATCCAGCTGACTTTATTCCCACACTGGGAATTTCATCCAAGTCTTTGAAATCCCAGCTATGCTTAGAAAGTCCTCAGGTGCCCAAATTCTTTCACTGATTCCATCTTTCAACTATTTCTTGCTGCAAAGAAACCTGAATGTTGACACCAGCGGAAGAATTGTTCTGTACAAAAAGGTGAAAACTCCTTTCCACTCCCGCCCTGTTCCTTCCTAGCTCTCCTGTCTCGCCTGTGGGCTGCCTTGAGCAATGGCCAAGCAGCAGCAGCTTTTCCACTTCCCTCTCTGTGTCCAGGGTGGAGGCCCTGGCATGGAGAACCTTCCTTTCGTGGGCTCAAAGGTGCTGAGAAAATGGACTTTCTGGCTTCAGCACAAGGTTTTCTACTTCCTGAGCTGCATACACTGTATCCCTTTTCAGACGGAAGGACTGGGGGAAGCCGCAGAGTCCAAGATGCTCATTCTGTTTACACACACATTTATTTCACAGTGTACTTGGGGCAAGTTGTTGTGAGAACCCAACTGATTTCTTTTCTGGGCTCTGCAGGTGAGAGAAAGCTAGGTGGACAGGATTGCAGTGGTTTTTACTCTAGAACTCATTTAAGGATTTGCCTCTGATCTCCTGACCACCCCAGAAAGGCAGAATTTAGTAGTCTGCAAGGATATGGATGGATGTGGTATGTGGTGATGCCCTTGAAGGGTGCAGTGCCCTGGAATTGAGGCTGGGGCTGGGCTGGGCTGGAGATATGGTAGGACTCTCCCCTCCCCTTCATTGCATAGGAAAGGAGAAGGTGCCATCTTAGCACAGGTGGACATATCAGCAGAGTCACCTGTGATTCCCAGGTGACTCTTGGGAACACTGGCAGATGAGTGGCATGAACCTGTAATGTCCTGCTCAGGGTGTCAGAGGTAGTTTAGTGAGCACTGAAGGGAGAGGTGTGGGATTCCCCAGTGGGCAGTGAAAGCCCCTGTCCATCATGGGTGAGTGTTGGGGTTCAGTAAAACTGAGGGCACTTCCCCACTCATTGTCCTCATCCTTATAAGTTAATCTGCAATCTTCAATCTTCACTTCTTCCCTCATCATAAAAAATGCTCTCCAAGTATGTGCTATTTAAGAGAGCTGTCAAATTTAGTTACATATCTCTGCATTTAGTGCATTGACCTTACACCAAGGTTTGCTAAACTGGGCTAGGCTTTGAAAGTCTGGGTTCCCTGCAACTGTATGCCTCATGATAAAGGGATTTGTGTGTGTGCATATTTTAATTTGTGTGTGTGTATGTGCGAGTGGATATGGTGGCTCCATAGTTTTGAGGAACCACTAGGAGATCTGTAATGTCCAAAAGGTTAAGAACTATTTTCTGAAGCCAAAGAGATATTGTGCTAGTGGTGGAATCTCAGGTTCTGTGGCAGGTGGGTGTAGAGGTGCTTTTGGGTATTGTGGGCTCCTTGATGCTATGCACGGACAGTCTTACTCTCTCTGGCCTGCATGTAAGGCAGCAACATGTGACAGAAGTGCCTAGTTACCAAGGGGGGGTGATGCTTTTTAGCAAAGAAGGAGCTGATCTAACTCTCTAGGTCCTTGATCTGTGATGAAAAAGCTGAAACTAAGTACATGTTCAAGCTGGGTATGGAATGTTTTCACGATTTTGCAAGATATAGGAACAATAATGATAGCCTTATCTCTAAGCACCTTACATGTGTTAACTCCTTTACTCCCCTCAGCCACCTTAGGAAGTCAGTGCTGTGGTACGTTAACTCCATTGTACATCTGAGGCACAAGAAGGTAGGTGGCTTGCTTAAGCTCACTCAACCAGGAAAAAAGTTCCCTTTCACAGGGTTGGAACAGCTGTTGGCATGAAAAGGGTTTTTTGCACAAGTCCTGGCCAGGTTCTCCCAGGGAAGCCAGCTCATGTCTCTGCCTCTGGGGTGCCAGGCTGGGCACACATTCCCACACTTAGCACCAACCCATTCTGGCAAATAGACGTGCCTTTCAGGAGCCCACAGCTCCTTTTTCTCTGAACTTCCCACTCATGGCCACATCCCCGGTGGCTCAGCCTGCCAGGTCCCTGCCACTCAAATAATCTAGCAAGAACACCCTCCATCATGACTGCCAGAGTCCCTGCTTGGAATGTCACAAAAAAGCTGGAACCTGGCTCGCCCTGCCCACTGCCTCTGCTGAGGGAAGGCTGTTATTTCTGCCCTTCATACGACTGTAGCAAGAAAGGGCATCTTTCTGATAGGGTCTCCATTTTGTATTAGATTATTTTTCCCTCTTTCAGAACCCCTAAGCAGCTGTCAGTAAGTGGAAGTTCAGAAGACCCTGGGGCCATAGGTCTAGGTGATCTGGGAGTGTTGGGGAGGGCGGAATGCCACCACTGGCCAGCTGTGTGATGGCAGCAAATTGCTTTTCCTCTCTGAGCCTCCACTTCCATCTCTTTAAAAGGAAAAGTAGGCAAATAATATTTACTCTGTAGGTTGTTGTCAAGATTAAATGAGATCATGCAGATGAAAAATGATTGGCATATACATGCTTGCACACAGTTCCTGAGATGTTTTAAGCACTTAGTCTATGATTGCTATTTGTTATTGAGGTTCAGAGAATGAGAAGTCTCTGTGGGCTGGGGAGTCAAGGGTGGGGATTAGTGTGTTCTGATGTTTATAGAGGTAGAGGAAGGGATTCCACAACAGGGAAAAACCAGAGACAGAGGCACAGGGTGGGGTGTGGGGGGCAGCGTGGAGGCCTCTGCCGTGCCTGGGTCAGGGCAGCAGTGCAGGTGTGGTGGGAAGAACAGATTGGAGACTTTTTTTTTAATTGAAGATACAGTTTGGGTCTTTAGTGGGTAGACAATTTGGACTCACTTAAAAAGTTTCTGAACAGAATGGAAACATGGAACAAATGTTATGAAATGGCATTTGAGAAAGATTGATCAGACACGAGTGTGCAGAAAAGGTATGTGGCAGAGACTGTCAGGAATTCACCAAAGTCAGTCTGCTTTCCCTCCCGAGCATATGATTACACTGCATTTCCCAGTCTCTCTTGTAGCAAGGTGAGGCTGTGGCCAATTAAATGCCAGTGGAAGATATTTGTGCCATGTCCAGACATAGCCCACAAAATGCGATCCTACACATTTCCTTCCCTATCAGCCGTAGAAGGAGAAGATCTGACAGAGAACTTCAAAATCCTGTAGGATGATGGGGCCACAAATTGCCAGGAGCCTGGGTCTCCGAATGACCGCATGGATCAGAGCCTCCTCTCTCTCACCACCTGTTAGACCTTATGTGAGTAAGAAATAAACATCCACTGTGTTAAGTTCCTGAGAGTTTGGGGTTGTTTGTTACAGCAGTTAGCTTATCCTGACCAACACAGGTTAGAATAAAGAGAGATTAGAAGGAAAAACATCATTGCTGTGCAACGATGCAGCTATGGCGTGAAAAGCTCTGACTGGTTTGGTAGAGGCTGAAGTGAGAAGAAGTGAGAAGTGTCCCTTAGGCAGATTCACATGACTTAGTGACTAATTAGATGGGGTTAGTGTGTGTGGGGGGAGGGTGAGAAGGTGAAGGAGAGAAATGAGTTAAAAAAAAAAACAGTGATTTTTTTTAACTTAGTGACTAAGAAAATGATGGTACAATTTTTATTTTCTTTTTTCTTCCTTCCTTCCTTCCTTTCTTTTTTTTTTAACCAAAAACAATGTCTAGTCCATGCAGAAGAGACAAAAATGGTCACTCCATCTCGATTTACAATGGCCCAATATTACTTTATCCCATGCTTATAACTGCTCATAAAAATGATGGTACCATTGACATAAGTTAAGGTATGAGAAGGTGAGACAGGTCTAGAAAAAGATGATGAAACTTATTCTATTTGTGGTGAATTTGAGGTGATGATATAAAAGTGACACAGGAAAGTGACTCCCAATGCTGGGAATCACTTGAAGTCCAAGTGGGTCCTTGGCTTCATGCAGGAAAGAATTCAGGAGCAAGCTGACAATATAAAGTGAAAAGCAAGATCTATTCAGAAAGTATAGAAAGTCTACTCCACAGATAGAGTAGAGGCTAGTTCTCCCTGCAGAAGAGAACCAGCCCCATGGTTCCTTTTGCCCCTCTACTTAAGTAACGACTTAATTATGGGCTAAACACAGGGGGGAATATTCACATTATTTCTTAGAAAGGGGCCATGTTTTCCTGGCATTAGGGTGACACCCTACATTTGACTAAATATGGTCAAATGGGAAGTGTCATGGCGTCAGGTGCATAATGGGAGCGGGAGGTTTCCTTAGAAACTTTTCTGGTAATGAAGTGTACAATGAAGCTGTAAGGTCAAGACGTGGTCAGTTTCTCCAGCATCTTGGTTCTAAACAGTTGGAACTTGTCCTGCCCCCATCTTGTTTTGGTCAGCGTAGCTGGAAACAAAGTTTCGAGACTTCCTGACTCAGTTAGGCAATGCCTGCTGCAGTGCCTGAAGACATGCCTGCCAGTTCCCTGTCTCAAAAGGAAGTACCTAGACAAGAGTTTCTCAGCCTGGCTGCCATTACTCTTTGGGGCCCCTAATTCTTGTTGTGGGCCATTCTATGCGTTGTAGGGATGTTCAGCAGCAACCTTGGCCTCTACCCATAAGATGGTCCCGTTCATCTCCCACCACTGGAAACAACCCAAGATGTTTCCAGACATTGCCAAAGGTCCCCGGGGTTGAGGCAAAGTCACCCCTGGTTGAGAACCACTGGACTAGATGGGTTTGGAGATGTGGTTGAACAGCCTAGTTTCTGTGAAGAACTTTGTATAATCAGGGCACTTTGAGTTGTGCAAAGCTCAGATTTCTGCCGTTTGTCAGAGGTTAGCGGCTCAGTACAGGCCCCACTGGAAGGTGTCTGCAGGATCTCAGGCCTCAGTCAAGCCAAGAGAGGCCCAAGATCTCTGAGGCATGTGTGTTTGCTTCAAACATATTATCAGCTGAGCCTGTAACAAAGCTTTCCAAATGGCACGAGCGAATCTCCCGGACGGCAACTGGCAGCATGGTTTGGGAGGATTCCCTTTTCATTTCCTATGCTTTACGATTTTTTTTTTCTTCTGCTCTTCAAAGAGCATTTTTACAAGCTAGTGTTCTATATTGCTCTGCCTGTACTCTGAGAAAAGATAAATATTTTCAATGTGTTTTCTGAGGCATATGCTCCCATTGAGAAAACGTATCCCTTATGGACATAGCTATTCTGACCTCATTAGCTGGATAGATCAGAGGGAATTTGACAAACAGGGCCCTGCATGCTCAGGGTGCCTCTGTTAGTTTCCAGGGGAGCTGGGGGGGTTGCTGCCACTGGGGGCGTACCTTTGGGCTTCCCAGAGGGCTGCAGCCTGAGTCTGAGGGGAGCCCAGTGAACAGGTCCATCAATGAAAGAAGCCGGGAGAGTGACCTCACTCCTGGTTCCCAACTCCAGGGTCCCACTTAGCAAGAGGAGTGAGGAGAAACTGGAGCCGGTTCAGAATTCTACAGAGGCTCTGGGACCACCCCAAGGAAGCTCACACAGAATGTGAAAGCTCCAACAGGTAACTCTGCTGCTTTCTCCCTGAAAGGCATTCCGAAGGAGGCAGCACTGGGTGGAGGGTGACCCACTCATCAGCAGTTTGACCCAAACTGTCCCAGTTCCAGCATTGAAAGTCTCGCATCCCAGGACACTCCTTGGTCCTTGGATAACCAGGGATGGTTGGTCACCCCTCCCAGATGAACAGGCTCAGGCAGCCGCTGTTTGTGCCCTGAAGAAAAAATGGGCACAAAGACTGCTGCTTCCAGTTCCCTTCACAACCCCCCAAATGTTAGACATTCAGCCTTTTGGTCTTTGGCAACCCCGCATTTTATTTTCGATCTAGAATTCCAGCTTCAAACTTATTAGCTGGGTGACTTCAGATAAATCACTTAACCTCTCCGCACTTAAGTTTTCTCATCTGTGATTTTGGGCAATTCTACCTCTTTCCACACTTGGTATATGGACCCAATTGGATTAGTGTATATAAAACACTTGGCACATACAGGCTGTCACAGTGTGGATAGTAAGCGATAGTTGTTATTACTATGACTACTATCTGGTTCCCAAGATGGTTGGTAGGTGATGACTCCTGAGAGGGTGATCTTGTAAGCTAACAGCAGCTGACATAGCTGGGTCAGTTTCAGTACTCATCACGCCTGAATTACCAGCAGCCTTTGCACGCTTGATAACGCTGCCCTGAAAGTGTCATGAAACACTCGAGACTCCACTCTTGTGGTTTCTTCTTCAGTCTTCTTTAATAGATTGTCCTCAGATTCCCAACCTGTGCATGCTGGTGGCCCAGGGTTTAGTCCTTGGCATTTCTTGTTTCTGTCTACCCTCATTCTTTGGATGATCTTAACCCATCTCATGGCTTTAACTACCATCTTTACATTGAAACTGCTGCATCTACATCTTAACCTTCAACCTCTCCCCTTACATGTACCATCATATACTCAATTTGTTCTCACCAGCAGGTATGTGGGTCTCTTTGGTTGCCTATTTCTGGTGAAGTTGATATCATCAGACTTGTGTTTTTCTTCCCTCTAATGAAGGTGAAATGATACTGCATCATTTCTCCTTGTCCATTCTATCACCCAACCTTATTTTGGTCCTTGAAGACATTCTCACTTGCAAGCCTCCTTGCTATGAGACTCTATTATGAATTGATGTGACTGAGGTCTAGGATCCTTGGGGAGCAGCTTTGCGGTCTTTCATTGAAACACAAAGGAAAGGACTGAAGCAAGAAGAAACCAGCTTCTTCTTGTTTAGTAGCCAGGACAAGAAACATTATGGTTATTCCAATTCTGTCCAGGTACCTATCTTTATTTATTTAATCTTTTATTTATCTTATTTTATTTATTTGTCTTTTTCAAATTAAGGTGGGGTGATAAAATAATGTAGCTGACTTTTACACTAATATATAATGATTTAATCTAAATGATGTGACATTCCTCAAAATTTTATCATCTTCATCATCATTTTGCAGTTCTTTTGCAGTTGTCTTCTGAGTATCTTATTTATGGAACAAAGTGGGGATGTAAATAATAAATAAATAAATACCTCCTGACACTCATGACTTATTCTTTTGAATAACATTAGAAATAGTAAGTCGTGCTTCTTTGAGGGCAAATGTAATATTCATAAACAACTAAATGCTGACATATTATTACTAGGTTAACTTGCTGTGTGACCATGGACAAGTTACTTAACCTCCCTGAACCATATTTTTACTGACTTATAGAATAAAGGAGTTACACTTTCCAATCAACAAGGGTCTTTCTAATTCTTATGTTCTGTGGAATGGTGGACCATTCAGTTATCTGAAGTTCAGAGAGGTATACTGATCCCCATGTTGTTACTTGGGCATTTCTTTCTTCAGTGGATAGGCACGTGCATGGTGTCTGTGTGTGGTATATGAGTGTATATGTATGTATGGGGGGGTGGAGGTTACAAATTTACAGAATCAAAGACCGAATATAACTTTGAGATACCATCTGGTTCAGTCGCTGTCTTCAGACCAAACCATATCCAAAATTATCTAAACAGATGAAGGACTAATCTACTTTGAAATTCACAACTCTTGGAGTTTTTTGTTTTGAAGAAATTCCTTCTCAAGGTTAAACTAAATCTTTCATTTAGTCTTCCAGTCATGGTCTCCCTTGTTCTCCTTGGAGATGGGTGGACATACACAATGTAAAATATAAAACTTGAAAATGTAAATTTGCATCCAATCTATAAGAAGAGGTCAATATAAAGAAATGATAAACATCTGAGAACAGCAAAAACTTCCCCTTGCCCCCTCAAAAACCAAAAGAAAAAAAAGAAAAAAGTCTATTATCTATCAACCTACCTACCTATCTGTCATCTATCTATCCATCTATATTAGCCTAGAGAACAAATAGCAGCATTCTCCTCTGGTGTGCCTGTCTCATTGTTGTGTTAGTAGTTTCTGTCTTCGGAGGCAAAGAGATGTCAGAAGCAGTCATCCATGCTAATACTAGGCACACCACCAAACAAAAACTCACACAGAAGTGTGAATTTGAGGGCCATTTAACACTGTAAATTTCCCTCTTGTATAACAATCATGGAAACATGCTTGCTAATTGACAATGCGGTGCTGCACTGTGTGAATGTGAGCAGTGTTCAGTCGGCCTCATAATTCCTCTTTTTATGGAACCTGTCCAGAGGATGTCATACCCAGCCCTCTTACGCAGGAAGATTTCTCCTGACTGATATTGTCTAACATTCCCCACAGGTGTACTCATACTGTTTGAACCAGTATCTGACTCATTGTGCCTCGAACTTGAGTTTTAGTCTCCAAATGCATGCTGCCTTGTTTCTTGGTTTGGGGGTTGGTTGTTATTTTATTTTATTATGTTATTTTACTTTCCATGTTAATTATTTCCACCTGGGGTAATTGAGGAATATTATCATCTCCAAGAGAAGAACCTGTGGCCTTAAGTTATTTGGCTCCCTGGCAATGGTGGGGGTGTACTACATTTCTGTGTGAAAATCACATTTACTGGAAGCCAGGGGGTATCTGAAAAAAACATATTTTTTAAACCTAAATTAATCCTGGTTATACTTACCCAGATATTAATTCCCCCAAAAGAACCTGCTGTCCCACTAGGAGGTTGAATCCTGGCTCTGCCCCAATGATGGGATGTGTGACCTTGAGGAACATACTCAGTCACTTTGAATATCACTTTCTTCATCTGTAAAATGAGAGTACTATTAGGGTTGATGTGAGGGGTCAATGAGATAATCCATGCAGAGCACTTTACAAAGTGTCTGGAGTATGCTAAGAACTCATTATAAGAAGCATTACGTTGTCTTGGCAAGAATCTAGAAATGAAGACTGTGTGAACAAACGTGAACCGGAAAGAGCCAATCCTTCAAGATGAATCCTGAGTGGCTAACTGGGCCTAAATTTAAAATAGAGCCAAGTAGCCATTTGCTGACTAGAAGTTACACACCTCCCCTGAGTTCCTCAAAAATCCACACCTCTGTTCAATTCAGGACTCCAGAACTCACCTGAACCAACTAATCAGCTCTCACTTGCCTTGGCCAATGAGGGCCCAGCTGTATCAACCAATCAGAACTTAGCTGTGCTGACCAATCAGAACTAAGTGAGTTTGAATTCTTCGTTTGCATAGAGAGACCTGGTTGGGGACCTGAGTGGGAACTTTTAGTATAAAGCCGGAATTCTCCCTTTGTTCTCTGCAATGCACCATTGTTTTACACCAAGGGCTGTGTCTCCCCAGTTTGCAAACTCTTTACTGAAACAGTCTCTTTCCTCCAAATTCCTTTTCAGAGAACTTTTGTTCACAACTGGCTTTGGGGTCAGCCAGGTGGTGCTGAAATCCCAGTTGAAAATAATAGCTGATGTGTTATCTTATTTGACCTTCTTTCACATCAGCCCTCTGAGGCCGGACCTTAAATCCATGACACAGAAGGTCCCCATCCCTCACTGCCAGGGTGGTCCCAGCTGAGCCTGTTACTCCAAGATCACCCACTCTGCCTATGTCATGCAGTTGTTCTGAGAATAAATGAGTAAAAACAGGAAAATGTGCTTTGGAAGTTTTCAGTGCTATATACATACTATTCTCACTAGTATCCAGGCATTGGGTATCACACCTTATTTCCTTAAAGGCCTTCGGGTTGTAAAAGGCGGGCACTGAGGTTAGGAGTTTGGACCGAGGTGCACGGGGCTTAGAACGTCAGCTCGTGCCTACGCTGCGAGGGAGGCAGTGGTTAAGATACAGGTTGCCCTTGGGCTCCAAACTCTCTGGGTAGGTTCTTCACCTTTGCCACGGGATTACCCCCAAGACAATGACCTTATGGAGCAACTAGTACCTTTTTGGTGTTGATTTTTAAGGTTGATTTCATGTAGAAGATAAAATAAAAGAGAGTTGGGAATGTGAGGGAGAACAAAGGGGAGAAGAAGCATGTGATTGCTCATGGTATTCAAACTGATTTTAGTTGCTATTATATTAAATGAAAATTACAACTGGATTTGAACTGACATCTTCTTCCCTTCACCGCGTTCTGGTGCACATGATAAATATTTAATTTAGTAGATTTAGAAATTCTCGATGACATGTCATTAGGAGGCATATCCTTGCGGCCATGTGCTCACGGGGATACATAGGGTGTGGAGGCACCTGTATCACATTTGGGGTTTTATTTTTTCTGTTTTATTTTGTGCTTTTGTTTATTCGTTTTGTTTGTATAATCTCTCGAATCCAGCCACAGCCTGTTGTTTTTAACATCAATCTTGTTTCCCCTCCGCCTGTACCCCCAGTTCTCTTTTTGCACAATGAGGTCTCAGGGGGTGTAGAGGGTGGGGTAAGGCAGGAAAAAATCTATTAGATTATAACATTTTATGGGTTGTCAAAGCTCTAATGACATTAGCCACCTAACTGCAAGGTAAAAACCTTTGTGATGTTATATAACAGGTTGCCACGGGCTCGACAAAGCTTTGTGAAATAAACAAGAGAAAGGAGCTGGAAATACCCACAGCACATATCTGTCCCCCACTCCTGAGCACCTACCACCACCCATGGACATTCCCTTTGTGCTTATTAGCCCCTGAAGGGCATTTTTAATATAAAATGTATATAAAGTCTTCCCAAATCAGAAAGGTCTCCAAGTCTCCAATTTAATTGGAATGGAAAATGCTAACTAATTGGCATCAAAATTTGATTTGTGGGAGAAACCTCCTTTTTGTTGGAAACACAACAGTGTGTCTGGAAATACAAGCCCAGTCCTTCAAAAATCATCTGTGAGCGCCGCCGAGGAATCAATTAAAGTTGATTTGGCATATCTGCTTTTGACAAATATAAAGAAATCTCTGATTAGGCAGAGAAGAAAAGAAGCTTTCTCTTTCTCGCTCTCTCTTCCTCTCCCTTTCCTCTGCCTCTTCCTCTCTTCTCCTCATTTCCCTTTAAAGGCAGTAGGTGTCAGAAGGGGGTGGGTAGTGATATGCAAAACACGGCCTCCATAACCAAAGTAGCCTGCAAAATTAGGTGTCAGCATGCAAAGCTTATTGATGTATGAATGCGGAAAATGAAAGGCGGCAGTAGACAGCCGGGGCTAAAGGTGAGACAGGCACAGCGAGAGCAGCTGTAGATCCACGTCAAGGTGTTGCTATATGAGCTCGGGTTTTTTCTGGAGGGCCACAGCCTAACAAGGTAAGCCTGGCCATGAAATGATGGAACAATACAATATAGGCACACAGAGTGTGAATACCAAATAAATTGACACGGTGTCTCACCCCCCCCAACTCCTCCTGCACTGCCACCCCCCCTTCAAAGAATGCCTGTGTATTCATTAATAAATTCATATTCTGAGTTTTCAATAAAAGAAGAAAATGCAGTGTAAACTGGAGTTACTTAGTGACACCCAGCTCATTGCTTTTTATTGTTGCTTGCAGCTACGAAGGCTTCACAGTGCACTAGTAGAATTTATTACTGTCTGTCTCTGTGGCAAGTTGGCGAAGTGCGCCTTTTGAAGAAAATTGACCCACACTTCATGAATATGATGAAAAATGCCAATAACACTACAAAGACGAAGCTCTTGACATTACTCTGCAAAGAGCTAAAAGACAGTAATGAAAGTATTGCAATTACAAATCATTACCTCCTCTCCAGCCAATCGCCAGCTTCCCTCCTCTTTTTTTTTTTTTCTTTTTCTTTTGGGCCACTCTGAAGCTCTGCCGCTGCCCCAGGTGCTGTTTTGCACAGCATGACGGGAAATGGCGGGTGTACGTGGGCTGCAGCTGACTTCTCAGAGAAGGGAGAAGGACACAAGAGGGAGAGAAGGGAAGGGTTGGAGGGACTGTGATAGAAGTGCCTTTCCTGCTGCACCTGGAAAAAGAAGGTAAAAATGGAAAGTTCTTAAAGCCAATGGTCAAGAGGTCATGACCTTCTTGTGTGGTCTCTTCCATCTGAAAAGTGGGATTAAGAACACCTGCTTACTTCTTTGCTAAAACTGTTTCCTCTTGGCTGGGTCCATTTTAGTCTGGGTTAAGGGAGAGCACCTTTAATCTTTTATCTTTTATTATTTGTTAGAAATTTAATTTGGAAATTGGCAAATAAGTTATCAAAAAATGTACCGATGTGTTTTCAGCATAAGAGGCTGGCCTATTTTCTTATCCTAAAGGTGATGATGAAAAAGACAAAATGGGGCAGGGGGTGATGAAGAGAGAGAGACACTTAACTTTATAACTTTAGACTTTAACATATCTTAACAATGAGGGCCCTCCCCTTTGTTGTTCCAGCAATTTTCTGACATGTGCCTTCTGTTGACTGTGCTTATACTGTTGATTGTTAAGGTCTTGGTTTATGTTGTTTTTTATTTATTGGGGGGATTTGTTCAGGAGAGGTATGAATACATGCATTTCCTGACTTATAAACAATTTGTAACTATAAATAGCCCCTGTACTTAAAAGAGGATAATGGCTCGTCTCACCTAGAATGATGGCAGAATTATTTTCTGCTTCTGCTATGATAGAGGCTATTAAAGATCTTGGAAGGTTTATAGGGTGTGTATGAAGTCAGAAATAGAAGCAGGGAAGAAATTATAAAGAAAAGAAAGTAACAGCTTCAGGGAACTGCCTTGGGGAGAGGAGAAACAGAGAAAGGATGGATATGGTGGCATAGTTATTTGACTTTGAGGTGGTCCTCCTGCCTTCAGATACCCTTCCCTACATCCTGCTGAAAGGCTCATTTTGCTCTGTGATGCTGCTAGGAAGTCTACAATTGGAGGTTCAAGTTGATTCTGCGATACCCCATTAAAAAGGCAAATTCCTCTAGGAAAGATAGGAAGCTAGAAATCATTTACATTTTAGTATGAAATGGTTACATCAGATTTGCTTTCTTTTTAAAATCTAGTTAAACTTTTGATTGGCCATAAGGCACAGGGTATTTTGCATCATGAAACACTGAAGTAGGGAAAGGGTGGAGACTAAGTCTAGGTGGATCTGGACAGTGTAGGGTTTAGAATGCCCTGGTTGGATTGAGTTTTGGGAAGAAGAGCAACAGATGACAGAGAGATACCTACAGACAATGTGGAAGTGGGGCTAAAATAACTTAGCCCGTGTTAACATGTTGCCCTTGACCAGAAAATGGAGAGAAAGCACAATTTCTCTTTGTCTTCCTCTTTTCTCCTAAATTATGTGTTCTTTTGCACTTTTCCTAGACCCAAAGTGTAGGTTAATTGTAATATTATAAATCAGCTTTTGTGGGATAGCCTGGGGCCTAGGGATCAAAGTCACCAAAAAATCATAGTGTATATGTCAAAATGCATTATGAGTTCTAAAACCCCAACTTATTAATTGCAACTCATACTCATAGCATGGGATGGGTACAGTGAGCTGTGGGGGCCAGTTGGTTATGAGGGGGTCATAGGGAGCCATGCTTTCTGGATGCCTGTGAAAGTGAGGAAAAACCATGGCCATTTGATCCACTGTCCTTCCTTCAGGCAAGAAAATGCTTATATACCAAATACACTAAACATTTATAGGTTTATTTCATCTTTTAAATAATCTACTATATCTATGAACTCATTTGCTTATCTTATAGCTGAGAGCATCCAGGTCCAACAATCCCTGCTTGAGAACCGTGTTGTCAGCTGAGGACCTGCGGTGGGGATGATACTACATGGCACGCACAGCATCACACCTCTCTACTGATGTGTGGCATCCATTACCAATAGACTAAGTCGTCACCTCCCACTAAGCCTCAGAATCCTTTTCACACTGTATTCCAGAGAACTCCTATATCAAAGTTGACATGACAGAGGAGACCTATTTGTCCTTTTGGGGCTTCACCAGTTAATTCAATCTCGATACCCCCAGCGAAACATTCTCCACAGGAATAGCAATTGGCCAATGCATCTCCTAAAAGGGAAACCAAATCTCTGAGTGGTCAAACTAATAGCTTAAGGTACCCTTCTCTTTTTTATTTATTCCTTCATTCCACATAAACACAGGGAGTGCCTACTGTTTGCCTGGAACTCTCCTGGGCCATGTTGACACAGCAGTGAACCTCTCTAAGGTTTGACCATAAAGCATTGCCTAGAGGCTCAGCAAGCTGCCTGATACACATCTGGAAATTGGAGCAGGGTCATCCCAATGGAAGGCAGAGTTAGAAGGACCTTCCTTCCTCTGTAGGGCAGCAGCACAGTAGGAGGAACCTACAGAAGCAAATACAAGCTAACAGGGGGGCTCCTGACTAGAACCTGGATTAGTACTGCATGGAAGCTTTATTTTACATTTTAAAAATTACATTTGCAATAAATTATTAGCTATAAAAGGACATAGATGAATATGAGAGAGTAGCAACCACTAAGCAACAGAGCTTGGGGTGCATATATAAATAGGAATATGACACAAATTGTACATCTACAAATATCCATGCTGCTAAATTTGTCCAGCCATCAGAGGATTTTGTGTGTGCTCTTCTACCTTCTGTGTGCGTCAGAACGTGCCAAATCCTCTCTTCCTTGTAGAAAGAGTGGTAAAATGAGGCTAGAGATGGAAGCTGAATGGACTTCTTAAGGAAGAAAACTGCGTTTGCATCACTGGTTGTAGTCCAGTGTCTGGCATAAAATTGGTGCTTAATAGATGATGGTTGAATCAAATTGTTCAGAGGATCAGAGGAAATTGGAGTTCCTTGAGAGGCTGATTTTTCAGATCTAGTCCATTTGTTCTCAAAAATCCAGCATAGACCCTGGCAAAATGTAGGCATTCAGTGGAAGTTTGATAAATGGAATTGAATTTGATATGACACTAGAGAACTTGCATGAAAGGATAAGGACAGAGTAACGAAGTATTATAGACCAAGATAATAAATATTGGTAGATACTTGTAAATATAGGTTGCTTTTCCCCCATTCTTTCATACTCTATTGACCTCGTGTATGAGTTAGGTGAACACCTGGTTAGGCTGCTGTAACAAAAAATTCCTGAAATTTCAGTAGTTGAACATACCAAAAGTTTATTTCTCACTCACATAATAAGCCTATGTGGGTATTCCTAGTTGTCAGGAAGCTTTCCTCCATATAGGATTAGACTTTTTCCATCTTACGGTTTTGCTACCCTTTATGGCCTTGGCGTCCTCTATAACCAGTCAGCAGATGGGGGAAGAAAGTGTTTAAAAGATACAAAATGGAACTGCTCACATTCCATTGATAAGAACCCCTTCAGACCCCATCTGATGAAGGGTGTGGGTGGGGTGGAGGTGGGGCTGGGGACTGGGCACCAATTTCCTAGTGAAAACCATGCACTGTGGAAGCACAGCAGGGATTTTTGGTAGACAGTCAGCCATCCTGCACACATAGGTTGGTGGGCTTCAAGCCATAGTCAGTAGCGGCAGCTTCAAGTATAATGTGGTTAAGTAGTCAGATCTTCCTCACCCTCTGCCACAGATAAACTTTGACCATTAGACTTACTTTCAACTTACTCTTCTTACAGCTTCTCATTCAAAATTTTAAAAATGTGAAGAAACGGTAACATATCCAGGTAGTTCATGTTAAGGATGGCAGTGAGAGAGTGCTGACCCCTTGCCTATGTCATGGAAGAAAATAAATAGTAAGGCAGCAGACTTTAGGATCTGATCAGGGTCACTCTCGATGTTCATGCCCCAGGTAGGATGAAAGTCAAAAAGAGTAACATGTCCTTAGGGAGTTGATGGAACTATTCATGAGAAGACATTCCTCTCATGTCTGTTAGGTAGGTGCCATTGACAGAGTAATAGAGAATGGTCCAAGGGACACCCATGCCATTACCAGCCTGTCTTATTGTAGCTCCAGTCAGAGAATCTTCACAAGCACTTCTCAAGGTCTGTTTAATCTGGAGACAGCAACGTTTTCCAACTTGTGTGCATTGTTTGTCTTAGCACCATTGCCCCCCTCTTCTGGATGTTTAAGATGTGTCTGAGTAGGAAACAGAGGAGAATCTGTAAGAAGTGTGATCTTTGGGCTCTGATCTGAGAAGCTCCTACATGTGGCAGAAACAACAGTGTTGAAGTAAAAATGCATCAACAAGGGTGTCACGAAGACTGAGGCTCACTTTGGCCTAAAACAATGATCTCTACCCTTCCTCAGACTCTTCTTGCCAGCTTAACCTGTGTTAAAATTGTCATTCAAAAGCTATGGAGACAGCCTGATTGTAGCTTCAGGGTATTTTCATGGGTTCATTAGCCTTACATCCTTCTTCAACTTGGATTTGCTATAGATGTTCTGATTGGTTTCCACCAAGGCCGGCAATGTTTTCATGAGTGGGGAAGGTGGGTTATCTTGCTGTCTTAGATCTAGAGCTCAGAGGGGGCCAGTTTCATTTCACTACAAACATCACGCTTCTTGGTGGAAATAAACACAAGATTATTGAAAGAATGGAGAGGCTTGCTGGCAGTTCTGTGTCAAGGTAAGTCAGTAGTTATATATTTTTCCTATTTAGAATTACACTGGGGAGAGGCTGGCCTCAGGTGCTTAGGAAACTTGCTACCCCTCCTGTTACTTGGCCATAGCAATTTGAATAGATTTGTCTACACGGCTTCTAATATTTCAGGCCATTTACTCACTTTGTAAGTAATGCAGCTTCCCCCTCAAGTTTTGCATTTGCTCTAAACTAGATGACCACGATGCCTTGGCTAATGCCTTTTAATATCTAAGCCTTGTACATCTAGCGCTTGGTTAATAACAGGGAAAAAGCTCCGGTGACTCACCTTGACCTCAAAAGGGAAAAAAACATCCTTTTAATAATCTGGGAGTTTATTTGGATCGAAGGCATGCTGTATGTTACACAATCTTCTTGTAGAGCCACACGGGTCACAAAGCAGCACCCTTGTTTTTTATGAAGTCAGCAAAGATGTATAGGGGCCAGACCTGCCGCTTCTCTGAGAGCCTTCAAATTCATCTTTAATATGTAATCCACTAGTAGAGCAGAAACCCTCACTAAGTTTAATAGTCTTTTCTCTGAGAACTTTTCTAAATGTATAACCTTTGCAGCAATTAAAGTTCAAGTACATTTTCTTAATGTCTTCAAAAGGGAGTGCCCAACTATTTTTTAGGAGTCAACCCACAATCTCTCGTGTCTCATCACTTTAAACATTCTCCATGACACTAAACTGGGAACTACTTGAGGGTAGGGACAAGTACATCAATCAGTGCTGGACACTTAAGAGTCAGATTTGTTGAACACATGAATGGAAGAAGGCTTGCCATGCTCCACAGGTTCTCAAACAGGGGTGATTTTGCCCCAGGGCATATTAGGCAATGTGTGGAGACATTTTTGGCTGTCACAACTGGGGGCGGTGGAGGGGTGCTGCCCTCTCTAGTGGGTATTGGCCGAGGATGGGGCTAACATCCTACAGTGCACAGGTCAGCCCCCTCAACAAAGAATTATGTAGCCCAAAATGACAGTATTGTTGAGATTGAGAAACTCTGCCATACTTATCCCACAATATCACATGCATTCAAAATGTCTGGAAGATGGCAATTGGTCTTTGGAAGATTCATTCAGCAAATATTTATTAAACATTCTTCATGTTGAAATCTAACCATGTCCTTCACCCAGAAAGCCCTCTGATGTTTTCTTGTTCCCTATCACATCTCCCTCTTGTCTGTTCCCCTCTCCCTTCTTTTACCATTTTCAGTATCCATGGGAAAAAAGACAAAACACACTGTAAGAGGGAATGTCTGGAGTCAAGAGTATGGCTCTTCCTAGTTACTAATTTAATTGCAGTATGTCTTTTCTGAGCTGGTCCTTCTAAAGATAAACATGCTTATGCTGCCAGTGCTGCTCTGCTCAGCTTGGGAAGCCCTTTGGAGGTGGGCATTGAAGGTAAAGAGACACATTCACAGGATGTTTACTCTAATGATGCTCTCAAAAGCATTTGAGATTTTTAAACATATGCTTCCAGCATCTCTCTCTATCTTCACATTGCTGCTAAATTGTGGAAAAGCTGTAAATAGAAATAATGGACTCAGTTTATTTTTAATTAGAAGGCTGCTGCTTATAGCTGCAATTGTGACACTACCAAGCATGTCTTCTTTTCACTTGGAAGGGATGAACGGAGAGTTCCTAGGGTTTTGAACTTGAGCCAGGTTCCCAAAGTCATGTGGTCTCTGAACCCTTGCGAATCCAATGCCTTTCGGTGGCATGGGATCACAGGATGAGTCTCTGCATTACTTAATAATGTTAGACATAGCAAGAAATGCTCTTATTTCCACAATGTTAGCAATAAGAAACACTTAAAAGTGTTGTTTTGTTTTCCCTTTTCCTTCATATTTAATCGTGAACATCTATCCCTCAATTCAATAAAATTTGAAAAGTCATATTTAAATTTTCTTTTTCAGGAATGTTTCTGTTAAATTTTTAGGCATGTGGGTGACAGTAATGTTATCGTGTTGCTCACTATCTCCCAAGTAAACTTTATTCTGAGACTATAATATTTATAGTTCAATTACATTTCTATACATCTATACAATATACATTTCTAAGGCTCAGTGTGGTTTTTTTCTCCCCCAGCTGTGAGATGACATAAATAAACAGAGTTAGCCTGGTATCCTGTTATTTTAGGACCACCTGGATTGTCAGAATTGTCACTGTTGTTGTCTCAACGATCTAAAGTACAATGGAAAAAATGCCCAGGTAGGCAAAGCCCAACTTGGAATTCCCTGGTAGTGGGACAGAGAGTAGCCACATGAAGATCTAACTCCAGGCCCTCCCACATGTTCCCCAAAATGCTGTGGTTTATAAAACACTATCTGCTTTGGTAGAGAAATTTTTCTCTTCTTCCTCGATATTTGAATTTCCCCCCCACTGGATTAACACTTCCCATTCTGCGATGGATGCCAAGCTTAAAGTATAATGGTCTATGGAGGGAAAAATTACTATTTTACATTCATAAGATAGTGAGAATGTCCAAGAAGAGAGTTTGATGGAACATGAGAGAATCAGCATGTTTAGTGCTCCTTAATTTGGTTTAAATGGATATGCTGGGGGGAAAATGGGTTTAGAGAAAAGGAGATGTTACGAGATGATTCAGAACTGTGCTGTCCAATATGGTAGCCACTAGTCACATGTGCCTCTTGTGCCCTTGAAGTGTGACTCCTTTGAATTGCAATGCAATGTAAGTATAAAATACACACCAGATTTCAAAGACTTAGTACAGAAAAAAATTGTAAAATATCTAATTAATAACATTTTATACTGACTACATATTGAAATGGTTATATTTTAGATATATTAGGTTAGATAAATATATTATAAAATTAATTTTACCTGTTTCTTTTTACTTTTTCAACATGGTTACCAGGAAACTTACTTATGTGGCTCACATTTGTGACTTGAGTTACATTCCTATTGAACAGCACTGCTTTAAAATGCTGTCCAGGAATGGCCTGGCCCTCCAGAGTGCATTTCCATGGCCTAAAGGTAAAAGTTTTAAATTTGTCATAGTTTGGCTCAACCCAAACCATACTGTAGTTTCAAGTTCCATGAATAGTAAATTCCAATGTCACATAAAAGCCACCCTAGAGCAAGGGTTCAGAATCTTGAGTAACTGAGCCTTTAAGTATCAGTGGTTAGATTTTAATGTATCTCTGAAAACTCTAACATTAAATGCAAAGTGTTTTTTGAGTGTGAATTCCATAGAGGAGAAGTTTCTGGACTTTCTGCAGACTCCTCAAAAGATCCCTGACCAACACTTGCATTGGACAACTCTGGGAACCACTACTCCTGTAGAATTGAATAGTGATGAGTGTCTGCCCCTGGAGCTGGGCAACCTGGTGGCGTTGCCTTGATCCCAGTTTAAGAACACTGACCCGTAGTGATAACTCTCAATGTGGTCCTGTTACTCTTCTGTTCTTTAGTCCTTGGTGGCTTCCTGTTGCTGTCAGAATAAAGCTCACATTTTCTAGGATGGCACTTAAGGCTGATTATATGTGAATATTTTCTTGTTTCATATTCATGTATGTTTCAGCCACAAAAGTCTACTTAATGTTCTTGAAGTCTAGCTTCCATTTAAAAGCTGTGTCTCTTTGTAAATGCTGTTTTCTTTTCTTGAAATTCCTTCCTTATCAACCTTCATCCATCTAAATTCTACTCAATATTAAACTGAATTGTAAGAGAGGATGGGAGAACATATTTGCTTGTTTCTTGTAAGACTGATATATCAAACATGCGAAGACCTCCATAAATCAGTAAGAAAATGAAATAAAATGAAATGGAAATAAAGGCAAAAAATCAGAATAAGAAATTCAAGGAATACCAAGCTGTGAACAGTAAACATGAAAAGGTGCTCCATCAATAAGAACATTTTATTTAAATTTTGATGTTCCAGATACCATTTTGAATCCTTCACACAGGCTAATCATTTAATCTTAGTATTTGTTCCTACTAAAACTTAAATAAATGCAAATCAAAACTACTTAAAAAGTCACTGTTGGTGATGGCAGGGGAAATGGGCATTTTCTCATTTAATTCTTAAAACAGACCTACACTATGTGCTTTTATTAACTCTACATATTAGGAAAATAAGACACAGACAGATTAAGTAACTAGCCTAAGGTCATGTAGCTAGTTGGTGGTTAAGCTAAGACTAGAAGCTGGCCAGTTAGATTTCAGAGCTAGTTGTCTTAAACTCTGTGTGTGTTGAGGGAGAGGCCAGGGTGGACACATTACATATAGAATCGGTGGGATTGTAAATTGTGCAAACTTTTTGAAAGCTAATTTGTTTCCCTCTAATGAAAAATGTAAATGCACATACTTTATGACCTAGAAATCACACTTCCAGGAATCTGCCCTATACAAAAATTAAGAGAAATGCATAAAAATGTAAGTGCAAAGTTTTCATAGTGATAATCTGGATTGGTTAAATAAATTCTGGAATAATCTTACAGTATAGTCATTAAAAAAGAATTGAATTGACTATTTTGGATTATTTTGTGAAAAGATAAGTGTTAGGAATTGGAAAACATATACAGTATGATACGTATAGCTTGATTTTACTTTTTAAAACAAAGTATATGTCTATATATTTACCCATACTACTACTGCTATATTTATTGAGTGCTTACCATGTGCCAGGAACTGTTTATAATCATTTTCTCATTTAATTCTTAAAACAGACCTATACTATGTACTTTCATTAACTCTACATATTAGGAAAATAAGACACAAGGAGGTTAAGTAACTAGCCTAAGGTCACTCAGCTAGTTGGTGGTTGAGTTGAGACTGGAAGCTGGCCAGTTAGATTTCAAAGCTAGTTGTCTTAAATTCTGTGTGTGTTGGAGGAGAGGTCAGAGTGACATATTTATATAAGAGCAGATTATAAGTCTGAAATAATATGCATTGCACTGTTAACCCTTTGGAGTCTGGTACTGGAAGCATGGAGGAAGGGACTTATCCTTTTTGTTTAATACGTTTCAGTAAAAGAAGGAATGATGGTCAAATTATGAGGGGCTTATATTTTGTGCTTTTTTGTATTTTCAAATATTGCCTAATTTTTATATATTCAAATACTGTCTATTGAATATTGAACATGTGATGCTTTTTTAAAAAATTGGGAGCATATCAGTGAGTGTTGTTTAGAAGTTTTAAGACTCTGATCCATCTTTGTGAAGACTCTCTCAGTCTTCTCAGTAAGAATCATCAGTTCCCTGATCTGTACCCTCTATGGAACTTTTCCTCATGGTTTCTGGTATTGTATTAGTTTTGATTATGTCTTTCTCCTGCCCTAGAAATGAAGCTCACTGAAGGCAGGGGTGGCACATAGTGAGCATTGAACTGTTGTTGGTCAAATGGATGGGTGGCTGGGTGGGTGGACAGAGTAAGAAAGGTATGAATGCCCACGAGGGATTTTCACCTCAAGCTTCAGCTTCATTGCTGTGTTATCATTATCATCTTAATATTCCAAAAGGTAGAACTGCCAGCACCTCTCAGAATCGTTATGTGCTATGTCTAGCTTGATGCCAAGATGAAACAGGGCCAACAACGCAAGTGATCTTTAATGTGATTTTCTTGGCACAACTTTGAACTTAATACTGGGAAGAAATGTGGCAAGTAAATTCTTTGAAAATTTATCAGCCTTGGGTGAAGATGATGAGAAATGGCCTAATTGTCTCAGAAAAATAAAATTTAGGAGCAGCATTAAAAGGTCAACTCTTCTACTTCAGCCTCCTATGAAGATGAAACAGTCCGTGAAAAAAGGAGAGAATGTGTCGAAAGCCTTCAGCACAATGCCTGGCACTTAGTAAGTATTCAGGAAAGGTATCTGTGTGCATGTATATCAAAGAAATAGAGCTCCCATCTATTTTTATATTAATAGTAACTCTGAGTAGGAAAAGAAAAAAGTTCATAGGAATCATTTATTATTTGATATAATTTGAAAATTTACTCAAAAAAGAGCTATAATCTATAAGAAAGAAAAAAAAAGAAATGGAGTTCACTTAATTATTGATCTGCTCATATATTCTTCCTCTGTCTTCACCCTTAAACATAAGGGATTGATTAGTTAACTGGGAAAACAACTACACTTCCAAATTATCAGTCTGATGCCACTGTAAATTTGGAATGATTACTTCTTTAAAAATGATTGTGCTGAGTTGAAACTACAAGCTGTATCTAAAGCCCTCAGCAGCAGACTTGACTGGTGGTAGCCACAGGCAGAATTGGCCTCCTTGGTCTGCTGATCCTGGCTTAACCCCTTGCGTGCCCAGCTGGTTTTCAGTAGATATGCAAGGGAATGATACTTGTCATGCTTTTCATTGCATGTATGCTTTCTGTGGGATCATGCAATTAATTATAATTGTCCTGCCCTAAAAAGCACGGCCCCAAGTAGACTAGGGAGTGTAACCCTGCAGGGGTTTTATTTATTTATTTACTTTTTAGAGACAGAGTCTCACTGTGTTGCCCAGGCTGAACTCCTGGGCTCAAGCGATCTTCCTGCCTCAGCCTGTCGAGCAGCTGGGACCACATGTGTGTGCCACTGTACTGACCAGGGGTTTTATTTTAAACCTTAGCTTACTGAGGGCAAGTCAATCAATGAACTCTCTTCCTCAATATTTAATCAGGAGACAGAAGCTTCCATGTCACAGGATGTCACTATTCACTAGAGACACACTGAGTTTTTGTGGCCTCCATCAAAAAGAAGAAGAGCAAGTGTGTTTGCAGGTCAGGCATAAGCAGGGTTGGTATTTCCTCTACTGTCAAAGACCTATACCTGCTCCAACAAGGGCCAGGATATTTCTCAGGGCTATTTTTAATGGGCTGATTCCTCAAACTCAGGAGTAGGACACCTGTTTGCAGGACATGCTTTGGTGTAAGTCATTTGTTGAGGAAGAATAGTGATGAATGAGATATAAAAGGAGAAGCAGAAGGAGGACTAGAAGGAAGAAGAGGAAAAGGAAGAGCAAGAGAAGGAGGAGGAAGAAAAGGAGAAGATTAAGGAGAAGATGATGACAACTATGATGATGATCACTTTAATCACAGCCATCCCTAGAGATTTTGAACTATCTCTTCAGCAGGTAGAGGGCTCAAGGCAAAAAGTGCTTTGTCATGCCCCCTCCATCACCCCCCCATCTTGACAAGGATGCTAAATATCAGGGATGTCCTTGAAGGAGGCAACTCATCAAAGGTTGGAACATGTATGTGTGTTAAGGATGGAGAAGAGTTCCTCCTTGCAGTGAGGAAAGGGGTTTCTGGACTGCTTGTTTATATACATTTGGGCCTTAGGTCATTTTTTAAATAAACATTTGGAAAGCCATTTTCTTTCTACAATCTTTCCAAGAATCATCTTTCCAAGAATCATTGTCTCTTCAACTTTAGGAGCAGTTCTAGCTCTGGAATTTTGTTGAAGATCAGCCCTTAGTATTTGAGTTGTCCAGTTTTTCATCATACATACAGAGATGGAGTTTGTAATGTAAAGACCAACAAGTATCTTGGAGCACCCTACCACATTTTGTAGCCAGAGGTAAATGCTGTACAGAGTATTTAAAAAGTGCAAAATCCTTGGCCTCAACTAATTTACTATCTGGTTAGCTGATATTTTCCTACAAGGTAAATGCTTTAGTCATTTAATCACTTGAGTTTTTAGGAGCCATTTATGAAACATTTAGAAACTACCAGGTACTGAGCCAGGAAGCCATTAAGTTTCTAATATTAAATAAAACAGTTTTTACTTTGAAGAAGCTGGTGGAGGAAATAAATATTAAATTGTATTGCATGCACTGTGAGATTATCAATATTCAGAAGACTGAGAGATCAGGATAGACTATACAAAGTCATGGGGACCAGAGCAGACTCCCAATAAATCCTACTTGAGTGGTCCAATCTCGATGTGCATTTATTCATTTATTTGGTAAACATTTAGCAAGTAGTATAACACATTTGAGCTAATATTTGATCCTTGGATGGGGTGTGGATGTCCAGAAAGGAAGGGGATGTTGTTCCTCCTGGCCTGCATGAGTAGGCAGAGGAGATCTCACCAAGAAGACTTAGTCTGTTGGAACTGTAGGAAATCCCTTCATTCTACACATGAAGAAACTGTGGCCAGCAAGAGGGAAAGGGCCTGAATTCAGGACAAGGGACCAGGCAAACAACAGCCCCTGGCCAGGTCCTAAGACTTCCCTCTGCCTTTATTTCTAAAGAATGTAGCACTGCACTCTCTGAGCATAGATGAAAGCTCAGGGTCTCCAGGGAAGGAGCTCTGGTATAATCCATTCTGGATTATTGAAAATGACAACTGCTTGGAATATATCAAAGAGGAGATGAAGATGAAGAGGAAAAAGTGAAGGAAAGGAAGAAGAAAGACGAGGGGGAAGAGAAGGAAGAAGGGAAGGAGGAAAAGATGCTTATTGTTTGCCAGACCCTCTGCTAAACTCATTATGTGAATTGTCTCCTTTAGTCATCATCACATCAGTCCTATGGACAAGGTAGGTCATGATGTCCCATGCTACACATAAGGGCGCTGAAGCTTAGAATAGTTACACATCCCGCCCAAGCTCACACACTCAACAAGTGGTGGGACCAAGAGTCAAACTCACATTTATCAGACTTCGAGTTTGTGCTCTTAACAACTGCACTGACTGCAAAGAAGAGTACTCAGCTATGTTAGACTTTGACCCTTAACTTATTCTCTGTGACCAGTGTGATGCTGTTCCTCCTGGCCTGTGTTTTGAAGGGAAGGTGAAAGTGCTAGGCTTTGTGATTTTTTTGCTTGTAATTGCACTTAATATTCACCTCTCCCTAAAGTTGTGATTATTAGTTCAGTTTTGCAGGACAGAAAACTGAGACTGGGAAGTTCAAGCAAATGGATTCAGGTCATATAGCTTGTAAAACACACAGCTGGAATTCAAACCAGATCCTGCAGACTCCAAGCCCATGTTACTTCCCTTACAATGTGAGTTTCCAAGCCATAGAAGGCAAGGATCCCTTGCAGGTAATTGAGGGCCAACTATTGCCTGTCTGCCATTTCTAGTTTGGGATGGAGCCCAGAACCTAAGAATTTTATCAGCTTTGTTTCTCTGTCTGCACCTGAAATTCTGCTCTTTTATTTTATCTTGGAGCCAGTTTTTAGGGGCTGAATCTGACTAGTAATTTGAGAACAAGATTCCCCGCTCCACATGTCCTGCTATAAACCCAACTTTGCAGAGGTGTCTAGGCCGTGCAATCTGTCTGCATAATACCCTTTCTTTTTAGAGAAAGATATTAGAAAAAAAAATGACTTTCTAATGGCAAAGGATAGGACAGGCACCTCTGTTATCATATGATAACCATCTGCTTAAGGAGTTAGAGCTACTAATTGGTCTCTCACCTTTAATATAAAAAATACACCTCCAACTTGGGGTTATTGTACAGTTCACACATCAAAATCTACACTAAATGAACCTTCAAGTTGTGGCACAGCCACAACTTCTTTTTTTTTTCCTTTCTTTCTTTCTTTTTTTTTTTTTTTTTTCTGTCATGGAAATTGAAATGACTGGCAGGAAGGCATGGAGAAAGATTGTGCGGCAGATGGAGGAGTTTCTGAGGCCAGGGAAGTCTGTAATTTATATTTCTTAGGGTTAGTATGAAGCACTCTCCAAAAAGCCCAGCCTGGCGTGCTTAGGGAGGCTGGTCAGTGGGTTGCTAAATGTGGACTGCCTTTGAAATTTCAGGATGTAATGATCAGACAAAATCCTTGTCCTCAAGCAACTTACAATTTTCTATGTCTTTGACTCACTATGTAAACACAAGTTCTGAAATAAAGGCAGAGTAAATGCTACTAACATAGGATGATTTAAGGGCAGTTTAAAGACTCCTTTCCTTCCTCCCCCACAAGAAACATGAAGTAGTCATTCTGTCAACTTGTTACAGTGTCTGAAATGCCAGCATTAGAGATGTACTGATAATGCATTCTGAATTTAGAATTTACGAATAATCCTCTAGTAATATGCAAACCCTCTTTCAGTGTGCACCTCAACATGGATCTGTTTCTTTTTCTTCCTAACACGGACATCTGACAGCAAAGCTCTGGGCAATGTAGACCAGGCAGCTGGAGGAACAACTTAGGGAGGTAACAACAGTAAAAATGAAATGGTCCATGGTTTTGTTGAGGTTGGACAGTCACAGAGGATTATCTAGTTGACATTGAGCAACTTCTTTAAACCTTGCTATGGCAATGTTGTAGGGGCCTGGCTTTACCTAGAAAAGTCTGCAGGCCAGAAAGGAAGTGACAGACATCTAGGCAAAGATGCCAGCTTGTTACTGCTGTCAGAAGGACTCCCTCCGTTGCTCCCTGGCGGTCTGTAGAGGTAACTAGTGTCAGCATTACTGGGCCCAGCTGATTGCTCTGGTAAAAGTGTATTCTTTTTCCCCCAGAGCCACCATCCCAGTGGAAATTTATTTTCTACTTGGTTCTTCCATTTTATGTGGTTAAGCCAATGAGCAAAAGGAGGGTTGCAGGAAAGAGAGAGTTTTTCCAAGCCACGGCTAAGGCAATGAGCAAAACACTTGACCAACTCTAGGATTCTTCTCTTCTATTTCTTTAAATGACTTACAGGCAATGACCTAACTCATAGCTTCTGATCCTACTACCACTCCTAATTCAAAGTCCTCCATCATCCTTTCTAATGGCCATATCCTCCAATGCCTTTCAGGTTTAGAACAAGACTCACATTCTCCATAAAGTGCTTCCTTTCCATTCTTGTCTGTGTAGTCCGTTCTTCTGACCTTTTATCGTTCTTATCATTTTCTTAGACTCTTATTATTCTATTGCTCTGTGGTGTTAGATATCAAGTTCACAGCCATTCTTTGTATCTCTCCAACTAAACTGTAAGCCTCTCAAGGAGAGGGATGGGGTCATCTCTATCTCCAGTGTTTAACGAATTACACAGCGCTGCAGCACTTTTTAAATTGAATTGGATGGACTCGTTTATCTGCAATTCAGCTGCAGTGCTAAGTTGCCGGATTCAAGTTGGAATGAACAGTGCCAAAGAATATAAGAAAAATATTAAAGTTGATCAAGTTTTCAGTAAAACAGCTCCACTAGAAACCATAAATTCCCTGTGAGGATTGGATGAAGAACATGCTTTGAATCCATAACCCTGGATCGCTGTGAGCAAGCGGGTGAAAAAAAAGCTGAAAGGTGATTTAGACGAAAGAAAGAGAAAATTAAAGAAGATTAGGGAACCTGGAGACCATATTTTGAGACTATAACCAAGAGGACAGTTCATCATCATGTATTTCCAGGCCCAGTGTTTTGTAGTAACGTGTGGATTTAAAGGAAAATACACTGGGGCAGAGAAGTTGTTGTTCAGCAAATGATGTATTGAGCTCCTGGGAACAACTGGGAGAGAAAAAGAGGAAGAGTTCCGGACCCGGAGAGCCGCAGCTGTGGAAACGAGAGAAAATGGGTTGGCGACCCCGGGCCTAGAGACTAGAAAATATACTTTGGTAGCAGGTTGTGCAGAGACAGTCAGGATGAGAGTTAAACAGCGTGCAGTGGGGTTGTACAGAACTACAGAGCTCACGTGGGCCGTCAAGGGTCTCAGCTCCTTTCCCCACCCAGGACGGAGGGGGCTCTGCAAAAGGCAGGGGATGGCCCAGAGTGAGACGCCAGGGAAAGGAGACTGGAGAGTTTGTTTTCCAGGCGCTGCTTATTATCTGCCCTAATCCTCTGCAGTTAAGGCCTCGGCCAGCCCATCCCTGGGGGCAGATTGTACTTTGGATAGAGGCAGAATTGGGTTCTGGAGAAAAAAGGGCAAGTGGAGAGCAAACCTTTCCTACTCCATTCCCCAAACAATTCCATAAGAATTCGAGAGTTTGGTGCCCTTACAGGGTGTGTCTGATGGATTATTTCTTTTTGGCTGTATTGGTTGTTTTTAGGTATCCTGGAGTTCACTTATGTCTGAGGTTGAGCTTTGTTGTTGCTGCTGGAGGGAAAATGGTCTGGACTTGGGAAAGTTCCAGAAGCCCATGGCAATGCTTTCATTATCTTTCTGGCACTGATTTCTATCCATATCCCCCCCGGCATGGCACTCTGTTTTCCCATCTGTAAAATGGGATAATAACTCTGCTCTGATAGAGATACCATGGGAATAAGTCCATTCACCAGGCCTCTCCTTTTGAAGTCAATAAGGATGCGTTGTCATTACTATAAACACTCTCACACTCTCCCTTTGAAGACGCACGCACAACCTGGAGGCTTCTCAAATATGTTTAATTGAGTCCATTTTTCTCCCAGCAGAATTATGCGAGGGATAGCTAAGGTGTTTGAGGGGGAAGAGGTAGCCATGTGGGTGGAGGAGGAATAAATTGGGAAAGGCAGAACTTCAAATCTTAATAGTAATCATAAGCCCAATAAAAATGATGTTAAGCACTGCCAGGAGCACCACCTGTTTCTTTTTTTTTTTTTTTAACATGAAGGCCCTCCCCGAGCATGCTGTAAACATCCACAAAAAATCAGGGTGGCCTCTAGGGCTGGGAGCTGATTCGGTAGGCACAATTTACAGTTGGGAAGAGAAGACCGGAAGAACCATTGTCAGTAGTCAAAGGAGGAGCCAGGAGTTGGAGAATTTGCCTCAGAAGGCAGGTTCGTAGCCCCTGTTGCCTACTTTGGTGGCAAAACAGCAATTCCAAGGTGAATTGCAACTTTCAGATGCATGCCTTTATCACTCAAGATTCATCCTCAGCATAAAACCTGTGGGCAATTGTTCCCTCTTTCTTTTTTTTTTCTTTTCGCTCTTTCTGGGCTGATTCTATTAATTTCCCCCAATGGCACGTGCGGCCCTGCACTGACGCCGCCATTGATGATCTCCGTATTCATTTCGTAGCAGAGAGACCATTTGGATGAATATATGTTCCCCATTTTCTTTGCATTATAAATTCAGTGTTGTGGGAAAAGGAGCGAAATGTAATGGCAAGGCCTCCACAGAGAAATGTCCCTATTTGAGAAGAAGAGTTTTATAGGGGGGAACAATTGACAGCCTGTCAGTACAGTGGGCACATTTTTCTGTGCAACTACATCACCACTAATGATAAATGGGGAACGTTTGATAGCCGGCTCCGTTGTCTGACAGCTACAGTTTTGGCCAGAGGGCCGTGGCAGGCTTTAGACTTCTGTTCAAAATGAGTTAAACATATTAGGCATTATGAAGGCACAGAAGCCTCGAGAATGAGGCTGAAATGAGTGATCCGGGTAGGCTCCCGGGTACACAACTTGCAAAGCAGATGTCATTCTAATAATGTGTGATATAGAACATGCCTGGCCTAAACCCTGCTGGATGAAATATGAAGCCCCGTTGGTGATATTTAATACCGTTTTATGAGGTGCCATCTTATAAAGACAATGCCCGCCGTATGTGGAATGCTTAAGGTATTTTGCCAAAGGCACAGGGAGGTATCTGGAGTAAGTAGAATTTTTATTATTTTATAAGCCTTTACTTTGTAATATTTCTGTTTCCACATTATTGTGGGGACTCGCTGCCCTAACCCTTTGTCGAGCGAACTTGATGAGTGGCTTGCTGGTAGATTGACGGATAGCCCTTGCTGTTTCTGGAAGAAAAGGCTAGCTCCTACCTAAATGCATTCTTTAGAAAACCCTCAAAGAGGAAATACAGCTTTGCTACAAGCATTCTTCGAGCAGGGACTTTGAGGCCGGCATACAAAAATATTGCTATTTTTCAAGTGGACCATTTTGAGGGTAATAGAGGATTTGTATGGACTGTAGCTACCTAGACATGCTTTCTCCTTCCTCTACAGTTTCTGATGCTAGGAACCCACCAAAGCTTCCAATTTTGGGTCCCTTTCAGGACATCCCAAGATAGATGAGGCTTGTAAATGTTAGCCACAGCATTGGTGTCAGGCTTGCTGCCCCTAAAGTCCTAGAAAACCTAAGTGTGTGAACAGTGATGTTCCAGGGCTGGCTGTGATTCCCAGGAGAAGTGCATGTGGTGCAGAGAGGGTAAGGGCATTTCTAGAAATAAGAGTGCCCAATTTAAAGCATAACCCATTTACATTTGTTTTCTGAGTGCCTTCACATTTACTGCCTCACATACGTAAGGCATTCCAGAAGTTGAGAGCCACATAACCTGACCAGACTCAGATGCTTAGTAAAAGCACTCCACATTACGTTTCTGAAGCAGTGCCTGTTCTCCTCATCCTGATGTTCTGGGTAATGACATTTCTTCCAGGATCTGTCAGGGGAAGGGTCCCGTATTGATTATGGATGCAGTGGGTGAAGAGGAGAATTGTTTTCTTTCTTTTAATGAAAAAAAAGTCTTCATTTTTTGAAAGCTTGAACCATCTGTGGAAATAGAAGATGTACATATGAAAAAATTTCCTAGTACATGTGCAAAGTAACATAACCAAGAACAATTAATTCAGAATTCAGGACAAGCTCTTTGGATAGACCTCTGCCTAACAATTTTCGTGATTAAGCAGTGTACTCTATTAACTCTAAAACACATGAATGATGCCCACAGCTTGTTGGATGTGTGTAGCTAGGAAGGCTGGTCCTTAGCACATCATTGCCTCTCTGCCACCACCAGTGGAGCTATTTGCTAACACATAGTCTGGTGGTTGTTTTTCAATGGTTTTATACCGATTGTTCTTGTTATTGTGTCATTGAGTTAAATATTTAGTAGTTGATGAAATATGACTGCAAAAAGAAGGGAATTGTCCCTCTGTTGTTGAAATGCACACTTTGGGACTACTCAGTAAAAGCAATACACTAAAAAAATGTACTGTTGAATTAGGCGTGCATAAGACATCTGCAAAGGATTGGGGGAAAATCATCAACTTTAAAAGCACTTTACATTCAGATTGCTTTGCAAGTGCCTTTTCTCACTCCACTTTACAGAAACTGAGATTAGAAATTGTAACAGATGGAAACTATGGGTGTGGTTTATGAAAGAAAGACAACTTGAACTCCAAACAGCTGATTCAAAGACAAAGCTTAGGTTTAGATCAGAAGATTGGCAAATAATCTGCCTCTATAAATTTTAAGCTAAACTAAAATGTTTAGCATCTATATAGATGAATTTTGGAGTTCCATGCTTTAACAGACTTTTTCCATTGATCAGCCTGCGATAGGTCCTCTTTGCAGAGGATCTGAATCTATTCCAGTTCAAACTGTTGATGGAATGCCAAGTAGAATGGTTATTTTCTTAGATGCGCTCCATTTTCACTTCTATTTTTCAGGAAATGAAGGAAATTGTCAAAAGTTTGGTATTCAAAATAGGACAAGATGATGGAGTAGGGAAAAGAACGCAGGTTTTGGAACTTGATGACCCAGTTCTGCTACTTAGTACAAATAACCTTGAGCAGGTATGTCACTTAACCTTTCCAAACCTGTTTCCTCATCTGTAAAATGAGGATAATGATATTCTTCCCTATCTACCTTGCACCGTTGCTCTGACTAGTGCATGATATAATGTGCAACCTTTAACATCATCTGTGGATATGAGTTACCCCTGCTGCTGCTGCTACTACTGTTACTACTGCCATTGTGGCTACTACTGCTACAATAATACTGTGCATACAACTATTGCTGCTTGGGTGTGAAGGTGACTAGGGACAGTAGGCACTGGTTCTCTTTGATTCCACATGGTCTTTTCTGGAAAGATGGCTTTGCTTGTGAGGCAGGGAGAGTGCTGGGTGTAGTTCGGAAGACCATTTTCTAGTCTTCTCCTGGGAGAAGGCCTCTTATTTCTTACATTGTGAAATGAGGGGCATTGTGCTACCCAGTGGTTTTCAAGCTGCTTTTCTTCAGAACCCGAGGTATCTGCTTCCATCTCATGAGTTCTATTATTATATGATTTTATGTAGTTGTTCCATGTAAAATTGTGTTTAAAAAAAGAAAAAAGTTCCAATATTTTAAAGGTTTATAAATCACTGGATTAGAGACTCCCTAAAGTCCCTGTAAACTACAAAATCCTTCCATTTTCGTTATTCCATGAATTATTCTGACCCCCATTCCCTGACTCAAAGAACGGTGGTTACCTAACTCCCAACTGGATCACCAGAGCCAAAGAGAACAAACTGCCTAAGCAATTAATTGTTTCACATGTGTGTAAGTGCCAGCTTCCAGCGTGTGGCCTGGCCCTTCCCTTTGTGGACAATGGCAGGCTCAAAGTCCATATGACAATACTTTTTATGCCAGACCTCGGGTCTATTGCTTAAAATGGGGCCTGAGACTCCCCACACTTCTTAAGAGAAATAACAGAGACTGACAGATAAGTGATCATCCATCATTTTTAACTAAGGTATTTTAAAGGCCTGTTTCCCCTTCCAAGAATACAGGTATTAAAGGTGAAGAACATGTCATAGCTACAAATACCCTGTTTAAGTCTCTGTATAAAATCCCATTTGATTATTCTTTTGATGTAAATGTCTTGATAAACCAATTAGGGAGAAACTTATGTTCCAAAAAATGGGAAGAGAAGTTGCGGCTGGATGCTACCATAGGGCCAGTCTCTGCCTCAGCAAAGGCACTAAAAGGTATTGGATAATTTCCCCCTTCACCTCCCTTTGCTGGAAAGTCCTCAGGTTGTTCCTCCAAGGGATGCACCATAGGCTGTGCTCAAAGCCCCACTTCCAGATAAGCCACCCCACTGCAGCTTAAGTTCAAAACTGCTCTGTCCATTGAAGACTTCCTCACCCAGAATGGGTGACAACTTAATATGGCTTGGCTAAGGGAATTAGGGGAAAGTGGCACCCTTTGACTGGACTCTGTCTCTTGATTCCTATAATTTTTATCTCACTGTGATAAAAAGAATCAAAGAACTATCTAAGCCAGAGAGAAGCATCCCTAATTTTCACAGGCTTCTCAAGCAACATTTTTGAAACCTGACCCCAGCAAGCCCAAGTTCCTGATTTGTGTTCTGCAAATTTTCACAAAGGATATAGAAGTCTTTCCACTCTGATTTCCATTTGTAGTAAAGAAGGAAGTACTTCTCTGTTTGCAGCCAGGCAGATTAATCTGCCCCTGTCATAAAGGTCCCATTGAATGTTTGAGGTGATGGATATCCCAATTACCCTGATTTGTTCCTTATGCATTATATACATGTATCAAAATATCACATGTCCCTCAAAATATGTATAACTATGATGTATCAATAAAAAAATTAAAAGGGTCTCATTTTCCCACAGTAGAGTAAAACCTTTGCTAGCAAGATAACCGAATAAATGGTGGTTGGAGAGTTGTGACAGGTACTACACACGGTTACTTATTCCTTACGCTTCAGAATTCAATAATTATTTTTTGGAACAATTAACTTATAGAACATAATTGTATTAGATACATGCTATTGTTAGTACTTGGGAGTTACAGATGTCTATCCAGGAACATATAAATAAGGAAAAAAAGAATTCCTCCTGAGAGTTAAGCAGTAAAGTCAACATCTACAGGGTCAGAGCACAGATGACCTGGGAGGGAGTAATCAGAGGAGGGAGTAATCAGATATAAACGCAGAAAAAGAAGAGAATCGTGGCAATAACCTTGGCACATCAAGTACCATCCGGGACAGAGGGAACCTCACCCTGGTAACGCTGTGCCGTAGCCAAGATGGGGATGTCTGGCCACATCGTCTAGCCTGCCAGCAGTCCCACAGCTTCTGCTAGGGGCTCACCTTCCCATGGGGCTCTAGGCTTGAGGAGAGAGCTACCTGGGCAGCCAGACTCAAGGATTTTGGTCTGAATAAAAATAATATTTCTCATTATAAGTAAATAAATGAACACTCAGGTTTTATATATGAGTCTCCTGAGCTTGGCTTTCATGAGTCTATCAGTGAGAGATGAGTTGTTCTTGGGTGTTCTGACAATAGGTTCCAGAGGCCATCAGAAATGCAGACCACATGCCCTTATTAACCATGGACCCAGTTTCTTGTTACCTCGTGTCCATCGGAATAAATGCTCCCAGGAAATGCATGTTGCCTTGCGAGACCTCGTGAGAGACAACTTGCTGAGCCCTCCCCAGTTGGGCACATGGTTCTATATGTTCAGACTGTGGCACCCTTTCCTCTAGTCAGAATTCTCCACCTGTCACAGGCAAGGCAAGTGCACATACAGGGGGATAAGTCAGATCCATCTCTCTCTTTTCCACCATTTGACCACAGCAGGCAAAAGAACTGCTTGAGTCCTCAAGTCGACAGTTTAACATCTTCAGCTTTGTTATTTTTCATGCTTGGGCCTTGAACAATGAGTCTAGGCTTGAGTTTAGCCTTTTTTCCTTCATTTCTTTCAGAGTTTTATTGAGTTTTAATTGGCATACAATAACAGCACATGTTTAAAGCATGTGATTTGGTAAATTTTGACATATTTGTATACCCATGATACCATCACCATAATCAAGATAATAAATGTATCTATTACCCCCAAAAGTTTCCTTTTGCCTCTTCCTTATTCCTACCTACCCTGCTCCTGAGGGACCATTCACTGGCTTTTTGTCCCTATTGTGTTTTAAACCAAGCTCTTTTCTTATATTTTTGCACTGGTAACTGAGTACCACTTTTTGCCTCCCTGAACCTTTCTTAATCCAGTTGCCTAAATTGACTTTTTTAGCTTTATTAGAGACTGGTGTCTGCATTTCACTTCATGCTGCAAGAATCCTTGTTAATAATAACCTCCTTGTCTGGATCGTGTTTTATTGTTTGCTGCTAGAATCACTGTATTTCACATATCTGCTGGGCTGTCCACCCATGTACCCTGCTGCACCCCTGACACCAACCCACCACCAGCTTGTTTCCAACTTTTGTTGGCTGCCAGGCTCTGCATGGCAAATAAGTTGGTACTGCTGCTGCTCCACTGTTTGCAGTTGATAATGTCTGATGTCTCCCTGGATGCATTTTTCCCCTTGCCTGAACAGTTGCCTGAAGCCACTGGCTTAACCAGTTGTGAGCTTTTGGTCCTCTTGGAATAAATCCATCCCATCACCAGTTGACCCCAGTACTACCAGGAAAGCATGTAATGCTGAAGCTAAACCAAAGTTATTTTGATAATTTCTCAATTCCAAAAGCTCCTTAGAATCACAGGGTATGTCAGTGGCACCATTATGAGTGCCATTGGCCTATAGGTAGGTTGAATTGACTTACTGGGTAATAGAGAAGTCTGGGTTTTAGAAAAAAAGAACAAATTGCAAGAGTGACTAGATCCCAGCTAATGAGAGGAGTCAAGGGAAGAAGGTTATTGCAGGAGCTATGGGCCTATTTTCAGGCGCGTTACCACAGCTTTCCCTTCATTTAGTCTTTGAATACTGAGATTTTTCTTTAGCTGGAGAAGCCCAAAGGGCACAAGGTAATTACAGCTTCTCCACTTCTGCCTTAACCAGCATCAGAGTGAGAAATTAAACAAAAAGAAATTTAATTCAGTTCTCCAACAGTTATTGAGTTACCACTGAGGGCAGACTCTGAGTTACTTGGTGGGGAGACTTAACTGACTGAGGCCCTTTCTGCTGTCAAGTTGCTTGCAGCTTAGTGGATGGGAAGGTAAAGTTCTGTTCTCATATCAGAACTCACCTTGCTGACTCTTCCTTGTTAGAATAGTTTTTATACTTCTTTTGAGAGCCCAGACTCTGGACTCTATGTACTTAGGGGGCTTTTCATGCCTTAGCTAATCTCCCAGATTCAACCTTAGGCCTATCTCCAATAAGGTATCTGCTTGATCGTTCTAGCTCTGGCAACTCCCCTGGAACTTTGACGCTTGACTTACTAGTGATTGCAGGCCCGTTCTAGGTGAATTACTTAGTCAGCTCATTACATTCTGGGATGATGGTGGGAAACGCTCTGTGGTGGAGAACTAGAAATGCCTGTGGTCCATTTGCATGTTTTACCCGCTGCATTTGCATGTCCAAATTGCTCTTTGTACTCACACGAAGTGGGAGGGCTGTTTTCTTCCTGGAAGAAAGAGTCCTTCTGGAAGAGTCAAAGGATTTTTGATCTTGATAACTTTCCTTGTTTGTTTTTCTTAAAGAAATGGAATTTTGGAGGCAGGGTCAAAGCTAGTGGGGTAACTCAGGAAGCTCTACCTAGGGGGTCTCCTTTATATTTGAGGGAAAATTGCAATAAATACAAAGAAATGTCTCTATTCACTTAAATATCCTCATGCCCATGGTTTATAGCTAGTTAGTGACTTTATCATTCATTTGTTTACTAGTACATTCATTTGTAATTCTGACCAATGCTGTATACAGATACTTTGAGCTGTCTCAGAATTCTTAGTGTACTCCCCAAACAAAATTAATTTAAATTGATATATTTTATAAACACAAGCCATATAGCTATGTAAGAAAAACATATGTCTTGAGCCTTCAAAAATGATGGAGAGTATCAATTGTAGAGTATGGTAACAATATCTGCTCTATATCTACCTGAGGCATCCAAGGTGTGCAGGCCTTTCAAGGCCAGTTAGCTTTGCACAAAGTAAATCTCTGTAATCTGGTAAGTTATGAAACTCCTATCCTTAGCCAGACCCCTTTTTTTTGCCGTTCTGTGATGGAGTTGATGTTATTTGTGTGTGTTTTATGTGCATGTTTTTTGGGGAGGTGAGTAGAGAATACAAAGGAAAAAAGTTATTAATAGTCCAACTCCTCCCCACAGCTGGTAATGGTGAGTCCGTGCATGGTCATTAAGTACAAGCAAATGAAATCTGATCTCTTTAATCTTTCTTGCAATTAAATTACTTCTCTTCCTTTCGTTTCTTCCCTTGAATGGAATTTAGAGAGATTGAATGACAGTGATGCTAACTGGCACCCAGTTTCTCTAAACAGTGTATTAACTTGTGCTTAGAATATGAAATAAAGATAAAAATGATATAATCATCTGCATACATTCATTTAGGCATAAATCATTAGATTGTTTCATTTATTTATTCATTCAGTATCTATTTATTGAGCAGGTGTTTATGATAGACATTGTAATGATTAGGGACATAAAGGTAAGTGTGGCAAGGTCTCTTATTCCATAGACTGGGTTCAGTATTTATTGACAAAATCATTGTTTCCCAAAGTGTGCTCTGTGGAACACTAGCCTGGAGGTGCTCTGGAAAAATAAGAATAAAAAAGAGATTCCCAGTCAAAGTGTTTGGAAAATAGTAGCTATCACCCTTCTTGTCTGAGGATTCACAAAGCACAGTCATGTATTTAAGGCTCTGAAAAATCTTCCTGAACTTTGTTTAATCCAGCATTTCCAAAGCTTCTTTAATCAGGATACCCTTTTTCAAAGTAAACTTATTAACTCACATGGAACACATGTCAGGGAACACTGGACTAAATGAAAATGAAAATCAATGTCTGGAAGACATCGACTGGTTTAAACAAGCCATGGAAACCTTCACTTCCTTCCCTGACTGCATGGCTAAGGCCTGGTCCCTCAGAGGCCTCATTATTGTGACTTTTAGACTTAGTGTAGAAGAAAAATTTTGGCTCAGCAACATTAGTAATATTGGAATTATATATATGATATATATGTAACATATATAACATACATACATGCATGCACATGTATAATTTGTAAAGTGAAACAATAGTAGTCAAAAGAATGCATCTTAAAATTGCCTGTTCTTTCCCCTAAATGTAGTTCTTATGGAATCATAAATGCTTCAAGCAAAATCTAGGTGCATTTCCATCCCAAGTCACTTGGACAATTTTTATATTATTAACCACATGAGTAGAATTTAATGGGAATGGCTGAAATAAAATTTGCCCTCATACTACCTTTGATTGTCAGTTTCCATTTCCTGAACAGGATTGATGGGGGTTCCACTCAGTATCCCTCTCAAATCTTTGAGGAATCCTTCTATATTTAAGAAATATACATCAAGGTTAATTGAAGAAAAATGAGAGAAAATGTGGTTTTATGTTGCTCTGATGAATCTGTGGCTAGGCAATAATTGCAAAACAATACATAGGTGAAAAATAGAAGCTGACAACTCAAAGGAGCAAATGTTGATTGTTTGGGATTACATTACTGCACAGAACAACTCAGCTCCCTGTCTATTGCATGCTTCCTGGGGAAAAGCCTGGGAACCAGGTGCATATTTCAGTATCTATTATTTTAGTTATACAGGTGGTTCATTGAACAGGACTTTTATTTTTGGCTCCCAAAGTTGGCTTCATTTTCTTAGCAGTGTGACTTAAGTTTCTCTCATGTAGAGTCCTCGTTTCAAGCTCCATGAGATTTTTCCTTTTTTTCTCCTTCCTTCTGGATATTGTTGCCACTGTCAAATGGGAAATACATAGAAATAGGAGATTAAAAATGTAAATTTTATAAACAGAAATCAAAGGTCCTAAATCCTTAGCAAAGAAAAGCCAACATAAGTAAGAACATTAAAAAACATACATAAATAGTGCTTCCAGGCTGAATATGTTAAATAATTCAACAGTTAAGTCATAAGCGTTCTTAAACTTAAGTATAAAAATGCCCTTGACAATATTTCACAGCCGTGCATTTCTTTAAAATATTTAGCATTCTCATTAAAGAGAATGACTTTAGTTTATATATTAGTTACACTCCTGCTTGTTAATATGAAGGAATTTAGGAGGAAAAAGCATTCTTATGTATATAAGCAAAAGGCAATTTACATACAAAGTTGGACAACTATTCACTTTTTATTTATTTCTGGATCATCAGCATCTACATATAGCTATACAGCATTTGAACAAATTTGTTCCTTAATGTGCAATATTAATATTCTGTGCCCCAAAGTGCCATTTGCTAATGCCATTGTGAAGACAGGTTCCTTCAAAGCTACACGGAAGTCCCTGCTTTAGAGAGACTTAATGAACCTTACATTTTTTGGAATACTGCACAGTGTAATGCCTATTACATATTCATTGCCAGAATGGAAGATTTCCTTTAACTCTGCGATTCCTGGTCTAGTTCTCTGTAAAACATTGTCAAAAGTCACCAGAGACTTTCGTGGAAAATTGTGACTCTTGATAGCAGAATGTAATGGGGAGGTTTAGAGTAGAGAAGCCAGGAGTCTATCGCCCCGCAGGGAGACGTTCTGACAGACAAATGGATGGATAATACAATTTTTGACATAATGGGATGAAAAAGTTTATGCCAGAAAGAACTGAATTAAAGTTATTACTTTAAAAGAAAGTCTGAAGTTTGAAATCATCAGAATTTCCAATGTGTGCTTCATTTTACTGCTTATATGCAGAAGAGATTTTAAAACAGAGATGCCGCCAAGTGATTTATAGAGTTACTAACAAGGCCGCCATAAAATTTTAGTTACCTCTTTGGAAATATCCACAACAATAAACACAATGCTCCTTTCTTTATCTCTCATATTTTTAATAAAGAAAATCTGGCATTGTTCTCTTATATTTCTACTTTCTCATTACAAAAAACAGAGGGCTAATTTTCAGAGGTGGGGGATAAAAGGTATCATGGGGCAGACTTTTACCCTTGTTGAAAAGTTCTTTGTGATGGCATAACAGGCTTGGAGATCAGCAGTAACAATTGGGCAGCAGGTCTCTCTTGAAGTGGTGAGGACTGATTTGGAAGAGTCACCATCCGTCTCTTAGGGCCGGCACCACGGACTAGCCCAAAATACCACCCCTTTTCCCCAGCGTACACCCCATTTAATCCACTCAACTTGGATGTTTGGCAGCATAATGCTGCCTTCATTCTCCTGACTTTTTCCATTTTATTTCAGATCACACAATCTCATAGCTGGTTTCCGTACCTCGTTACCTCGTTCACATTTAAATTAGTTGATACCAGTATTTCACCAAGCACAGGACTTTGTGTGCCTACCCCTGTTACTTGTCTTGTTCCTTTGCATGGATTATATTCATTAATGTCTGTCCCCCTTTCTGCATGATCCCCAGAGGACCACTCCATGTCTTTTCATCTTTCTGTTTAGGTGCTAAACTGGCTGGGACTAAGGTGAGGTGAATGAGGTGCCCAGGGTGCAAAATTCAAGGAGACATGCTTAAGGTTTGTGTGAGTGTCTCTTTAACTACTCACCCTAGGGGCCTTGTTTCCTCCCCCACTCTTGGCCTTGGCATTAGCACAGTGCCTGGCACACAACAGGAGCTCAGTATACACTTGGCAAATGTCAAAATGCCCTAATAAATGAGTAAAATGTACATCATATTGTCTATGGTTGGAATAGATACCTTAATAAAATTGTTTTCTTACCCTTAGCATTTTTGAAGGTAGCCAAATTATCACTGTATCTTATCTACCAGAAATTGGTTTCATTTAATTACATAGGAAAAGGGAACACCTGGACCTAGTGAGGAGGTGTATCTCCAAAAGTGCTAAGGAGATTTGCCACTCCAAGGATCCAACTGGTAAAATTTTCATAATCGAAAGCTTATTTCTAAGTGATGCTAAATAATGGTATAAAAAATCATGTAATTCACTAAAATGTAATATTTGTAATTATAAACATCAAAAGAAAACAGGAAAGGAGAAAAGGAGAAAAAAGGAAAAAACAGACAGGAAATAAGAGGAGAAACGAAAAACGCTCTGTTACTTCATCGCCTTCCATTAATTTGGTCCGCGAATTGGCTTATCTGTATGCAGAGATAATCCAGCGGTGTGTGTATTAGCAAGGAATGTTTGGACAGCTCAGTGACTGGAAAGCACTGGTGTAGACTCCCAATGCCCACCATTAATGGAGAAGGAAGGAAAATACAGACCCTGAGAAACTAGCGCTATTAAAATACAATCATGTGCCTTAGAAAGATGTTTCAGTCAATGACAGACCTCATATACAACACGTGGTAAGAGCCACAGGCTGTACCATATAGCCCAGGTGTGTAATAGCCTATACCACCTAGGAGCTCTGTGACGTTCACACAATGATGAAATTGCCTGATAACCCATTTCTTAGAAGGTATCCTTGTTGTTAAGAGAGGCTTGATTGTGAAATGGAACATTCATAATGTATACATAGATCAAAACATCACATTGTACGCCCTAAATATATACATGTCAGTTATATTTTAATAAAGCTTGGGGAAAACAAAACAAAATAATATATAACAGAAAATGGTAGCGTGATATTTTATTTTATTTTTTTTTTACATTATTCCGCTCAAAACAAAAACAAAGTCAACATGCACTTTGGAGAACTAAACTCCAGTTTTTCAACATTAGGATCACCTGCCAACTTTTATTCGTAGGTCTCAGAGGGATGTTAGTTTTTATTGTGACAGTGATATTTAAGAAAAATATGTTTTTATATTATAACCAGAAATACCTGCTTGGAGATAAGATGGTAATGTTGGTAATGATATATATCTGTCAAATTCCTATAGTGTGTTATAAAATGCATTCTCTAATGTTGTCCCATTTGTTTCCCATAGGAATCCTATGGCATGCAGGTATTAGAACCCCCAGTATATCAAAAAGGAAACTGAGGTTCAGAGAAGCCCAGCAATTTGATTGAGGTCAGCTGGTAAGTAAATGCATGTGCACAACCACTCAGTCCTCAAACCAAATGGAAAGAAAATTTTTTCCATGCTATCATTTAAATGTATCAAAAATCACGTCACACAATTGAAACCATCATTGAGTTATTCTTTAAAGCATGCCAAGAGCTATAGGCCTGGCTTATGATATTTTAATGTCATGTGTTTGCATTAACTCATCATATCCATTAAAAATACTTTTGGGGGTTATTTGATGCTTGCTGGGTGCCTTCCTGGTTTTAAAAGGACACAGCTTGTATGAATAGAATCCATATCAATATTTGAGATGCCTGAAGAACAGACAACCGAACCTGAGCTTTTTTTGTATGGAAAATAACACCATGCTCTCCTAATTATGACAAGCACAAAAGTCACTGTTTTTATTCAATGCCCTGGAGCCTCACAAAGGAATAGACTGGACAAGCCAGCAGGCACCAGTGAGAAGCACTGAGCATCTCCTAGGGCTCCAGAACAGGTTGGCACATTGCTCAGCAGTGCATCAGGTAGATTTGGATGGTGCTTATTGGGAAATAATCCAATAATGACCTGCCAAAGCCCTTACACAAAAGCACTTGTGCCCAGTGTCAATCATTCACCCTCTGACAGTCCAATGAACATCCTCTCTGGGATGGCTTTTAGCCATGCCAGCACCCCAATGCAGCAAACAAAGCTGCAAAACTTGAGAGAGAGAGGCATGACCATGCTACTGTGAAGCATCAAAAGGAAGTAGCACCATGGGCAGGAGGTTGCCAGGTGTTTCTTAGCAATACAATACGGGCAGGCCCAGGGCTGTCATGACTGCTCACAAAGCAGCTGACATCTACCACCCACACCAAAAAGACATCATTTGGAGACCTAAGAACCTGCCACAGAAGCAGAGAATGGGATGCCGGGGAGTCGGGGGGAGCTCTTGGATTCTAGGAGAGAAAAAAATTAGGTGGTCCACGGCACTCCAGTAAACTCCTCTCTTTTTCTCTCTTTCTAACTCTCTCTCCCTGTCTCTCAGCTACGTACATATTCAAGTGTGTATGAGTAGAAAAACATACAATATAGAAATACAAGTTGCATCTATCCAATGCCAAGCATCTATATGGTTAAACGCTTTTAGATTTCATGTGCTGTGATTGGAAAAAACTAAGTACATTTGGGTTGGCTTTTCAGGTAGTCATATACTGCCAACGAGGAGCATCATAACCTGCAGAAGTCAGACCATTTATTTAATGATTGGTTTCCATATGTGGGCATTATGTTGGCAACATGCAGAGCTATATAGGAATTGGTTGCTGGGCTTCTCTTTTTCCTGACGATCATGAGAAGTTTAAATTTTATTCAAAAGAGGAGTTTGGAATGCTTCAGACGTAGTAAAGTATTGCTTTGCTTAAGAATAGCACCACCTCAAATGCCAAACTACATCTGCATGTTGGGTTTTAGGACTCCCTTAAAAGAATGAAGTCCATCATACTACTACAGGTGGTTTATGAGAGAGGCACACTGACAGACCACGTAAAGAGAGACACCAGTGACCCAACTCCACAGCAAGAGAGAAAGTGAATCTGAACATGACCCTGGAGAACCATATTTGGAATTTAGCACACATGTAAAGGTGGCTGTGCCCCGTGGCAAATTTCATGTGAGACCTGTTTTATCCTTTTAACTGTCTGGAAACACAATTCTACTGCCATGGTCATTTCTACATTCACAAGTCTTTTTCATTCTTGGTAGGCTTTAAGTGTTTAATTTCTCAGACTGTGAACTTGCTATGATGTTAGAGGATGAGGTTTGGTTCAGAAGAGTGCCTAGGATTATACTGATTTTGTGAAGTCAGTGGACTCAGTAGGGAAACTGAATCTTTTTCCTCAATTCTTGGAAAAGGGCAGGCTACTTGCTTCTTGGGCATGGGGTACGTGCCCATTTGCTCTCTGGGTGCTGTACAGCATGGGATGGAGTCGGAGTTGTACCCAAGAAGGAGTAGTGTCCAGATGCTGTGAGGTGCCCACTCACTCTGCCCATGCTGTGGCGTCTCCATTGGTAGAATGGGAAGACAGGAACCGTGGGCTCGCGAAAACCCTTGCCTTTCCAGTGCTCTGTCCCCTGTCCTATCTATCCGTTGAAGAAAATTTCCTCCCACGAGTCCTATTTTTTTACCTTCTATTCCATGTCCTATATTTTTTGTATGCCCTTTAATTCAGCTACACATCTGGGTCCTCTTACTGTGCATCCTGTGAGCCAGCAGGAGCGGTGTACACCTTCTGTCCCGTTTGTATAGTGGGGGACAGTAGGGCACATGATCCATAGCCTCTGGTCTTCCCAATATCTCTTAGAGCTGGCTCATAAAGAGCCAGCAGGAAATATGAAAAGGAACAATAAATAAATGGAGTCATCTCCACTGTCCTTACCAGAGGCATCATCATCCTCAGGCAATCGATTAAGGGCATGACACTCAGCTTGGCACCGCTGAAAATGTTTTTAAAAAAGCCACAGCTTCTGCCCTCTTGGGGCACAGACAACTGGCAATAGCATAATTAACACATATAGGGAAGTACAGAGGCCACAGTATTTGCATAAACATCAAACAATTAACCACCCTTACTGTTAATACACAGATGAAAAGAATAGTTCAGTGGACAGGACACAGGCCAGGACTCTGGATCAGGGTGGGGTAGAGTCCAGGGTGGGGCTGGGGGGCTCACTCTGGCAGGGGCAATGCTTTGTTCTATGACCAAGGGAAATAAATCACTGAACCCTTGTGTGATTTTGTGAGATAAGGGCAATGCTAACCCCGTCTCAGAAATCAGGTGCAAGAGAGAGCTAGTAAAGATGTCAGTGACCTCGATAATATAAAAGACATTATGGCACAGTGGAAAGAGGCCCAACTGTTGTTTTGGGCACTGTACTGAGTATGAATATGACAGGTGATTTCCTACAGGAGGCTTATGCTCCAGGGAGAGGGGCAGACGCTGACACACAGGTAACTGCTGAGAAACAGAATGAAGTCAGTCTAGAGTAGGGACAGCCAAGTCCTTGCAGCCTAATTACCTGTCCCACCCTCCTCGACCTCCCTGTCTCATTACTGAGCTGCCTTCCATCCCTGGCAGTTTTTTTCTCTTGATTTCCATAACACAGCAATGCCTTGGTTTTCCTAGCTCTCTTTTGAACACTGTATTATAAGCAATTTTTTAACATGTTTACACGTTTTTAGTAATTATAATGTATGAACAGGCTAAATAATATTCTATGATGTGTATACATCATAATTTACTTAACCATTCCTAGGGGTAGATATTTAGATTGAGTCTGTTTTTACTGTCACAATTATCACTTCAGCAGGCAGACAGGTCAAGAGTATGCACCTTTCGTACGACGTCCTCTGTGTTGCCGAGGCCTGCACCTGCTCTCGCCGTGGCCTGCCTGTCACATGTGAGAACCGTGCCAGCCCCTCCCTAACTTCTTTTTATACCATTTGTCAATGGCTCATTCTCACATTGCTCTGCGTCATCTTTCAAAACTCTAACCCGTCTTCTTTCTTTTCTTCTATGATTCTCCTCATATACGGACTCAGGTGGTGTCAACACCTCAACTGAGGGCTCTCGAGTGGACACATCTGTGTCTGAACCCTCATCACTCAGCCACCCAACCAACCACTCAGCCATCTGTGCACACGTCGATCACGGGTCCTCTCCATACTCCGTTTATACACTTTTCCCAGAGATGCAATGATGAAGACACGGCCTCTACCCTTACAGCATAAATAGATTAGTGGAGATAAGGGAGAAGGTAGATAAACAAACCCCCGATTAAATAGAATCTACACAAAGTAGATGAGAATTCCCACATCGATGTGGAAAGGGAGGTGCTAGGGACAGTTCCTCCCAGAGCAGGGGACATCCATGGTGAGTTGTGGAGGATGTGTGCATGTGTCAGCCAGGTTAAGAAAGATAACAAAGAGTCTTTTAGTCTGAGAAGTAGCAAGAGAAAAGGAAAGGATGGGAAAGGAAATAAAGGGACCGCAAGCAGGTCAGTAAGCTATATTGTGTATGTGTGCATGCATGGTCCAGATCAAAATGGTTTCTCATACATGTGTGGAAAACCGTTTTGATCTGGAAAGGAACAAGGCCATGGATTTCTTGTTTATCGCACTAAAGTTTGAACTTTCTCCTAATGGTAGGGGAGTACCACTGGAGGATCTAAAGCAGGAGGTGGCATGGCCAGCTTTGTTGTGGAGGGAGTCTATTCTTCCCACAGAGTGGAGAATGAGGTGCAGCAGGGCAGGATGGAGGCAGGGAGAGGACTGATGTGCCTGATGGCATTGGTGATGAGGACGTGAGCCAAATCAGTGACAGCGAGGATGCAGAAAGGTGAGGAGATACCAAAGCTATCAAGGAAGTAGAATTGGTGGAAGAATTGATCGACTATTTGGGAAGACAAGAAGGTTGGTGAGGGATGAGCAGGAGGCATCAAGGACTCCCAGGTGTTTGGGTAGCTAAACTTGCATGTAGCATCAGTATAGATCAGACCAGTTGACATCATCCAAGGAGAGTTGGTTAACCATGGAGAGCGGAAGGTCAAGGACAAAACCCCGAGGACCACTCATATTTACATGGCAGGCCTTCCTCACAGAGGGTGCTGGATTTACAAGGGCTCAACACTAAAAGCTCTTGTCTTTAATTCAAGGCTGTCCTGGTGGAGAGAGCGTAAAACTTCCCAATAACATACAACTGCAATTATCTAAAATAAATAATACTGTAACAATTGTTACAAATTCTTGACCTTTGTATATGCCAATAGTGTTGTCAAGTAGGTTTTATTATTCTTTTATTGATGATAATGAGAAAGGTTAATTAACTTTTTCAAGTTTGTGTAGCTGGTAAGTGGGGGGATTCAAATTTGCCCCAGCTCTGTCTGATGCCAATGTCAGGCTCCCTCAACTGTGCCACTGCCTCAGTCTGACGCTTCGACATTGCCGCTCTGATCCTTCATGCCTGTCCTGCTCTCTCTAATGTTTTCCTGCTCTGCTTCTGTCCATTCTCCTCCAGGCTTCCTCCATGAAGCCACACGTCTCTCCTAAAACATTCTCCCTGACTCACTTTATCCTCCATTTTTCGTCTCCATCAATATTTTTTAAAAATCATTTGCAATTTTTTTTTGGTCTAGATTTTGGATCAATTCAGTCAGAATATATTGGATACTGTGTGCCAGATGTAACAATAAGAGCTTTCTAATCTGTCACATTATGACCTAGATCTTGGCCATGTAGATGTGTGTAGCTCCTTGATGAAGTAAATATTTTTGTGTATCTTACCTCCTTTTAAGTCTCCATATTTTTAGCATAGAGATAATCATGGAGTTGTGTTTGATAAGTGCTCATTGTAGAGATGAATAAGAAAACAGTAATTCATCCAAGTGTTTATTAAGCACTCTTCATGTAGGAATAAATATCTCTACCTATATCTATATCTGTCTATACTTATCTAATCATTCAGCTGCATTTATTGAGAATATATTGAATTTCTGACATGCTGCCAAGAACTTCAAAAATACTCAAGATGGCTACTCTTGTCTTTAATTTAGAGGAGAAGGAAATAGGCTCAGAGAGGTTATATGACTTGCCCAAGGAAGCACAGCTACTGGTGGCAATGTTGAGATTCGATCTGGGTCTATCACATTTCAAAATCTGTACTTAGAGTGACAGAAAAAAAGGGAGAGAAGAAGGGAGCAAAAGAGGGATACAAAAAGAAAAACACCAAGGAAAGAAACTTAAATATTTAACACATGCAATTCATTATGGAGGCAGAGGTCAGGGCTCGACATGGGTTTCAAGAGGGCTGTCCAGCAGGGCTGTGGTTGTAGAGGCACAGATTTGTCTTTCATTGACTCGAGAGGGAAAGTCATGCTTCTCAGGAATGTGACTTGTTCTAGAGCATATCCCAGACCTAAAATTTAAAAAAAATCTCAGGAAGAGAAACATTGAGGAAGATAAAAATGTAACCAATGGGTAGCCAAGCTTTCTCAGAGGTGCTACAAGTGAGGCTCCCCTGATGTGGTAGAGCTGAACATCTGATAACAGCAAATGATCTGGGAAATCCAACAGTCACCAGGCTCTACTGTACAAATATATGAAAGCATCAAAGTTAACAAGTTATATAATAACACAAAATATGATAATGTCAGATGTGGAAACTGATTTACTCCAATGTTGTAGCCTTTGGGGGCTGCTAAGATCTCTGCTCACTGTTATATTAATAGGGTTGTTCACTTTTAATAGAACTAAATGTTCTACACTTTCCCTGACATTCAGTTTCTCACTGGAGCAAGTTGCACCCAACTTCCTTTTGTCAGTGCATATAGTAAAGCCATTTATGAAGCCATGCTTGGCAAATTTTTGTTTCTGTAAAGGGCCAGATAGTAAATATTTCAGGCTTTGCAGACCAGCCAGTCTCTGTTGCAGTTACTCAACCCTGCCATTGGAGTGTGAAAGTAGCCACAGACAAAACATAATAAATGAGTGTGGCTATGTTCCCATAAAACTTCACTTATGGGCATTGAAATTTGAATTTAATATAATTTTCATGTGTCCATAAATATAATTCCTTTTATTCATTTTTAAAGCCCATTCTGAAATCATGGCTATATAAGAACAGGCAGTGGGCTAAATTTGGACCCTGGACATAGGTTGCCAACCCTTCACTAGAGCACAGAAATCTTAGGATGATAGGATTCCTCTATGTACTGATGATGGCTTTCTAGAAGTAAGTGGTTAGCCAACTCCATTAGTGCCTCTGAGCTTCAACTGTTAATTGACATTATTTTTTAATTCCCAGCTATATTTTAAGGAATGAACCTAAAGAATTTTAAAGTCATTATGTGGGTGAGGGACTGTTAAAAATAAATCCTTCAGGTTTCAGAGTGGTAGAGAGGGAATATAAGGTGTTAAGAAACCTAGGAGTTTTCAGGCAAGTGGTTCAAAAGGTGTCAGGGTGGGCCACAAGTTGCCGCTAAAGGTCATTGGCACCACTCTGTGTCTTCTCTTTATACACTTTATGCCGCTCATAAAATAAAGTTAAAGCAGTTTAATTTAACAGTCCAATTAGTAATGGGTTTTTCATTTTATCTTTTTAACTATATATGATACAAAAATGAGGTCTGGATTTGACTCAGGCCAGGAAGGGATATTTATACATTAGTAGTTAAAAATTAGGGCTGACAGCAGAGTCTAGGTGGAAGGTAATCTATTTCTGTTTGATTGCTAAAGAATTGATAGGCATGGGGAGATACAGCCGTATCTTTTCCCCAAAGACAACATCCAGGAGCTGGGGTGCTCTTTAAATCTCACTTCAATCATTACACATTTCCCTCCTTTCTTTTTTTTTTCTTCTACTTCTTTTATTTTTATTTATTTTTTTAATTCTAGAATATTATGGGGTACAAACGTGGCGGTTACATACATTGTCTGTGTGCCAACTGAGTCATAGCTACAAACGTGCTCTTCTCCCACCAGTGCGTACCGCACTCATTAGGTGTGAATTTACCTTCCCTTCCTTCCCCCTCCCTCCTGCCCGACACCCGGTACTTGCTACTTGCATATGTGCACATAAGTGTTGGTCAGTCAGTACCAATGATTGATCAATGTGTGTTGATCAATGAGTACATGTGGTGCTTGTTTTTCCATTCTTGAGATACTTCACTTAAAAGAATGGGCTCTAGCAAGCACCATCCAGGATCATACAAGAGGTGGTAGTTCACCATTGTTTTTTGTGGGTGAGTAGTACTCCTCGCAGGCCTCTGAATGAGGGGTACCACATTTTATTAATCCTTTCTTTGTGTGTGGCCAAAACAATGGATGAAGCCCCTGTTATGTAGCATCTAGCTTTAGAGGGAGCGGAGTTTATGTGTCCCAGCTAATATTTGTTCTTCTTTGTGACAGGGTTTCCGTGGGCTAAGTGTGGGCTTCCTTTCTTATCTTTCCCTTTTGTTCCCTTACATTTGAAATAGGGAACAAAATAATTGCTCAACAGATCTTGAACTTCAACACCTTGGGATTCATTTTCTTAATTGGTTTTACACCTCTGAGCCACAGCAGGAGGGGCTAGGGTGAAGACGAAGCTTTGCATGAAGACCAGCGGCCTTGAAACTTGACCAAGGATTGGGAGAACTGTCCCCTCAGGGAGCTCAGTGAGAACGTACAGCATCGTCAGGTTAGAAGGCGAAGGATGGAAGACAAGAGGCCACGGGTAGAGTCATCATTCTCTAGTATAAGCCAAGAGAAGCGGCTACTTCTAAATTTGATTTTGTGATTTGATCTCTCTACAGTCATTTCATCCTCTTCCATGACTCTAAGTGATCAGCCACCAAATAGCAACAAACATCCCCACAGATGTAATATTCACTTGAGAAACATGCAGTTTTTCAGAGCTGAAAATAAGATTTTTAAAAATGAACAATCCTGTCAAAACACAGAGAAAGCCCCCTAACTCATTGAAAAAGAACTACCTAAAATGTCCATATTTCCATTCATTTCTATGACAAATCTGTCCTTTTGGGGGATCTCTAATTTATTTTTTAAAAAAATAAGAGGGCTACAATTTCCTGAGCTGTATTTTTTAAGGTAGTTATAACAGACACATATCTTATAATATTTTAGAAAAGACAAAAAAATCTGTCTGCTTTGGAAAGCAAGTTGTTTTCTAATGATATACATTCAACTTATATTTTGAAATGCAAAATTTTTTTTCAAAGGGGGGCTGTCTCTGTGCATGTATTTCAGGGAACATACGCAGAGTTCTGGCCGCACTGGGCCTTCTTCCAGCACCTGGGGTTTGGGAAAAGAGGGCTTCAGCCTCCAGAACAGGGGGCGTCTGAGTTCACATGTCCTGTGAGTGTTGTGAGTTCTGTGTCTGCTCCAGCTTTAAGGTGGGCTTCACTGGCTTCACTGGGAACTGCAGCTCCAGGGGCCTGGAGCTGGTCAGGATCTGAGGTCAATTGTAGGAGTTTACTTTCCCCAACCACAGAGATGCACACAGAGAAACCAATCTGGTAATTATTCTGCATCCTGTTGCCCTCCTGAATTGCTCCAGTGATGGAATGAACTTGGCCAAGGGGAATATTTACCCAAACACAGGTGGAAAAATCATGTACATAAACTGGGCAGTAGCTCCACACAGCTGATTTTCTTCTTGGGGAGGAAAGAGCGAGGAGGGGAGAAACGGGCAGAGGCAGGGAAGTGGTCCTGAAGGCGGGAAGGAGGGAAGGAGGGAAGGATTGAGGTGGCTCCTCCCAGCTCTGGCTGATTCATTTTCTTAGCTTTGGAGAAGCCATGGCTGTGTTTTTGTCATTTACATGGATGGTACCAGGCATCCTCCTGTAAATGAGCATGGCTTACAGTGGTCTTTCCTTTGCTGCAGGACTCACATGGTTCAAACACTGCAAGACTTAGGCACTAGGATGCAGATGAGGGTGTTTTCAGAGAGAGACAAAGGGAGAGGGAGAGGGAGGTGGAGAGTGTGGGGTGAGGGGGAGAGAGAGAGAGAGATTGCAGTGGTTGCATCTTCTTTGGGTTGAGGGGAATGGGCTGTGTTTCAGCCAAAAGAGAAACAAAGGATGGCTCAGAGAAAGCAGATTCACTGAAAAACCAGCCCCCTTGTTTACTCTGGGAAGGTAAAGGAACAACCACAAAAAAAATTGTAAGGGACCACTGGCACCTGTTATTGGTCATTAACAAACGACCATGTACTGCTAATCTGTGATCATAAAAAGGCCATCTGCTAATGCTCAAAGGTCATTAAGATGCCAGCCGTGTTTACTCTGTTCTTATTGGTTGGGGGTGATCATTTCCCAAAAAAAAAAAAAAAAAAAAAGGAGCTTAAATGCTTATTGTGGTGGCGCCTGTTAACTCTGCTCTAGTTGCAGGTCTGCCAGTGTTTCCATTATAAACCCCTGCTCTCAGTGCTTTAAAATACAGCCATAAAAATAACAGGTTAACCGTGTATGCATGTGTGTGTACATGTATGTACACATTGTCTTTCTTTTCATGGAAGGGGAAATTTGAAGTGTGCCAGCTTGACTCTATTCATGGTCAATGATACTCAGTTCATTTTGGGCCTTATTTTATTTAACCTGACTGACAGACCTATTTTGGATTAAAGCCAGTCTACAGTCTTTAAAAATTGTGTTCCTTGATGAAGTAAACATCTGCCCAAAGAAGAGTCATCATCCCAACTTGAGGGAGACCTTGGCTCTTCCATGCTGTCGAGAGAATTGGATCACATGTGGGTGACAAAGATTGAATCACAGTGTTGAGAATGGACCTCTGGAAGGGAAGCTACTGGATTAAAGCTCACCTCCCCTTCCCATGCTGCTCCCGTCCTCAAGAGCTAGCACATGGGTTACCCAATTTACCTTGTTTCTCTAACCTTTTCAAATAGATTTGTACATGTAGTTCTCTCTAAAGAGGACAGTGGAAAGTATTTCATTTTTTATCTTTCTTTTTGTTTTTTTCCTTCAAGATACCAGGATCTTGGCAGGGTGATATAAACATGTTGAGTGTTTAAAGGTATCAGTAATATTATAACAGTTAGCTAGAACTAAATAATCCATTATTATATGCACATACACTTGTAGATATGCTGTATATCTGTCTAGAACTCTCTAAGGAGCAGCTCTTTCTTTCTTTCTTTTATATTTTCTCATGTCCTCTTCTAGGGTTCTCCTGGGAAAGAAAAGATAAAAATAAACCTCAGTGTGTAAATTAATTGCCCAAAGGACAATTATTTACAAATATAATATAACGAAGTATATTATTCTAAAATTCCATCCGCAATCTGCCTGTTGTGGCTGGTCATGAAGGTGGCTCTTATCAGTGAGTGGCCTGAAAGACCATATGTTCTACTACTTGGCCACAGCAGCTGAGAAAGCCCTCCTCAAATATGAATTGCAGTCACACCGTGTATGTGTCAGTGTGTTTGTGCACGTGTGTGTGTCTGGGGGGAAAACAAGCAAAGATGGCCAGACCTTCAAGGTTATGTCAACCGAGACCTGTGAGCTTAAACGTGATTTTCAAAAACCCAGTTTTTAACGTCTTCTGAGATTCTTCAGTGATGGAGGCTGATTGCTGTTCAGATTTTTCCTTCTTCATTTTTGATAACTTCCCCACTTCTCCTCACATCCTGGCCTTTCATCTCTGCCAATTAACTAAGTAGTCAGACCCTTGTTTTGAAAAGTTCTGCATAGTTAGTAAGCTCTTTTTCTTCTGAGCCAAGTCAAAGTGTCCTCTGCAGGCCTCTGAATGAGGGGTCTGTCCGCTGCCCCCACCCCTGTCTGCCTGTTAGTGCAGGCCTGGGCTTAATCTCGCCCTTTCAACGAGTTGCAAGGGGGAGGGAGTTATAGAGCAGGGGGTGGGGTGGTGACCGCAGGTGGCTGAAGAAAGGGGTCTTGTTCTCGTGATGCTAAATGGCTGGTTAGCACTGCTTTTACTGTGAAATCCAGCTTCTGTCACTTCGTGGTTAATTGCTTTATTATTCTCAGATCCAGATTGGACCTGATTTAGTTCTATCAGGAGCCACGACTCTCCCTGGCATTTGGCCAAGATCCTTTCGATCCTTTGATCTGGGGTTTTATAATCACATCACCGTTTAGGTTGCAGCAGGAGGCATGGGGCTTTTGCTGCTGCTTCTACTTAGAAGTGCACAGGGTTGCTCAGGAGGTGGGTGGAGCATGACTGTGACCGGGGCAGGGGATTGAGGAATGGGGTCCTATCCCCAACTTAGTTTCTCCTTCCTGGTCTGAGGCTTTATGGATTTAATTTGCTTTCCTCTCTCCATTCAGCCTAAAATGGAGGTGGTAGCAGCCATATGGACTTGCCCCTTTACTGGGTTTTTTCCAGCCATCTCCAAGTTTTACCCTAGGTAAGGTTTTGCTTTCCTCTTTTGCCAAAGCTCTTTTATATCAGCTAGCTGTCCTTAATGTGAAACAAGTCAACAGGTAGTTCAAATGGCCTCCCCTAATTATAAGCAGAGACTGGCTGGGCCCGGCAATTGTTCTGGGATACAGACGCCAGGGCTGAAAATGCCGAGTGGGCCACAGGCTGTGTTGTTAGTGTGCCTGGTGAGGATGAGGAGCAGGAGTGACTGTGGCCTGAGTTTTTTAATAGGCAGGGCTGTAAAATGTTGGCCAGGCCCAAGTCACAGATGCACCACAGAGCTCTTTCAAGCCCTTATTCCAATGCTCCACTTGTAACTATTTTTAACCTTATTAAAAAGGAGTGAAATGCTTCAGCTTCACAAGCGCATACTCGAGTCTTGCAGTAAATTTCTTTGGTTTATAACTCCACCTTTGATTCAGAAGGCCAGCGGGCATAAGAGCGTGGATAAACATAAATCTCCTCCAGATCTGCTTGTGGGAGCCATACGCAGTTAGGGATGTGCTGGAGGCCAGCCCCGGGTCTCCAGCTGGAGCAGAGGGGAAGGCGAGGCTCCGCTCTTTGGATTTTCAGGCAGCTCAATCTTCAATTCAATCTTGCAAAGACAGAATTGGTGGCATTTGTGTAATAGAAACACAGACAAAAGTCAGAAGCATGCACCCAGGCAGGTGATGTCTGATAACTTGAGCTCCACGTGACTAGTCTCCCAGCACAAGGTCAGTGGGCCCGGGGAAACCAACTGCCGCAACGGGAAGCAGAAGTGGGGCTGGTATTATAGGACTGCGGGCTTTTTGTCTGTTTTTCCACTGCTCACATGGCAGCTCCTCTTCTATCAGTGGCAAGGGCTAAAATCTCATTTGAAATTTCTTTTAAGCTTTCTCGTTTGGAAAGTGTTTGGTAACGTTTGAAAGAAGGACTTTTTGAGGCCAGGCATAATCTTGGTCTGAGGTACCCACATGAATCTCTTCTTTGGTGGCTCTTGCTTGCCATGTTCTTTTGAGTTCAGGTCCCCACTAAGTGAAGAAGCCCTAAAGTTCAGATAGACAGTCAACAAGGAGGCCAGAGATGAGCTGAGATGATAGCAGAAGTTTCTGGTTCATAATTTGAGAAGCCATTGTGGTGTCTGTTACATGTACTTGCCAGGATCTAAGGAGGGTTGTCTAGGATAAGTAAGATTTTTGTCCTCAGGAGCTTGTCATCTTATTAGAAACACCATACCCAGTTATCTTAGAGATATGTAGGACAATACATGACTAGAGAATTAACACCACTGGAGGTCAGAGAAGAAAGTGTTTGTGATGCCAGGATAGGTCAAGAAAAGTTGGTGAGAGCGGGGCTACTAGATCTTCTGCTAATGTAGACTTTAATGGACATCCGACGTTTTTGACTGTTGATGATCACTTCCCCTATTCACTTCTGGTAATAAAATTCTTTTTCCTGTGGGAGAATCCATTCCATATAATTGATTCAACTGGGTTGACTTCACCACAGGGCTGGGTATGTGACCAAGATGTAGCCAATCAGAGTATTTCACCACTTTGGCCATATTGATTGGTCCAAGAATGGGCACCTGACCCAATCTGGCCAATCATAATTCTCATGAGACTTTCTCAACAGAGCTATAGGGAAGGCTTGTTCTTTCCTCTGGGCTTGCAGGGCTGGAAATGTGTGAGTGACAGGCTGCTAACAGCAGTCCTGCCTGGTGTGAAGAGAGCCAGTTTGGGCTGGACAGAGATAAGCTGAGCTTAGAGATAGTAAGAGAAACAGACATCATTTGGTGACATCATTTGAACTTCTGTGTCTAGCTGTGTCTAAAGCCAGTTATGTGGGCTGATGGTTTTTTTTCTTTGCTGGCTTGAGTCAAGTTCTACAACTTATAATTGGAAGAGTCTGACAAATGTGGGGTTGAGGGGTGGCAATAGAAATGTTTCAGGGATGAAGGGTGCTGGTTTCTATGTTAGTACTGGTGGCTCATAAGCAGTATAAGTAACTTTCCCTAAAATACAACAAAATAGCAACAACAGAATTTTTTGTTGCTCTTTTCTCTTGAAGACCAGTTACATGGGAATGTACAGAATCAAAGCAAGATGGAATATTTTTTGGTACTGGGCCCTCACTGCTCAGAACTTCTCCAGCCTCCCCAGAACCCTCACTATCACCACATATTCTGCTTAGCACACACTTTGAAACGTTTAACTAGTACATTCAATTCCACAAATATTTACCTAGCTCTGTGACTCAGGCACTGTGCTAGGTTTGGGAGATACACTAACGGACAAGCTAGACATGGTCTGTGCTCTCACAGAACTTATGAACTCAATAAACAGTGTAAACTTGCATTATTTAATGAGAAGAGAGTTTTTCCATGACCTTACATTGATTAAACACGCAATGACTAAGATCTCTTTTAAGACTTTGCTTATCCACTGGGCCTCAGGACATACCTGCCTCATGGCTTTTATACAAGAGATCCCTACCTCCTTGGGGTTTGTCTGCTGGTTTAGCTGTGCTTTATGTTACAACTCATTGCCTTAACTTAAGTGTTAAACTCCTAAGGGTTGGGCCATTTCTATTAAATTGCTTTGCACAATGCTGACTAAAGGCTTATGGTGAAATTAAAACAAAAGGAAAGAAATAGAAAAAAGAAAGGAAGAAATAGAAACGAAGGAATAAATCATAAATATTGACCAATTCCAACTCAATTAAGCATAACTTCCCTGTGTTCCCTTTACAACGTCCTCCTCACTTTCTGTCTTGGCCTGTAAAGTCAATAATTGTGCCATTGATGTTGTATTTTTATACTTCTAAGTAGTGATACACCCATGGTAGCAGAACAGGATAGTCCTGGGGCCATATGTAATGGAGGTTTTGGGTGCTTGTATGCCTCTACTCTCATTTGTAAGAGTAGTAGACATTCCACAAACCATGTTGTGATTTAGGGAATCTTCCTGAATCTGTGCAAGCCATTTAGAAGAGATTGGCAGCTTTGAATGCTGTGCCTGTGTGTCCCTCTGCTGGGAGGTCTGGCAGCTCTGTGAGGTGTCATACATTTGCAAGGAAATGCCTGAACTGTCTTTCTGACCCTCTTGCTATGCTGCATCCTCCCTATCTATCTCCACAGCTCCTTTGATGAAGAAGTTTGAGACAAGCAAATTCTTGTCTCAAAGTTACTCTCTGATAGTTTTCAGAAATTGGACTTCTCCTTTTAGGTCAGTGAGATTGTCCAATTGATGAAGATTCACCCAGAGCTCTCTCTGGGTAGTTCCACCATTAATTTTGCTCTGGAATCTACCACCACTTTTTCACCTGCTGGGCCTTGCCTCTCGATCATTGGAAACTGGAAGGAATAATGATGGACTTTAAAAAAGAAATGTGTGTCCAACTCTGACAGCCACATTATTAATAGAGTATTGCAGTAGAAGAAAACTCAGGAAAAGTGACTAAAGCTACCAAGGGGGCACAATATGTGGCTATATAGTGTTTTAGAAAGACTTGGTTCTGGAAAGACCAAACCAGAGAGAAGATATAATCTATAAAATGCATAAGATTATAGAAAGTAAACAGATATTATTCACCATTTATGATAGAAAGACTAGCTGCATGTTGAAATACAAAGGGACAAGTTCTAAGAAAATAAGATAAAAGATTTGCAAGTAAATAAAACACATATGAGTCTTGTTATCAAGTCATAAGCATGGCAATGATGAAGTTCAAGGAGGGTTTGAATTAACTTGCAGGTGATAGATATAAAAGACAAGTAAGTGAAACCACAGAGAGTTGGAGTCACCATCAAGCATATCCTCTACCTAAATATCCTTTCATGTCCTTGTTAAAACTGGACTCAAAACTCTGTGTAATTTTCCTGTTCTTAATTTTGCTCACACACTCATGGCCCCTTGAACATAGGCTGCTCTGTAAGAGTGAATCGATGGTGATGATCTCACAAGGAATGTTGTGAGGTTAACAAATACAATTTGTAATGTGCACTGCAAATATAAAGTGCCATAAAAATGCTAATGAATGGTAATGCGTGTCCACTCATTAGCAGGCCGGCGCAACAGGCCAAGGATAATAGAAAAAGAGACTGCCTTTTGAACACACAAAGTGCTATCCTATTCATCTGGCCTCACACATGCCACCATGGGAGGCTCCGGCTCAGTTCTCATTATTCACCCAAACAACTTCCTTTCCGTCTCTGTCTGGGTCTGCAAGCTGCTTTCTGTGTGAAGAAAGATTCCCTGAAACCTTTTGGCGCCATCAACAACAGCAGCAGCAACAAAAGTTTGGCTTGAAAAATTCATTCAAGGAATGAATAAATACAATGGAAATCTATGATTATGGATGTTTTGGAAAAGGAAGAATAAAAAGATCTGGGCTTTGTTTTGCATTTTGGTAAGAAATGATATATAGCTACGTAGTAAAACAGTTTTATTAAAAAGATCTTCTCACCCTGAATTCAAAATACGAATTGTGCCCTCTTATCATCTAGTCACTTTCGAATGAAAGTTAAAAATGCTGATACTGTGGAACTAGCCCTTGGTATTATATCTCATAGCTGATATATTTGTCTAATACTTTGGTTTTTGAAGGCCCATTACTCAGGACCAGTGCGCAGGGCTGTTCATTTTAATCCTTTCTGGTTACTGAAAACAGGAATGCCAGGACAAGCTTGTAGATAAGATTGCATCCCCTGCTTCTGTGTGTAGGTAGGTAGTGGGGTATGAACTAGATAGTGAAACTAATGGAGTTTTCATCATCCTGAGAAAAGGGTTCTGACCTCAGATTTGCAGGCTTTTATTTAGGGAGACCCTGCTGAAAAGTAGGGTTCTATGTTGGTCTGAATGAGTCCTTCCTCTTCTGGAGTGGAAAATTTTAACAGCTCAGTGAGGGTCCAGATATACATAACCAAGTGTTCAGGGACTTCAACCACCTTAGTTTTAGCAATAGAGAAGATGTAGAATTTCATTATGTTTATTCTGCCCTAATAAAAGGAATTTCTTTGTGTTGAAGTAACATATTGAGGAGCAGTCAGAAGGCTTGGGCCTCCTATGTCGCCCTGTGCTGTGAAAAATAAGGAGAATTTTGGAGTTCTTCTTCAATGGCTCCTTCTGGGCCCCATGAACAGTTCAAAAGGAGGATGGTGAAATAGCCCAGATTAAACTGTTTAACAGGGATAATACTTGTTTGGTTTACACAAAGCCGTCCAGCAATTATATTGATGCTTGACAGTGTTATCATCATTATTTATTTTGCTATAAGCTAGATTTATAGAGATCTGTAGCATTCGTAATAGTAAGCATAAGAAACATTAATAGCTTTACTAATTATACCACTACTTTACAGATATAAATAGCGATAAAAATGCCAAGTAAAGTGAACTAGTAAAACATTTTTAAGAGAATTTTAAAACCAGTTGCTGATTGACGATGTCTTTGGTGAGTCTTGGGGTTTGAATGGAGAAGAAGAGAGGCTTCTTTGAAGATTTAAGTCCTACTTTCCTGCCTGCTCATAATGCTTGCGAAGTCATTCTGCCTTAAACCAGCCATAACCAACTGAACCATGGATTTAATATGGGGCCAATGAGACATATGTTGTTTTGGATCAGAGCAAAATGAAAATCAGAGTGTGGAGAAGGAAGGCGAGGAAGAGGGAGAGGGAGAGAAGAGAAACAAAAGACCATAAATTAAGTGGGGAGAACAGAGAGAATTGAGTAACATCTTGCAACTCCCCATTTCATTCTGGTTATTGATCTTGCTCTGTGTTCTTCAGCACACATCTTGTTATAAATGAGGACACTGAGTAAAGAAAAGGAGTTAATAAATCCACTGCCTTTGCCATAACTGCCAATGGAAATCCATGAGCAGTTTAAGCGCTGGTCAAGTAAAAAGACCAAACCGGCAATGGAAGACGTGGTGGGTAAGAATAGGTAGGTAGCACACCTGGGCTGTGAGCTAAAACAGTGAGCCGCATCCTTGAATGGATCGCAACTCTTAGAATTTCTGAGGTCCTGCTGGTTGGCCTAAGTAGCAGGTAAGACCCAAGAATAACAACTCACCCTAGATCAGGGGACACCTGCTTTTGTAAATAAAGTTTTACTGGAACACAGCTGCACCCATTTGTTTAAGTATTGTCTATGGTTGCTTTTGTGCTACGTCTCAGTTATGGTTTGCAAAGTTGAAAATATTTACTATCTGGCCATTTATTTACAAAATAAATTAAAAAAGAATACTGCTCTCTGCTTTAGAGCCTTAAGTAAACTTTAACTAATTAGCTAAATAAGTTGAAGTTTTTCAGGGTTGGTCTGCACTGTGCATTTTTCTAATTATTTTTTACTGGGCTACAAACTATGCCTGCTTCACAATATTTCACTGCCTACCTCAGTGCTATCAGAGCACCAGAAGTATGAGAACAGGGTGGGACGTAAGTGTGTAAAAGAAGGTCCTTCCTTTTGTGCAAAACAAGAAGTGTGGCCCTTCAAGAAAAGGCCTTAGGTTGCATTAGATAATTCAGATTTTAAGTGTCTAATCTTAAAGCTATAACTCAGGAATGAAGGAGTATGGGTATTTTTATTTGTGGTTTGTGGTGGGTGTTATTGCATTTTTCTGTCTTCTTAGAGCAAGCTGAGAGGTTCATAGTAGGGAATAATTCACCTAAGCCAACTTGAATGAATTCCCCACTACCACCTCCCAGAAGAAATTCCTAACATGGAAATTCATTTCAGCAGGAGAGGTCTCTATTTTTGAAATGTTTTGACCTGATTTAGAGGCTAGATGTAAATAAAAAGGAGAGAGCTGTTTACTCACTCAACTTATGATAAAATATTTGGGAGCTAACAATATTTGCAAAGTAGACATTGTATTTCTGTTGCTTTCATTTCCCCCTTAACAATTCTTAGGTTTTCCATCATACCTGTTCTTACTGTTGCCTCTGTAGAATTCTATACCCTGTAAAGTCTAGCTGAAATCCTATCATTTTCTTGATTATTCCTCAACCAACTCAGCTGAGGATAGTGGAAAACCAACAGGCTTTGCAATCAGGTAGACCTAAGTCTACATCCTGGCTCAGTGGCTGAGGGGCCACGAACGAGTTACTTCTCTCCTCTGAGGTTCCATTTCTTCATTTGTAAATGGGTAACAAACTCAAGTTTCAGAGTTGTTATGAAATTAAACAGGATGAAGCATACAAAAGCTTGGCAGGTAACAGGCTTTTGAAGAATAATAAGAATTGTTTTCTTAGAAGGAACTCTTCTGTTTTGAACAGCAACAACTGCCTGTACCAATTAAGTGACACTTTCTGTATACCATCCTAAATCTGTAGTTTATCTTTTCACATACATATTTCCCCTACCTAATTGAATTTAGGGCTTTTAAGAGTAGGCACCATATCTGTGTATATAGTCAAATGTATTGTACATAATAGGTGCTTGATAAGTGTCTGGATTGATTCTGGGTCTTTGATATGTTTGGATAACTATAGAGCAAGGAGATTGTGTGTATTCTGTAGGTTCACTAGATTGTCCCAAACTTACAAACTTTATCATGAGAGACTGTGTTGGAGAGGGAGTAGAGAGCACTGCCCTGCCCAGATGTCTATATTCGTGAAATGGTAGACACAGATGAGGCAGAGATAGTTCTCAAATGTAGGAGCCTGCTCACCAGGGCATGAGTCTTTGGCCTCTTCTGTGCCCACAGCCATGTGAAAACTCTCTCCCATACAATAGTGAGAGTAGATTATTGGTGGAGACAGCCTACTTAACAAACCAATTATTCCTTCAGTAGAAAAGATGGAGAGTGCTAACATTAATTTTTAAAAATTTATCATCTTTAGATTCCCTCTCTTGCCTGAGACTATATCAATATTGCAGTAGGCATTTTTTGAAATATAATTTATATACAGCAAAATTCACCCTTTTTAGGTATGCAGCTCTCTGAATTTTTACAAACTTGTGCAATGTGTATCCTTCACCACAATTAAGATAGAGAATATTTCCATCATCCCCAAAAGTTTCTCATTCTCCTTTGCAGTCAGTTTCCCTCCTTCACCCCCAGCCCCTGGAAGCCACAGATCTAATTACTGACCCTATAATTAATTTTGCCTTTTGGAGAATGTCATATAAATGAAACCACACAGTATATATTCTTGTGAGTCTGGTTCCTTTCATCTAGCAAAATGCTTTTAAATTTCATATGTATTGTTTTGTATAAAAGTAGTCATTCTTTTTTGTTATTGAGGAGTATGGCATTATATGAATATATTGTTATTTGTTTGTCTGTTTACTAGGTAATGGACTCTTGTGTGGTTTCTGGCTTTTAGTGATTATAAATGAAAGTGCTTTAATTATTTGTGCACAAGTTTGTGTGTGCTCATGTATGAAGACATGGGATTCCCTTGGGTGTGTAATTGCTGGGTCATATGTAAGTGTACATATAACTTTATAAGAAACTGAAATATTATATTCCAAAGCAGTTTTACCATGTTGCATTTCTGTCAGGAATGTATGAGAGTTCCAGTTGCTTCTCATCTTTGGAAGCATTTTGTATTGTCAATTTTCTTTTAATTTGAGCAATTCTAATAAGTATGTTGTGGTATCTCGTAGTTTTAATTTGCATTTCCCTAATGATTAATCATGTTGAAAAATATTTCATGTTTGTGTCTTTTCATCCATATCTTTTCTTTGGTGATGCCTGTTTAAATCTTCTGCCCATTTTTTGGGTGGGAGGGGAATGTTGTTCATGTTTGCAATAGGCATTTTTAATTGTATCATATTTTTGCTAGTCAACACCCACTATTTCTTCTCATGAAACTCTAGTGAGTCAATCAATCCTCCATCACCTTAGAATATTTCTTTGAGCACCTCATAAGTATAAACTTTATTAGAGGCAAGAAAGATAGACAAGACAAATTACCTCATTGTCCAGAGTGAGTGAGTAACTTATCAAGATGGTTTTCTTTCAGAGTAGTGGTAAGAATAGCTCCTTATCTATTCTCTTCCCATCTCTCGCCTCAACTCCTTACTCACTCCTCCGCAGGCTCACCCCCTTTCTTGCTGATGGGGCACATGCCAAAGATGCTCTTGCTCAGGGCCTTTGACCTAGGGCTCATTTTACCTGGAAAATTCTTCCTCCAAAAAGTTGCATAGCTTTTACATGGCTACCTCCTTCACTTCGTTCAGGTCTCTGGTACAACATGACCTTATTGGGTAGGCCTTCCCTGAGCAGCCTGTGTAAAATACAACCACATCCTTCTACCTGATATTTCTTGTAGCATTTATCACAACTTGGTATACTATATTTTATTCACTTCTTTGTTTACTATCTCCTCCCACTGAAATGTAAGTTCCATGAAAGCAGAAATTTGACCTGTTTGTTTCTCCACTAGATTCCACAGTCTGGAAAAATATCCAGGATATAGCAGACATTCAATAAATTGTGGGCAGAATTAATAAATCTTGATGAGAGAGGTAAGTGAGCAAAATGTTAAATAGCTATCAGAGTTTTTAGATAGGCCTGCATGTCATACCAGATCTGGCCTGCTCCCAGCACTTTAAAGAAAAGTTTAGTAAGCTATATCACATTTGACCCATGTGAATTCCTAAACCAAGCTTGGCCTAAACCTGTGTGACATTTCTAAACAGATGGGATGGTCCTTTAAAAACCAGCTCCAAGATGGCAGCGAACAGAGGTGGCAATGACTGCCTTTGTTTGAGACCCACTGCCGGATTTCTCTGTCTCTGGCTGGGTTATTGATACAACAAAGCAGAAACAAGCTTCCCGAGTCTGTGGATTCTCCCTGGGGTGCAATTTGTGAGTAGACTTAGACTCTTCTCAGGACTTCCTTGTGCTTTATTTTAGACTCTTCTAAGCTTTTGTTTTATTTGTTGTTGTTGCCCTTGCATTCTCATGTTGCACACATGACAGGATGTTTCATTGCTTGCTTTTCTGTAGGTTCTTCTGAATAGACTGGAGTCATGGGCAAGGGTGATTCCCCATCATGCAGTGAGTGGGTTGTTCTTGAGTTAAAGGTCTCCAGGTTTGGGACCTTTAAGAAGTCACTCATCTTTGGTGGAGCTTAGATCATAATGGAGTCAAGGGTGGCTTCTTCACAGTTCTTCACACTTCTCAGTGTTCCTACTCATAAATAGTTTCCCATACCTGGTTCAGATCTGGAGACCCTCCTGAATGTGGATATGGTAGAACCTACTCTAGACTGGGGCTAGCTGGGGAGAACAGAGAAATTCCTAGAAAAAATAACCAACTAACCAAGCAATCAAATGAACAAAAAAATCCACCAAACATTTACCAATAAAAGGTTGCTTTTGAAATCAAGAATATTTTATGGTTACCAAAAAATTGGGGGAAAAAATGTTTCTAGAAATATACTGTTTCTTTTTTTTTATTTTAAATAGATATTCAGATTTTTCAATACATTTTTAGCTCAAAAATTATTGGAAGAAAATGACAATCTAACCTACACTAATAAAACACAAAACAGTATTTGGGCCTTTTTATTGTCAAGGCTTCACAAATGGGAGCAGGTGTTGTAAGAGCAAAGGGACACTGCTTATAGCTTTTCCCTTAGACTGAGTTCCTTTATAAAGTGTACCCTTGCAGATTCTGATTTTCAGAAATCTTCTAAGGTGAGCATGTTTCAGAACTGATCTTTACCTCCTCAGTGATCTTAAGCAAAATTATGAAAATCTTCCCAAATCCTGATTTTATAACACCAAGAAATAGTGACAGTGATGCTTCAGGAGGTTAATGATGGTCTAATTATCTTGCACCAATAAGGAAAAGGAGTCAGCCTTTTGGCAAGATTATGTCAGAACTAGTCAGATAATATAGATATTTCTACTTCCACACATTTTCTAAAGGGGAATGTTGCTGCTTTAATTAAATGTTATATGAATACATTTCAAGTAGATCCAAACACAGGGCAAACTCTGTTTCAGAACTGCTGTTCCTGCATTTAAAATGTATTTGAAATGTAACTTTAAAAAAAACCAGATAATGGGAAAGAAAAACTAAAATAACTGGAAACAAGCAGAATATAGTAGCTCATCATTACACTAATATATCAAACAATGTGATCTTAGCTTAATTATCCCCTTTGAGAGTTGAGAAAACTAAGCACAACCTTCAATTTACAGCTGTTTGGTGTCGGGAACCTGAATTATTATTTAAGAAGAAGGGGGGAAAAAGTTTATTTATGGTGACCTCCACTCAGTTTTTATTCATCGTGGAAAATCTGTATATTCACAAATGAGGGCTATTCATCCTTAGACCACAGCATTCTTCAGCTGTCCGGGCCTACATCAACTGCACTTCTCCAGCTTTTGTGTGCATCTCGAAGGCTCTTCATCCAGATTGTTCATCATCTTGATGGTCGAGCTTTATCTGGCTTTTGTGCAGCTGCATTCCGCTTATCCAAAGTGCTGAGGGAGACGAGGCAGAGGGAGAGAGAAAGAGGCGAGCTGGCGAGCAGGAGAGAGCGAGAGAATAGAAAGGAGGCAAAGCAGTGGCCGGTGCACATATGAGGATAATTTGTAGTTTCTCAATAATAATAATAAAAAAAGGAGGACAGGCTAATTACTGGCTTAACTAGGGCAGCCTGTGGATCTTCATGTCAAAAGGACTGCCGTAATTATTTGCCATCAAAGCACATTCATATTGTGGCACAAAAGAAGGGCCTTTTGCAAATGGATCTTGCTAATAAACAGGGCTGAGAGGAGCATTATGTGTCTCCCTGGTTGCAGGCACATTAACACAGTGACATGGAGCATAACTCCAGGCCTGAGGAAAAAAACACCAGAATGATAATTGTCCCCCTACCCTCCCCAGCCTCCCTTGCCTTTCCCTTTGTGTTGGACGAGGAAGCTGAACATGACCTATTGGAGGGCTCAAGGCAGGCTATTAGTGACCCCTGAGCCCTGACAAGGTGCCTCTGTTCTTTTAAAAGCTGCCTCTTGATGTCAGGAGGGCCACGTGGACCAGCAGGCTCCGCTCGAAATGGTCCAGCAAACACTTCAACCTTAAAGACACCTGGAAGGTCATGACCAATTTAATGCAGATGAAGACAGCAGAGACAGGCTCCCTTGAATCTTGCGACTTCAGTTCTCTCCCACCCCGGTCCCCTTTCCTTCTTCTTTGTCCACACTTGCTCAATCGCGCGTATTTATGTCCTCGAAACTCAGTTCAGGAGACAAAAGTTCTCTCTTGTTTTCTCTTAGTAAATGAGGAGAGTCATAGGGAAACATTTTCCTGCTATAGAATAATTTATGGAAGAAAAATTATGGGACAACAGTGTGTAAGAAATCTAGGAGAAAGAAGGTCAAGGCGGATGCAAATACAGCCCCCTAGGTTAACCCTTCTGCTAGCAGATGTAAACACACACATTTCCTACAGGCAGGGGTTGCTGGCAGAGCTGGGGGTCTGTGTGGAGTAAAGAGAATCCCTTGCTGTTCTTGCTTCTTGCTGGGCAGGTGGTCCGAGGCTCATTGGCAATGGAAACTCCAGCAAACTAGTCTGGCGCTCAGCTGCTCACCTGCAAGCCCCGGCCTGCCCAACTTTGGAGATTGCTGGAGTTGCCAGTGATCTCTGAAGACTCCAGCCTTGTTCTGGTTCCACACAGAGCAGTTGATATTGAAGAAAAGGACCAGTCATCAGCTTGGAAAATAGATCCGAGGGCATTAAGATTGGATTGTCTTTTCCCTTTATTTCCTCTTTGCTTTCTGTCTTCTGATTGCTCTGTGAGTGGTGTTTTCTGACATCGAGTGGACATCCCAGAACCCAGAAGATGGGGAAAAGTATTCTATTTTACATGCACCAGAAGGAGAACCAATCCTTGTTGCTCTTATTTTACCCAGCAGAAAAATTAAGGGTGAAGATTTGCATTGCGAAAGGTTCTTGCTTCACAAAAGCCAGCTTCCCTGAGCATTTAAATATTTAATTATTTGAAAAGTTGGAGGTAAATAAACTTCAAGTTAAAATATAATGAGCCATTTTTAATGGACGATCTACCAGGAATGACTTAAAAACATGCAAAGATGTGTATCTGTGGGAAAACAAGATTAAGGATTTTTAGGATTTGAATTAAAACTGCTCAGGTGTGTGCCCTCTATCAGAAGCAGCTTGACATAGGGATTTCACACACTCTTAGGTTGTAAGTCTCCCAATAATCAATCAATCAATTCCTTTCTCTCTCTTCTTGCCTTCCTCTCTCCTTCCCTCCCTCTCCCACTTTCTTCCTTTTTTCTTTCTTTCTCTCTTTCTTTTCAAATAGTCTTAACATAAAGGAATTGGGATATGAGCATACTAATTATAGATCAGAGATTTTCCAAATTGTTAAGACTGGTAAAGCAAAAAAAAATTTTTTAAATGTTGAAACCACCCTATTCTTTATTTCATCTCTTTAGCCTGGACCCCTCTCTCTGGAACTTTAAATGCTTGTATCTAACTTCTGACAAGACCTCTACACTTGCATGTCTAATAGACATCTCAAACTCAACATATCCAGAATGGAACTCCTGATTTTCCCCCATAAAACTTGCTCTATTCACTGTTTTTCCAATCTCAGTGGATGGCAACTGCAGCTTTCCAAAGCTTAGCTCAGAACCTTGTTTAATTGCTCTTGTCTCCTCTCTTTCTCTTCTCACCTCCAATCTGTCAGAAAATACTATTGGCCCTACTTTCAAAACACATTCAGAACCTGAGCACAACTAGGCCACCTCCACTGATACTCCTGAGTCTGAGTCCCCGTCCCCCTCGCCTCCATTACTGCAGCAGCATTGTAACAAGTCTTCTGTCCCGCGTTGATCCATAGCTCAGCTGCCAGATCCAGCCTTCTAAACTGTGAGTTAGTCGTGGTGGGAGTTTCTTACAAAGGCCCACGAGGCTTTCTGACTTTGTCTCCTGCTTTTTCTTCCCTTGATCCTTCTGTTCCAGCCACAGTGCTCCTCTAATTTTTCCCTACACACCTAGCAAGAATGCTTCCCTGTTAGGACACTCAGCTCCCTCACCACTATGTCATTTTTCAGAACTTGCTTTCTCAATGACACCTACTCTAACCGCTTTAGTTAACGCTGCAGCTGCCCCTCACCCCTGACACCCTGGATCTCCTTGCCCCTGGTATATAATTTTTAATTTTTTCGATAAAACTTATTAGGCATACTGTGTAATTTGTTTTATTTCAGCTATTATTTTTGCTGTTTATTTTTGTCTCATAAGCTTTTAAGAGGGTAGGGTTCTTTGGGGATTTTTTTGTTGTTTCTTTTTGTTTTGTTTTTTTGCACTGATGTACTCACAAGTACTTAGAACAGTGTCTAGAATATGGTATTAATAATTGCTCAATAAATATTTGTGGCATGAATATTGAATAAATGAATTTTAAGGTTTAGGAAAATGGTGATCAGTAGTAATGATTAAAACACAAAACAAAAAGAATGGAAGGTGTTCAGAAGGAAAAACAAAACAAAACTTGCCATGATAAAACAAATCTAGAAAGAGAATGCAGGTCACTGGATTGCCACACAGGAGACCTATTATACTACTTTGCTTTCTTCTGCTTATGTTGGATTGGTTGCATTTATATAGCCTCCTTTCTTACCCTCTCCTGGGGGTGGAGGGGGCAATGTAAAATAATAAGAGGTTTTTTGTTTGTTTGTTTTGTTTTTGTTTTGTTTTTTCCTGCGTAACCAAAAATATTTTGGAGCTGATTTTTGTTTTTTGCTGATGTCCCTTCCCCTTTGGCCAATGTTGACTAGATCAATTATCATGGAATCACAACAACCAAAGTGGATGCCTTAGGATCTCCTGCCTTCCCCAACCCTTAGAACATTAAGCATTAGAACTAGAAAGACAGAAAAGAAGGGATCAGCTGCAAAGATCTGCCTTGCCCACCTCAAGCAATAGCCTTGGCAATGTCTATTTTACCCCATAGCTTTTTAGATGGGTGGATGTCTCAATGTCACAGGGCAAACCATTGACAATTCAGCTGCCAACTCTTAACTCCCAGACTTGGGCTCATATCAGTAATCTATCTCTATCTCTGTCCTTCTCCAGCAATCTATCTTTATCTCTCTACATAATATCTAAATCAAAGATTAGAGAAGAATTTGAGAGGGAGCATTTGAATAAAGATAACTATTTTTAATCAGAATACATCAGTTTGTTACTCATCATAGGATGCTTCTAAGTAGGACAAAGGAACGTGGGGAAGAAGAAACAGAATTAGAGGAGGTTGCCACTGTGGACATCTACTCTTGCTCTGAGCTTGAGTTAAATCTCCACGAGGCCAGTGATCCTGGAAGTGTGGCATGAATTTCCCCGGTTCCCAAATCAGAAGAGTGTGTCTGCAGGTCTTCTTTGCCTGTTGAAGTAGAGCAGGCTGGCAATTGTGTGTTTATCTCAGAAGTCCTAGGTCACGCCTGCCCTAGAACACAGAAGCAGAAAGGTCCCCAGGACATGATGACCAGCACAAGACCTGGAGTTGCCACCAGATGCAAACCTGTGTGGCACAGAGGAGGCCCTTAGAAATGCTGAAATTCTTTCTTTCACTTTAATGAGAGGGAGGGGAGCCTTAATATCTCTCATGATTTCCCCCTTTACTATGTAACTGTGGGCTCTGTCAGCAACCTGGAGAACATTAGCAAATGCATGCATCGGCTTACACTGCTGTAGTGCCAGAGAATCATTTGTTAGCTTAAGTAAAACCAGGATTAATTACAACTGTCTATTTGTGAAAATATTGACTAAAGAGGGCTTTGGTATACATTTAAGAAAGGTAAAAACCTCACAGACTCATGGAATTTAAGCCCTTTTTTGTTCATTAGTACTAGTTGGGGCAGTAATAAACACAGAAGCTTTGGTCCAACTGAATGATGATGGTACAGGAAAAAATAATTAGAAATGATTTTGCAAAGTTTTTTTTTCTGGGGTATCACTGAACAAATGGGGGTGCGTGGAAGGGTAGATCAGCAAGGCTAGAAAATGCATCTAAAGGCGGCTTTCCTGTGAAGTTGCCCTTTTGGTTTTTTTCCCCTCTTTTGTGTGACTTTGGAAGAAATAGTCCTAGAAAACCTTATGAAAATAGCCTTGGGAAGATCAAAAAACTTTTTTTTCTGTGGGCTAACACATTAGAGAATGACGTCAGTGTGCCATGTTGTGATGTATGTTTAACGCTAATCTTGTCTCCCAAAGTTTCACTTTGTGTTTTGTTCCCTGTCCATGTTTTCCACTCCTAAATGTATTACTGTTCAAAACCATTAACTTTGGTTTAAAATTATATGCAGGATATCGATTATTGACTTAGAAAACATGCCTTGATCAAAGTGTTTATTGATACTAGCACATGCAGAAGAATCTTTGTGGAAGAAACAATACTATCTCTTCTTTAAAGATCTGAAAGTAGAACTAATCAGGGATCCCATTGTGGGCCTGAATATCTTGAGCTGGGTAGAACAATGTCCCCAGGCTATATTTTCAGGGACCCTCCTGCAAACAAAGGGGGATTTCCTTCCCCCTTCTATAGCCTGGTTCTTAAAACCAAGTGGAATCTGCCACATGATTGTTTCTATAAGGAGAGACTTCATTCTGTGTCTGAATTCTTTATGCCCTCATGTCCCTGAGCATGCCTTTCCAAAGAGCAGCATGCAGAAAGTCAGTGGAATTGGAGCCACAGTCCGAGATCCCCTACAAAGGACCGAAGAAAATAGGGTCCCCAATGCTAGTGCTTGGCTCAAAAGAGAGACAAATCAAAGAGTTACGTTTAGAAGGTTTGTGTAGGTCTGGCCACTCATTGACTCATTAATATGGGTCTATTTATTCTTTAATGAAAGCTGACCACTCAGAATTTGAGAGAAAAATCCTGAAATTTAGCTCAGGTTTTCAGGGTGAATTTGTTGTTATTATAATAGTGAAGAAAATTACTTAATATTTACTTTTTTTCTAAGGGGTAACATGTATGTGTGTGTGTCCTCTACACTCATGTTTAAAACCTAAATACACACACATACATGTATACATTCATATACAGAAAAAATATGTATGCATATATGTGGGTATATACAGAACAACATATACGTATGCATTTTGAAATATGGAAAAATTTCCAGGTCTTCCAACTTGGTCCACAGCATGCTTATACTTGTAGTGTCTTTTATGTCTATAGTGTGGTGTAATACATTTTTTCCTTAAAACGTTAACTTTTCCTACTCTAAAAATAATACATGTTCATCGTAGAACATTTGGAAAGTGTTGGAAAGTACAAAGGAGAAAATAAAAATCACAGAGCCACACATGGTAGCTTACTCCTGTAGTTCCAGCTACTCGGGAGGCTGAGGCAAGAGGATCACTTGAGTCCAGGAGTTTGATGTTGCAGTGAGCTATGATCATGCCACTGCACTCTAGCCTGGGCAACTGAGGAAATTATGTCTCCAAAACACACACACACGCACACAAATCATATAATACCATCATGTAATGATAACCACTACTACTTTTTTGTTGTTATTTTTATGTAGGCTATTTTTAAATTTTGGTTGTTCCCAGCCTATTATTCTCTAAGAGGAAAAGTGGTATATCTTTAGATGAAACAAACAAATTGTGGCATCATTGGCCCATTCATTTTGGTATTTTAAGACAATGCACATTATTTTTAACAGTCTCCTTCTCTGAATTACATGCCCATTCTATGTCTTCCATCCACCATCCATCATCCATCTGTCTGTCCATCCATCCATACATCCATCTATCTTTCCCATGGATACTTTCTCATCTTCAAGTGATTTCTTGAATTTCCTTCAGGATTTTGTTCCAACCAGTCTGCTTCCATCATCCTAGGTAGATCCAAACTGCATTTTGCCAGTGCACCAGCATGTGGTGGTGTGCTTCCTTGGTGTTCTTCCTCCACCTCTCACCTCCAGTCCCTTAGCAGCTCAACTGAGTGGTTTGGATTACAATGCCACTGCTTAATCCCTGTAACCTATAACTCTGAACTTTTCCTTTCTGGTCACCGTCTATAGTTCAACTCTCCCAAGCCTTCTTCATGTTACTTCACCTCCATCATGATGTTTGTGCACCTCCCATCTTCCCTTTTGTAATCACTTCCTCCCATTTGACCTGGGCACAGCAGTCCCTCACTTCAACTACATGCTATCTCACACCTTCAGTTTATTATCGACTTTGTCTCTTTCCAAGTCCAGGCCAGCCCAAATACTTTTCTCTCCTTTTTGCCAGTGCTGAAGAAAATCTTGTGACTTCTTTGATTGATTAAAATTTATGATTTCCAACCTCAGCTGAACTTTTAAAGCTGCTGAAAATACCTTTTCAACAGCAAGTGAACCTCTTTCTGTTCCCTTCTAATATTTTATCACTTGCCTAAAACTGCCAATGGGTCTTAATCTCTTTTCTTTTAGTGGAAAACCTGCCCTCCTGCTAGTAAGTAGGTCGTGGATGGTATGGTGGAAAAATCATGGACTCTGGACTTTGCTAAGTTAGAATTTTGTCCCCACCACTTACCATCTGCGTGACCTTGGTTAATTGACTTCGTCCTTCTAGACTTGTGTTTCCTTGTTTTGAAAATCTTACGTACTTCATAGGGTTGTTGAGAAAGTTCAGTGACGCGATGTTTTTAAAGAGCTTAGAACACAGTAAATCCTCAGTTGTAGCTATTATTATTCTTATCAGGTAGCAGAGGTCCTAATCTCCTTTTCTATTTAGTTCCAAGTTTATTTATACCTTTGTCATTTATTACCTCTTTTTCTATTGATTTGGAAAAAGAAATAGCAATTCCTCTTAAGAATACTTCGTGGAGACTGCATCCTGCATCCTAGTCCATTGTCCTATCAGTTGTTCCCTCTCTTTCTTGGTTCTTCAATTTGAGCGGCCATACAGTGTCATCCTGTGAACATCCGAGGGCTCTCAGTCCCTTCCTTTTCAACAACCTTTTCCTTTTCACTCTTCAGGCCTTTGCTCCGTCACATCTCCTCAAACCCTTTGCTAAAACTGCTTGTAAAAGTTCCCAATGACTCCTGATTGGCAGCTTCAGCTGGAGCTGGACCTCAGTTCAGTCCAGCTCCAGTGCCTTATCCTGAGGAAGCATGAGGAGAAAGGTGCCCTTCCCGTGCTTCCATGAAAGTTCGCTTCTCCTCACACCATCTATGATATTATGGCACTCACCATGTTGTACTGTTACTGGGTTTCTGTCGGTCTGCCTCACCTGTTAAATGATGAATGACTTGCAGGGAGGGACTGGGCTTCATTCCTAAAGGCTAAACCGAAGGATAAACAGACAGAAACACACACACACATACATTCACAATCTTATTGACGCCAAAGACTGTTGTCCCAAAGAGAAAACTTGACATAAAAAAATTTGCCATTATACACACTTTCAGTTTCCTAAATGCTAATAATGAACATCTTTTCATGTTTAGTGAGTGTTACCAAGATTTCTCTGACATTGCCATCAGCCATTCAGCAAATATTTATTGCCTGCTATGTGCTAGGTGCTGTCCCGAGTGAAAGGGATTCAGTTGTGAATAAGATCTAAGAACAACACGGTCCCTGTTTTATGGAGCTGGTTGGAGATTCAGAGATTTGTGAATTCTGTATAATCTATCCCTCCCCATATGACATATTAAACACTTACATTTTATAGCTTGGCAATTAGAACTCTTTGCAGGAGGGAGTTCTGCTAAAAATTTCTATAATTTTTCACTTGGGTAGAAAATATATTTCTCTCCATACTCTTCTGGAGCCAGAGATTTATTCAATGAATTCAGTTTAAATTTCAATAAGTATTTTGACTTTCACATACAAATGATTGAATAATATGGGAATATGTACACTTATTATTTAAATACTGAGCCCCTGTGGATTTAGTCAAGCCCCTGCATGAAGGTTTTATGCAGATGACATAGGTCAAGAAAGGAGTAATAAGCACTAGGAAAAGTATACAGATTGGAAAGTTTTACTTTTGTAAGGTCATCTGTTGATAAAGAACTATGAAAAAATCTCTACTTTGAAAGGGTGAGTTTTAAAAATACTCTATAGAAATATATGTATAAACAGAAGTAGTCTATCATTGCTTCAAATCTCAATATGTGATTTTTCCATTCTGAGGTTTTTATTCTGAGATTCCTGGATAGAGATACATATATATATATATAAAAACTCGGTAGCCTGCTATTTATTGAACAAGAGATACATTTGAAATATATCCTTATCAAGATCATTATGTAACTTCTGAAAAACTAGGTACCCTACTTTGAAAATATTTGAGATGATGTAATGCATTATCAGTACAAGGTGATAGTGCACAGTTTGTTTTGAAACTGGTGTCGTTGCTGGAGTACAAAACATTTGTCATTGCTACCAGGTGTTTAAAGAATATAATCAGAGAAGAAATATGATATGATCACCCCAACCAAGGTGCTGGAAGAACTGAAGCTACCTGTTCGCGTCTTCCAGTTGATAACTTTGAATGAACGTCAGTATAATCGGGTCTTTGTGTATTTGAGCTAAACTGTGGCTCTCGCTGTCTTCTTTATGTTACTGATATTTTCATTCTCTCTTGTCCTCTTTTTGATTTTTGGCTCCATCTTTTCAACAGCTTGGGATGTGCAAAGTTTGATGAGACTTTGGCTTCCACTGGGAACCTGGGGATGGTGACAAAGGGAACTGCGTTTTTCACTGTGGATTTCACAACAGCTTCAACGATATTTGGCGCCTTGTAAATGCACAACAGATATTTGTTGTGGGACTGAATGGAGAACCATCGTTGCTTTGCAAGTCTGTGTGACCCCCTGATCTGAAATCACAGTGATTTCCTTTGTGAAATTTCTCCATTCTCCTGCTTCTCATCTCAACAGAAGATGACTCTTCCATGATTCCACGGAGAACATCTGAGGCTCTGAGAGATGAAGTTATGGCTTTGATGAAGTTTGCTCTCAGTCTGCTTAGACCATCTCCCTAAACAGTTGGCCTCCCCATTCTTTCCCTATGTTTTCTGTTTCTTTATTTACTCCAAGGTTAAGATGAAGATTTTGTAGGAGAATTTGCATTTTAATAGTAGTCAATGCTTTAGACCAAAGGAATAGCTTTCTGACTCACATAATTTCAGGTATTAGTCATCAGGTAGAAGAAGGTGTTTGGGGCTGATAGGGATTTCCCAGGACCTCTTGAAATCAGTTGAGTTGTGCAGCCACAGCTTCTGCCAACAGATTAGACAAGCACTAAAACAGAGTATTATTTAATGTTGCGCAAAGGGCAATTTCTCATGGACATAAATTGGGATTAAACTTTAAAAATAGTTATGACAAAGAATTTTTGAATTGCTTAGATAAAAGTTTATTTTTCTTCTGCCTAACAGCCCCTCCCTTACCACACACACACATGTGCTCTCACAGACATACACTTCTTGTATATATCATATACCAGCACTCCCTCCTCTGTCTCCCTGTTAAGCATATTCAGCTTTTGGGTAAAGGTCCAGGTTGAAAATGTACCTCCTGCTCAAGTACCCACAGTTTATCGAATCTGCACAACAATTAACAGGATTCAAATTGCATCACATATTTGTTTTTCCTTGGATCAGACCAGAGACTGTCTCTGATAGCAAATGCCAGCCAACAGGTCTATGGCAAACCTAGAAAAAGCCGGGAAATATCCTTTTCACATAGTTCTTTTGTAGAACATAATTTGCCCCAGACATTTTCATCTTTAAAAGAATATAGATTTATAGGCTTGATTTCTTAATCAGGGTGAACTTTTGTTAATGTTTCATGGCTCAGATATATATGGTTATGCCATGGACCCAGTGGTGATATTAGTAATAAAGACAATATTATTAATATCACTACATCAATATAAAAAGAGTTATAGAGTTAACATTTGTAAAGCAAAAAAAAAAAAAAAAAAAAAACTCCCAGGTTAACATTTGCCTTCTCTGCCATTAACTCACTTGTTGGCAATATTTTAGGTACTCATATAGTTTATATACGAGGACCAGTATTTGGCAAGAGTAATCAAAGACACAGAAACTACTAGTTGCTTCTTATTTTTTCTTTTTTCTTACTTTTCATTTCCCTGTCCTTCTCCTTCTGATGAAATTTTATTATTTCTTTGAAACTCTGAGTCAGCCTCCAGCGGGGGGGCTGTGTCCTTTCAGAGCCAAAGTGCGTATTTGAACTTTGCTATCACATAACACTTTCCAAGGCTGCGTGTCTGAAATGACTTAATTTGCACTGCAGGACCAGCCCTGAACCCACAAATACTCCAAAAAGCCACAGTGAGCCAGGGCAGCAGACCTATTACTAATTTTTTATTAGAATCCCTGAGGCACCCAACACAGGGCCCCAAAGCAGCTTTAATAATAGACAACATACAGCACATTTTTCTTGTATTGCCATGTAATCAAATCTGAGGCTGCTGTTCACTTTCTTTGTTTTACCTAGAGGACCAGCTTCCAATTTAGTTGTGGCCTACTCTAAACTGATTTTTCATTGTAATTAATGCCTACTTTGGCCTCAGCCACTTATACAACTTTCCATTAGAGGTTTGCAGCCATCCACAGAGTATTTTACTAAGTTACTCTCACAGACCTGCTATAGCTGCAATTTTGTTAACGTCTTTCTTTTTATTATTTTTTGCAAAGAATTTTTAAATTGCTTAGCTAAATTGTTTTTTTGTAATTTTTTTTTCCTTTTTCCTCCTCTCTGTGCTGCACCTATTAAAATATTTGGGCCAGGGTCCAAGCTGGGGAAACACACACACACACACACACACACACACACACATGCGCACACACACAAATACACATACCATTCATCCCCTCCATTGCCCCCAACAACCCCAGTCTTTAAGTGATTTCAGAAAGGCTAGTGGAAATTATTTAGGTCCAGGGTCTGCTGCGGTTAATTTTCTGTCTGTGTTTTGTACTGTCCGTTTCCTCTGAAATAGTACCTGAGGTTTAAAGTTCCTCAGCAGAGGATGTTAGGAGACCTCTGCAAACATTCAGGCAGCAGCCTTCCCACCACTAACCTTAAAAAAGATTATGGCAGTGGGCCCAGGGTCAGATTGAATAGACGAAAAAGTATATGCCATGCCTTTGCTGCTCCCTGAACCTTTCTCTGTCGGCTGGGTTGACATTTTCAGTGACTTTTCTTAGAGCCTTGTTTAGACTGGCTTCCTAGGAAATTCTGGATCTGTTTCCTACCACCCTTTTCTTATCCCTCCACCCCCCTTGGCATTACTAAATCACAAAAAACAACTAGCAGAGCCCTATAGAAATTAGAGCCCTATAGCTTCTTAGATGGTCCCCTTTCAACCCGAAGATGTGGTTTTCAAGAGGAACCAATGAATTAGTGAGGTCCATCAACACATCATTGATAAAGGGTAGCTTCTGCAGAAAGGAGGTTGGGGGGGGGTAATTCCTTTAAAGGCCTTGGCTAGGAATACTCTGAAAAGAAAGTAAGAGATCTTTGTACAGTTTTTAACTCTCACGCTTTAAACATTAGTAGTTTACCCTATAGGACCGATGGGAAAATCTCCTACTTCCTGGTAATGAACAATGGATTTCCTTTTTTTAGCTGATACAGGCTGTACAAATTCTGCTAGTCATTGAATATAATAATTACCTTTCTAAGATTTAATAGTCCTTTTCCTGTGGATAGCATTTTATACTGTTGCATAATTCTGTTAGCCTTTTAAGTGATGTGTACAGACTTTTTGGATCACATCTACAATGTGTATTGAAATTGGAATGTATACAAAGTCTTAATGGAACTCTGTGCCTATGTTGTGGCTAACTTTCAACAGCTGGGTAATATTTGATAAAGGAGAGCAGTTTGTAGGTTGGGAAAAGTTGAGATCCAGGTCTGTTTTCCAACCTTAGTGTTTATTTATTAAACAAATAAGGCTGGATTGGTCTTCATTAGGTAGTGTAGACTCACAAAATTTATGGCAAGTTCTTCTCTCTTTTTCCTGGAATAGATCCTCAGGCATCAATGGATAAACAGAAGCATCCATATAAAGTGCTTGATAATTCATATTGTTTTGCATAGAAACATGGCACCATCAGTTATCTTTTACATGAGAAGTGAGACATAAAGGAAGGAAACTGATTTGTGTGTGAGGCTTATGAAATCAGGTAGTCTGCTTACATGCACACTTCATGCATCTTATGTTTGCATTCATACATACAAATCATCTAAACTCATTTAAATGTAGAGTGACACTGAAAAGGGAGTGTATTTGTAATTCATCAAGTGATATGTGTTTCTTCTAAATTGAAGGGATCTTATGTACTATGGATAGAATAAATTGTAAGTACTGAAGACCAAAAAAGAATCTCAGACAACATTGAGAAGCAAATTTTTAAAAGTTTAGTTAAGAAAAACTTTATCATAGTGGCAAATTTTACGCTTCTATATTTTTCAACCTCTTCCTCTTTGCCTATATAACCCAAATTATCTATCCGGACTGCTTTCTGAATGTGATCACCCGTCAAACCTTTACTCATTCAGCAGCTTTTCCTCCTACCTGCTACTAGCACCCTGCCAACCTCACTGTACACCAACTGGCTCCTGTTTTAAAGAACTGCTGGGCAGTGAATATCAGAGACTGCCTAGTGCCTGTTCTGGCCAATAAAGACAATCTTCTTATTTTTTTTAGAAACATCAGGATGATTTTATTCCATCCTTATTTTTAAGTTAAAACATGAAGCTTGACTTTCTGGCATTAGAGTCTCTCAGAGCAACGATTGGGGATTACTTTTGGTAGGTTTTTCCAAACCGTGTGTGTGTGTGTGTGTGTGTGTGTGTGTGTGTATGTAAGATGAAGGACAGGCAGGGGAACGTTCTAGTTGGGTCATTAACAGATGTTAGAATTTTCTAACAAACAGAACAACTAAGTATCCCACCAAGTGCCCAACCAAAACATCCCTTCCTGACATGTAAGTGGAATCAGATGGACTCAGCACAAATGCATTTTGTTTTTCAATGTGAATGGGATATTTCCTTGACCCTCTGATACAAGGCCAGACAATGAGCATTACACAGGAGTTGGATGACTGTGATTGGGCTGGGCCCAATGGCACCAATGCTGGGCTGTTCAGAGCCCCTTTCACAGTACTGAATATAAATGCAAGGGCTCTTTCAAGTAAGTGGAATGACTTGGCACCCAAAACTTTTAGGGCAAAGGGACTGAAGAGATATACCCTCACTTTGCACAGGAGGAAAATTAGACCCAGAGAAGTTAATTAAATTGCCCCAGATTCCACAACCAGTGAGTCCACTATGAATAGAACCCAGATCCTTGTAGAATGTTCTTTCTCTCCAACTGCACAAATACTTTTGAGCTTCCCATCAGAGCCCAGTCCCACACAAGAGACTGAAATATTAAATTTTGGAAAACCAGTTTAAAGTACCACTTAATCTGCATCTATAGTTAAAGCCCCAGTATGAATCTCCAAACAACTTTCCTACTAGAGCAGCCATTTGAAATAGACCATTTAAAACCTGTATCTTGGTGCAGTGGGGAGCATGGCACCAGAGGCTAGGGGTGTCTATTCTAGGCCTGGCTGAAGCATTCATTATCTGGAGTTTTGAAATATTAATGTCCACTGAAGTCATCTAGGGGACTACTTAAAATGCAGACCCCGGAGTCCTCTAGATAGGAACTCCATAGATCTGAGATGGTGTCGAATCAGCAGCATTTTCTTGAACAATAGGTACCTAGTGTTGCTTCATGCTTCACACTGTTCTCAGTGCTAGGAGTATCTCTGTTGTGTAAGACTGCCTTCAAGAAGCTTTGAGTCAAACGTGTGTGTGTGTGTGTGTTTGTTTGAGGAGGCAGGGGAAATAGCTAATAAACACATCATAAATAAATAAGTTGAACTCAGAGTCTCATAAATAACATAAAAATAAGATATAATAAATTAATACATGATTATGTGGAACTGTACTTCCTAGTATAGACAGAGATGGCTTTTTAGAGACTTGAGTAGGGAGGAAGAACCTGTGAATATCCTTGGTGTGACTGTGGGCCACAAAGAAGGCTGGAGTGGGCAGAGAGAGTGGACAAGGGAAGATGCAGCTCACGAGGTCTGAGAGTAGCTAGGGGCATGGCCTGCACTCTGTGGCGAGGAGTGTAAAACCTGAGCGTGGATGCATGGATTGCCTTCGAATCATGATGGGCAGCTATTGAGTGGTTTTTAGCAGAGGAATGATAAAATCCAATTTATGCTCTAAGGAGATGCATTTTTAACAAGTGTTCCAGGTTATTCTGACTCAGTCGCACACTTTGAAATTCTCAATTAATGTGTGGTATTCGGCAATGATTTTTCTTTCTGGGTTTCAGTTTTCTTACTTACAAAATTTAATTCCTGACCATCCCAATATCACAGAATTATAAAAATCAAGTGTTTCCTTGGGAATAATGTGAAAAGATACCTTTTTAAAAATAAGTTATTTATTTATTTTTACTTCTGTCTCTATGGCCAAACTAGTTGTCTGGGAGGTAATTCAGAGTTTGCTCACTGAGTGGGAAGAGTCATATACTTTAGAAAACCCACTTGTAACCAACTTATTTTTCTTCTTTCCTGTTTCATTGTAAGTGGATTTCCCTTTTGTGTATGTATATGGTTGAGACAGATGGCAACTTTACAGCATGATGTTAGAAGAAAAAGTGTTTGGAAAGGGAAGAAGGAAGGCAAACAAGAAAAGCAAGCCTTGAATAAGCAATTTTTCATAAAAGGAATACATTCTGGGACAGTTTATTTTTGTGATCTGCCTGGAATTTGGGGACAATGTGCTAGAATTTCTTTTTGCCTTCAGCTGGCAGGCTGCCTAAAAAAGGTGGGACTTGGAAGGGAGACACAATGTTTCTATTAAAATAAGGCTTTATTGAAAGCAGGGCCAGTGGCTAAAGTTAGTCCTTAGCTTTTTTAAGCCACTTTGGCTGGGTCTGTGTGAACATTGAAGTAGAGAATGGAAACTATTATACAGCTTGGGCGCCAGGGCTCAGATATCTAAGTACTATATTCGAATCCTTGCAGGCCAAGTAGTGGGCTGTTTTTGAAAGAGAATTTGAATTACTTGGGTAATTTCTCTAATTTCCCACTTTATTTATGGAGTAAATATAGTCTGTATTTGAGCCAAGGACGAGTTTAATGTATTCTCTTCTTCCAGAAATACTTCTACGTGTTCCTTCCATTTGCTTTAAGGTTGTTACTGTTATTGCTTATGGGAAAAAGCTTCCTCTATGGCCTGGGGACCATCTTGGGCTCAGGTCCCATCAAACTCTTTCCCAACATTACAGTCTTCCCCTAGGTGTGTAGGACTTGCTTCTAAGCCATGGTCTGATTCTTATAGACTCCGAAGATACTGGTTACTTCTCAGTTACAATCAGCAGTTATTATTTTAAAATTTTCTATTTGAGTCAGCTTTGGAGTTATAATCAGTTCTTCATTTTCCCTTTGCTTCCGTCTCTGATTACATGTTCTATTGATTTTTCCTTTGACACACCTCCCAGATAACAATGACATTCTTTAATATTTATTGGGCCTTAATATATGTCAGTTTATGTGCTAAGTTTTAAATTCATCTCAATTAATTCTCATAATTTTAGTAGGTTGATACAATATTTGCACTATTTCACAGTTGAGGAAACTGAGAATATGAGATGTAAAGGCACTCCTTTGAGATCACAGAGCTAATAAATGGTAGAGTAAGGGCTTGAACCTACAAATTAGTTTTTACTCAACAAAAAATTATTGTGTGAGTTTTATGGGCTAGGAATTTGCTAGACACTGGAAATTCAAAACAGAGCAAGATAAAGGGAGAAAGTATACGAATTAAACCATAAAAATTTACTAAGAGGCATTAAAAATGTAAAGATAGAACTTGTTCATGGATGGGTAGACTGATTATTGTAAAGACGCCAATATTCCTAAATTATTTTTGTAAATTTAGTGCCATTTCAAAAAGGAGATTATCTTATTTAATGTATCAAGATGACTATAAAATTTCTTTGGGGAAAATAAAAAACCCAACTATAGTCCAAAATATGCAATATATTAAATATTTTGTAAAGGAAGAGTAAAGAGATGGGCATTCTCTATTTGACTGTAAAACCTATTAGAAAACTATAATAAAACAAGAGAAGCAATGCAGCAGATGGATACATGGTGTTAAGCAGATAGCCAGGAGCCAGACTTAGACCTATGGGAATTTAGAATGTGACACATATAAAATCACAAATCTCCAGAGAAGGAAATAATTGATCAATAAGTGGTATTTGGAAAATTGCTCTACAATTTGGAAATATAAATTTATAACATTACCTCTTCCTTTACAATAAAATAAATTATTAATAGTTTAAAGAGATAAATTTTAAAGTATAAAGCCATTAAAGAACATATAAGCAGATATTAATAGTTATCATATTTTTAATGGTAGGATTTTGTAAGTGTGAAAATAAGCATAGAAATAAAAAAGAGATAAAAATGGATGACATAAAAATTCAAATATTTATGTCAATAACGTAAACAAAATTGAAAGACAAATGACATTTTGAGGCAAAATCTTTACAATAATCATGCAAGACAAAAAAATATTTATTATAAAATAAGCTCCTGTGGATAGATGAGAAAAAAATCCTAATTGGCTTTCAAAATATGAGAAAAGTAAATATAAATACAAAAACATGCATATACTAAATATATATGTATATTAAATGTATTTAACCTTACAACCTATCAAAATATGCAAATAAAAATGATGAAATCCCACATTTTATTATCAAGTTAGCATAGATTTAAGCGATGGTGTTCTGTTATTCACCATGGTCATGGGTATGTGAAAAAGGGCTTGCTTACCCGGTGATGGGGATGTGAACTGGAATAGTCTTTCCACATAGCAGTTTTGTAACATATACTGAATACAGAGCTTTAAAATTTTTATACCCATGACTTGATAGTAGTCTTTTAAGATTGAGTACAGAGATGTACTCAAATAATTACATACAGAGATGTTTGTTTTTACTATTATTTATAAAAGAAAAAAATTAGAAATGACATAAATGTCCAACATAAGGAAATAGTTAAGTTATGGTATATGCAACTCTATTAAGAATGTGGAACTATTTAAAAATCATTTTTTGAAAGAATAATTTTTGCTTTGGGGCAAACTCATAACAATAGGAATAACAAGCAAGACCTGACTATATATATTTCATTCTTTTAGAAAATCTCTCTCTCTGTCTCTCTTTCTCTCTTACATATACACACACACTGACACGCACACAGGTATATATACACACACTCATATATGTGTGTATTTCTTTTTTCACTGAAATGACATGACTAAATATTTAGAATGGGTAAATGGGCACTTTATATCATATATTTCTGTATTTTTAAAGTTTTTAAGGAACATGTGTCAGTTTTGTTACTTGAAAAAAATGATTTTTTTTTGAGAGGAAGAAAACTGATCCTAACATTGAATGAAGTCAATGTCCTCGCCTTGGGTGAGAACTGCTCTTGGACGGTATTTGGCCCGACAGCACCAAAGTCTCTTTTAGTCTCTCAAGGCAATTCCTGCTTCTTCAGTGTGTGTGTGTGTGTGTGTGTGTGTGTGTGTGTGTATATGTATATATATATCAAATCACCATGTATATATATATATACACACACACACATATATTTTAATCAGAGAAACTTGAGTTCTCTGCACACCTAAAGGAATGTTTGTCTCGCATTGTAATTCAAATTGGTTTAATTTCATTGAATTTTGTTTTATCTCTCCCAAAACATTTTGAAATGGTCCTATGAAAGACCTTCTACAACCAAGCTATTGGCTGATCAATTTGATTAGCCGTTAGGAATTATAAACGGAAGATAAAATAGGTCTTTTCTTGTTATGCAGCCCTGGTAATAAATGGCAAGTACATATTTTTCTGAGGCTTTTATTCTTAGAAAGAAAGCAAAAGGAATATAATAGGTTTTTTAAAATACATGCCACATAATTTATTCTGACAAACAGATGTATTTTGTTGTTGCTATTATCATTTGATGAAATACTTTAAAACTAGTCCAAGGTGGTCTATTTTCAAATATAATACAGAGAGTGCATCTAGCAGTTAACAAAATTTGGATGTGTAGCATAGAATGGTCATTATTTTTACTGAAAAAAAATAAAGGCACTAATTACTTACAGACAAGATACTTAGCACAAACAGATAAGCTTCAAAATGAAAAATTCTCAGTTTATGATAATTATGTTCTCTGCTTTGTTTTCAGAGACTGATAATTTGAGGCTTTAAAATCACCAGGAAGCCATTAATTGGAATTCTTCAATAAAAAATAAATTACATAGAAGTTCATGATGAGTTATAAAAGCAGAGAGACTGTATTATACAGTGAGCGACATTGCTTCACTATTTATAGCCTCGTGCAGATATGTCTAACAGACAACTGTAAGGAATTTGAGATGTGCAGATAGCAATTATTCACAGATCCAAACTATCTGCAGATATTTCAAATAACAGCTTTTAGCAGATCTCTTCACCAATAAAGTCAGGGCTTTAATTTGAAGCAGGGTTTTGCTAACATGTTGCTTCTTGTTTTTGACATTTTCTATTGCTTCCTAAGGCCATATCAGATCATAGCTACAGGAGAGCAAAATCTTCACATCACATGGCACAGTACAGCCCCATGTAAGAGTACTATAGCCCTGTGTAAAAGCATGTGCATTTTGGGGATGATACGTTTCACTGGAGGTCTGTGTTGCACTATCTATACAGGTTAGCTGTAGCAGTCTCATCTTAGAATATCACTCCCTTAATCTCTCTAAAGAAAATCAAATCACCGTGAATGTTAATCTACCATGCTTAGGGCTAGAGGCAAGGGTTGGGGATAGATGGGGGTGCCAGGAGAGCCTCCTCTTTGGGATGTTCCAAGAGAAAAGCAAATCTAATCTGGGTAAAGGAGGTTAGCAGGTAATAATGTTAACTCTCTGAGTTTCAGGAGCTGTCTGGGTGAAGATCAAGGGGTGGCCCATACAAAGCAGGCTATGGGTGGGTAGTGAATATGACTCTGATACTGAGGTCTGGACACTTTCAAGCTCCCTCTCATTTGATGTCAGCACAAGAACAATCGTATCACTCCTGCCCATTGCACAGGGAAAGAGAAGGATTTCTACGATGGTGGCTAACAAAGAGCATCCTCTAGGGAAGAGAGAATGGTAGGGCATGAAGTTATAAGAAGGAGGATGGGATTCAGTTTTAATTTTTCTGAGAATACCCACCTCAACTGTTTAGTCAACAATTCTATGGTATAACAATAGTCTGTTCAGAATTCTAGGGGACTCAGGTGAAAGTGACCTTAAAATATTAGGAATATGTTGGGAGACTGGGGAGAACAGTATGATGCACACAGAAGCAATGTCTTGGTTCTATGGGATGAATATGGATTTTGTAATCTGTATTTGTCAGGATAGGCTAGGTTACGCTTCAGTAAAAAAGATTCCAAAATCTCAGTGGCTTGACACAACAAAGGTTGACTTCTCCTTCCGTTATATGTTCAGTATAGATTGTCAGGGGTTTCTGTTCACTGTAGTCACTTAGGGACCAAGGCTGATGGAAGCTCCCTTTTGACACATGCTTCTGTGATCGCCACAGCAGGGAGAAGGGAATGTGTGAATTGTACACTGACTCTCAAAGCTGCCACTCAGAATGAACACTTCACTTCTGCTCACATTTTATTAGCCAGAGCAAGTCACTTGTCACAACTAACTTCAAAGCAAGGTAGAGAAATACAATCTTACCTCTGGCTTGGGAAGAGAACTAGAATATTTGTAAACAATCTTAATTGGTGTTTTTATTAATTTTTTATGGCTATTATAACAAATTACCACAAACTTGGTGGCTTAAAAAGAAATACATTTATTTTCTTACATTTCTGGAGGTTTAGAAATCCAAAATCAGTTTCACTGCTCAAGGTACAGACAGGGCCACACTTGCTCTGTAGGTGCCAGGGAAGAATTTGTTTCCTTGCCTTTTCCGGTGTCTGAAGCTGCATTTCTTGCATTCCTTGGCTTGTGGTCTCTTCCTTCATCTTCAAAGCCCGTAGTGTAGCATCTTGCTTCAGTCACCACATTGCTGCCTTCTTCTTTGTAGTTAATTTTCTCTCTGCCTCCCTCTGGTAAGGACACTTGTGATCACTGTTGGGATCATTTAGGGATACTAGCCACATCACAAGATCCTTAACTTAATCACAGCTGTAAAGTCCATTTTGATATAAGTCCATTTTATATACCATATAAGATAACATTCAAAGGTTCCATGGATTAGGACCTGGATATCTCTGGGGGCCATTATTCGGCCTAGCAGAGTGCTGCACTAGAAGTGATGCCCACATGCATACTCACTGGCTGTGCAACCCTAAGAAAGTATAATTCTCTGAGGCTCAGCTTTCCCATTTATAAAATTAAGGTTAAAAATACCTCATGGTAGTTGTAAGGATTAAATTTATTATCCATGCATATGTTCTCTGCAATAATTTTCAACATTTTAAGATTTTGTTTCAATGATAAACTGAAAGAATTTGTGTGTATATGTACATGGGTGCATATATATATATATTTTTACATTCTGGATTATATGGATGACTACCTAGTATTGCTCTTGGACTTGGTGTCTGGCTGTGCTTTTATTTAAGATCATATAAGCCCCCATGACTATCTATTATTTAGCTGTTAATACTGTGCATTTCAGACATTATTGTGCATCAGGGAAAGCTACTGTGTTGGTAAATAATACAGATTCCAAGGCCCTATGCTTGGAGATTCTGATGGAGAAAGTCCGGAGTCAAACTCAGGAATGTGCGTTCTTATCATCACTAGGGCTGATTTTCAAGTGGCTGCTCCATAGACATTCTTTTTAAAAACATCGTGCTGGTAGACTTGTCTGAATGTTGTCAAGTTGTTATGTCCTTGTATTAACATGTACTTCATCACAACTGTGTTCATGTACTCAGAACCCACAGCCAGCTCTCCCATGTAAGAGAAATAACTATTGAGGTTATAAACCTATACAAAATAAAGGAAACCAATGCCACCTACTTAAATGAATCAATGTAATCCCTGAAAATCAAGAATCCCCTGATGTATTTTTACAAAATTAAGTGAATAACTGCAAAAGAAAAAAACCAGAACAATTGATCCCAGCTAGTGCATGGAACAAAAGACAAGTGTTGAATGTACTCACTAATAACTTCAGAGTGACTTGAGAGGACATTGCATCCATAATACAAAAATAAACTGTTATGAAATATAAGCAACCAGACAATTGGAAAGGGTTCTTAGAAATTAAGAGTACAACTTCTGAAATTATAAAGGACAAAACAGAAAGGCTGAATGAAGGACTGGAAACAACTGAATTAATGGAAGAGAATCTGCATATATCTTCTAGGACAAGGAGTAAAAAGATAAAGAGGTAAAAAATGAGAGAAAAGTAAAATTAGTGGAGAATAAATTCAAGAAGTTCAACATATAATCATAGCCATTATAGAAGGAGAAATCAGGGAAAAATAAAAAAAAACAAATTTTTCTGAGCTAAAGGAAGAATGTTTTCATTTTGAAGGGTTTCATCAAGTGCGAAGAAGAATTAATGAATTAAGACTCACATCTAGACAGAGCCCAGAAATATATTTTTAACATTCCAACAGTATAGATGAAAAAATTCTAAAATCTTCTGAGGACGCAAGCAGGAGACTAGAAGAAACCTATATATTATACAAAGAGATGAGAAGCAGATTGTCATCAGACTTCTCATTGACCACCCGGTAATGAAGAACAGTGGGACAATATTTTCAAGCTTTAAAGGGTCTCTAGTCAAAGCGACATTCAAGTGGGATAGCAAAATATAGACTTTTCAGATAACCTACGGACCTGTTTTGGAAGATTGACTCAAGTATCCAGTTAATGAAGCAGAACAACATATAGAAGAAAGAGGACGGTGAAGGATATGAGAAATAATATTTAGAAAGAAGATTAGCACAACATACATTTATTCTAAGTGCTTGTTGACTCATATACTGACAAATGAAAGCTCACAACACGTTGAACCATGAGGTGATGAATTGGGGAGTAGGAAGGTAGTGGTGTCTGAAAATAATATGAGGAAAACAAAATCCTGCTAAGATTTTGTCTTGGTGGGTTGGAAGATATTAATGGTGATTATTAACTTTAGGTATTTGTAGAAAAGTACAAGTTTAAAAATGTAGCTTAAATGTTTTGTGGTAACCATTAGAAATTAGTATTTCTAACTTTGAAACCATTAGTGTAAATTAAAAAATAGAGCAAGAAAATGTTATCTATCATTTCAACAAAAGGCAAAGCACAATAAAACAAAAAACAAAACAGAAATAAGAAGACTACATGGTTCATTGAAATATAAATATATTGGAAAGACTATCTTAAAATACCAGTAATTGTATCACATATAATGGATAAATTTGACTTTTAAAATATGTATTCCCTACTTGGATGATGATGATGATGATAATGATGATGATGATGATGGCAATGATAATAACCCAGCTAGATGTCATTTAAAATAAACATACCTAAAATCAAATACTGCAAAAGGACTAAGTCTAAAAGGATGGAAAATCTATATTAGGCAGATACCAATTATAAAAGAAAACATCTCAACATCATTATAAGACAAAATCAGATTAAAAACAAGTGGATTAGATACAACAAACAAGACTACTGTGTAAAATTAAAGATATAATTCACCAAGGAGATTCATGAAATTTTGTACATCTAAAAATATATCTTTAAATATATATTAAGCACAAACTTTTAGAAATGCATGGAGAATATAATAAATATTATTTCTCATACCCCTTATCGTCCCCTTTCCTCTATGTGTTGTTCTGTTTCATTGACGGCATACTAAGGTCAGTCTTCCAAAACAGGTCTGTAGGTTATCCGAAGTCTATATTTTGTCATCCCACTTGAATGTGGCTTTGACTCGAGACCCTTTAAACCTTGAAGATATTGTCCCACTGTTCTCTATTATCGGTGTGGGTCAATGAGAAGTCTGATGACAATCTGCTTCTCATCTCTTTGTACATAGGTTTCTTCTCGCCTTCTGCTTCCCTTCCTAGAAGATTTTAGAATTTCTACATCTACATTGTTGGAATTTTTTCATCTAATCAGAGATGAAAAGTTTAACATACTCTGTATAAAAAAAAAAACAAATTAACTGAATAAAAATTAAATAAAGCTATAGAGATTTAAATAACAATTAAGAAGCTTGATTAAAAATCTTCACATAGATGTATAATTACACTCCTATTAGGTATGAATGTACTAGATATATATAATGATACCCAATAAACATAAAATGTACATTCTTTTTAGATACCAATGAAACACTTTTAAAATTTATTAACATAGTGATCTATAGGAAAATTTCAATAAATTTTAAATCATAGAAATCACTAGTCCAACTTCTCTGACTACTGAAAAATAAAATTAGAATTTAACCAATAAAGGAATGGCTTAAAAGTTCTCTTTACTTAGAAATTAAAAACTAGAATAAGTAAATTTTCTCATTTTCTTCATAAACAATTAATTGACAGATGTGATGAGGAAATATGGATGAACTCTGAGGACATCGTGCTAAGCAACATAAGCCAGTCACAGAAAGACAAATAATGCAGGATTCTACTTACATGAGGAATCTGAAATAGTCAAATTCACAGAATCAAAGAGTAGAAAGTTGTAACAGATCAATAATAACAAAAATCAGTGAAAAGTGTGTCAAAGTTGATTCAGAGAGTTTTAAAGAGTACTTTACCAAAAATTTAAGGAACAGACAATTTCACGTTTTATAAACTTTTTCAGAGCTTTAAAAATGATGGAAAGCTACCTAAATAATTTTACCAAATTACAAGCATGGTACACAAAAATAAAACTATAGGCCATATTGCTTTTTACCATAGTTATAAAAGCCCTAAATCATAAAGCAAAATAAAATTATTCAAACTCAGCAGTACTTCCAAAGAATGATATTTCATCACCCACTAGGGTTATTCTGAGAATTCAAGGTTATATAATATTTGGAAATATATAAAATTTACTGTATTAACAGATTACAAGGGCAAAATTATATAATAATCTAAGTATTCTGGGGGGGATTTAATAAAATCAGCCCCTATTAAATTGACATGAACTTTTGGCATGATCATTTGGCGATGGCTATGAAAATGTAATATGTGTGTACCTTTTATTCCAGCAATTCCACTTTAAAATATATGCCTTAGGGAAAAAAAATGCTTACTAGTGTGTACAGAGAAACAAGGGCAAGAATGTTCATTTCAGTACTGTTAGTTATAAGTAAGAAGTAAAACCACACCAAATGGTTTTACTTTTACTTTACTATCAGTGGGAGATAACAGAAGACATGGAAAGATCATTAAAGCATTTTGTTTTGTTAAAAGAAATCGCCAAATAATCCGTATAGCATGATTCTTATTTATGTTAAAAACAAAACGAAAATTAAGCCTATGTATATAAACACATAGAGAGCAGCCTTGATGGATACGGAACAAACTGCTAATTGCGGTTGCCTTTGGAGAGGGAGATGGGGTGGGCATGTCGAGGCGAGGGTGTTACTCTGCGTTCTTAACTTTTGCTTAACAATCATAACTAAAACTATATGTTCTTTTTAAAACAAACACCCAAATTTATTCAAATATTGTGTACATAAAAACAATTTTAAAGCTAGGCACAGTGGCACGTGCCTGTAGTCCCAGCTACTCGAGAGGCTGAGGCAGGAGGATCACTTGAGTCCGGGAGTTTAAAGCTGCAGTGGGTTATGAAGGTGCCTGTGAATAGCCCCTGCATTCCAGCCTGAGCAACACAGAAAGACCCCATCTCTTAAAAAAAAATCCAAAAACCAAAAAAAATTTTAAGAAAACATCAAAGGAAGAGGGCCTTCATTTGTAAATTACCTCATTGATCCAGCTATATCACGCAGAAACATATATTTCCTCTGTGGAGGAAGGCAGTCCATCAGTTTTTCAAAGCATGGCAGAACCATCCCTTCTAAACATGTAAGTGCCGTGATCTGATTCTGTGTCCGCAACATCCTTGTGATATATGTTACAGTTTTTTCAGTAACTCTTTCCACCAGAAGGGAATTCTCCGTTTAGTTGCTTGGTTCTTACATCAAGTTTATCTCTGTTCTAAATTGATTAAACTAGCCCCTGGGCTGGTTTAAACAATGATTCCATGCAAACCAATGGCACAGTCCCTGGAATTCTCAGCATTTGACTCTTTTCCCTTCCACCTTTTCCAAATGCCTAGGTTTGCAGAACACACGCAAAAGCTTTTCATAATGTTTTATATATGGTGCTAATTCTTCCATTACTTAATGTGACAAATTCACATCTTTTCATGACCTAATGACACAGTCAATGTGAGTCTGTGGAGACAGGGTAACAATGTCAAGATAAAATGAAGCAATATTGGTCAGTGTCAGTGGACAACGTGTTTTAATGCCAAGATGGAGTGGGCAGAGTCAGGAACAATACCACACAATAAAAATATTGGGTCTCTGCAGGCACGGAAACAGCTCATAAGTCTTGTTGAATAAAACCCACAGTAAATCACATGAAATCAATTGATAAGAGATCCTGGGCAGATTAAAAATTATCCCCTCCTCTTCATTAATAAGGTGGCTGCAGTCCAGGGTTGATTGTTGATGCAGCTAGCTTTGATAAACGCCTTCTTACTCACTGAAAAGAAATTTTCCGTAATGAGACATTATCTTCTATTCCTTTTATTAATTTCATATTTTTGTGCTGTGAGGAGCGAGGGAGAGAGAGAATTTCATTGAACTGACAGCTCTAGCTAGGGAATTGCTTCTTGACATCTTCTAATTGTCCACGCCATGCCATATTCTGTCTTTCTTCAAAAATTCCATGATCAGGAAACTAACAAAAATTTTTTTAAAAGCCCATCCAACTGTGTGTTATAGGATGCCTGCAACTCTGCACTGGGAACAACAAAGGAACCCTGGGGCTTTGAATTCTGTTGCAGATTAGGGTTTGTGGGAAGCAGGCTCTGAGATGGAGATTAGTAGGAAAGAAGTTGACTGGAGAATGCTCTCAGGAACAAGACCTCTGAGGGCTGCAGTGGGCAGGGTTTGGCCAAAAGAGCAGCTGGACTGCAATGCAATCAGAACAAAGGCCTGGGACCTTTGCTGGGATGGCCTGCAGAACTGTGTCCCATTTGGAGCAAAGAGCAGGTTCTTTATAGCCTGCATTGGAAAGGAGGTCACATGCCTCTTGGACAGTCTGGAAAGGAGCCTGATCTTGGGGAGGTGGTTGTCTTCCCCTAAAGACCCTCAGAAGGGATTCTCAACTGTCACTCCCCACACACCCAGCAGTTGGGAATTGAGTGCCTTAGTCTTGGAGGGCAATACCTGGGCACCGCAGGGTCTACTCACTATCTAATGGTAGTTAATGCTCCTGCGAATTGGGTACTAATCTGAATATTGATTGGGCTATCACTGCATTATCATGCATCTCGGTTAAGTCACTCAACCTCTATCTAAAATGAAAAGATTGAACTCATGACTAGGTCTCTTCCATCTCTGCATTCTGTGTACTAAGGATTTTCTTGCCGGACTGTCTTGAGTATTGGTGTTTAAAATAGAAGTGCAACAGGTGAAATAGTTTCTCAAGTCTTTGGCTGACAAGCCCATTTCGTTCCTTTTTACGTGCTTTTGTTTAAACCTGTCTTGGGTGGCTTGGGTGAAAGGAGGTCACATGCATCTTTGACAGTCTGAAATGTTCAGGAACAGTTCCAAAATTTAATTAAGTACTGATTGTCTTCTATGCACATGAGAGAGAAGAAAATCTTCAGAAATAACAGAATTAAGCATGCTCTATTTTGTAGCCTTGTAATGACCTCCAGCAAATACCTGACCTAATTCTGAGGGCCTGGAGTCCACTCGCATGAACAGGATGCCTTAAAAAGCTGACTTGGAAATCAAAGTCAAAAACTGACACCATCCATGGTAATGGAGCAGGGAGGGATGTCCTGTGCTATTGGTAGAAAAGACAAAATTTAAAACAGAACCAAAATTGCCTCCAGTCACTTAATTTGGAGGCAGCACAGGAATCGTCCAACATTTCAGTCTGATGGTACCTTGAATTAAAAGAACTAATCTGCAATGGATTTTCTTATTATCCCAATGGTGTTGGGAACAGATATTTCCCCAGCTGCATTAATGCTTAGGGGCAGCAAATCCTGCTTGACCACAAGAGGTTAACTAGCAAGCAGTGCTCTGTGAAGGCCGCAAAATGTTATGTATGTCAGAATCTCATCCCTACTGCTCCCTTATTGGTCAGCAGAAACAAGGCCTTTGCTGTTTTACATCAAGAGGCAAAGAAGAGCTTGGACTCAGAGCTGATTCAAAAGTTGATTCCTTTGCATCCTAGGAAAAGGCCCAAGAGGAATGACTTTTCTACTTTATCAATCCTGGTGCAAGTTATTTAATATGTAACAGTAGTATTCCTCACAATGTGGCTTATTGAACACTAGTTCTGTGAAGTGATTCATTACCAAAAGCAAAAAAAACAAAAACAAAAAAAAACCCTTTCAATTATATAAATTTGCAAAATAATATTTTCTATACCACTGTTTTATAGATTTACAATGAACATTAATGTATTAAAAAATCATGACCACCTTGCCTTAAAAATCTGGTTAATGCAGGATTTTTCATTCTTATTTGATTTACAGTCTTCCTCCCCTTCCTGCTGTTTGATAATACCTTCATAACTCCCATGGAATGTACTGCAAACCATAGTTTGGGAACTGCTGCTTGAGCTGAACTGTCAGACTGTCAGGCAAGGCCACAGGCCACTTCAGGGCTCTTCTTGCAAGTCTAACCTCTCTGCCTCCTCCAGGAATCCTCTGATCACCCCATTAAGGTGGACCTCAGGTTAAGTGCTTTTTCATGATTAACAGCCAAATCTCTCCCTCCTCTCTCCTCCCCTCTTTGGCTCTCTCCTCTCTCTTTCCTTTAATCCAATGTAGCACTTTTTGGGGTCTACTTTGTAACTCCTTTTTCATAGCATAGGATCATCCCAGCTTGCTCATAAACTCTCAACATGTTACAGACATCTTTAGGTCTCCACTCTGCTTTGTTCCTAGTAAGCCCTCGATAAATATTGTTGGATAATTGAAGAATGCAACATGATAGACTAGATGACTCTCACTGAATGCATCCGTAAGAACACACATGATTAGGAGCACAGCTAACCCAGAGACAGGGGAACGCTGGGAAATGGTTTTCATGTCGATCTGGGACTCGGTCCAGAGAGTGTGAGATTCTGAACAGAATGACCAGATCAAGAATGATATCAGAGTTCAATAAATATGGATGGATGACCATGTATTCCCCAGAAGCAAATCATAGTCCATTTGACTACCTTTATTCTTTTAGTCAAAAAGGTACAAGAATATATTATTACTATCATCTCACATCTAGTTTTTTACCCCCTAAGGATGTTATTCAATTCTGAAAGCCCTTGAGAAGCTCCCCAAGGTACACTGATTCTTGCTTTCACCACTTCCCCGCTTATAAAGTTTTCTTATTTTGCTCCCTTGAAAAACGCTATAACAGCCTTTTACCGTAAATAGTGGCTACTACCCTCAAATTTACCTCTCCCAAAAGAAAAACACAAAAGCAACTCCAGTGTGAAGTATAAGGAAGAGGTGGTAGCTATTGCACCACTAGGATTCATATGGCATTATAAATTTCTATGAAAAGGGGAATTACACAGAATCTGCTTTGCTTTCAGGCAACCTGGTTACCTTAAAGAACATTCAATTTCTGCTCCTTATTGCAGAGCATGAGTGGGTAGTATTTCCAGCCATGAATCTACTAGATTTCTCTCTAGATGTAGACAGAGAGAGAGAGAGAGAGAGAGAGATGGATGCAGCTTTATATACTCTGGGATTATCGTACCAACTTTTACTTTGTAAGTGTAAATGATGTTTCCTGTATAAACTACATTTATTCTGTTGAAAAAAAAGTTATTGAGCCTGTGAAGGCATCCGCAGATAGACACATGAATACATAAAATGTTCAAATGCTCTCAATATAATATTTTTCACAAAAAAGATTGTGAGAGGTTTTGTTCTGCTCATTGTGGAAGTGAAACTTAATAAAGAAGATACAAAATTGTGAAATTCAATGCTGGACTCCAAGTGACATAAAAAGCCCAGAATAACAGTCTAATTTCTTCATTCCTAGCATTTTAACCATCCACATGATACATGTTGCATGTCGTTCAGTGCAGTCTCTATGTGCCCAGGGAGCACTTAGGATTTACTGCTGGTAAGATGAAGGATGTGAACAGGCATCACCAGGGGAGGAGATGTTGGACCTTAAAGGGTGTTTAACATGTCGATAGTCATGACATGAGATTGGAGTTGGATTGTTTCCAGGCTTTGAGAATAGTATTATCAGTGGCACAGAGATGACAGAAGCACTTGCCTTGCTGGGGCAGTGCTCTGACCATGAGATGGGCGTGCAACTACTGAACAGAAAGCAATGAAGAATGAGGCTGGACATGTTCACTTTGGAGAGCCAGTGTGGCTAAGTGATGGTTTTGCATCCCTCCTACAGGCCAGCCACTTTTACCTGTAGTATTGCAACATGCTGACCTGTCATAATCAGTTGTAAGTTGTGTCAGAGTAATTTGATTCTAGGAAAAATAACTATTAGAGGTTTTGTTTGACTTATATTTGTTTTATGTAAATTAAATTTTCACCTTTATAATCAGGTGTGGTAGGAATCTCAATGTTCCATGAAGCCTTCTCTTGTCCACTGCTGGGATGTAGGCACATCTGGGCCACCTCAGCCAACTGGTAGGAGAGAATGAGTAGTATCTGGTGCTGTATGCATGTCATCTATCTCCATGAGGTTAAGAGCATCGATCTAAGGAAGAATAAGCTGGACAAACAGAGCATGAGCCAGAGATAAAGACTCCATCATCACCCAGACGCCTATGTTCTGATGGTGGCTGTTCCTGGAATCTGCTCCCGATCCAACTTTCCTGATTCATACCTGGGCTTTGAGAAGACAGATGGCTGTAGATAAATGCCCCCCTCCCCCCACACTGGGGCTCAAGGAACACTACGTTTGGACTCCTCTAACAGAATGCCACACGGAGTGGAGAAAATGCTTTGCCACATATGTCCTCACTAGTGTAGGTTGGCCAGAAGAGAAATAATATGCTTAGTAGAGTAACCAGAAAGATTGAGGCACTAGGAACAGCTCAGATGCTGTGAAATACTTTGGAGATTTCTAGAAATACTTGAGGCAGAGGCATCAGTAGGTGGAGAGGATATTTATAAGGGATTTGACTTTCTGTCTATGCAAGTAACTGATTACTTGGGGAAGCAGTGTCACTTTTATTCTCTTGAATTCCAATGAAATCATTGAATGGTAATAAAGGTTGGCCTTAGAGCTACAGAGCTGCTTGTGGAAACACAAGAGATCCAGTACCACATGCATGAATGCCACCCATAAGATGTGCAGTGGCAGGGAGAAATGCCTGAGAATCTCAGCTTTAAGTAACTGGTCCTGGAGCCACTGAAATTTCAAATGGCCAATATCTCGAGGAAAATGATTTTCTGTGATGGACCTAGCTGCCTGGTGAAGGAAGGAATAACAAAGGCATATATTACAGGGCAAAAGGCCAACTTGGAAGGGTGGAGTTTAATGTAGCCAGCATTGAAATTGCAATCACAAAACACGTGTTTATCCTCTGGCTCTCCCAATGAGTTGCTGTGTGCCCTTGGGCAAATTTCTTTGCAGTCTGAGCCAGTTTTCTCACATACCAAGTGGTCCATGACATGGGTGTCCTGACTAACCCCTCCTCCCCTTCTTCCTTGCCATCACCAGTTCTACAACCCGGGATGCTCTTCTTTCTTGTCCAGGGGAGATGGGAGGCACTTACCTGGATTTCCTTTATCCCAGCCATCCACTGAAAGCATGAAAACCCTCCAAAAATGTTCTAAGGGTTTTTTCAGCTATTAATACAGGGGACACACAAGGAAGAAAATAACAAGTATGTGAGAGTTTACAAAGTGATATTTTGTGAAAAGGCTTTTCAGTTATTATTCTTTATCAACTTCAAGTTTAACTTTCCTGGCTCCCTTTCAGATTCCCTGGGGACCCATCTGGTAGTACTTCTCCTGGAACTCGGTGCTGCCCAAACCTGCTCTCTCTGACACTAGTACTTGTGGAACTACTCCATCTTTTTTGTGGGCCCTCTCTCTTTTTTTGAAGTGGCCCCTGGAGGAGGTGGGTGGTGAGTGCTCAAGGGGTCCTTGTAGTCCACAGAGGCCCGAGGAGGAAAAGCAGGCCTCCCAGTCCTAATGTCTTCCTGCTTCATCCAGGAAACATGGGGTCCCATGCAAGACAATTATTACAGGGGTCATGTGACAGTTCCACTATCAGGGGCTATCATCTTTCTCATTTTGGGAGTATTCTAGACTGAAATCAACTGAGTATAAACTAGGAAAATGGACAAGGAGATAAGAAAGGACAAATGTATACGTATCTGTGTCTGTGTGTCTTTATGGTATATACATTTTTGTTAGAAATATTCAGAAAATGTGGGTGGGGGGAAAAAGTCATTCTAAGCCCATATTTTCACTCTTAGGTAATATAAGATAATCAATTGGGCCATGCACATAGTAGGGGGCTAAGGAATGTTGGGTCATTTCCTGGTGAAATTAACTCTAGTGTGAACATGTCATATATATATGTACATATTATGATCCCCATTACATATTGAAATACATAACAAATCCTAGGACAAAATACTGAAAAGTTATTTTCAGCTCAGATTCTTCCCTCCTTCCCACACTTTTTTGTGTTGGGCTGGGGTTGATGATGTTCTTGAACATAGATCATGTTCTTTCTTTTCCCTATTCTTAATGGATTCCCACTTCAGTGAAGTCTGAGGTGCTTCCATACATTAGGTGAGGTGCTTAGAACTTTATGGCTGGGTGGGTTTTCTGCAGAAAGTTACTTTTCTCTCCTTGTTTGCCCTGGTGGTGGAGGGTGCTTGGTGAAGGAATTTGAGAGCTCATTAGAGTTTATTGTATGGTGCAGCAGGGGGAAGTGAAATTATAGAAGCCAAGGGGCGTGGGGGGAGAGGCAATTGCTGGTCCAGTGCTGACACCAATAACTTTTTATGAGGGTGAGTCAAAGCATCAGGGAGGCTGAAACCAAGTTTTCACCCTCTTGAACCTATCACTATAGATCATGAGAGAATGGAGGGAGCCTCTCTCTCTCGGGCTGGGAGGGGAGAAAGTTATAGAGACAGATGTCAAGGGGGAGGTATTTGAACTCAACTGTGGTGAGGGTGGGCAGGAGTATGAAGGGAAACCATTAGTGTAGCATAAAATATAATGAGAGTCAACACCTGATTACCTAGAATAATGAGGGACGGGAAGCACATTCCTACAAAAAAAAAAAAATAGCTCAATGGGTGATTTCCACTGATACCTGAGGCTGTAACTTCTCTCCATTCTTGTCTTCTTGTGAGTACTAGGGATTGGTATACTGCTAGGCATGCCAGAGGAATATGATAAATCTCGGACACATAAAATCTGAAAACTAGCTCCCTTGAGGGAGACACTGTGATGTCTTACCAACTCTTTGGCCTTGATCGTTGACACACAGGGTAGCGTGAATTGGCCATGCCATGATCCACATAGCTGGCATGGCTGGTCTGAACTGATTGCTCCCTGTCAGTTCCCACTGGACTCATTTCTTCCATCACAGAAGAGGCCACAGTTAGGAAAAGTGGGAGTGAGCCCAAACCGGACTCTTCCCTACGCCAGTAGCACCTAGATCTTTGTATTTCCCAGAGATATCATTGTCCTAGAACGTGTCCAACCCCTCAGGTAGCCTCAGCTGTGCCAAGCTCAAAAAAGAGAACCATTTCCTTCAACCAAACAGGAATAGAACTACATTAGTAAGAACTTGCCCAAGCCTGCAGCTTCTAATATATATCTTTATACTTTCATCTCCCCTGATGTCAGTACTCTATGCATTTTTCTAGTTAGTTATTTTTTGCTTCTTTCTTTTTATCAGTAATAAACATATCTGCCTCTGGATTTTACTAGTAGAAGATTCAGGATCCTTTTGGTGAGAGCCTCAAACCATCCACATCACCTATTATTAAAAAAAAAAATCCAAACTGCAGCTGTAGTAAACTCGGGACAGAGTATCTATGCCACAGAAAGTGCCAAACTGTCAGCACTTACTCTCCGCTCCCAGCTCTGCATGGCTTGTGAACAAATGCTGTAGTGGTGGTCAGCGTCAGCTGGGGCAGGTAGAACCTGGCAGGGATGTGTCATTCGAGAAGAGAAGGGCTCTCTCTGCAGTTTCGTGAAGCAGCATCTCATCCTATATCAAAAGAATGCTGCATTGTGTGGGAGCACAAAGTGAGGTCACAGACACCCCTTGGGACTGGATGGCAGGCCCTTGTGCTTCCCATTTGGTCATTGTGCCTGCCCTGTGTGTGGTCACGATGGAGGCTGCTCCATTAGGATTCTTGGAGAGCGAGAACTTCTTGGATGGCAGTCAATGGTCTTTTGTGCAGACCTGGAAACCAGCCTCCGTGGGGTTTTTATGTGTGTGAAGAAGAGGCTGTATGCAAAGAAAGCAGTGAGATGGAGCTGATTCCAAGGCCCTGGGGTCTAGACTTTAGCTTACACTGGCTTTGGCATGCAGGAGTCTCACGTGATACCTCTCCTGGAGACAGAGGCAGATCAGCTCCCTTTGCTGACTTTGGGGTGGCTGTTCATACCCCTGTGGTCCTCTCCCCTGGGCGGGGGGCCGTGGGAATGATGTGTGTATACTTGGCAGTATCTGCCCGCTCCACGCCAGAGCCCACTCTGCTCTCCCTGAGGGGTGGGACCTTTGCTTTGGGCATATGCCCAGATGAAAGGTTTCTCCCTCGTGGTTGCCACGGACAGGAACTGCAGCAGCGGGAGGGCGCCCCCTAGGAAACACGCCGCCGCCCTGTTTGTCCTCCGGCTGGCTCCTGCGCGCCTGGCTGGTTTTTTTTGCAGGGGAACATTGTACAAGATACAGCCTCCTTTTTCTAGGCTCTCTGTGACCTTTATTTTAAGTATCCTGTGACATGTGTACATGTGTTTTTATTGCAAACTGCCTCAAATCCATTTGGATATGGATGCTATACAAATTATAAATAAATAAATACATGATAAAGAGAAGATCTCTTCCCTGCCAGCTTGTTGCTTAAAAAGCAGCAAGTTTGCACTTGCGTGACTCGGCTGCTGTTGTTGCTTTTGCAGGGTCCCATGCCGGCAGCCAACAGGAGTGAAAACAAAATCTGTCCCTTTCAGCATTGCTCGTTCTTCTCCTGAGCCTAGGGGAAGAGGTGGCAAGTGTCGCTTGCCAATCAGGAGCCAGATAGCCCTTGCTTTACGAATCCTACATCTTTAATGAAATTCTGCTGAGTTTCGTAGAGTCATGCTGGTAGATAAGATAACCACTGCTTTTCCTACCAGTTGCAGAACATCTATATCTTATTGCACTCCCACATTTTTGCGCAGCCCCTGGCTTATTCTCCTTCTGCCTACCCCTTAGGAACCCCTGTTTTTCTCATGAGAAAATGCTCCTCCATCCTCTGTTTATTCCCCATGTAAACTTCTCAGCACTTGCCTTAATGAAATCTGGGTTTCCCTTACCCCCATTACTTCCAAGGAGGGCATCTGCTTATTGTTTTGGTAGTTCCTTAATATATCTCTTGCTTGCCCCTTATCTGGCTTACTCTATTTCAAATCATTTTTCTGCCTTTGAATCCCTGGAGCTTGAACCAAAGACACTTAGACGATTCTCTTCTCCATCCTTCTTACCTCACTAGGATAGACAGACTGAGAAGAAATCATTTATGTATTCCTAAAGATAGTTCTGTTGTGTTGAATAGTATAACTTTATTTAGCTTATGCTAGATTTTATAGCAAAATGATAATGTTTTTAAGTCAGGTTGTTGGGTGAGGACCTATTTGCTCAGAAAGTGCAGGGTTAATAAGGAATAGCTTGGAGTGGGAAAAGATCAGAGGTTGAGGACATGGAGAACCCAGAAGAAGAGAACGCTCACAGAAGACAATTGGGAGCAGGAGACATTTGCATAAGTTGTAGGCTTCAAATAAGACAAAAAAGGGAGTTGTAATGGAGTTCATTGAAACACTGCTTCTAAGCAACAAAGTAGTGTTAATGCCATATTTAACATTTTAACTCTACAGTAGAGAATAAACAAGGAGAGGAGGGAAAAAAAATCATAAAAGGATTAGAGACAACATGTGGTGCAGAGCAGAAAAACCCGTGCAAAATTGTACTAACAGAAGCTTTATTGCAGCAAAAACATTGTATGCCCTTTGCTCTGTACGTTTATGTGTAGTGTTTATGTTTGTAAGTTAATTTTATTCATTTCTATGTTGCTTTATGGATAAATAATTGTATTTCTGAATGTAAAAGGGTAGGCCACTATATATCTCCTTCAGCTTCTTTTTTCATTGCTTCTCTTGTGCTAGTAAAGGAGAACCTTGCTAGATTTTTTCATATGCCAAAGAGGCACCATTAACCTACCAGTGTTACAAAACAGAAATAAGGAAGAAGTGCTAAGCAATAAATAGGGTCCTTACATCCCGTTCTAATTTTTTTGAAAAAATTTATTATGGTGTTATCTATAACATGAAATTAACCATTTTAATCACTTTTAAGGGTCCAATTCATTGGCATTAATTACATTCACAATATTGTGAATTATCACTATTTCCATTTTTTCTCATAAATCCAACAGATACTCTATAATCACTAAACAGTAACTCCCCATCTCTTCTCCTTCTCTGGTAACATCTAACCACGGAGTCCAGTGGTGGACACCCCTTCTCCCCAGAGAACCAGGAGTTCCATGGAATTCCCTGACGTTCAGAATCTTTGAGGCTCTTTACCATCCCTCTTCCTCGTTTTCACCTAGAAACATTTGGAATTTGCTACTTTATTTTTATTTATTTTTTTAATGGTAAAACCTTCCTTTGAACCACAAGTTTATGGCTTAGAAATTTTTGGGAACTGTTAATTTATATCAAGTGCTTAGTTGAGAGCTAAGTGAAGTGAAAGTTCTGGTTGCTCATTCAAAGTCATCCAGTTCCCAGCCACTCAGCTAGGTAGCTGGACTGAGGCGTCTACCCATGCTTGGCAGGGTGTTACCTTGGTGTCTTTGCTCAACATTTAACTAGATTAAAGGAACTGTGCTATGTGGGGGAAGGCAGGAGAAGACAATTGTTTTGACAATTCTCAACCCTTTTCTGTCATCCTGAACAATCCAGTTCTAGCCACAAATCTGCATCTTCTCTCAGCACTATTAGGCCCCATAGTTGACCACATGGAACCGTTAGAAGGCACCTTGTCAACTATCTATCGTTAGTGTAGAATGTCTCTTGAGGGGTTCACATCTCCCTTCACCAACATCTCTGTGATTAGAAAATTATTTTTTCTTATCACATATAGTTCTCTCCCCTAAGAAGAGATCCATAAAATGCAATTTTCTTCATTTTGTTACGTATTCAGCTCCATTTACATATGGCTACCAGCTCTGAATACACAAGAATATTATATGGTGACAGTGAAGCTCTTTTCCATTTTTCGCTGTTTTTGAGCAACACAAAAAAGCTTAAGTGATTATTGAATAAGACATTGATACCCAGGAAGGACATTGGATACCACACATGCCGTCAAGGTAGACCTGAAGAGAAACGCTCTAAGGTTGGAGAATTTTTTGCTGAGAGAGAACAGCAGTCTTCATTGGATGAATTTCACTCTAGTTCTTGAAGAAAATGAGCTGGGCTGATTGAGTTAACCTATCACAGTCTCTCAGAACCCTAAGACTCCATCTTCCATAGTAATTAAATAATTTCTGATTCTGCATATGTTCTGTGGATATAATAAATTTTATTTTTTTAGTACAATTATACATACACACATATACACACATACACAAGTCTGTGTATATACACACACACATATATTTTATTAGTTGATTATATAAAAGTATGAAAATCATGGTAATGTCACTCACAAGTTTGTAGAAGCAGTAATTTTCAATCCATTTCTTGTTATATCTAAATAGAAAACAATCAGCTTGGAGGTTTTCTTGCTGACTGGTATATTGACATGATTGTGATACCTCCAGCTGGCTTTTTCACACTGAATGACAATTACACGCATACCCCATGATACTTGGTGCTCACAGAGCATAAAGAGAAAGGAAAACAGTGATCTTAGGTCCTTGAGGGAAGGCTATAACCACGGACAAAGTAAGCAAATAGAAACCCAGCTAATTGAAAGGGAGGATAGTTAAAATTTAGCAATGTTGAATTGGGAATAGCATCAATGTCAAAGAGAATTTGAATTTTGCTGGTTGATTGAAAAATAACATGGCAAAATTGTTGCTTCCCCCAAATTAATGGCACCAAAATAAGGCAAGGATTTTTTCCCCCATAGGTGTTAAAAGGAAGCCATTGTATATACAGGTCTGGAATGAGTTTGGATAAAAGCTATTGTTTTCTAAAATCAGAAATATATTTTACATTTTTCCATGTTTTAACTGTGACATTATAGGTGTATGGCTTTGCATGAATGTGAACAATAGTGACTTCTATTTGATAGTTCTAAGTATCTGAGTCTCTTTACCATCATGTCACTCCCTCCCCTGCTCTCAGTAATAACTTCTGATTTTAAAGGTAAGGAATTATATGTGTATGTTAAATTAATAATAAACAACAAACAGTGACATATTAAGACAAAATATTAAAAGTTCTCCTTTGCATGTTTCTCAGAGGTACCTGGGCGTATAGTGGAAATATCATGGGCTGGAGAGTCAGAAAGCTTAGTTGTCAAGTCACTTCTCTTCTCTTAGCCTTTTATTTTTTTCCCCAAATTTGCACGGGGAAGACAGGGACTTCACTTTCTAATCTCTGGATTATTTTGAAATAATATGTAGGAAACCATTTGGAAAAGCGGTGGTATGCAGATGGTGTGGATAGTGATGCTCCCAACTAGAAATTAATATTTTTAAAAATCATTATTTCTACATGGTGTTTTATTTTTTTAAAGACAAAACATGACCAATATCCAGCTATTTCTTAATGAAATAAGGAACATTTAATTATCATTTTCACCTAAATTGACAATGGGGAATAGTGGAAACAGAGCTAAGTAGGACCCAGAATCAACGAACGATGGGAGCTTGTGTATGTTGCTTCACACCTCAGAGTCTTTTTTTTTTTAATCATTCAAGTGCAAATACTCTGTTTCCTAAGTTCCTTTAAAATGTCAGGATTTGATAAGTTTTATCCTCATTTATGTTATTGTCCCCGACCCTTACCACACACACACACACACACACACACACACACCCCTCTCTACAACTTTTTCCTTCTTTTGGCTAACTTTAACAAGATCTTAAAGACTTAGCTCAGACATCACTTCTTCTAAGAATTCTCTAATTCCTCCTCCCAACTTCAGTGTGGCTGAAGTAGATCTCCTCTGTGTTACCTTAAAACTTCATGCCTATCTATAGCATTGAACTCTGCTGTGTTGTTATAAGGTATTTATGTGTCTTTTTTTCTAACTATAGTCTAAGGCCTTTGAAAATGGGGTCATGTGCTATTCAATTTGGGGACTGGCAATTAGTAGATTATTAATAAATATTCTTTACCAAGTGAATAAATGAATAAGTAATGTATCAAAAGCTCTTTGAGCTGGGCATGGTGGCTCACGCCTATAATTCTTGCACTTTGGGAGGCTGAGGTGGGAGGATCACTCGAACCCAGGAGCTCAACACCACCCTGGGAAATAGTGAGTCCCTGTCTCTGCAAAAAATTTTAAAAATGTTAGCTGGGCTGGTGGCACACACCTGTAATCCCAGCTACTCGGGAGGCTGAGGCAGGAGGATCACTTGAGTCCAGGAGTTTGAAGTTGCCGTGAGCTATGATCTGGTCACTGCACTCTAATCTGGGCAACATAGCGAGACCCTGTCTCAAAAATGAATAAATAAATAAAAATAAATTTTAAAAAATTTTAAAAAGCTCTTTGATAATAATGAAAGAAATGTACAATATGATTTTTTCAAATATAATTACAGAAAGTAGAAGCATTTGTCTAGTGAAAAAGCACTGTATTTGGAAGCAGGATATCAGTTATTGGGCCATTTCTACTAATTTGTTGCATAACTCTAGGAAAATCATTTGAGCTCTCTGCAGATCAATTTCCCAACCAAAAATACTCAACATGTCCCACTGCCTGACTTATTGGGAATGTCACAGATGCAAAAATTAGAGCAATTATGTGATGTGTGTATTTTTTAAAATAAAGATATGTTATGCATTTTTTTAAAAAGTAAAGGTATGTTATGCATTCTTGAGGGATACTTTTATACCTGTTCATAATCAAATCCTTATCTCACTTATATGCAAAATACTCATAAAAAGTTTTCTCTAAGCAATTTAAAGTTAAGTAACATTTTAAGTGAATTGAAGGGAATTTATATATAAAGCCTACCAGTTTTGTGAAGTACATAATTCCTTAGAAGGGGAACAATTATTTCTAATTTAGAATTTTTTTGTAATACCAATCTCTTAAAGCAGTGCCCTGTTATGTCCCTCTGACTATGTCTACCCCTTTTGCTCACCAAGCCATTTGTTGAACGGTAGTGGAAAAGAAATATTCCCCACTGAACTATCTTGATAGTCTTTGGGAAGCTGAGCTTTTGTTCAGGAAAACAACCGCTGTCCTACAAATGATAACTTTCAGAACTATGGACAAATATTTATTTCTTTGAGAAATAAGTAAAGAAAGTGTTAAGGTGATGCATTCAGGAACTTTGAGAAATTTTGTCACTAAACTCTGGTAAAAGGTAGATCTTAATAATTCCCTAGAGGACTGGGGATTTTATTTTTCTTGTTAAAACTACACTAACATGTTGTTGTTATTTATTTATTTATTTATTTTAGAAATTGACCCTAGATAGAGTAACAAGTCCAGATTTAGTTTCTCATGTAACTACGATGTTACTTATCACCACATCATCAGGACACGATTGTCCTGGGCAAGAATGTAATTTGGGCTTTGCTTACTCACGATGACGAATACAAACTCCATAGTGTCTATATTTCCCTCAATATGACACTGATGCGGAGCTGGGCTCCTTCCTCTTAAGAGTCTTGCTATGCTTCTCTATGAAATTCTGTCTGATAGGAGAAGGACACCTCTGTCTTGATTGCCTTTTTGTTAACCAACTTGATCAAAGTATACTGTATGTACAATAAACTGTACTCATGTAAAATCCATGTAACTGCCACCACAATTGAGGTGCAGAGCCACCTCCAAAGTCCCCTTATGCCTCAATTTCCATGCCACCCTAGCCTCAGGCAAACACAGATCTGGTTTCTTTCTCCATAGATTAGTGGGCATGACTGTCTTTTCTTGATCCCACCTTCTCGAGGTTGAGTCACTTTATAGGAGACAAACTATATGGCTGGGATGAAGGAAAAGGAAAAGCTGAGACATTTATTTAAGTAAATTTCTTCAGATTGGATAAGCACCACATTTTTGTCAGAGGAAGTTTTATCTGAAGTCATAGGCTAGTTAGTTACCTTAAGAATATGGTGAACCCAAAACTACAAAATTAGAATGAGATTTTTACATCTGGATCATTTGATTCAGAAACATCTTAGGGGGAAATTTGGGGTTTGCAGCAACTTCGATGAAGTAAGTTTTCCATTCCTTACGTGAACTTGGTCCCATGAATTTAGCCATCACTAAGATAAATGGAGCTTTAATTTTCATTTTTTATGTGTTCACCACGCAGAACTGAGTTGGTGGTTTTCCTTTGACCATGCACACTTACGGAACATTAACTCATTTTTAGGAGTGCAGATTTTTGTCCTACCTCAGTTTTGAAAGTGGTCAAGGAGCAGGGCTGAGATTATTCATCACCATTTGGCTGTAGTACAATAGTTTTTACTACTGGACATTTGACCTTATATGGCTAAGACTCAAGTACTGTTGGTGAGATGTTTGCAAAAGGGTTGGAACGAATTTGCCTGACTAGTATTTTATGCTTGTGCCATAGTCCAGAAATAAACATTGCATTTCTTTTTCTAACTATATTTGTGTCCTGGATAGCCAACTGACAACTATTGTCTTTTTTTTGGTTTTCCAGCCAAATAGCAATTGTTTCTGGATGAAGGAATGGCACTGTTTAAAACTCTTTCACTCTGAAGAGTCTCCCTGGTAATAAAGAAAATAAATTTCCAGTGTTAAGAATCAAATGGCATTTTAATACCAACATCATTTTTCACAGATCTAGAAAAAATAATTCTACGCTTTGTATGGAACCAGAAAAGACCCCATATAGCTAAAGCAAACTTAAGCAAAAAGAACAAATTGGAAGCCATCAATTTACCAGACTGCGAGCTATACTACAAGGCTATAGGAACCAAAACAGCATGGTACTGGCACTAGAACAGAGACATAGACCAATGGAACAGGACTGAGAACCCAGATATAAAACCATCGTCATATAGCCATCTGATCTTTGACAAAGCAGACAAAAACATACACTGGGGAAAAGAATCCCTATTCAATAAACGGTGCTGGGAAAATTGGATAGCCACATGTAGAAGACTGAAACAGGATCCACACCTCTCACCTCTCACAAAAATCAACTCATGATGGATAATAGACTTAAACCTAAGGCATGAAAACATGAGAATTCTAGAAGAAAACGTTGGAAAAACTCTTATAGGCATCAGCATAGGCAAAGAATTTATGAAGAAGACCCCAAAAGCAATTACAGCATCAACAAAAATAAATAAATGGGACCTGATCAAATAAAAAAGCTTCTGCACAGCCAAAGAAATTATTACTAGAGCGAATAGACAATCTACAGAATGGGAGAAAATATTTGCATGCTATACATCTGATAAAGGGCTGATAACTAGAATCTATATAGAACTCAGGAAAAGCAGCAAGAAAAAATCAAATAACCCCATTAAAAAGTGGGAAAAGGACATGAACAGAAACTTTTCAAAAGAAGATACACTAATGGCCAAGAAACATATGAAAAAAATGCTCAACATCTCTAATCATCAGGGAAATGCAAATCAAAACCACAATGAGATATCATTTAACTCCAGTGAGAATGGCTTTTATCAAAAAGTCTTAAAACAAAAAATGTTGGCGTGGATGTGGAGAGATAGGAACACTCATGCAGTGCTGGTGGGACTGCAAACTAGCACAACCTCTATGGAAAGTAATGTGGAGATACCTCAAAGAATTAAAAGTAGAACTACTTTTGATCCAGCAATCCCACTACTGGGCATCTATCCAAAGGAAAAAAGAGACATTCTATAATAAAGACATCTGCTCATGAAAGTTTATAGCAGCACAATTCTCAATTGCAAAGATGTGTAAACAACCTAGGTGCCCATCAATACATGAGTGGATTAATAAAATGTGGCATATGTATACCATGGAGTACTACTTAGCCGTAAAAAGCAATGGTGAACTAACACCTCTTGTATTATCCTGGATGGAGCTAGAGGCCATTCTTCTAAGTGAAGTGTCACAAGAATGGAAAAACAAGCACCACTGTTACTCACCATCAAATTGGTACTAATTGATCAACACTTATGTGCACATATGGAAGTAACATTCATTGGGTGTCAAGCAGGTGGCGGGGGAGGAGGGGATGGGTATAGTCACACCTAATGGGTGTGGTGTGCACTGTCTGGGGGAGGGGCACACTTGTAGCTCTGATTCAGGCAGAACAAAGGCAATATATGTAACCTAAACATTTGTACCCCTGTAATATGGTGACATTAAAAAAAAAAAGAATCAAATGGCCTTATTCAATGTCAGCCCCATGACTTTCCCCCACATGTTAAAATTTTGTTAAATAGGACTTTAATTTGTATCAAAGTAAAGTTGGGAAGCTCTTATATCAGGCCTTTTTAATACACAAATGCCTTTCTAGCCTATAGAAGTACCTTTTGCTTCTCAATGTTTAGAGGAAGAAGTAACTTTTAACGTTTGGATACCTAGTTTTTCCTTCTTCTCTTCATGGAAATTTAATTACTCATCTCTCTTTATTTTATTATGTATAAATTTGGGAAGCATGATTTAGTTGAAGCAGTAAATCAGATTTTTTTTCCTTCATCCTGTCTTTTTTTTTGTCCATAGGCGAGAACTATAGCCTATGCAGATTATTGAAAGAGCAAAAATAATATCTGAAAGAGGTGGCTTTCTTAAAAGGCACCAGTAGCATTAGTGTCATGTCTGAAGCACCCATTTGTGTCAACTGTACAGACCTTTCAATGGAAAATTGTGCTGTGCTACCTTTTCAAGTATGAAATGCTAATTTGGGATTTACAGTTTTTGAACTGGAGGGCTGCATTTTGCATGGGATTTTGTTTAATTTCCCAGTGAAAAAAGGCATTTGAAACACAACTGCCTACAGCCAACTGTCAACAAAAATCAACTGTAATAGCACAGAGCCTGTCACTGATGTATATGGTGATGTGGTAATCTTCTCAATTTAGCTGGATATTTCTTCTTCGTAAAAAATAGCTGAAAGTCTTGCTAGGCATTTATGAATATCGGGAGGTGTTATTAGGCTGATAATGGGACCAGATTAAGGAAGTGTACACTGGTTCAAAGTGTCAGTTAAAGAGACACAAAATGAGACGATGCATGGTCCTCGGTATAAGGGACTCTTCGAATTTCAGGTTTGCTAAAGATTTGGGCGATAGCATGCTGAGTTCCATCTGCCGTGAAAGTGGCTTTCTGGGAAAAAAAATAAAGTTGTTATGCTATTTTTTCCCCCAGAAATCTGTTTTTGTTTATCAAGAGGGTGAAATAAAAAATCTCTTAAAATGGAAGTGAAAAGGGCAGCTGGGGAAATCTCCTGGGGTGAGACTGGTCAGTGCTCTTCTCCCCGACATCGAGAGCCAGGGGTTGAGGGTGAAATCTTTGCCTCCTAAGCCACGACTAAAGAAGAGAATTCTTCTGGAATCTCTGTATTTTAGGAGTAGGACCCCCTCTGAATTCTAATTAACAACCGGAAAATGCAAGGCAAAAAATAAAGCTGCATACAACCTACTCTTTGGCAAGGCACAAAGTAGACCCTTATTATTAGTTGTCATTAAAACACAGCATTAGGGAAGGTTCTTATATCAAAAGCGTATTTAGAATAAAATGGCACTTTATGATATCAGTTACCAAATTTCTTTTAGGTATTTAAAGTAAGCCATCTTCAAATTCTGGCCCCATCAGTTAATAGCCCTGTGGTAGCTAAGCTCTATGATCAAGTTTCCACATCTCAAAATTGGATTAATAACTGTACCTACCTCATAAGGGTTGTGTGAGAATTAAATTGCTAAGTAGATGTAAAGAGCTTAGAACTGTGCCTGACGTGTAATAAGCATCACGTAATTAGCTATTTTCTTCTTATTATCACTAACAAACAAAATATTCACTGTTACCAAGTATTTATGCCAAAAGGATGAAAGAGGATTATACTAGCAGATAGGCTACATAATCTGTTGTGAAAGTTATACTCATTTTTCTTAATCATCATGTTTTTATCTGTCCACAGAGACAACAGTGAACCGCATTATCTGAGCTGCTGGAATATGTTCTAAGACATAAACAGCACCATGGCAGACAGGAACTTGGTGCTCCACCATGCTTTGTGTGCTGCCCACCCACTGCCCCTTTGCCTAGGGCTCTGCCCATGTGCAGAGCATGCTGCCCATATGACCCTGATCCTTTCTCTTCCCTGCTTGCCTTGGTCAATGATGACATACCTCTAATGGAGGGATGTGGTTCCATATATTCATGTCAGTGACATGTCTTGGCACATTCTTGAGGAAAGATAGACTGAGCCAATTCGAATCCTTTCCCCACAGTTCAGTAATTGTGTACCAGGACACAATTGTTGATTATCAGTTGGTGATCAAATTTTAAGACTGTGAGAAGAGGAGGAGGGTTAGCTATGGCCTTGGCAATTATGCACAAATTAAAGCTATGAAGAAACAATGGGGCAAAGAAAAAAACACCACCGCCATGAGAGAGTAGGAATCTCTGAGGCTGCCAGTTTTTCTGTGTTTCCTGAGCTTTCATCACTGGCTTTGCAGTTTTTTCAAATCCTATGAGACTTCTTTATTCCCCTGCAAGGAACTTCCCTTCTTCTAGACTTCCCACTAGTGTGAGTGAGTTTCCGTGACTTGCAACCGGTTGTGACACCAAGGGTCTAAGGTGCCATGTGAGAGCAGGAAGAAAAGTCTTCTAAACAGTACCAGTAGTAGAATTAAAGATAAAACTGAAAAAAAAAGTGGTTAGTGGGAAAAGTTTTTATTAATCATATTCAAATTCTTGGGAGTGTAGGGGTGGTAGAAACAAGGAAATGGGCAATTACCTCTTTAGGTTCTGGTGGACTTGTAAGGAGGTCTCTGCACACATGATAACTTTCTGATGGGATAGACAGATGATCAACAAGTAAATATAAATAAGCATGGTAACATGGAAATTATACATTGAAAGAACTTCTTTGAAGGAAATAAATAGGAGTAAATGTAGAAGACTGGTTGGAGGTTTGGTGAATGGTGTTCTTTAGCACCAAATTATTTCACTCGGAAACTGCCAGTAAATTTTGAGTAAAAAATTCCCATGACTTTGATTCATTCCCTTCCACTATCTTCTTTGGCCAGTGAAGATGGACCAGGGATAGATCTCTGATGAAGGGGTGTAGCCCAAGACAGGCATAGATACAAGAATAGGTATATACCTGATTGGCATATACTCTGTATAGGTATAGACCACTCCTGAAAACTTGCCTTTTATCTTCAAAGGTGACACCAAAAAACATCAATAGATTAGTGAGGGTTTTTTCTTTCCTCTTTCTATTTGGAATGGATTTGGATGGTGAATAATGGAAAAACAATTTAATGAGCCTACTTTCTACTAGGCAGTGTGCAAGATTAAACTCTCTGATTTAATGAACAAAGCCACCCATACTCTTACCTTGTGACCTGGGGCACTTATGTATTAAGTGACTTCCTGGGACTCACCCTTCTGTCTGTATCTGGGAGAGAGTGGTTCTCTTTGGACCAAAGTGCTCTGATCTGCTGCCTGCTTCTTCTAGCATCAAGTTCTAGCCTAAATACAAGCTTTTAATGAGAAAACCATATGGAAATAATTAGTGTAAAAGAGAAATTAACTATAATTACCCAATTGCTTTTTTCCTTTTAGAAATGATTTGCTATTCCATTTCAAGCTTTCCAACTATTTTGATGAGAATGTATATTCAAGTTGGAGAAATAAGTGCTTTTTTGTTCTCATTATTCCCTCCTATTAAAAGTGCACAGTTAATTTCTAGAAGTAGACATCCCCTTGAGTACTCAAGATAGGAAGTGGAGAGATTGCTGTTCAATGCCTTCAAGATCATTGAATACCCAGAATAAACCTCCTACAGGGTACCAGGCTCATAATTGTAAAAGCAAGGAGGGATCTAGAGCATTAGGGAGGGAATACACTACACACAAGTTTGCAATTACCAAGCAACAGAATTTATTGAGCATGGAAACTTCTGCCACTAAATAGATAATCAGTCCTTTTGTGTTCTTCCCAGAATGCCAGACAAGTTGTCTTAGCAGGAGTTTTCTCATCTTCAGGGATTTTATTAAAAAAAAAAAGTTAGAGAAATACAGGCACACTGACAAGCAAGCCTTTGGATGGGGAAATGAGGCTAGGGCTACCAGGGGCTTCTTCTCCAGAAGGCGAGTGTTGACTGATTAGGGTGTTTCTCTAGGGGTGCTGACCTTAACATCCTTTGGTAATGATGTTTTTAGTTCTTCTTTACTGTGCACTTTCCTCTCGAAGGCACTTGGATATGACAGTAAAGAGTACAATCACCACCACTTCCATTGTTCATCACAAATGACACGTCATGAAATAATTATTGCCGGCAAAGTGGTGCCACCTCCTTCCTCACAGTGTGACTTTATCCCACTGAGAAGACCCATGTCCACTTCTCTTTACTGTTAGGCTTGGGCAAAGTGTGAGACTGGAATGCATTTTAATGATATCAGCATTCTCTGATATTACTCATACATTTATTCCACAAATACTTATCTAGAGCTTACCTTGTGCCAGAAACCACTAGAGATGCAACAGTAAACAAGACAGACAAGGTCTCTGCACACATGAGATTACATTCCAGTAAGGAACATACAACATCAAGTAAATATAAACAAACAAGGTAATTATAGATTGTGATGATTACTGGGAACGAAATAGAATGTGCAAAATTAGGGTTTCTTGAATGTTTGTCCATTTGGTGCCAAGGACCTTTCCCTTTTTACACCAAATCTCCAACATGCCTCTAGTCTTTGAAGCGAACAACTGACTTTCTCATTTTTCAGTTTTAGATACACAGCTATGCAATTGCAACTCCAAGCTCTTCTGCCCTTTCCAGATAAATTCTTGTCCCTAAATCTCTCTTATACAGACATTTTAGAGTTGCCAGTGAGCCTAGTATTAAGCAATTTACTTGGCAGATACAAAGTCTACTTTATAAATTCTGGAAGCCAAAAAAGAAGACAAATAGCTGTATTGTAGTTATTTGCACACTATAATGTCTCCAAACTCCTTGAAGGCCAGCACCAATCTGGGTCTTTTTGTCTTCCATGATACTTGACACCATGCCATGCACATAGTAGGAACTCTGTCTATTGCTCATTGAATTCAGTTGAATTAGCAAAACTACCGCCTCTTGCCAAAGGTATTAGCAAATGCATGTTTGAAGAAAATTAACTAACAATTAAGATAAAAATGTCAGTATTCACATGAATTTTGGCTGAGCAGATACATTTCCTTATTGGTGAACATAAGGCTTTTCAGACCAATGAATCTGGTATCCTACAATTCCTTGCCAACAAGCATGGCGGAGATAGAGAATGCAGACATTGGCAAATGGTTGGCACTTGAGTGTCTCCCGCCAGAGCCATAGGCTCTTGGTCTGCATGCCAGGAGGTGTGAGAGAGATAAACTGAGAAGTCCCCAGGTAAGATCTCCCTATGGAGATGCTGAGGCTATTTCTGTTTTGGCTTGAAGTTTGTGAGAAGCCTGCACTGCCCTCCCCTACTGAATGATTTCAGGCTCCTCCAAGTACTCCCTTCAGGAATCTGGTTCAAATGATCCCTTTGTTGAGACCTTACTATGTGCAAACCCTATACTTAGAGCTGAGAGTATGAAGATGAACAATCGTCTTGCCCTTAAGTAACCACTATTCCATTTGAGAGGCAGGATTTAACATGTAACCAGTAAAGGAAAGCTGACTGTGATATTACCCCTGCCCTGAGAGTTCATCCTTGCTTGTGTATATAGACATATGCATACACACACAGTAATACTTTCCTATTTGGGGTAAATCAGAGTAATTGCTTAAGGTCTCACACTTTGGAAGTGAGACTTGGGGATGGTTTCAAGCTATAACAGAGAGCAGGCTATAGGACAAGAACTAGGAGAAGCAAATGGCATGGAAGAGGGATGTAGTTTTATTGGTTGGCTTGGGTTTTACGTACCTAAATCCAACCATGTGGTAAATTCTTGTGAAATTAACAGCGAGAATATACGATTTATTCAATCATTCATTTGTTCCTTCATTCAAGAAATGATTGTTAAGCATCAACTATGTGCTAGGGACCAGGAATGCCACAGAAAGGAGAAAAAAGAAAGATAATCTATAGGAGAAACAGACGTTAATCAAATAGTCCCACAAGTGTAAAATTGCAATTGTGATAAGGCTGAGGTACTTGGTATGGTGATTATAATAAAGGCATTTAAACTGTCAGGGAAGGCTTTCCTTAACTTACCTGGTTTTGCTAATATAATGCATTTTAGGGGACTGGGACTGTGAGGGTGGCTTTGCCCTGCAGCCCATGTTTCCCAAGGTCAATCTTTGCATCAGTATGTGAAGGCATGCCCACGATTTAAATTGACTGGCTCTAGCTTTTTTAAAAAAATCTATTTCCTGTATTTCTCATCTTATTTATTTATTTATTTACTGATTTATTTATATATTTCACACCATTAGAACTATTTTTAATGGAGCCATGTTTACTCATCATCTTCAGGAAACTATAGGAATTGCATCACAAATGCAATTTCTTCAGTCACTCACCAGACACTGAAGGATGTTTTCAACGAGCTGGAAAACAGAGCTGAATGATGTATCACAAAACTTAGCTTTTATGTGGAACGGCCCTAATTTGAATTGTGTTATATTAAAACAGACTGCACTGGAGGCAGAATGGTGTGTGGAAAGAACAAAGATTTAAAGCCCAAGAAGCTCCACCACTCAGCCACAGGAGGCCTTGGGTCATTTCCCTGAGCCTCAGTGACTCCATCTGTAATATGGGGATTCTAATAGCTACCTCGCAGTTTTTTAAGTGAGGATTAAGGCAGATAGGATAAGATGGAATACTTGAAGGCTCTAGGACAGTGCCTTGTATTAGTAGGGGCTTAACAAATATTTGTTTCCTTACAGTCAGATTCTTGGGTCTGTTTATCATGCATGTACATGCAGAAATGCTGCTAATTTCAAAGGGGGTTTCCTTTACTATGGAAAGGCAGATTGAGGGGAAAATTAGAAAAGGACTCCAGACATAGGGAAGGTGAGATGCCCATGCCCCAATTCGTAACAAGATTCCATAAAAGAGGGAATGGAAGATGAATGTATATTAAAATGATTCAAAACACAAGCAGACTCTGCGAGTGTTATGCACAGATGAGTTAATTGTTTTGCCTTAAATATATTTCCTGAAGAACAGAAGCCCGATCACAGCACACATCGTTATGAATTTTAGACAAACAGCACTTTGAATCAAATTATAGTACATGCATAAAATATTAAAATAAGACATTTATAACAAATCTTTCTAACTTAGTGCTCAGCTCTAAAATAGATTTATATGTGGATAAGCAATAGGTGCGATAAATGTGGTACAGATACCACAATTTAAATTGCAAATCAACAGGGCATCATGGGAAAAGGGAGTGCAGACTTGAAGTACTGGAGGAAAAGATCCAGCTATGCAATATTTTTAGGTCTTTTGCCTGATTTCATTTTGCAATGTCTGTATCTGGACTTCCCATTTGATAAATTCCAGTATCTGCTCTTTAGCATAGTTTCTTTCCAATCCCAATTTAAATGATCTAATTAGAACCTTCATTTATTGTTCTTTTTATTTATTGTTGAACTGTTGCCAATATATAGTTTGCAGAGTCTTCAAGCTATTTTTAGTTTGTTGGGAGATTTTAGGAGAACAGTACTTTTTCTCAGTTTGCAAAATAGGCAAGTGATATGGGGAACAATTTCTGTGCACATACTTTAGCACTCCTGCTTTGCCACATCTCCTTGCACCTTGGATTCCTGCTCCTCCCCTGTGGCTTGTTGGACAATGTGCGGTGAATGTGATGACAACTCGTCTCCAGGAATAATCCCTGCCTGAGAATATTAAACTGGTTTCATTTATTTTGAAGAGAACTTTGGGGCTATTGAGTTGAATGTCTACAGAACTGAATGTTTCTGGGCAAGTTGGCCTGCTAGAATCCAGAAGGATTCCCCCCAAATTGAAAGGCCTTGGAAGGCCCCTAAAGAATGAGGTTGTGCCTTGGGACTTGCATGGTATCCAATTCATTTTGAGAAAGTGGATCCTTTGCTCCCAACACCACTGGATGTAGATGAACAGCTAAGACTTCCCCAGGCAACTCCTTTCAAGACAAGAGACCCATGAACTGAGGGGAGGAGGGGCAGTTACAAAAGGTTGTTACGGTATTTCTGAGTGCTGACAACTTAAGGGATCTCTTTTAGGCAAAATTTTACTTGTAGTTACAGAATTGAAAAATATCTCTCCTTAGCAAGGAGTAGAATTGTTTTCTTGGAAACCTCTTGTCTTTGCCCAATCTATGTGCTAGAAATTTCTCTTCCCATTAAATATCTCCAATATTAGCTTTTCTTCATGGAGAAAGTCTATATAGCCATGTTTTATTTTCTTATAATATATTGTATCAAGTTTTTAATGTCTAAGTTTCTGGTGCAATTAACTCATGCTCCTCTTTTCTACTCTGCCTACTGTAACTGCTTCCAAAACTTTTGGAAGTTGCTGCATTAAAAATAATAAAGGAGGAAATAAATACCTTCATATTCAAGGTTTCAGGTGGCAAGATTCAACCACACTTTATGTCACCAACCATGTCAGAAGAGAAAGAGAAAATTGTTCTGTATTTCTGCTGTAACACGCTGTATTCACAAAAATATATCTGTTGGCACTTACCTTCAAGTAGATCAGTAAGCATTAATGACAATTAGGACATCTCTTGAGGAAGAAGAAATTAAACACGTGACAATCTTGCAGTATCAAATTGTTCCAGGAACTAAGTTGCCAATATGTGTTCCTGCCATGGTTTGAATGAGTCTCCCCAAAATTCATGTGCTGGAAACTCAATCCCTCTGCTCTCATGGATGAATTAATGTCAGCTCTGCCCTCATGAATAGATTAATGGATTAATGTGGGCTCTGTCCTCATGAATGGATTAATGTTACTATCACAAAAGTAGGTTCTTTATCATGGAAGTGGCTCTATTATAAAAGCTAGCTCTCACTGGCTCTCTTGCTCTTGTCCCCGCCCCACATGATGCCCTCCTCCATGTTATGATGAAGCAGGAAGGCCCTCACCAGATGCAGTGTCATGTTCTTGTACTTCCCAACCTTCAGAATTGTAAACTAAATAAACTTCCTTTCTTTACAAATTACACAGTTTATGGCTAGCAACAAAAAGCAGACTAAGACAGTTTCCAATTGTGTATTGCAATAAGAGCCAGGTGCAACCTTAAAACAGAGATGTAAAGAGTTAGATCTGTGCCATCCATCATATTAGCCACTGGCCACAATGCAGTTGAGCACTTGAAATGTGGCTAATCTTAGTTGAGCAGAACTGTAAATATAAAATACATGCCAGATGTTGAAGCCTTAATACAAAAAAAGTAAAATATTTCAATAACTATTATACTGATGACATATTAAAATGATAATATTTTGGATATATTGGATTAAATAAAATATATTATTAAAATCAACTTAATATGTTTCCTTTTACTTCTTTAAAATATGGCTACTAGAAAATTTAAAATTATATGTGTGGCTCACATTATATTTCTATTGGACAGTGCTGAGTAAGATTGATGTAAGGTAACATTGTAACTAACCAGCTTGAAAGACTGTGCTCTTTATAGCATGTCTGAAATTCATTGCACATGGAGTCCTATTTTAAGTGTGCCAGAAGACCTTGATGGTTAAAGTAACCCCACAGTGAGAACTGCTATCTTATGAGTAATCGCTGCCTAATATATCTATTTAATATGTTTGGATTTTAATAGAGTTTTCCTAAAGCAAAAGTCACCAATTTTATTATTTGCTTTTCAATATGACCATAATTTATCTCTGCATGAAAGCTCCTGGCTTTTCATGAGATACATGTTTTTGTTTGTCCATCGCTCCCCATCGTCACCTCTTAGAAGGGAAGTATGGTTCTTTGACAGAATGTGCTTGGGCTCTGAAGTTAGGCTGCCTGGGTTCAGCACTAGCACTTACTAGTGACTTTTGGTACAGCCACCTCTCTTCACTGACGCTTCCTCATCTGTGAAATGGAGCAATAACTCACAGCTCACAAGGTAGTTATGAGCATTCTGTGAGATGATCACCGTGCTGGGCATATGGGCAAGGCCCAGTGAAGTGAGTCTCCATTCAGTCTTTTGTTTTATGAGTGCCTTGGGGCTCAAGTTTCTAGGACACTAAGCATATATCACTGATGACTAATTTTTTTTAAGGGAAGGCCATTATTATGAGTATTCTATACCTGTTTAAAGTACCTACATACTCATGACACTTGTGGACAGAATCACACATACGGTCCTGGCATCTGCGTCTTTGCATGTGCTCTTCTCCCTGCCCAGAGAACCCGCCTTCGCTCATTGTTTCCTTTTCCCATCGTCTTATTTATCTTTCAAGGTCCAGATGAAGCGCCACCTCTTTCATCAGGTCTTCTTTGACTACTCCAGACAACACTAATTTACCAACTCTAAACATTTTATTGCTAATACCAGCCAGTCTAAATCAAGGAGCAAGGATTTATCTGGTATTTCAAATTCCAAGGCTTATTTTCCAGTGACATCAAGCCTATTTGTTTGGTTTCCTCTACTGAACTGCAGGTGTTCTGAAGGTAGTGGCCATGCTTTGTATCTACTTCACAACCCCCACATCTCTCGCTCAAAAAGTACTTATTGATTGATTGATTGATCAATAAAGGTTTTGCTGATTAAAAAAAAAAAATCCTTTAATGCAACAATAATCATTCATGCTAGGGAATGACCCAGCAAAAAAATACCACGTGCTATCTTTACAAGTCTGTATAGTAAATAATGAGTACACATGTCACAATTTAAAAAGATTATCATCACGTAAAATTTCCATTTTATTTAACTGCTTGGTTCTAGGAGGTATCTGAGTTAGTAAAAAGGGGACTTAAATAAGTTTCTGATTTAGGCCCTTTTGAGACATATATATATATTTATATCTAGAAGTCTAGATATCTAGGTATAAATATTTATAGAGATATATAGATATCTAGGTGAATATATATGTACATATATTTCAAAATTATCTTTCTCTCTCTCTTTCTGTATATCTATATATAGAGAAGAGATAGATAGATGTCATCAGATCACTAAGATGCCCAGTTTCTATTTGTAGTCTTTTCTCAATAAGGCAGTGGGACATTGGTGCTTTCAAGTGAGCTTAGAGACATTGAATATGACATTCATGTCATTAAAAATAGTTAGCTGTTCTTGGCTACATTCACAAAGAAGTCCCCTAATGCTTCCTTTAATTGGCAGGATCCACACGTGGTATCTATTTTGCAAATGTGCTCTGTACTGAGGGCTGGAGCTGTGTATGTGTCTGTGTATGTTCTCTGTAGGTGACACTCCACCCTTATCACACAATTGGTGCATTGTACTAGGACATACTGTATGCAGACAATGCCTCGCGTACCACTCTCCCCCCCCGCTTTTTTTAAACCCTGAAATATGGTTGATATGGTCCATTGCAAAATGAACCTATATTGGAAATGGCAAAATTGTAATGTAAAATATACCGGGGTCAGTGGGGTGTGCTGTTTCTTGCATATATTTTTTCTCCCCTGACCCATGCCATTCCCCTGCATACAGGGAAAAAAGCTTCATCTCTCACAGAAATGTGATGTCCTTTACTGCCAGAGGCTGTTGCTGTTTTAAATGAGGAAAAAGCACAATGCATGAAGAAGGAAAATTAAAGCATATTCATTTTGGAAATTAGATATGGTGTCAGGAGACTCTCAGAAAATAGCCCCGTTTGAATGAAGCCCCACACTACAAGACAGTTCACTGAACTTTTGACCACTATTTATGCTATGGAAGCTTTTGAAATAGGGAAGAGAGCAAAACATTTTATAGCTGCTTAATAGCTGAGTTCATTTTTCTTTCTTCCTTTTTTTCCACCAGGCATTTGTCTATCCCTTCGGTGTATATAAGATATGCAAACACCATGTAGTTTATTGGCAGGCCTTTGTGTTGATGTTTCCAGGTTGGTTCCAAAACACACAGCTACTGGAAGAGAGAATCCCCCAGCCAACCCGGTGACCTTTGTTACCCTCCACTGCAGTCTGCGCCTGCCCGTGGCTAGTCGGAAATGGCCAGCCTCAGCCAGGGTCTCACAGGCCTTGGGAGTGACAGTGACCTCTTTAGGGGTCATTCTGCAAATACAAAGAGAATACCTTTTGCAATTCCCAGGGACCTTTTATGCAAAATTGGACAGGGATGGGGGAGATGATGGAAAAGGCACTTTGCCTAATTTCTCCCTTTCTGTTATTTGGAAGAACAGTTCTCAGTTCGTGATCATCCCTGTTCTGCTTCATTGCTTCCCTCCCGCAGAGCACATCATACCAGTCAGGTTAAGTGGGATTCAAGGGCCCTCCAGGAAGGACAGCCCAGAGTTTTGATTCAACACTGTCTAAGGAAGTACCTGAGAAGACAAGGTAGCAGAAGAGTTAATCCCGAGTGGACGGTGGGGTCAATCAGAGGTAGAAAGAGAAATCCAATTTGTACCGGTATTAATGAAAGATACGCTTTAACTTTTACACAGATAGGAAGCATTGAGCTAAATATCACAAATTACAGGTTGTGAGTCTATGTCAGCTTTATTATTGTTATTACTATTAATGCAATGATATAAAACCTAAGAGGTCACTGTGTTTGTTTAATTTATTTTCTGGGAAAGCTTATCATTTCATTTCCAAGTGAGGACCTTTTCTTTGGCCTCTTGGTGACTTGCCCACACTGGCACAAACGGGCCGCCTCTCCCCGGATCTGGGAGCTCCTCGGCGGGCGCGGGCGCGCGCTCTTTCTCGTTGTCACCAGGCTGCGTTCCCACAGCTTCCCCTCGCTCCGCTCCTCGCTCCTCGCCAGCCAGGGGCCTCCCTTGCAGGAGCAGGTGAGCGGTATCCAGAGTGGCTGGAGGAGGAGTGAAGATGGGGAAGCCGAAAAAAGGCTCAACAATAGAATCACTCCGTGCCTCCGGATGCCTGTGTGTCTGAACTGACCTTCTGTGACTGTCCTTGGTTTGGGAAGTCGGGACAATATGTCCCTGCACATGACTGGGAGCCCTTTACAGACTCGTATTAAAAAAAGAAAACAAACTTCAACATGTGGACGTGTTGCTATTGCCTTGTGCTCTGGGGTTTTAACTTGGGGGAGGGGGAGAGAAAGGGAGAGACCAGCACTCTCCTCCCCCACCCTCAGCATTATTCATTAGGAGACGATTTTTTTTCCCCCTGCTTTGGACCGGAAACTTCTCTCCTCTCACTAGCCAGTAACAACCCTTCTGTTCATCCTTATGTCAAACCTTCACAACTGCACTAATATGATCTCTGGCAATTGAAGAGGGGCTGAGAGGGGGTTGTAAGGACCACTCTGAACTCAGAAGGTGGCTTAGGGCCTTCTCAGGGCGAGGGCTGCTCCTGACTGTGCGCTTTCTGCCAGGGCTGGGAGGTGGAGATCTGGGTACTGACCCAGACTGCGGGCTGAGAGAAACCTGAGAAGTCTTTTAATCGAAATTTTGGCCTCCAGAGCTGTTCTCCCTGGGGCTCCTTGGCACGGCAGGCAGCCATGTTGCCTGTGCTCTGGCTCCGTGAGAGGAATGCTCCAGGGAGCTCTGGGGGCTGCTGGGGGCTGCGGGCCCACCCACCCACACCCGCACACGTCATGCCTGTGGCCTGCCGGACAGAGCTGCCATGGGTGGGATGAGGGGGGCGGTCAGGGGTGAGGTCATGCTGGCCATGCTAGCTGTTGGCAGAAAATGGGCACCAGAAATCGTGACTTCACGTAACTACTTTACAGCTTAAAGATGGAGGTGAGGAGAAGTAAAGGATCAGGCCTGGAACATTCTCAAGCCCTCCCGGGCTGCTTCACCTTCCCCTCCACTTGTGAGGACTTTGCTGAGGTGGGCCCATGGACTTGAATGCCCTAATTGTTTATCACTCCTGCCTTGGCAGCAGATTATCCCTACAGTTGTCACACCATTTGTGACAGTCCATGTTTCCCCTGGTATTGTGGTGGCTGGTGGGGACTGGGCATTTTAAATGAAGAAAAGAGGAGTCAATGATTGAATCCAACAATATTAACCATAATGATTTTTTTTCTCTTTTGAAAGCCCCTGGAAGAGAATGAAGAGACAGGCCTGGGCAGGATTTCTGCTTTGCTTAATTATAAATGGACATATTACAGTAGATATTAATGATTGTATTAGTTTAGGAATTTCAAATATGACTCAAGTCTGAATATTATATTATGATTATCAGGCTTTAAATGCAAATCTGTCTCAAAAGAACAATCCCACCAGGTAAGACAACCTCATTGCACAGGATGATCGAGGTGTTTCTCTGGGCCAGAAGGGGCTTTGTTGGTAGCTCCAGAGTATTTCTGTTATTGTTGTGGTAGTCAGTGAAGAATTTAAAAATATTTATAGTTCAGCCATCTCTTTCTTTATAAAACTGGGTTTTGGATTCAGGTTTCATGATGTAGTAGACAGATGAGAGGCAATTGAGGGAATAAAGAGAGGGGCAATCTTGGGTTCAAATCCCAGGTCCGCCACTTAGCTGACTTCAAGGTCTTGGGCAGGTCAGGCTGTCCTGGTCTCAGTTATGGCATAAGTAAAATAGCCTAATACCCTCCAGCATGCAGCATTGTTATAAGGATCGAGGGTAGTACTTGGATAACACTCAATAGATAGATTCGTTATTATCATTAGAGTTAGAGATCTTAGAGATGAAAGAGGCCTTTAAAATCTATCAGTTTAACCGTCTCGCATCTTACAGAAGAAGAAACTACGTTTACGAAAAGCTAAGCAACTTGGTAAGCAACATGCGAGATGGCGTCAGAGCTCGAGGTGGTCTGTGTTCTCTTGCTGCCCAGAATAGAGGACTTACCTCTTCCTTGCCATTTCTCAGGTCAAGCCTTTCCTGTTGTCCAAGATGAGTGCAAAATGAGAGTTTTTCTGAAGTGTTTTTTTTTTTCTCCTTTTCCTATTGTGTTTTTCTTATAAATCCTTTCAGGTCTGGGACCCTGCATGTTACTTTCTTCACTGATGCCACAGTCCTTATTGGTTTAGCTGTCTTCAATTCCCTTCAGCTGGAATACTTTATTACTTTATTGTCTACTGATGCTTTCCTGTCTCAGCCTTGTTTTCCCCGCAGAGGGTGGTGTACTGGAGTGAAGGAACCATGTGACACATTTTCGTCTAACTTTGTGGTTCCCAGCTTTTTGCTTACACTGACCACTAAAATTTTTTCTTTGTTTTCTTCTTTTCTTGATTTTAGTTTTCTTCTTTTTAATGAGGAGTGGATACAAGTTTGTCAACGTTTTAGTTTGCCAAGACCTTTAAAAAGGCTCTTTTCATCTATTAACATCCTTTTATGTATAAAAAGATCTTTGAAAGCCAAGAAAAATCATAATATTAGACTTAAGGAGAGTTCTAGTCAAGAAAGAAATATCAACAAAAAGGCACAGACATTGTCCACATGGACCATTTAAAATTGCAACGGACCAGCAGGGGCCCATAAACGAATAAATAGGAGCCATTAGTCTAAGGGACAGGGTTTGGGCTACAGTGTGAAATTGGACAACCTTAACACATCAGGAGCCAAAAATGGGGACAGCAATGTTGAACTGATTTCACAGGGCTGCTATGAAGTTCAAAGAAAATGACATGAAAAAGTGCTTTGACTATCCTAAGGTTCTGTTCAAATATAATAGATTATGATTACATATGTTGATATATATATACACACACATATATATATAAATATTAGGTATTCTATAAATGCTTACTGATATGATAACCATAGCATACATACATATGTCTGTATATATGCGTGTGCGTGTGTGTATGTCAGCATAAAATATCTCTGTAAAACAATCATATCCCAGTACTGGGAAAAACAATGGAAGTGACAATATCCCTGGCTTCTAGTCATATCTAGTGAGCAACACATCCTAGTACAATTTTAAATTATAATATAACAAAGAACTTTGGGAGTACAGAGGAAGAAATTATTGTGGGTCTTTTCCTGACAGAGTTCACATGAATACTGCCGCCATCTGCACTGACCCCATCCCCAAAGTATTTAGCCATAATGTTGGACATATATATTCACAAAGAACTTTTGATTGGCTGATTGTCTAAAATAGATGAAGTAGCTTCCTAAAATGGGATTTTGTTGGCAAGGCAGTGATGCTACAAAGTGAGTAATATGGAGCTGTATAGAATTATTTAAAAAAACAAAACCAAAAAGAAACCTGCCTTTCTTCATTGTTATTATATACCTGATTCCTTAGTAAACATGGAACCATGTTCTTCCCAAGCCCATGTATGTCTGAGTGTGCAGTGACCAGGGAGCACACAGGTGTTTTAGGCCACTGCAGCTGGGCAAACACCAATTACTGCAGATGAGAAAACTAAGATTTATAGAAGGTGAGAAACTTGCCCGTTATCACATGATGAATAAAATAGTAAAGACAAAAATTTAAAACAAATCTAACTCCCAAACTCATGGTCTTTTCAACAAACATACAGTCATATATGTATGAGAGTTATATGTCTTAGTGAGTGGGACAAGTAAGGATAATATGGAAATAATGAACTTCTGTCTTCTCTCTGCTCCCCCAAATAACTTTCATCTCTCACTTAACTAGCTAACTCTAGTTACAATGGAATTACTTTTTCCAAGGCCCAAAGACAGATACTAATTTTGGGGGCAGTTAGTTCAGATGTTGCATGGGGCCCAACTAACCTATGCTTTCTCAGATATCAGACAAGTCAGTTCACCCAATTATTTCTGAGAGTAATAGCTGTGTTTCATTCTAGTCCATTTCTACTCTCTGGCCCATTGTTTACCTCAGAGAGGAGCAAAGAATGAATTCAAGTTACAGCCTGACATTACAATGAGATTGCCAATAGAAATCAATGACTTGTCCCATGACAAGCGAGGGTTTATGAGGCAGCCTAACGATGTCCTCATATCTTTGCCTACCTCATTGTACTGCCATTCAAGCGGATTATACAATTTTCCTGTTATAACGGGGTGTAGTCAGGGTAAAAGAGAGACTAACTGAGTTTAATAAAGCTGGAAGTGGTAGCTCACAAGCCTTATATAAGAAAGAATATTATAAACAGGATGTTCTAATAAGAGTGGACAGAGTTGTCTGTTAAGGTTGATATTTATGTACATACTTATTGACCTCAGAAAGGGAACACGGACAGAGCAGATGAGGTCAAAGAGCTCATCTTTTCAGCAGTAGGAGCCCAAATCTTGGTGGAATTAAAAAGGATTATGCTCAGTTTGGTGAAATATCATTTCATACAATTTCAACTTATGAGAACTTCTGCTCATTTGTGTAAAGTGGCTGAAAAATACACTTGATTTCAGAGAAAGCAGCAAAACCAAAATAGGGACTAAGAAATCACGAAGACATGCACAGTTCTAATCTTGTACTGTTTAATATGGTAGCCACCAGCCATGTGTGGCTACTGAGCTCTTGAAATGTGGCTAGTTTGAAATGAGATGTGCTTTAATTGTAAAATACATACTGACTTTCAAAGACTTGGTATGAAGGAAGTAATGCAAAATATCTCATTAGCAGTTTTTATATTGCTTACATTTTGAAATGATATTTTGAATGCGTTGGGTTAAATAAAATATTAAAATAATTTCACCTGTTTCTTTTTACTTTTTAAAATGTAGCTACTATGTAAAATTACAAACGTGGCTTGCATTATATTTTTAGTGGACAGCGATGGTCTAATGTAAAACATAAATGATATCATCCAGGACTCAAATTTTAATAATTTGTCCTCATTTAAATCAGAATGCCAATATGCATTCAGCTCATGTGGGATATGGATTTGCATCCTCCATTGTGATATGCACCTACACACACATCCATATTCATGCATGTGTGAAGAAAACCCATCACCTTTGGAATGACAGGAATCAACCCAATAAATCCAAAATTGTTGTTTTCTCACCCTATGATCAGGCTCTGAAATCAAGAGAGCTAGGGCCCACATAGAAATGATGCTTTTCTGTATCTTTTTGTTTTAATAAAACCCCCAACCCCAAAGAGCATGGTTTGAAATAAGCTACTGGAACAATTTATTCTTTTCTCTCCATGGATTAGAGAGGTGGTACTTGGAGCAGCTTGTTAAAGAGAAGAGCTTGGCCCTTGCCCTTGCTCTGTGTTTAATGATCCTCTCTTCATGTGCCACCTCTCTAATCTGCAGAGAGATAGGTACAAATTGTATCTATAATGTTATATTACTTAACAGTATAATGTATGATAAATCATAGAATTGCATCCCTACCTTGTAATTGGTGAGATGTGTTGCATGAGAGATCCCCTAATTCAATAGTGAGTGGTTGCTCTTATGTATAACTGCCTGCCTGGATCAAACCAATTCAGACCGCAAGTGATGAGGGGAGAGTTAAAGCTTTTTTAATTATAAAAAAGCAAAACTATGACTTAGAATGGCTATATAGGTCCCTGCATTCAAACGACTGCTTAATAAACCTCCCCTTGGATGGAATCTCTTTTTTCCTTTTTTCTATAGGCAGCAGAGATGGACTATCTGTGGGAAGTGGATAAAAGGACAAGCATTTAGTGAATTCATACTCTTGTATGTGGTAATCATTGCTTTTGATATGTTGCCCTTAGCCATGTGTGTTTATTGTCTTTGGAAATTACTGCCTTCCTACTCTTACTCCTACTCATATGTCTTAACACTTTTTGTTTTTGTTGTAAATTCATTCCTTTTACCTATGTAGCCCACTCCCTGACTCTTCAGACTTCTTTCTGACATCTTTCATAGTATTTTGTTTTCTCTTCTTATTTCCTTAAACTTCTGGGTTTATTTTACTTTTTAGCACTGCCTATTTTGGTGGCTTCTTTTCCCAGCTCCTAACCTTATTAACTTTCCTAGCACTACTGGCAAAACAAAGAGCATCAAGCATTTACCACTGCAGAAAGATGGAGTGCAGGAGACTGCATATACATTTCCCAGAATGCAATGAGGCTTCAGTAGCAAGCCACACGGGTGCAGAAATGAGTGGGCACGGTGACATCTAGATTGTGATTGTAAATAGGGACAGGTGTTTTTGGCTACCTGAAAACCTCCAACCAACACTGAAGATAGTTTGATCATTGATTGTTCAGAAATTAGTTGTACAGACAACTAAAATAAAATTTGACAGGCAAGTTTAATTAAGTCTGTTACAATTGTTATGACTCATACAAATTAGACTGTTCTAGCTGGATGGGGCCATAGACACAGCTAATTTTTTAGGAAAAGCTGAGGAAACTTGGGTGAAATAACTAGTACTAGATTCATTGATGCCTCGAAAGAAATCTGTTCTAGGGCTTGAGTTTCCCAGAATTTCAGGCCCACCCTCTTTCTGTCCCCTCCCAGAGTCTGTCTCAGAAGGCTCCTTTTTAGGAGCTGCAGTCTATGATGTGTTGTTTGGAGCTGCAAAATATCCAATAAGAGTTGTCAAGTATTTGCTGCTTGCAACATTCCATTCAGTGTTAAGCAAATGAATGAGATTCAATGACCTGGTTTTTCATTTTTTAAATTTTTGGATGTATTTTTTTAAGAAAGATAAAACAGATTGTGTGGTCTTATCTTAATTTGATCACTTCTCAACTCTGACTGTCTGAAAAGAGTAGAAGGGAAGCTTTTTGATGTGAGTCATTGATTCTGTCTGAACAGACACAGGAATATCACCAAAATTGCAGCCCAGCGTAGCCTCCTGAAACAAGTGGTGGGTTTGGAGGTGCAGTTGCCTCATGGTTTTTCATTACATCTGCATTACTTTTTCTGTGTGCTACTGTTTCACATCTTAATAAAGAGAAACAATTCATTTGGTAAATAATCTATAATACAATTTCCAGAGAGTACTTTGCCATTTCTCAACTGCCAGATATATTTCATTTTTACTCTTCATGTAACCAAGAAAAACAAGGTTGCGAAATGATGCCAGCTTCTGCTTTTCAGTTAGGAGATGTCAATAGCCCTTGATTTTGTTGCTGTTGTCACTAATTTCTGCAAGTTCAAAAAAAAAAAGGTGTCATAAAAACAAATTGCCTTTAAACATCCTATCGTTACTCACACGGTATTCTTATGAGAGGACTTTCAATATATTTGCTATAGTTTTTGAAATCACTTTTAATCACTAATATTCAGGCCCTTAGAAAAGGCTTCTCAGACTCTATTTTTTATTTCCTCTGAGTCTTTTTTTTTTGTTCCTTGTGTTTTCATGCTGACATTTTTACTATAAAGTCGCATTTTCATCTAGGACAATGGCATCTTGTTTTTAAAGCAAACAAACACAAGACAATTTGTTTTGAAAATATCTGGGTTGATGACAAAGTCATAAGAATTTCAGAGAAATGTCAGCACTGGTGTCGAGAGAGCTAGTTCTCATGTGTTTCTTATATGATAATGGAATTTGGTGCCTTATATACTGACAACCTCCACACAGTGCAGAAGTTCCTTTGTTTTTGCTGGGCGTTGTCTTCCTCTCTTCACTGTAAGCCCACTTGATGGTTTCGAAAGATCAATTCTACTTTGCAGTGAATGTGTCTCTTAACCTTTTCCCTAGAAGCTGAAACAGTATACAAGTGAGTTGTACAAAAAGGGGAACTCTAAGATGAACGGCAAGGAAGCAAAGGGTTATATTGTAATTCACCTAGAAAAGAGCATTTTCACTAATCAGTACCCATATCATACATTTGTAAAAATGACTGCCTGACAGGTGAAAAATCTATTTTTTTTTGACAGCATACACTTAGTCTTAAATCAATCCAACACAATAGTTCCTTTTTTTTGCTTTACACAAACTCTCTTTCACCTCTTGATAAACTGTACCCCTGTGAGCCGTAGAATGTTTCAGATTCCTATACTTTTCTGTGTTGCAGCAATATTTTGCGGGCAATGTAAAGCTGATTCATTTGGCAGAATGTTTTCATATGCATATCAGTGCAAAGCTGGGGTTTAATAATTTGTGGATTAAAGGCTCGGTCCAAAACTTTGTAATGTGCTATGAAATACTTGCAGTGTGAATTGGACTGCTGACCTGCTGCAGCCTCTCTGAGGGTATTCTATTTTAACTTGGTACATAGAGCACAATGACAATAAATCTTAAAGCAGATTAAGTAATTTCACCATAGTGGTGTGTCTACTGGAGTTTCAAATAACCCAGTATAGATACTCAGAGTCTTGATATATTTGGATATTTCATACTGTATCCTGTCTGTATAAAAAAAAGTTTTGGGCAGGCAGGGCAGCGTCATGCACTTGAACCCCCTTGGAAGAGTGTAAATGGATGCCCAACTGAGCTGAGTGAATGCTAATTATTTTGCCATTCCTGAATCCTTAAAAAAATATAAGAAAAGAAAGAGAAGAAAAAATGGCCCATTTGCATGCTAAAAATATGCTGAAGATTGTTGAAAACAGAAGCTTGAGACATTGTGACACTCTCAGGTCTCAGGAAGCCATTGGGGATTTGATTTACTTTTCTCTTTTGCTCGGAGATAATCTTTGGCCCAGGAAATTTTGGCTAGAAAAATCTCTGAGGCTCACCTGAGACAGCGTGAGGCTCACCTGAGACAGCGTTCGTGAACATCAATACCCTAGGGCAGCCAAAAAAGTATGTGCAAGGCCCAGAGCTGGGACTCATAATGGCAGTTCCTTGAATTCAACCGTTAGCAGAAGACGAAGTTTTCATGGTGTCTTCTCAGTGCCAACACCTTTGCGAAGTAAAGGTGAGATCTACATAATGAAACAAAAACAGGGCCAGGTCAGGGAGAAGGGGAGTTGTTTAATCCAGGAGACCAACAAACTTTGGAGATTTGATTGAAAACCATGTTTCCCTGGGAATAAACATCTAATTAGTATTTAAAATCTAAATGTGCCCATGACTTTTTTGCTCCTTTCTACAAATGACAAGTCCTCTCATCAAACACATTTTAAAAAAGTAGAAATTGTGGGCTTGGGTAGAACAGTATATGGGCCACTCATTTTTTTATTCCTATGAAGAAAAGAGCTGTGGGCAATATTGCCATTACAAGGAGAGAGCACTTGGTAATATCGTGCTGGCAGCACATTAAGAAAAATAAACAAGGCAAGTATAGCTTGGGAGGCCACACCTTAAAAAGCTCCAACCACTGTTCCCCAGATCAAACCTCTGGATCTTTTTTGGTGGCCAGCCCATTGTGGGAGTGGGGAGTGAATGGGGAGGGATGTATAACCCAAGCAAAGAGGAAATGTGCCTGTTTGTGTGTGCCTGTTGGTTGTGGGGGCATATTTGTATGTGCATGTGATGTGTGTAAGAGTGTGTGCACGTGCATTTGTGTAAGGAGTCTGTGTACAGATAGATAAGTATGTATGTGTGATGGGTGTGCACGTAGTGTGTGTGTATGTCTGTTTTTCTAAAAAATATATTATCCATGTTTTAATAAAATAATAAACACCTTTTTCCTCCTTTTGCCTCTCCTACAGTCTTTGACCATCTGCTCTTAGTTATTACACTTTGTTGCCGTGAAAAATAAGAAAAAGAAAAAAAAGAGCTTATTCCTTCTTAATGCTGATAAAATGATAATACAATTATTCCTTTCATGTCTTTTGATAGAAGCGTCAAGAGGAAGAGGACACCATGGCCTAGGAACCTGCTCCTGAGTTGGGGGAACAGGAGCATTTGTTGAGTGGATGCTAATCAATATTACATTTAAACAATGTGCCCAACTCCCCTTCCTGTACTACCTTCTTTATTTTTCTCCTGGCTTCAAGGTCTTACCATCTCAGCAATTATTTCTCCATGAAAACTCTTTCTTCCTGCTCTTATTTTCCTCTCAGAGCTTTCTAACATGATCTGCATTTCTTTTCCCTCATTCTGTGTATCTCTAATTTACAAATAACACATTAAAAATTCAATATCCCAGAACCCTAGACTCCAGGCTTGGTGTTACAGACACCTAAAGCCAGACAAACCTTGAGGATGTCCTCATTCCATCCTCGTATTCACGGGTGAGCATATTTAGAGCAGATTCCTAGGGGGCAGCTGGCCAGGCCTGGGTACACAAGCAATACTATAGTGTTGACAAGGACACTGCACTGTAAACTGTGGCAATCTATATCATGGCAGTGACGGGAACCAGCACAAAGGCATTTCCTTCAGGAGACTAAATGTGGCAACTTACATTTGTGAAAGAGCTTTGCGAGCTGTAAAGTGGTAAATGCATAAAGGGTAAGCTGTTTTTCTCTTTTCCTTTTTCTTTTATAACTAATAATGTCCTGGGTAAAAGTCGTACCATGACTGTTGAGACTAGAACACCTAGTGAACACTGAAAAGTCTGGGTGCATATTCCAAAGAAGCCTTCTATTGTGTCTCCAATTTCTTTAGTGGTTAGTTTTCAGAAAGCTGCTTTGAGCATTCAGCACTTTAGGCAAGAAGGAGTCATTTATTTATACAGTTACAGAGAAAGAACACTGGGCGGGGGGGGGGGTTCTGAGGCCCAGATTCCATTCTGGCTTTGAGATTCTGCCATATTTATCCACTTGGTGACCAAAGTGACTGTTAGTCGCTTACCCTGTATAAAATAGAACTCATCGTTTTCTTTCATCCAAATGTGATTCCCATCTGTTGTCTATCACAGTGAACGGAACCACCAAGTATCCAGTAGCCCCAACCAGAAATGTGGGAGGCATACTTCCCTCCCATTTCTTCCCTACTTCCTCCAGCTGCCCCTTCAATTCCCTCCTAGCACCAGGGTCAGCCAATCTCACTTCTAAATATCTTTTCTATTGTCCTTATCATAGTGTCCTCATCTTTACTTCTCACCTTGGTTTAGTTACTGGTTTCCCTCTCTCAGCCTTGCCCCTTACTCCTCCCAGGGCTATCCAGGCTGATCTCATGATTGTAAATTTGATTAGCTCATTCCCCTGTGTAGCACCCTCAATAACTTCAGAGTGCCCTAAGGAGGAAGTGCAAAGATGCTGCCTCAATTCACAGGCCCGTCAAGACATGGCTTCTACCGGCATCTCCAAGCTCACACTTTGTGACCCACATGCCACTCTTCATGATCTGATTTTGTTTCTTGAACACACCATCTTGTCTCTCACCTCCAAGCTTTCATATATGCAACATCCTTGGCTTAACAGTTAATACTAAATGCACCTTTCCCATTCTGTTGTATTTATATGCTTAAATCCATTCTACCTTTCAAGTCTCAACATAGATGTCTCTTTGGAAGTCTTTTATTACTGTTCTCCTCTCAGGCCACTAACATCTCTGTACTTCCATCAGAGCACTTATTACAAATCATTAAAAGGTGTGTGTTCCCCACTACATCATGAGTTACACAAGATTAGAGACCAAGTATATGTAATTTCTCTGTCTTCAGAGCTTACTCCAGTGCCTCACACATCGAATGTGCTCAAATAAATATATGTTGAATAAACGAATGTATGAATGTCAGTGACTTATTATCTGACTTGAACAAGTCACTTATCTTATTTGAGCCTCTATTTTCTTTATGACTAACATAAGAACATTGAATTAAAATGGCATGAAGGTGGATTCCAGTTTTAAAGTTATATAAATATATAATTATATGTTTATTGACATCAAGAAATGTGATCAAAATAGCTATAAGCTGGTGATACTTTTCTTTGATTTGAGTTTATACATTGGAAAAGTTTGTAATTCTTGCTTGCACCTAGGGTATATTATATACCTCCTGCTAAATGTCTTTCTAATGGAGACAAGAAGTGACCACCATTAATGTCAGAGATCAAGAAGATTTTACATCCTTACAATTTTTGGTTTTTTGGGCTTTGTGGACATGTGAAAAAAAATTACAAGAAATATGTTTTTCTTACAGAATTTGGGTCTAGTCTAAAAGAGAGCAAATGGCTCAGAAGGAAATGCATTTTCATTTTTTCTATAGGTTAATGAAATAGTTGCTTGAATATAATAGGATAATAGGCTAAAGATGGGAGCTAGTCAATATTTCTCTCAACCCAGTTGAACCTTTGTAAGTTGAATCATTAATATTTATATAGTGGCTAAGTCTTAGCTCTCTAATTTCAACCCTAAGTGAGAAAATGTAATGTGTTTTGGTGGGTTTACAGATTGTCCATGTGAGGAAGCAGTTGAACTGAGATAGTGCTGATGGCAAAGAGAAGCAACAAGTATTTGAGTATAAAATATGCAGGGAAGAAATTTTTGAACTTCTTGTTCTTAGTTTTTGGATGATCACAAAGGTGAGAAATGCACATAATCTACTGTTAGAGGGAGCCAGTTTTGGGGAAGCCATAATGCAAATCAACAGACATAGATGCCATGTTTTCTCCCCAGAGAAGCTGAGAAAAGGTCAAAGCTTTATACTGGGAGAATGATCCAATTAAATACAAATATGAAGCCAGCACTCTATGTGCCCAAAAAAGAAAACTAGCGATGCATTCTTATCAGCATCTCTTTGAAGGCCCCCTTCGAGCTTGACCTTGTAGTCATTGCCTTTGCTGTTCCTGATTCAGAAATATGACCAACTTTCCAAGATTTTTGTCCTTGACTTTTCATTTTTTACCCTTTTCTGTTTTGTTTTGCTTATGTTTTAGCATGTCTACTCTGTGGTATTATGGTATTGGAATTAAAAACTCTACATCAAGGATTATTTTTCCAATTTATTGCCTTCTTGGACAAGAATTTATTCCTTAGACTTCCTGCCAATCTGCAGTTGCTCGTAAATGACATTATACTGGTTTGAAGAGCTGGATACTTTTAGATGGGGAAAGGAAATCATGAGAGAAAAATTATTTTGATCTGAAACTGAAATTCAGACAAAAGATTGGTGGTGGTGTTTGAGCAGACAGTGTACCAATATGGCTCTATATTAGATAGAAGTGCCAGCTTACAGCTTACAGGAGACAACTCAAGGAGCAAAATAAAACTAGGCCTACCTCTGCTTATTCAAATACCACCCACAACTTTCTGGAAGAAGAACATATGCAGAGCATATTTGAAAACATTATAAGGCATGTATAAAGTACAATATTAGTCAATTTTATATGCTCAGTTGCATGAAATCTGTGTGTTTAAAAAATATAATAATTTGCATTTCATGGCTTTTGATAACCTCAGGAGTGCACTTGAAATTCAGCACATGCCCACAGCACCTCCCAGCTCACCCCATTTTTAACTGAAGACCAATGGTTTCTATTAAGGGATCAGGCAGGGCCTCTGACAAGCCAGTCAATAACTATGTGAGGTTACTTCATTAATGCTATAATGGCTGATAGAGTGAGAGGCAAAAAACAGGTTCCTGACAGCAGCAAATGAAAATGATAGAGATTCCCGAAGCAATGCGCCTTTCCTTTGTCATTGTCTTTTGCTTCGCTTATTCAAAATGTGGCATTTATGTATTCAGTCTTGATGAATGTTGCAGGCTTTAAGTACTTTTTCCATCTCTAATGCAGTGCCGATTGCACATTGTTCTCTTTTTCTCTCTCTCTCTCCCCCTCTCCCGCTCTCTCTTTTTTCCTATAACCTCTGCTGTCAAGGCATTGCAGGCTGAAGGGTTGCAGGCACTGGCAAAATAGCTTTTGTGCTGTAAACGGTGCAGGTGATGGGACAATGCATCATAAGTGCCAGCTGGGTCATAGAGCAGAGTGGGTGGTGGGAGCTGGACACTGCAGCTAAAGTGGGGCAGGTCCCCCTGGCCCTGCCACACTCTTACCTTTATTTGGAAGCCAGGTGGAAACCTCCAAGGAAAGTGTACCTGTCTCTGTAGAGTTCAGACAGGGACGCGATTAGGAGAGGGAAGCTGACTGCAGGTGAATCCTCACTGTAGGTGAATCAGGAAGACAAGTCGCAGGAAAAGGACATTTCAGGTAGCCACATCAGAACCATGCACAGGTCTGGCAAGAGTGTGCTGCTGTGAGTGATTGGCTTCTAAAGGCTGAATAAAGTCCTTTCCAATTTCTAAGTGCCCTTATGGGCACGGACTGCATTCTGGTCCTTGAGGGCATCATGCACTTTGTTTGAATGAATAAGGAGGACTACAGACTGGCAGGTCTCTGGCAGGAATGAGAGGGAGCCTTAGCGAAGCCAGAGTTAGAAGTGCAGGTATTTCTCTGAATTGCTGCCGGATGCCTTCTTTGACAAGGGTCATAGTCAGGCAAAGGATAGACAAGCAAGGGAGCCAGAGTTGAGAGCTTCCTGGTGTCTCTTCCCACGTGTTTTTATGTAGCATAACAGGACAGACTATCAGCAGCCCTGTACCTTGGTAGTGGGAGAATAGTGATCCATTTTGAAGGGGGGCAGAAATGTGATAAATTAACTGATACATACATATTTTAATCTCAACAGCCTTCACCTCTGAATTGATCTGCTTTTTGAGGTGCTTGGCTTAAGCTGGAAGAACATCACAACCACATGAGCATGGTCAGAGATAAGGCAGGCAAGAATAAAAAATGTGATGGCCCCAAATTCCTATGGCTTTCCCCTACACAACTTGGGTGGCGGGACATAGCCTCAAATTGCCACCATGTGTTTTAAGAACTGACTCGAATCCTCTGTGAAGGGGCCTATACCCAAACATAAACAAACAAACCAACCACCCCATAATTAGATGCAGAATTATAGCCTAGATGTACAGGTGACTTGCCTGGCCAGAACACCTTAGTAGAAATGATTGACCTTTATTTTTTCTGTGGTTCCATGACAGAATGTGGTAATGCTCTTCTATCTTTATTTGCTGCAGAGGACCATAGCACGATTTGTTGTCTACTTGAAGACTGAGCTGGCCTAAGCTACATAGCACTATAGTCTGGGTAGCCTAAGTTACTTTGGTAATTACAAAATTCTATTTTCATTGTGCATGTTTCTCATTGGTCCTTACCAGTTACTTATATGGTAGGCATTGTTCTGTCTGGTTTGTAAATGTTATCAGCTAAATTGTGTCTCCCTCCCACCAAAAAATTAATGTTAAAGTCCTAACCTCTGGTACCTCAGAATATGGCTGTATTTGGAAATAGAGTCTTTAAAGAAGTAATTAAATTAAAATGAGGTCATTAGGGTGGGCCCTAATCCAATATGGCTGGTATCTTATAAGAAGAGGAAATTAGGACACAGAGAGATACAGGCAGAAGACAGCTATCTACAAACCAGGAGGAGAGGCATCAGAAGAAAGCAACCCTGCCAATACCTAATCTCAGAATTCTAGCCTCTAGAATCATGAGAAAATAAATTTCTGTTGTTTAAGCCACTTAGTCTTGATACTTTTTTTATGGTAGACCTAGCAGACTACTGTGAGAGGCTCAATAAGTTGGCCAAAGTGACAGAATATCTTACTTTGTCCAGTTCCCCATATCTGTCCCCAGTGGTCAGCAAGTCTATGAAATGAGTGTATTCTCTGCACTTATAGTTAAATATTGTCAAACTGCTTACCAACGTAGGCATAATAGCTTCTCCTCCCAACGGTAAAGTATGAATATTCCCATTTCTCCATACCTTACCAACACTTAGTTTGTAGGGATTTGTAATTTTGTCCTAGTTTAATGGGAGTGAATGGCGTCTCAGGGTGGTTGGGACCATCCTTGTAACCACCACAATCATGATGGCTACCATTTTTTTAGCACTTATCAAATGTCTAGTTTGGCACTATTTGTTTTACATCTTCTTTAATCTCCACAGTAGTCCTATGAAGTAGGCACAGTTATTATCACCTATATTGTGCAGATAAGGAAACTGAAGTTTATGAAAATTAAGTAACTTGCTCAAGGCCAGACGTCTACCAAGTGATTAAACAAGAATAAGAATTTATCTAATTCCAAAGCCCATTGTGCTCGTTTGGGTTTCCTCAAAAGCAGACCTTGAGACAGAGAGTTGGAGGCAGGTAGTTTGTTTGGAAGTTGATCCCAGGAGACACACCTGAGATTATGGGGAGACTCTAATGAGACCAGAGGGGTCAATATAAGGTGTGTTACCGAGCAAATTACTGCTATGGGGGAATTGATGCACGATCTTTTGGGGCTCCTCTGATGGTTGGTGTACCTTAGAATTATCCCACCTACTGACAGAGAACCTGGATATCATTCTCCAACTCCTACTATCATTGGTTTGAGTTTTAGACTGCATTGCATGAACATTGGCCAAGCTCCTTCAGGCCAGAGAAAGCCCTAAGTCAGAGAAGCAGAGAGAGAGCAGGTCCTTAAGAATACCCATCATGACTGCAGGGGAACACAGAGGTGGGCCAAACATGTCGAGAGTGGCATCAACGCCCACCCTGCCTCTAGCTATATTGCCACCTACTAAACCAGGAGAAATCCCTGCACCGGCTTCTTCCTCTCACAGCCTAAGCAGAAGTTACTACACTTAATCCCTTTAATGTGGAACTAAATAATAATTTATAACTGACGAGGCTTTTCTTACAGAAGTTGATGCACAGTATTGTACATCACCAAAATTGTCTAACTTGCTATGTGATGGATTTTTTTGGTCACACTTATTCTTTCTTGGATTTAATTACTTTGTATGTGATAATAAGGCCCATCTCTTACTTTTGATAAAGTGGAGGAAAACATCAATTTCCTCACTGCTTTCCTGTGAAATGTATAAGATAAAATTCATCTTGAAACTCTGAGGTGGTCTTTATATTTCTAAAAAAGGCATTTTTTTCCACTCAGAAAAAGCTGCCATAAGGTCATGGATATAAAACTGGCCTACAAATTAAAATTTTACCGGAAATATGACTGGGAACAATAAAAACAAGGCAGCATGTTTAAAAGAAATAATAACAGGCATTTAAATTTGTATAGTACTTTGGGTTTTTAAGCATTTTCCTGTTATTTCACCACAACTGCTTAACAAGAAAATAACATGTGCTGATATCACATTATTCCCTTTTATAAACGTGAAAACAAATGTTCAGAATGCTAAAAAGGCTTCGCCAGGATTAGTCAGTGAGTTGATGACCATGGTTGAACTTGCCCTCTGGCCTGCTGAAACCTAATCCTATGTTTGTTGAGCCACATTAGAGTTTTTCAAAATATGGTTCACAGACAAGAGGCATCAAAATTTCTGGGTTTGCTTTCTAAATGGCCAAATCCTAGGCCTTACCTCAGGGGATGGGCCTCTGGTAAAATTTCCTGTATACCCATATGCAAAGATGCAAGACATTTTGAAGGCATATGTTGACACTTGGCTGCCATGATGGTCATGGCATTCTTAACACCCCAGAAATGGTCTGGGAAGTGTGTAAGCCACCTGCAACCTGCTTCTCACTCAGGTAGGTCTTCACACAGCCAGACAGCCCTGCTCTTCACAGCAGAATGTTTTTGTGCCCACCCATAGTGGTCAACTTGATGACAATGTGTAGAAGCCAAAATTGCTCCAGAAGAAAGATCAGGTTTGTGGTCATCCTTTCCTTGCCAGTAACATCTTTAACCAAAACAGATTCACCCCCAGACGTGCAGACAGGCTGAGTCATGCAGATCTGGATAACCTTCTACTTTTATTTTCCCTCTCTTTAAAAAATTAACAAATGAGTCCCAACAGCATGTCTGAAATATAAAGAATGACTATTGTGGCACTGATGAAGTGTGTCACTTAAGTGAGTTTTAAAACACTTCCTGTGAATCTAATGGTATTGAAGAGGCCAACCTATTCAATTTTATTTTCTCTGTCTATCAAAGCTGTACTGTGGTTACCATGTTCTCTGAAACCTCTCGGGGCAGCCTGAACTGATTTCTACACAGTCAGAGAGAACCGCAGCTGCGATACACATAGTACTTTGATCGGTGCCCAGGATCGTTGCAGAGGTTGTGGCAGTTGTCCCGTTGAGGGATGATGCGAGGGTGGGGATGGCCAGGAGGAATTTGAGTCTCTCTGTATTTTGGAATTGGAGGCAGCAGGATTTCCTAATGGATTTCTTAGGCCTAAGAAAAAGAGAGGGGTCAGGGATGACACCAAAGTTTTCTCCCCGAGCCACTGGAACGACGAAGTTGCAATATACTAAGACGGAGGAGGCTGCGGATGTGCGGGTTTCGTGAGGAAGATCTGTTTGGAACATTTTACGTTTGAGATAGTTCTTGGACATCCATATGTAGAGGTCAGATAAACTGCTGGATATATGAGCTTGGATTTTGGAAGATAATCTGGACTGAAGATAAAAATTTGGGAATTGTTGTCATATAATTCGAATTTAAAGCCACAATACTTGCTAAACTCAATGAGAGAGTGAGTTGTAGACTGAGAAAAAGAGGAACTAGGACTAAACCCTGGGGCACTGAATAGAGGTCGGGAAGAAGAGGAAGAATCAGCCAAGTTGGCTGGAGAAGAACAAACAGGGAGATGTGTGATGTCCTGAACATCAAGGGGACAATGGAAAGGATACTGAGGCAGAAGGAATGACCTCCTGCCAAACGCTGCCGATAACTGACCACTGGATTTAATAATGTAGAATTCATTGGTGACTTTTATAAGAGCAGTTTCTGTGAAGGATGTAGGCAAAAGCCAGCTTGGAATGTATTGAAGAGACAAGGAGGGAGAGGAGTTGGTGCCGTGTTAACTTGGTTCCCATTTAACATCTCACCTGCAGTGTTAGCGCCAAAGGGCTGGCCTTCTGTTTTACTGGTCCAACATCTTGGGCACATGGTGCTAAGACCAGGAATCTAACCACTTCGGCAGAATGTCGACAACCTGGAGAGGACTCAAATGACCAGTTTTACCAGCCTGATAGCTCATAGCCATCATCTAGAGCACTTCCCTCTGTTTGTGGGGAAGATGATTATAATTGGTCCCCAAATAGCCTATACAGCACCCAGCACAGTGCCTCATACATAGTAAGTATTTAATAGCTTTTTGTGGTCTGAATAGATTTGTAAGAGAATGAATGTGCTTGGGTATATTTGGAGCAAATTATCCATGTTTGGTCAATTTTCTTTTTCAAATAAAAGATCTACAAATGATTGCTAGCAAAAATAAATAAATAAAGCCAGGGTGGGGGGAAACCCAACAACCTGTTTTAGACAAACACATTGTGTCCTGAAAGATCTATTTTGTCATGCCAGCAGTCTCATTGGCTGTGATTTGTATATTAAGAAGATTTTAATTGCTCAGGTAAGTGCCTGCACCTGCTAAGACATTGTGTATTAGAGTACTTTATTCTAATCTTTTACAATACAGGGCACACTTCACCCATAAAATTATTCTCTGCACAATTATCATTCTGTTTTGCTGAGGTAGAAAGTGCAACTTAACACTTTGGGTTTCACTCATTATTATTAAAATCATGGAAATTAGGATCACTGGGTAATGCTTGTGCAGTTAACTGCTGATTTGCCCTGTCCTTTCTGTTCCTCTTTTGCTTGTGCCAAAGAGCAGAACTTCAGTGAGATTTTACTTTATCTGCAAGCATGGTGGGCACCTGATTGTTTTCAATACAAAAGGGGTTATAAATTCTCAGTGGAGTTTTTCTGCTGAGGCTCAGGGATCATATGAATTAACTAACTGGTTTTCATCTTTATTTTTGAAATAAATTTTTTCTGATTATAAAAGAATTACAAGAGGAACATTAAAAATATTTCCATATAGAAGGTAGTGGAAAATTTAAAAAATACAGAGAAAAACACAAAAAATATTCATAATAAATAATTAGTCACATGTTTTTATGTACTTTCTTCCTGTTTATATGTAAGTATATAGAATGCATAAAGCACAGACACACACGTCCCATTTCTTTACCCGTTTTGACCCACTTTCCCAAAGTTTAACACCTCCCTGTCTGCCCACACTTCCAACAGTGGTAATCTAGGAATGATAAAAGAGCCTGCCTTCTTTTTTTCCTAGAACCCTGATTGTCAAACTTCAAAGGGCCTCAGTATGCACCCCAACAGATTCTGAATCAATGGGTTTGGAATGGGGCCCAGAAATCTGCATTTCAAACAAGCATCCCTTGGTGATTCTGATGTATGTTGTTCATAAAAACCTCATTTTGAGAAACACCGTCTTAGGCCTTTTCTCTTCTTTCCAGCTGCCCTACCAAACTTATCTTCTCTCTCTTCCAACCACTTAGGACTTCACTTTCTGCTAGGAATTGAAAAATCCACTGAGTGATAATGTTAACAGATAATCCCTAGGGAATATGCTTTCATTCCATTAAGATTTCCCAAAGACAAAGTCTTAACCAGGAGAAATGGTTCTTCTGAAAATTTCAAATCAGTGGCACATCAGTGTAGGAGAGATTTAGACAAGTGGATCTTAAGATGACTCTGTAATACGAGTATGAAAGTCCATACTTGGAAGAGCCCTATAGAATACTGGCTGTTTAATAGGTGCTATATAAATTTGTGAGAAATCCTAATTATCAAACAAACAAAATCAAGCAGTGAGTTGACACATCAAGCAAATCTTCATTGGTCGGAAGTAGATATTTTTCTTAGTTTTTGTAGTTCATATTTTCTTTCATTTCATCTGTTAGCTCCTATTTTTCAATACTGAGACCCTTCAAAACATCTCTGGACACAATACAGACTCTATGTCAGTGTGAACATTGATTTAGGTTATAAGTGAAGTAACTTTTTATCAAAAGCCTAAATAAGTTTTCCTGTTTGGGAGTTCTATCTCTGTGAGTTGACTGCAAGTATTAAATGAAATGGTTTCCTTTCTTCTTTAACTTACAAGCATGTCCTTATCATTTTTTATATTTGTAAGAACTATGAGCCCTGGGGTTAATACATCATTTTCTGTATTGCCCTTCCTTTAGGCAACACAGCCATGAAAAGCAATCATTTGAACAATTACTATTTTTCGAGAACCCAAGTATACCTAGTATTACTTTAGTCAGGATGGGGGAATACAGAAGTACCATGGAGCATAGTCTCTGTCCTAGAATTGCTTATAATATGATTAAAGAGAAAAATAATTTGTAGCTTACAATTGGGGCATAATTCAGGGCAACAGGATTAGATCCTTGGTGCTCAATTGTTTTCACATTTATTTACTCAATAAGTATTTATTTACTGCCTACTATGCTCATATACTATATTAGTAGTGAACAAAAGGGACAAAAACTTCAAGAACTCTTGCTCTAAGGGAGTTTATATTCTACGGAGGGAGATAGACAATAAACACTAGTATGCTGAGTTATAAGTGGTGAGGAGAACAACAAGAAAGCAGAAAAGGGGGTCAGAGTGTGTGTGTTTAGGGGTTATGGGAGGGATAGTGGTTAGTCTATCAGAAGTTTGTTTTTTTTTTTTTTTGTAAGAAAAGTTTTATTGCCCTCATTTAAAACTTAGCATTAGAGTGTTTTTTTTTTTAATTTCAGAATATTATGGGGGTACAACACTTTGGCTATATATATTGCCCATGCACTGCCCGTGTCAGAGCTACAATCGTGGTCATCCACCAAACTGTGCTCCCCGCATCTTATGAGCTTCAAGAACCTTCCTTGGATCTTAGCCTTTAAGGCCCCTAGCCCAACATCTCAAAGCAGTTGTGCCATTCTGGAATCCTCATCACATAGGCAGAAATTCTAGTCAAGTGGTTAAAATCTTTATTTCTTTATAAAAGGGAAGTTTCAAAGGGGATGGCATAATTCAAAGATATGAAGACTTTTGGGGGTTTATGCATGTCTAAGTTTATATCTCAGTTCTGAGGGAAGTGTCTGGAGGCTTTGCTTACCAGACTTTTGCATGTTTTGCTCCTTATCTTTCTGGTCTCAGCTCCTAAGAGAGGTATTCCCTGACCACCCATCTAAATTACCCCATCACCACATTACCTGGTTTTACTTAATTTATTTTCATAGCACTAATCACTACTTGATATTTATTTATCCACTTGTTAATAACTATCTTTACCTGCTAGAAAGAAAGCCCCGCAAGAGTAGGAAACTTGTGTGTTTTGGCCCTGGCACATAGTAAGTTGTCAATAAGTGTTTGTTGAACGAAAGAAGACTAAAGAGAGCTAGCTGCATCTAACCCTAGGCGAGGAAGAGAGAAAAGCCTTCCCTACAATTTTACCCTTAAAAAATTACCTAACCTAATTTAATATTCCAGTCCACTTCTTTTTTTAAAAAAAGCATAAACAACTTCTTATTTCAATTACAATAATTCACTTATTTGGAATAATACCAAGTAGATTATTCCAGAGCTGATTAGAAAAATCTGTGTACTCACCAACCAGCTTTGTCTACTCTTAACATTTTTCCATATTTGTTTCATATCTTTGTTTTAGACAAATAAGCATTTCCCCTATATTTGAAACCTGTATAACTATCTCTTATCCCATCCATTCTCCCCCTCCTTGAGGTCATAATTATCTTGATTTGGTTTTTAACTTCTCCATGCTTGTTTTTATAATTCTATACATATGTATGATTCTGTAAACAAGATAGAGTCGTGCCTGTTATTATATAAGTGATATTACACTACAGTTGACCCTTGAACAACATGGGGGTTAGGGGTGTCGACCCCCCATATAGTAAAAAAAATCCATATATAACTTTTGACTCCCTGAAAACTTAACTACTAACAACCTACTGTTGACTGGAAGCCTTACCGATAACATAAATAGTCAATCAACACATATTTTCTATGTCATAAGTATTATATACTGTATTCTCACAATAAAGTAAGCTAGAGAAAAGAAAATGTTATTAAGGAAATCATAAAGAAGAGACAATATATTTCCTATTCTTTAAGTAGAAGTGGGTCATCACAAAGATCTTCGTCCTTGTATTCACATTAAGTAGTCTGAGGAGGAGGAGAAGGAGGAGGAGTTGGTCTTGCTGTCTCAGGGGTGGCAGAGGAGGTAGAAGGGGAGGCAGGAGAGGCAGGCACACTCTGTGTAACTTTTATTGAAAAAAAGCCAAGTTTAAGTGGACCCTTGAAGTTCAAACCTGTGTTGTTCAAGGGTCAACTGTACACGTGTCATTCTGCAACTTGTAATTTTTGCCCTCCGTGGTTATTTGGCATTTGCCCATTTTGACACAAATGACTAGGGCTCTATAGTATATTTTCCAATTTAGGTCATGATGTAATATTGCATGGGTGTGCCAGTTTATACTCCCACCTCCAGTATATGAAAGTTGTCATTTAGTTCACATTATCACTAGTTCTTGGTATTACTGGATTTTATTTTCATCTTTGCCCTTCTGATGAGTAAAATGTTATTTCATTGTTGTTTTGTCATGCATATTTCCAACTAATAGTACAGTAGAACATTGTTTCTTAGGTCTACTGAACTTTTAGATTTGCTCTTCTGTCAATTGCTCATTGATATCCTCTGCCTATTTTCCCTTAGGTTATTGGTTTTTTTAAATTGATTCATAAAAGTTCTTTGTACTCTGGGTACTAAAATATTTTGGTGACATGAATTACAAATTCCATTATCCAGTCTGTGGTTTATCTTTCCAATTATTTATGACAAATTTTACTGTGTAGAAAGATTTAGAATTCTTTAGAATTCATTATATCTTGTTTAAGAAATTCTTTCTTATTCTGAGACCATGAAGATTTTATCTTACATATTCTTCTAAAAGTTTTAATATTTTAATTTGTATGTTAAAACTTTTAATATGCAGGTTGAGTATCTCTTATCTGAAATTCTTGGGACCAGAAATGTTTTAGATTTAAGATTTTTTCAGAATTTGGAATGTTTGCATATATATAACAAGATGTCTTATTCATGGGACCCAAATCTAAATATGAAATTCATTTATGTTTCACATATACCTTATACACACAGCCTGAAGGTAATTTTATTTTTCCCTTGGCAAGGCTAAATAAAATGTGTATTGTGCGCCTGCATTTTGACTCATCACATTATGTCAGGTGGCACCTGTGGCATCATGTTGGCACTCAAAAAGTTTCAAATTTTGGATTTTGGATTTTCAGATTAGGGATGTTCTACCTGTATATAGCTATATATTCATGTACAGTATGGAGCAAGGATCTAATTTTGATTTCTCCTTCCAGCTTTTAAGTAACTCATTCTCTCCCCCACTGATTTGTAATGATACCTCTGTCATATAGTAATTTCCTAAAAATGTTTTGTTATATTTCTGACCTTTCTCTTTGGTTCTGTTTTTGTTTCTGCACCAAAACTACACTCTCAATTATCATATTGATTTGGGGGTATAGCATGGTACTTCTTAAAACAAATACCTGTGTTTGAATCTTCTCTTCACCATATTTTAGTGTTCGTCCTTGTACATGCTTTTTAGTCTTTCTGTTCCCCAGTTTTCTCATCTGTAAGATCAAGTTAGCAATGGTAACTACCTGTTTTAGTTCATTAGGGCTGCTATAACAAAATACCATATACACTGGGTGGCTTATAAACAACAGAAATTTATTTCTCACAGCTCTGGAGGCTGGGAATTCCAAGTTCAAGGCACTGGCAGAGTCAGTTTCGGATGAGGGCCCACTTCCTGGTTCATGAATAGCCTTTAACCTCACATGGCAGAAAGGATAAGGCAGCTCTGTAGAGTCCCTTTTATAGAAGCACTAGTCTCATTTATGAGGACTTCACCCTCATGACCTACTCATCTCCTGGAAGTCCTACCTCCTAATACCTCCATCACATTGGGCATTAGGGCTCAATATAAAAATCTGAGGGTACATAAACATTCAGTCCATTGCACTACTTAATGATTGTTATGAGGATTATGTTAGCAAATGCTTATAAAACCTTTAGGACAGTGTCCAACATATAAAAGCACTTAATAAAATTGTAATTGTATTTATGTTACTACTACTACTGCTGCATTAAAAAAAGTCTAGATATTTTAATACTTGCTCTTTTTTTCAAAAATTATTATAGCTAATTATTGTCTTTTTGCTATTGCATATAAATTTTAGAATCTGCTTTTTTGTGTTCCAAAAATTGACCTGTTAAAGTTGTATTGACTTTTTTGAATTAATTTGTGAAGAATTGGCATCTTATGTCACTGAGTCTACCCATCCATGAACATTGTATATATCATCTTTAATTAAATCTTCAGTTTTCAGTATAATTAAATAATATCCTCTATAAGAGTCTTGTATATGTTTTGTTAGATTTAGTGGCATTTTTTGGAATTTGTATTTCACAACTATTTCTGGTATATAAGAACATAATTGATTTTTGTGCATTTAACTTACACATAACTATATTTTTAATTCTCTTAATTATTCTAATTGTTTCCTATAGATAATCTTAAATTTTCTATGTAGATAGACTTTGATATTGCCTACCAATAAAGTTAACCCTTGACCAAAGTGGAAGTTAGGGCAACCCCCACCATGCAGTCAAAAATTTGCATATAATTTCTGGCTCCTCCAAACCTTAACTACTAATAGCCTACTGTTAACTGGAAGTCTAATCAATAACACAGTTGATTAACACACATTTTGTATGTTATATGTATTATATACTGTATTCTTACCATAAAGTAAGCTAGAGAAAAGAAAATGTTATTAAAAAAATAAGAGAGAGAAAATACATTTACAGTACTATACTGTATTTATTGATACTGTAAGTTTATGTCATCTGTTTACAAGATGAATTGTCTGTCTGAAATGGCAGGCAACCACAGCTGCAGACCTCAATCCATGGTACATATCAAGCAATTCAACTTTTTCTTGCATGACTTTTTTCATGCCTTTTCTCTGCTTCTTGGGAACACTTCCAGCATCACTAGTGTCACTTCATATGGTTCCCATGGTGTTATTCAAGGTTTATAGTATTGCACTAAACACAATCAAAAATAGGCAAGAACCACAAGAGATCACTTTTTAATGTGATACAAATTTACTGGAAAGAGGAACTGCTCACATGGAGATGATTAGCATCATGTGGTGTTTTAAGGAGATACTCACCGCAATAGCAACAGGAGGTGGCTATGAAATTATTACAGTAGCATAGGATGTACTGCAGTTAATTTTGTGCAGTTTTGATTTAACACTATATCTTCACATTTGTTTACATTTCCCTTGACTGCTAATGGCACCCTGTATGGTTTGTATTTGTGTGTGTTAGTTTTAATAAATTTAAAATTTTTATAGTAGATTTATGCATATTTTATAGTAGTAAATGATAAAATAGACTAGTCTATACATATATTTTATGCATTCATGACAAACCTAAAGTTTTAAAAATTTTTTGACTTCTCTAAGTCATGTGGTTTGTCTGCAAGTTTTTTCAAATTGTCACAAATCTCCAAAAAATTTTCTGATATATTTATAGAAAAAAATCTGTTTATAAGTGGATCCACATAGTTCAAACCTCTGTTGTTCAAGGGTCAACCGTAATGTAAGTTTTTTCTTTTTTCTTTCAAACCATATATGTTTTATTCATTTTATTTTTTATTTCTTCTTCTCTTTCCTTTTTTTTTTTTTAAATTGTTTGGTCTAGGACTTCCTGAGCAATGTGAATACAATGGATGTCCTTATCTGATTCTTGACTCAAAGGCTCTGTTTCTCTTATACCATCATTAGGTATAATGGTTGCAAGTCTTAAATAGGTATACTAAATCAATGAAGGAAGTTTTCTTTCATTTCTACTTATGTGTTTTATTATGAAAATGATTGATCCTATCAAATGTTTCTCTCCTTCTGTTGAGACCATATGTTTCTTCTTCAACTTGTTAATGTAGTGAATTTAAGGAATAGATTTTCCGATGTTAAACATACTTGCTTACTTAAGTTTAAAATTATGTAATTTTTTTCACTTTGCTGGCTTCAATTTGATGATATTTTATTTATGATGTTTGCATCAATTTATAGATTTTATGTTCATATTTGATAATGTCCTCTATTTTCTTTACTTATATTGCCTTAGTTTTTTTTAAAAATCAAGATTACATATTGTAAAATGATTATCTCATAAAATGAGTTGCAGAGCAGTGTGTCTTTATCTGTTTTCTGGAAGAACTTGCATACATTCAAGAGCATTTCTTTTTCAAATAATAAGTATAATGGCTCTGTGAAATATCTAGGCCTAGTGTCTTTTTGTAGGGAGATATTTTACATTACTTATTCAATTTTTTAAAATTATGAGTCTATTAAAGTTTTTATTTCTTGAGCCAATTTTGATTAGTTATACTTTTTCAAAAAATTATTCCTTTTATCTAAATTTTTAAATTTATTGACATAAAGTTGTTTAACTTACTCTCATAATATTTATATTTTCTGTATGTAAGAAATTTGTATTTGATTTTGCTGATCTTCTCTATAGTTTTTTTCTCTTCTCTTTCATTACTTTCTGTTACTATTATTATTTTATTTCTTCCACTTTGTTTGAGATTGTTCTGTTCATTTTCTTTTTTGTTGAAGTTTTTGTTCTTTCTATTAAGAACACATAAGGCTATAAATTTTCCTTTAATGCAGGTTTAGCTACATCCCACCACTTTTATTGTGTAATATTTCAAGTTTAATTCAGTTTTAAGTATTTTTGAATTTCAAGCATGATTTCCTCTTTGAACCATGAATTATCTCAAGTGGTTGTTTATGTTATTTAAAATATATTATTTATCTTTTGGTATTGATTTCTTACTAAATTAAATATGGCTATATATCATTCTCTTGTAGTGATTAGGTTCTTTATGTTTATGAGGGTTTACTTTGTGCTTTTATACATGGTAAATTTTGGTAAATTCATAGTTATTGGATACAATGTTCTATTAATGGCCATTAAGTCAAATTTACTGTTTGCTCACATCTTATATATAATTACTTAATGTGGTAGGTAGAATTCTAAGATGGTCTCAAAGATTCCAGGCATCTGTTTTCAGCAATTTCCCCTTTAGTGTACATGGGACTTGTGACTATGACCAGATTTCTCTCCCTTGATTAGGCCACCAATGAGCTGATTATGAGTTAGTCAAAAGGAATGTGGCTAGGATCTAAGGGTGACATTTAGGAGCTAAGAGTAATCCCCTCCTAATAGAAAGAAAACAAGGACCACATTTTTATTAATATTGATTTATATAGTTAATGGTTATTTATTCATATTTTTCTGTTAATTTCTTTTTGCACCTTGTTACCTTAATTTGGTGTTAAATTCCTTCTTTCTCCCATCCAAGTGCCAACCAGGCCCAATCCTGCTTAGCTTCCAAAATTGGGTGTCTTCAGGCGGTATGGCTGCAGACAATTAAATTGCTTCTTTCTGATGAGTTTTCTTTTATAATTCTAGCTTCCTGCCTTCAGTATTTGCCTGGAACTTATTTATTTTGGCTATACACTAGAATGATTGATTGAGTATAGAATGATAGTAGGTTGATAATTGTTCTGTCTTAGCACTTTGATTATTTCTAGCATTTTTGATCTGGGGAAGTCTTTGATACTCCTCCTAATAAGAGGTGGAGTCTATGACTCTTCCCCTTGAGTCTTAATAATTACTGAGATTATTCGGCCAATAGACTATGGTAAAAATGGCACCATGCCCATTTGTGGGCTCAGGCCTTGGAAGGTTGGTAGTTTCCATGTCTTTCCTCTTAGAATGCTCACTCTCAGTGAGGCCAACTGCCATTTAAGAAGTTTGATTACTCTGATACTGCCATACTGTGAGGAAGCTCATGTATGTTACATGGAATGGTTACATAGAACCAATCATCCCAGGCCTGGTGACAAACTTGGGAGTGAAAAAGACATTATGAATATTTAATCCGCTGCTGATGTGATGTAGAGAATATCTAAGGCCACAGACATATAGCCCCATTCTCATTGTCCCAGTCTTCTCTACCTGTTCAAGCTACCCCAGCTGTGGCCTGAGTCACTGTGCAGTAAAGACTAGCTGTCCATGCTATGCTCTGCTAAAATTCCTGACCCATAAAATTATGAGCATAACAGAAAGTTTTGATTTACATGACTAAATTTGGGGTGGCTTGTTACAAATTAGTAGATATCTGGGATAATAGCATTTTCCCTTTATAATACTTAGATCATATTGTGAAATTACACTCTTATTAGTATAAGTAGTTGTTTAATGTTTATCTTCTCTAAAGAGTAGATTCTGCAAAAGTAAAAACAAAACATAATTTGTCTTATCTTTTATTCTCAGGGCCTAGTACATATAGGTGCTCAATAAATATTTGGTGAATGAGTAAATATTGTAAATTTTATATTGCTCAATTATTTTGTACTAATTATTGTTTTGATATGAATTCTTTTTTAAAATTATTTTTTACAGTGTTTCTTTTTTATCTGAGCTTCTATAATCCACTAAGAATATCAATTAAAATAATAGATGAAAAAAGCTCCCAAAATTGAATTTAATTTACAGGCATAAGATCTGATTCTTTTTATCTTTTTAAGGCTAACTGTACTTTCTGTGCTAATAATTATCCTTGCCATAAAGGCTGGAAAAAGGCAATGAGCAAAAAACATTGGGTTGCATTGATAGAGTGCACATTGAAAAGTTTAGGGTTTAAATTTAAAGATTACTTAATCACTTTTATTTTAAAATCTGGGAGACATCAAAATGTTTCCTCCAAATGGGTCTTGGCTCCACTGTGTATGATATGACGATGCAGCTACTTCATGGTTTCCTGACATCTGTTGCTCCATGTCTTGGTAGACAGCTGCAGAGAGTTTGATCTGTTTATTCTCCTTGTCACTTGGTTATTTCTGCTTTCACCCTCCAAAGATAAATAATTCCTTTGCAATGAGTGTCGCTCAAAATAGAGTTTTGGGGAAACAACTATTTGTTTGTTTATGTATTTATTCAGACCTCACTATGTTCTAGAAATTAAAGTCAGCTTTTCGATACATAAAATATAATTATAAAATGAATTTCAAAATATAAAGAAAGAAGGGAAAGAAGGAAAATAAAGGGGAATAATACAGTCCTGGTATAAGATTCAGAAATCTCAAACCATAATGACCTTTTTTTCTGGTTTCTTCTGGTGGGCCAAGATTTGTCGTTAACCATCACAGGAAAGGGGAAATCGGTCAGTTACATGGTTCAAAATGTGCAGAATATTAATGCAAACCAATTGTTCAGAAGTAAAGTTGTTCTTGGTTCCCATACCAGACAGTAATTTCTCCCAGGTTTCTCATAAAGGGGACCCAGAAGGAAGAAAATAGTTTCAGCTGAATTGTACTTCAGAATAAGACAGCATTTAGGATAAGCTATAAGCAATTGAGGAATTCGAAAGAGAACAGATTTCATTCATATTTGTCATCCTAGTTACTAACAGTGTCAGGCACATAGTAGGTACTTATAAATCTTCCTTAAGCTCACAAAGAAAAAATAAAGTGGAAAAAAGTTTGTGATTTCTTAATTATCTTTAACAGAAAGTTCTCTGGAAGAGGATATTCTTCAAAGGACCTGATGCGACATCTGGCCCACTTCCACGTCAGGGTTGCTATGGAAAGGACATCCTGTCTTAAGAAGAGTGATGGGTACCACTGAGAGTGAAGCAAATATTAGCTGCATAGAACTGAGACTGAGGCTGTGGATTTGGATGCCTTGGAGGAAACGTCAGTTTCGCTTCTGCCGTCTCCATTGCAGCCCTGAGAACTTCGGAGGCAAGCAGTAATAGCCAGCGCTGTGAACTTACATCCCTCTGCACTACACAGCGCAACTGGTCAATCATTTTACCTTATGCCCTTGGGTCTCCCAATTCCCTCACCTTAAGCTCTGTCTAAATTAATCAAATTCAAGGACTGATTAATTTTTCCCCATTTCTTCATCTTCTGGAGTAAATCTTAAAATATCTATCTATATTCAGTTGCTATTAGAGCTTACTTTTTCAAGCCATAGTGTTCCTCTCTTTGCCAACTTTTATGTCCACTGAATAATAATTACACTGTGGCCTGAAAGACACAGTGTCATTGTGTGGGTTAAAGTCAGAGCATAAAAGAGGTGGGGTGCATAACAATAAGGCTATGGTACTCTTTGCTGTGTTGCAACTGTCCACCTAGGTTATGTGAGAAGGCCCAAATGTAAAGCCAAGTCACAAAAATAGGTTGCTTTATTTCTGCACTGCTCCACCCTCAGAAGCATATTGCTTCAATTAGAACAATGCTGCACATTTTGTGTTGGTAAAGAATGAAGCAGTCTTTCCCTTTATTTTCTTTGGTCAACATTTTCTTTACTTGGAAAAGCAGTCACTGTGTGAAACAGCACAGGAAACAAAGGAAAAGGAAACAAAGCACTATCTTTTGGACTTTACTTTTTACCCCTGCCAGTGAAACACCAAAATATTGCAATGGGCAGGGCTCCCATGATGGCATTTTTCACCTTCTCCAATCCAGCAATTTGGCCATTGAAATGGGGACCCTTGTTGATTCTCTTCCTGCCCCCTTTCTTTTTTTAGCCTGAAAATTTGATTTTTTAGAGGGCTGCTTTACACTTCTCTGCCAAAACAGAACAACAAAGGGGAGAAAAAGAGAGTTAGGTAATGCAGACATTTGCTGCTACTCTATGGACTGGGCTGTGTAGCAGATGCTGAGAAAGTCCAACAAGTCTACTTGCTTTTCAGAAGAGAAGGTTTCAATGGTAATCCTCCAGTTAGTAGACAGTTAATGGGGGACTGTGTCAGCCTGTGTTGTTTGGGGGACCTCATAGACTCCAAGGCTTCAAGGTGACAGACTCATAACACATATGCAACCCTTGCCCAGTGGAATCTGTTGGCATCCCAAACACTTACTTCTGGCAAGTTCTGGATGTCCTTCAACACAGATGAGGATACCAGGCTGTCGGGCATAAAATGGCTTAGAGGGGGCAGGGTATGATACGCATCCTATTTTGCTTTTATGAGCGAGTTGTCTCCATCTTGACTGCCCTTGTTCACACTGAGAGGAAGCCATGGAGTTAGACCAATGTGCTCTTCTGTGGACCAACCACACTCAGCTCAGGTCAGCTGGCCCCAGCACAGCCTTGTGCTTCACTGAATTTGTGTTCAGTGAAGTAGACCAGTTTGCAGAGCTGCAGAATCTGAAGAGAACGAGAAGAGGGAGAGACAGATGCAACAGGAAATTCACAGTCTCCCCTGGCTTACACTGAATGGGAAGTGTACCTAGGAGGAAAGGCTCGGTGATAGGCAGGCTTCAGATAATCAGGCCTCACTGGTTCCACAAGACAGTCTGTTGTAAAAGAAGTTGAGCTGCTCTGACATCAGACAAAAGCAGGAGTTTAAACCAAAGGCTCTATCACTTTCTAGCTGTATCACCTCAGACAAGGTGCTAAACCTTTCTGAACATCTGCGTCCTCATCTATAAAATGCAGATACTTCAGAGTATTGTTCTGAAAATCAAATAAGGTAATGCATATTTAAGTCCTGAACTTAGTCATTGGTACTATTAGCAATGGTACTATTACCAGCTTCCTTATTAACATTATCCTCATCACTATGGTTAGTCATTTTGTTCTCTACACACATGATCCTAAACATTATTATTATAATTAAATATCACTGAGATCACCCAATATATCACTGACAAACGTAGTTGCAAAGCAAGAGTAATAATGCATTTCCTCTTTAGAATTAACTCATTTTTTTCCCCAAAAGGCAAGAGAAAGCTTGTTTTGGTGTATTCAATACTCAGTGAAGAGTTACTAAAAATAGTAGCTTAACTTGTAGATTTTTTTTCCTTTAGGAAGTATTTTCACAAGATTCAGTCTCTCAAAAACCAGCAGTGTGGCATTTAGTAAGTCATGTCACTTCACCGGGTCTCTTTTTCTTTATTTGTACAATAATGCATGAGGTCCCCAGTTCTTATCCACTATGTACAAATAACCTGAACTTCATAAATCCCAATGAGTTATACAAGGTAGGAATTGCTTCCCCTATTTTACAGAATATCTAACGTATTCAAAGCAGTTATATGGTTTGTCAAGGTCACTGTTCCTAAGTAGAGAGACTAGGATTTGAACTAAGAACTCCTGGTTTTGAGAAGAGTGTTCTGTTCACTGTTTCTTCAGTCGCATGACAATGACGACAATGTCGCAAATAATCAGAACAAATTAAAGCCTATTAACAGTACTATTATTCTGATGTTTACAGGCACTTCAGAATTTTATAACTCTTCATAATTATCATTGTGATGGAACTTATTATTATTAAAAATCCATGATCACCGTTCAGTCATGCAGAGATTGGACAGAATCTGTACTGACCCCTTAATATTCTTAGAAGGTTGTCATTTGCCACTGAGTAAATAATTATTTATTATGTCAAATGAGACTTATTCTCTTAGATATTATCTCTTTCTCATAAATATAGAGTGCTTAAAAATCTAACAATTTAACTTTTCTTGTTGGTTTTACCAAAAATGATGATGGTAGTGATAATATTACTAGATAACATTTGGTGAGCTCTTGCTAAGTGCCAGGCTCTTTGCCTAGTACTTTAGGTAGATTTTCTCATGTCATCCTCCTCAATTAAACCTATGGAGTTGTTACATCTGTTACCATGTGTAGTTAAGGAAACTGAGATGTAGAGAGCTTAGATGACTAATCCTGGGCCCTAGACCTAGCATCAGTAGCACCAGGAATTGAACACAGATAATTTATTCTTACACATTTTTGTAAGAATAAAATTGGCTCGAATCTTTAAAATACCACTGAGCAGAAGAAGCCTTGTAATTTGTTTGTCAGTCAATATTTTTCCAGCAACTACTATGTGCCAGGCACAGTGCTCATGTCAGAGAGATGCTGGTGAACAAGACAGATGGACTTGCAAGTGGATGGAGAAGAGGAATAGTCCCAGGAGAGAGGGCAGGTAGGCAGAATTATTCAGTTGTTTCCACATTCAGTCTTACATCTTTCTGTCTCTATCTTAAGAAAATGGAAGTTCTTCCTAGTGCCCAGGATTTGACCTTCTGGTATAACAATTTTTTCCCTGTCAGACTGTTTGGGCCACTTTAGGATCTAAAGGTTAAAAGTATTGCTACTATGGGCTAAACTACAGGCATACCTCATTTTATTTCACTTCACTTTGTTGTGCTTTTCAGATATTGCATTTTTTTACAAATTAAAGGATTATGACAAGATAGCTTCAAGCAAATCTATTGGCACCAGTTTTCCAACGGCATGTGCTCACTTTGTGTCTCTGGGTCACATTTTGGCAATTCTCACAACATTGCAAACTTTGTTGTTATTATTATATCTATTATGGTGATATATGATTAGTGATCTTTGATGTTACTATTGTAATTGTTTTGGAGCACCATGATTCACCCTCATATAGGATGGTGAACTTAAACGATAAATGTTGTATGTGTTCTGACAGTTCCACCGACTGACCGTTTCCCCCTCTCTCTCTTTCTCCTCAGGCCTCTCTATTCCTTGAGACACAACAATACTAAAATTAGCCAATTAATAAGCCTACAATGGCCTCTATGTGCTCAACTGAAAGGAAGAGTCGCTCATCTCTCATTTTAAATCAAAAGCTAGAAATGATTAAGCTTAATGAGGAAGGCATGTCAAAAGCCAAAATAGGCCAAAAGCTATGCCTCTTATGCCAAACAGTTAGCCAAGTAGTGAATGCAAAGGAAAAGTTCTTGAAGGAAATTAAAAGTGCTACTCTAGAAGATGATTAGAAAGCAAAACAATCTTATTGCTGATATGGAGAAAGTTTTAGTGGTCCAGATAGATGATCAAACCAACCACAATGTTCCCTTAAGCCAAAGTCTAATCCAGAGAAAGGCTCTAACTCTCTTCAATTCTTTGAATGCCATGAGAGGTGAGGAAATTGCAGAAGAAAATTTTGAAGCTAGCAGAGGTTGGTTCATGAGGTTTAAGGAAAAAAGCCATCTCCATAAATGTGCAGAAAAACAGCAAATACTGGTGTAGAAGCCACAGCAAGTTGTCCAAAAGATCTAGCTAAGATCGTTGATGAAGGTGACTACACTAAACAACAGATTTTCAATGTAGACAAAATAGCCTTGAGAGAAGTCAATGCCTGGCTTCAAAGGACAGGGTAACTCACTTTTTAGGGGCTAATGTGGCTGGTGACTTTAAGTTGAAGCCAATGTTCATTTATCATTTGAAAATCCTAGGGCCCTTCGGAATTATGCTAAATCTATTTTGCCTGTGCTCTATAAATGCAATAACAAAGCCTGGATGACAGCACATCTATTTACAGCATAATTTATTGAATATTTTAAGCCCACTGTTGAGACCTACTGCTCAGAAAAAAAAGATTCCTTTTGTTACTGCTCATTGACAATGCACCTGGTCATTCAAGAGCTCTGATATAGATATGTGAGGAGTTAATGTTTTCATGCCTGCTGACACAACTCCTGTTCTTCAGCCCATGGGTCAAGGAGTTATTTCGACTTTCAAGTCCTATTTTTTTAAGAAAAATATTTCTTAAGGCTATAGCTACATAGATAGTGATTCCTCTGATAGACCTGGGCAAAATAAATTGAAAACCTCCTGGAAAACATTCACTGTTCCATATGCCATTGAGAACTTTCATGATTAATGGGAGGAGGTCAAAATGTCAATATTAGCAGGAGTTTGGAAAAATTTGATTCCAAGCCTTCATGGATAACTTGGAAGGGTTCAAAACTTCAGTGGAAGAAGTAACTGCAGATGTGGTGGAAAGAGAATTAGAGTTAGAAGTGGAGCCTGAAGATGTGACTAAGTTATTGTAAGTTCATGATGAAACTTGCACAGATGAGGAATGATTTCTTATGGAAAAGCAAATGAAGTGGTTTCTTGAGTGGAATCTACTCCTGGGGAAGATACTGTGAATGTTGTTGAAATGACAACAAAGGATTTAGAATATTACATAAGCTTAGTTGTTAAAACAGTGGCAGTGTTTGAGAAGATTGACTCTAATTTGGAAAGAAGTTCTACTGCAGGTAAAATGCTATCAAACAGCATTACATGCTGCAGATAAATGTTTCATGAAAATAAGGGTCATCTGATGCAGCAAATTTCACTGTTGTCTTATTTTAAGAAATTGCCACAGCCACCCCAACATTCAGTGACCACCACCCTGATCATTTACCAGCCATAAACATCAAGGCAAGACCCTCCACCAGCAAAAAATTATGACTTAGTGAAGGCTCAGATGATTGTTAGCATTTTTTTAGCAATAAGGTACTTATAAATTAAGGTCTGTACATTTTTTAAGACATAGTGTTATTGAACACTTAGTAGACTACAGTGTAGTGTAAACATTAATTTTATATGCAGAGAGAATCCAAAGACTTTGTGTGACTCACTTTATTGTGGAGGTCTGGAACTAAACCCCCACTCTGAGGTGTGCCTGTAGTTACCTCACCTCCAGGTCGATTCTTGGAATTGATACAGGACATTTAACACTGACAAGTTCACTCAACCACTTTGATCCTAAGAACATTGAGATCCTACCATTTTAAGTAAGTAAATTAAAATCAGAATTTTGTCAGCATTGATTAAATTTTGTTAAAAAAGAGTTTTAGGGAGCATATTCCATCCAGCAAATTTAATTCATTGATCAATTTTCTTTAAGATACAGCTAAACCATTTTTGATTCTTTTCATTCTGATGTTCATGTCATTGAAATTATTTTCATCAAAATCAATTTTTTCATTTAAATTTTACAGCAAAGATTTGATTTATTGATCAGTTTTGTGTCCATAAGAATTTTAACAGATTTTATTGGCAAATATTATAGGTCTTCTTTTCTGAGCATTATTTTTGTCAAACTCATTTTTCCAAAGTTTGACTTTTTGTATTTTTAGGAAGTATTAAATTTTACATCAAAAAAAATTTTTTAAAAAAGGATTTAGGTGTGCATTTGTGGCTGTTACCACAATTTTATTTTGAGCTGTTTTTTTAATATTTATTATATATAATAACAGTTCCTATTTATTTTCTAGGTTATCCATGAAAAAATATACAAGCATGTTTTCTGAACTGTTGAGATGGATCAAGACAGAGAATAACTCAGGCCATGAGGAGTCTGGGAGATGGTGACAAAGCACAGAGAGACTAAGTGAAAGGTAGTGGGCAGAGGGATAAGAGGGAAGGGTATTGGAAGAGGAGGATATAAGTAAGAGATGTGGGAGAGGAAGTTAAAACAACTTTATGTTCACGATGGGGGAGTCAAGACAATTAGCTCTAAGCAGTGAGGTCTCAATAACCTGTACTTATTGGTACTAATTGAACATCCATGGATTACCTTTTGAAATATGTTGGGTGGGTGTCTTATTCCTTTTTCTGTTGCTATAACAGAATACCACATACTGGGTCATTTATTTAAAAAAAAAAAGAAAAGAAATTTATTTCTTATTTATTTATTTATTTATTTTTGGAATATTATGGGGGTACAAATATTTAGGTTACATATATTGCATTTGAACCTCCTGAGTCAGAGCTACAAGCATGCCCCTCCTCCAGACAGTGCACATCACACCCATTAGATGTGAATATATCCATCCCTTCCCCCACCACCTACCTGACACCCGATGAATGTTACTTTCATATGTGCACATAAGTGTTAGTCAATTAGTACCAATTTGATGGTGAGTATGTGTGGTTCTTGTTTTTCCGTTCTTGTGTTACTTCACGTAGAAGAATGGGCTCCAGCTCCATCCAGGATAATACAAGAGGTGTTAGTTCACCATTGTTTTTTATGGCTGAGTAGTACTCAATGGTATACATATACCACATTTTATTAATCCACTCATGGATTGATGGGCACTTCGGTTGTTTCCACATCTTTGCAATTGTGAATTGTGCTGCTATAAACATTCAAGAGCAGATGTCTTTATTATAGAAAGTTTTATTTTCCTTTGGATAGATGCCCAGTAGTGGTATTGCTGGATCAAATGGTAGTTCTACTTTTAGTTCTTTGAGGTATTTCCATATTACTTTCCATAGCGGTTGTACTAGTTTGTAGTCCCACCAGCAGTGTATGAGTGTTCCTATTTCTCTGCATCCATGCCAACATTTGTTGTTTTGGGACTTTTTGATAACAGCCATTCTCACTGGAGCTAAGTGATATCTCATTGTGGTTTTGATTTGCATTTCCCTGATGATTAGAGATGTTGAGCATGATTTTCATATGTTTCTTAGCCATTAGTCTATCTTCTTTTGAAAAGTTTCTGTTCATGTCCTTTTCCCACTTTTTAATGGGGTTGTTTGACTTTTTCTTGCTGCTTTTCCTGAGTTCTATATAGATTCTAGTTATCAGCCCTTTATCAGATGTATAGCATGGAAATATTTTCTCCCATTCTGTAGGTTGTCTATTCACTCTAGTGATAGTTTCTTTGTGCAGAAGCTTTTTAATTTGATCAGGTCCCATTTATTTATTTTTGTTGATGCTGTAATTGCTTTTGGGGTCTTCTTCACAAATTTTTTGCCAACGCTGATGTCTATAAGAGTTTTTTCAACATTTTCTTCTAGAATTCTTATGGTTTCATGCCTTAGATTTAAGTCTGTTATCCATCATGAGTTGATTTTTGTGAGAGGTAAGAAGTGCAGATCTTGTTTCAGTCTTCTACGTGTGGCTATCCAATTTTCTCAGCACCATTTATTGAATAGGGATTCTTTTCCCTCAGTGTATGTTTTTGTCTGCTTTGTCAAAGATCAGATGGCTGTAGGACGATGGTTTTATATCTGGGTTCTCAGTCCTGTTCCATTGTTCTATGTCTCTGTTCTTGTGCAAGTATCATGTTGTTTTGGTTACTATAGCCTTGTAGTATAGCTTGCAGTCTGGTAAATTGATGGCTTCCAATTTGTTCTTTTTGCTTAAGTTTGATTTAGCTATATGAGGTCTTTTCTGATTCCATATGAAGCATATAATTATTTTTTCTAGATCTGTGAAAAATGATGTTGGTATTTTAATAGGGATTGCATTGAGTCTGTAGATTGCGTTGGGTAATATAGACATTTTAACAATGTTGATTCTGCCGATCCATGAGCATGGTATGGTTTTCCATCTGTTTATGTCCTTTGCTATTTCTTTCCTTAGTGTTTCATAGTTCTCCCTGTAAAGGTCTTTAACCTCCTTGGCTAAATATATTCCTAGGTATTTTATTTTCTTTTTTGCTATTGTGAAAGGTATGGAGTCTCTGATTTGTTCTCAGTTTGACTGTTGTTGGCATGTATGAATGCTACTGATTTGCGTACATTGATTTTGTAACCTGAGACTTTGCTGAACTTTGCTGGAATTTATCAATTCTGGTAGTCTTTTGGCAGAATCTTTGGGGTTTTCTAGATATAAGATCATATTGTCACCCATAGTTTAACCTCTTCTGCCCCCATTTAGATTCCCTTAATTTCCTTCTCTGGTCTGATTGCTCTGGCTAGGACTTCTAGCACTATGTTGAATAGGAGTGGTGATAGAGGGCAACATTGTCTAGTTCTAAGCAGAAATGCTTTCAATTTTTCCCCATTCAATATGATGTTGGATGTGGGTTTGTCATATATGGCTTTTATTATTTTGAGGTAAGTCCTATCTATGCCTATTTTGTTAAGCATTCTTATAAAAGGGTGCTGAATTTTATCGAATGCTTTTTCTGCCTCTATCGAGAGGATCATATGGTCTTTGTTTTTACTTCTGTTTATGTGGTGAATCATATTTATAGATTTGCGTATGTTGAACCATCCCTGCGTCTCTGGGATGAAGCCCACTTAGTCGTGATGGGTTATTTTTTTGTTGAGCAGCTGAATTCGATTTCCTAGGATATTATTGAGAATTTTTGCATCTATAATCACAAGGGATATTGGCCTATAGTTTTCTTTTTTGTTGAGTCCTTTCCTGGTTTTGGTATGAGGGTGATGTTGGCTTCATAAAATGTGTTGGGGAGGATTCTTTCCTTCTCAATGTTGTGGAATAATTTCTGCAGGACGGGCACCAGTTCTTCTTTGTAGGTCTGGTAGAATTCGGGTGTGAAACCATCTGGTCCAGGACTTTTTTTTTAGGGAGGTTTTTTATTGCTGCTTCAATTTTGGTACTTGATATTGTTCTGCTCAGGAGTTCTATTTCTTCCTGATTATTTCTTACAATTCTGGAGGTTTGGAAGTCCAAGTTGAGGGGCTGCATCTAGTGAGGACCTTTTTGCTGACCCATAACATGGTGGAGGGTATCACATGGCAAGAGGGCAAGAGCTTGCCAAAATGTTTTCATAACAGACTCACTCTCACAATAACTAACGCACTCCTGTGATAACCCATTAACCCATTAATCCATGAATAGATTAATCCATTCATGAGGACAGAGCCCTCATGACCCAATCACCTCTTAAATCTCCCACTTCTTAATACTGTTACACTGGGTATTAAGTTTCAACATGAGTTTCGGAGAAGACAAACATTCAAACCATAGCAGTAGGGCTCTATCACTTGAAATAATAGCGACCCTTTTAAGATTTTTTTCTTTGCAGATCTGCAAGACTTTTTTGTACCTTGACAGAGTCACCTATTTTTTTACTTTATTCTTTCATAGTAACCAGAGAATATTCTAATTGTCTATTTTGAATCCCACTTCTGTTGCTAATATTGTTTACAGGCTTGTGCATGGAATTGGCTAGTGAGAATGTTTGGATGAGTCTGGTAAATCATTTGGAAAAAGTGCAGTGTCATCTGGAATAGATATGCTCCTCCAGAGAAAACACCTCTGACAAGGCAGGGGACTTGCTCTCTTCAGAGACCTCGACGTGAGTCCTCCCTAAAACCCCAACCAAAGTGAAAGGGAATGATTTTTAGAATGGTATTAGTAAAACCACCTCAAGCCTACAAAATTAACTGGGGCTGTCAAGGTCATATAGTCAGAACTAGTAACTAGAAACTAAAGCCTGGTCTTGCTTGGGAAGGTGTAGTGAAGTACTGTCTTTCTACAACAACTGCCACCAAGACATTCTCCAAATTGTCTCTGTACTTTTTATTCGTAACCTTATTCCCCATTGCTATTGAATATTTAATTTGGTGATTTAATGTTTTCCTGTAACTAGAGACCAGAAACTCCATGAAGAAAGGAACTAGGTCTGTTTTGTTCATCACTCTGTACCTGTATTTAATATAATCCCTGGCACATAACAAGTGCTCAATTCACATTTGTTGAAAAAAATTAAATGAATGGATAATTTAAAACAAAGAACAGAATAGAGCTTTTGAATGTGGTATGAACCAGAGTCACCTTGAAAAATTTTCCCTGTTGATCCTTTGTGTGTCTATGGCAAGGAAAGAGGAAGAATGTAGAAGAAAATGGATAAGGGTTCTTTAATCCATGCTCCCACTTCCTGGACCTTGATACTGGTTATCCCTACTGTGTGTTTCCCTGGTGACATTCCACAGCTGGATCCAGAGTTGGCTCTTCTCACTTTCTTGAGTGATGGAGCTGGCACCAGTGGGTTCTCGGTTCCAAGCTCCTCCAAGGGAAGTTGGTAGAAGTGAAAAGGTTCAGAGTCCAGACTTGCCTCATGAGAATAAGCTGAGAGAAAAAAAGACCTTCAGAAAACTGAGCATACAGCTTTTGACATGAGGAAGGGCAGACAGCATGAAATCAAGAATGTATCATTATTATTTGAATCTTGGAATTTTTCAGATGTTTGGAGGGCACTGACCTCCAAGGCACAAAGAATGAAATTGCTTTTAAATGATGGCTTTAATTATAATAAAATCATGATTTGATCCGCTTAGTTTATGGAGCAAACATGTGCAGGGACAGCTCTTGCCTCTCTCTGACCTGATTCCCCACCTTTCTTCCTTTCGTTCTCCACACGCCAGCAACACAGCCCCTGGGCCTTTGCATGCTCTGCTCTCTCTGCCTAGAATACTTTTCCTCAAGCTCTTTACATGACTAGTTTTTGCTCATCATTTAGTTCTCCGTTTAAATTTTACTTTCTCCTGTATTACCACCCTGTCTAGTACCTCCTCCACCTACGTCCTGTTTGTATCTTTTTCCTAACAATTATCTCTGCCTGTGATTATCTTATTGCTTTACTCAGCCTTCCGTTCATTAATTTTCTGTCTTTCTCCATCTAATGTAAAATTTATGAGAGTGTAAATGTTGTCTGTTTTGTTCACTGCAGTATTCTCAGTTTCTGGATTATTACCTGACACTTGGTAGGCATTTAGTACATTATTGGTGAATGAATGAATGAATGGAGGAGATAAGAGGAGTCTGGAAACATAGGCACGAACTAGACTCTGTGGACTTTGAGGACCACATTGGGGAATGTGGACTTCATCCCAGTGTAGTGTATCAGTCTAGATTCTGTGCTGCCAACAGCAGAATCCACTCATGCTAGTTTAGGCAGAAAAAGGATGTATGAAAAAGATACTACGTAGCTCACAGTGAGGGATCCCCTAGGGTGTATGGGTTCCAGGCAAATATTTTGTTTCAAGTGATGAATGGCATTAACAATAAGTGATAAATCTGATCTATGAACATTTAAGTGATTAGACGAGAATGCAGGAGAAGTGAGGCATGTTGGATGAATGCAGATTTTTTTTCTCTGATTTTTAGCTTTATAAAAAGCTATTGCTATTGAAATAGGGAACGACTCCATCTAATCCAGGATGATTGGCTAGCTTAATTAGGTGTATTCAGACATTTCCCTATCCTGTACAAATAAGGTGACACATACACTTGGTTAGGAGGTCACTCATTATTTTGTGTGTCTCTGTATGGTTTTTTTTCATATTTCATTTTTTATCTTTTTCTTTTGAGTGGCCATAAGGAAAGGGGTCCTACAAAACATGGAAGTCCCTGAGACTCAGGGCTGATAACAGAAGTCTCAGTTGCTCAAGCCTAAGGATGGTCTCCTTATAGATCCTTTGGGAAAGCTAAGAAGCCAGGCTCTGAAGCCATGCTATGAGGATCCACACCCAGCCACACTGAGGAGGGCTGCTCTAGTGAAAACTCCTTTCCCCTTGGCACTAATGCTTGGGTCTAAATGCTGGAAGTCCTGCCACATTGGCTGTCAGAGAGCCAGGCACTCACACTGCTGTGCTTGCCAGGGGACCAGTCTGTGCATAAAGCCCTTTCTCATACTGTTCAGCCCCTGACCATGTCTCCCACAAGTGTGTTTTGAGGAGTAGAACTCGAGTCACACACCTGTTCTCTCAGCTGCAAGAGAGTCTGAGAATGCCATTTATTTTTTCAATTTCACCTTAGAAAAGTAGGACTCCTAATGTGGAAAGTTACTTAACTATAGGTAGGATTTTCAATGTTGTTATGTAGCCACAACTGACAAAGGTCCAATGCTTCAGCTTTTTAGCATTTTAAGTAAAAAAGTGATATGATTTGTTTTTAAAAGATCACTCTGGCTTCTGATTGGATTATGAGTTGGCAAGTGCCAAGAATGGCAGCAGAAAGACTGGCGAAGAGGCTATTGCAGTCACATAGGGGAAAGATGTGAGGCATGCGGAAGACTTGGGCTAAGGTGTGGTAGCAGGGATGGAGCAAGGTGGGCAAGTGAAATTGATTGCAGCAGTGCAAAGGATAGAGTGGATTGGAGGAGACAATGCTGAGGCAATTTGCAGATCACCTCATTTAACTGAAGTGTTTATATGTTATCATAAAGAGATAATGCCCTTTTTATCAACTTAGTCTTCTACTCTTGATAAGATGTCTACAAGGATGAAAGAAGATCAGAAGTTATCAAAGTGGTCATCTAATATCACTTGAGTTATTAAGTACCAGAATGAGCATGTAGCATTCCATTTTTCTTTATTCTATTCTGATTTTGATAGCCCTGCTTATGGATGACAACTACATTCTAATTAGATGGAGTGTCTAAACAAGACAGGTTAACAATAAATTAACCTTTTCCTTTTTTTTTCTATATTACTTTTTTATTTGCTAAAATTGCAGCAACCATCCAGGTCAATTTACAAGGCTCTCTATTTCAGTTGGTTCTTATTTCCTTAAGAAGCCAAGAGCCTGAAGTCTACAAATTAAAATCTATTGAATGTTGCAAATCTGAGCCACCAGGAAGTGCTTTTAGAAGGAATTTTCTAATGATTGTAAAACAAATATCATCAACTCTTATTATTAATCTGAAGATGAATATATATAACCTGATCCAGCCACAGCTAAGTGGAATATAGAAGTTTTGAGAAGGTTTGAAAGGTTGAAAACCCTCCATAAGGAAGAGGAGTTGTTTTTAAGGGATCCGGTTATGAATGATAGAGTGAAACTGAGCAAGGGAAAAATTTGAGCTAAACATCAAAGAAAATTTCCTTCAATAAGGGTCCCCTTTATGGTGTAAGAGCAGACCTTGGAGTCTCTCCGAAGAGGTTCAGTCATCATATTCTCTCTCCAAGACAGCCAAATCTTGACCTGGCTGGTCTCTGGCCCACACAGGGAAGAGGTCTTTTTCCTCCAAGGCTATCTTTGCTCGGAAGCGGTGGTTAGATGAGTAATGAATTTCAGGAGAGATTTAGAGGATTTGCACAGAGTACCCAGAAATATCAAAGCACCTCTTCTACTTCCATTGCTGCCCAACAGCTGAGGTGGAACAGAATGTGGCCAACGATCACCCACGAGAAGCAAGTCCTTTATCATGACAACAACCTATTTCAAAGGAAATTATTGCTATTATAATCATAATTTATTGATATGTAACAATGTTATTTTAAACAGTGGCTGGCTGCCTGGTGGAATGTCTTCATTAACCGTGAAATGGGTGTTCCTGTTGCTATACTAGGGAACACAGTGAATGAGGTTCGTAATTTTCCATTCAAAAAAATAATTTGCCACATTAAGAAAGGACTACATTTTAAACAAATGTTTATATTTCCTGTCTTGACATTTCATATCTCATGCTAGAAAGTTTATAGTTCTTGTGTGTTTTGGCTTTTGTGGTTAGATTGAAAAAAAAAAACAACTAAAACTAAAACTTTGCAAACAAGCTTGTGTGAATGAATCCATTTTCCTTTTGTCCAATTTTATGTTTTTTTCCAGAAAGAGGGAGATATTTTTAGGCATATAGGTTAGGTGAAATCTGCTGTTGGTTTTCATGAAATACAGAAGACTGGAAAGAATAGGGACACTCTTGGTAATGATCACCTGTGCACTAAAAACTACACAACGCTGCTGAACAAAACAACAGAAGAACTAATGAGAGGGGAGACATACTGTCTCCACAGGTCGGAAGACTCAATGTTGTTCAGATGCCCGTTCGCCCCAGATTGATCCATAGATCCAATTCAATTGCAATTAAAATCACAGTAGGCTTATTGAAATTGAAATGCTGATTCTAAATTTGATATGAAAATTGGAAGTTTCCAGAATAGCCAAAACAACTTTGAAAAAGAACAAAGTTGGAGAAACAATATTATCTGGTTTCAAGACTTGTTACTAAGCTTCTGTAATTAAAGCAATATGATATTGGTGTAAAGCAGGGATGGGCACAATTTTTACGTAAGGGATCAGAAAGTAAATATTTTAGGCTTTGTGGGTCATGCAGTCTATGTCACAACTACTCAATTCTGCTGTTGTAGCGTGTAAATAGTTATATACAATATGAAAAGGAATAAGTGTAGCTGTGTTTCAATAGACTTTTATTTAAAGACAATGAGATTTGAATTTATATGATTTTCACATGTCATCAATAAGTATCCCTTTGGTTTTTTTTCAACCATTTTATAATGTAAAAACCTTTCTTAGTTCATGGGCTGTACATAAACAGTCAGTGGGCCAGACTTGACCTGTGGCCATCGTTTGCTGACCCCTGGAGCAGAGATAGACAAAAATAAAAATCTATGGAACATTATAGAGAGTCAAGAAATAGACCTACATACATATGGGTGATTTGCTTTCAACTAAGGTGCACAGGAAATTTTTTGAAAAAGGACAGTCAAATGTCCTGTAATATTCATATGTAGGAAAAAAATCCACTTTATACTTCACACTGTATAAAAAAACTTCAAATAGATAATGTAAAACCTAAAACTATAAAACTTCTAGAAGAAAATATGAAAGAAACTCTTTGTGGCATTAGTTTAGAAAGGATTTCTTAGCCAGAATACCAAAAGTATGATACATAAAAGAACAAATTGATAAATCAGGCTTTATCAAAGTAACAACAACAACAAAAGACTCCTGCTCTTTGGAAGACACTATTATGAGAATGAAATATCCATGAATAGGTGAGTGGATAAACTATTTTGTTATATCTATATAATGGATCAATAAGGAGTAAACTATTGATGCATACTACAAAATGGATGAATCTCAAAATGATTATACTACAGTAAAGAAACCAGACCAAAAAAATATATACTATGTGATTCTCAAAAATGCAAACTAATCTGTGGTGATGGAAGTTAGATGAATGGTTTCTGGGGATGGGAGTGGGTGTGGGTAGCAGCAGGGAAGGATTACGAAAGGACGTGAATAAACTTTTGTGGGTGATGAATACATCTACTACTTGATCATGGCAATGGATTTTCAGAGATATATCGATGTCAAAACTTATCAAATAGGTAATTTAAATAGGTATAGCTTATTGTATGTCAATTATATCTCAATAAAAAGATTATAAAACAGATAATAGAAACATACCTACAGATAATCTAGGTATTGTAATTATTAGACAAGGCTTTTAAAAATCTTTGACGACTATAGTCAAGAGAACAGATGACATGATGGAAACTGTTATTGGAGAAGTGGAATATACTAAAAAGTACCAAATAAAAATCTAAGAACTAATAACTACAATTTCTAGACTAGGCAAATTAGAAAAGAGGATTAATTACCTGGAATATAAGTTATACATTGGTTATTTATTGCATGACAAACAACAAAAATACATGAAACATTAATGTTGTTCATTGGTCTACAGCTCATCTAAGGCAGCTTTGCTTTAGGTTGCAATTTCTGGGGGTGCTCTGCTTCAGGCTGCAGGTCTGTGAGTTGGCTAGCTCCCCTGAACCCCACGTGCCAAGGCAGCCAGGCAGTAGTCCTCCAAACTCCATGTGCCCAGGGGAAAGTAGATTTATGCCAAGGAATTTGAAAATTTAGATGACACGGACAAGTTCATTGAACAACACAATTACCAAGTTACCAAAACTGACACAAGAAGAAATAAAAAATCTGGATAATACTAGAGCTATAGTAAAAATTGAATCTGTTATTGAAAACAGTCTCCCATGAAGATCCAGGTTCAAATGGCTTCTGGGTGAAGTCTATCAATTATTTCAAGAAAAATAAAATCAATCTTACATCAATTGTTTGGCAGAATAGAAAAAAATAAGATATTTTCCAACTTAGTCTATGACACCAACATAAATTTGGTACCAGAATTACAAGCCAATTTCTCTCTTGAACACTGATGTAAAACTCCTAAAAAAAAATTAGCAAATTGAATTGAATGACATATAAAAAGGAAAACACAGCACAAGCAATATTGGTTTAACAATTGAAGGATCAATGTATTAAACTAAGGATCAATGTATTAAAAGAACATGAGAAAAATCATGTGATCACTTTAATAAGTGAAAAGGTAGGATTAGAAAAATCCAGCAGTCTTTCATGATAATAAAATGTTTCATTAGTCTGGTAAAGGGTATCTGCAAAACATCTACAACAATCTTCATATTTAATGGCAAAATATTGCAACATTTCCCCTGAGATTGGGGAAACAAGGAGATCTGCTCTTGCTAATTCTATACAACATTGTGCTAGAGGTCCTAGTCAGCACAAAAAAGCAAGAAAGAAATAAAAGCCATAATAATTTAAAAAGAAGTAAAATTGTCATTATTCACAGGTAACATGATTTTGTATGTAGAAAATCCAAAAGGACTGAAGACAACTTATTAAAATTAATAAGTGAATGTAGTAAAAATCAATTGAGTTTTACATGCAATGTAATAAACCTTCACAGTTCATAAATTCTGAGTGATAAATGTATTCATGGTTACTATAGAAAAATTTGGGGGTCAGATGCCAAAGATCTCTGAGGTTAAGGTGTTCTTCCATGTATTAGTAGAGGACCCAAAATTGTCAAATCCCAAGAAAATGGCAGCAAACTATTAGAAATTAAAATTTAAAGAATGATGCCATTTAACATAGTGGCAAATCACCAATTACTTAGATATAAATCTGATGAAAGATTTGTAAGACTTCTATAAAGTAAACTCTAAAATATTATTGAAAAACTAAATAAAACCTATCATGTTCTTGGATTGGCACACTCAACATCGTAAAGATGTCAATTCTTTCCAAATTAACCTATGGATTCAGTGCCATTCCAATAAAAACCCCAACAGATATTTTAAATGGAATTGACAAGATGATTCTAAAATTTATATGGAAATGCACATGGAAAGAATAGCCAAAATAATCATGAAGAAGTTGGAAGATTTATATTATCAGATATCAAAAGTTATTATACTGATTATTGCACTTATGATAAAACAAAGGTGCCACCGCAGTGCAACGGAGAAAATAATTGTCTTTTTAATATATGGTGCTAAGTCACTTGGGGATCTGTAAGGAAAACAAAAAATGAATCTTGATCGCTGCAATATACCATATCCAAAAATCAATTCCAGGTGTACTGTGGATTTAAATGTGAAAGGTAAAACTTTTCAAAGATAATGTAGGGGAATTTGTTCATGACCTTGTAGTGGGTAGGCCAAAATTAATTAATCATATTTTGTGCTTAGCCCCTCATAGCCAGAAACAAGTTTGAAAATGTGAAACAAGCTATAAAGTTTGCTGTTTACCTGACCATCTCACTTTAGGCTCCTGTATCTTGATTTTAAATAATTAGTTAGAGTCCAACTTTATAGACATCTCTCTATAACAATATCTAAAATGTTTTGGGGACTTTTATAAAAACAATAAAAGGAAAAATTTAGAATGAATGTGGAAACCCTGAACTATATTTGGTTTACTATGTAGTAAATGTAAGAATAAATCCACACAGCAAACTATAAACAATATATAGTGTTATGATATTTATTTCCAAATCTACCTCCAAGGATTTAATGAAAAGTGTAGCCAGCAGAAGCTAGGGGATTTTCTTGCTTTTCCACTATGGTTCAGATATCTCCTCTTTCAGCACTTGGGTTCTGCTCATATTTTGTATTGCATGCCAGGCTGGGGGTGCTGGTTATGGTAACAGCTACCAATACAACCACTCTGCTATAGTGATATAAAGTATGATGAGGAACGTGGGCTTTTGGAGTCAGATAATATTGAGTTGCACAAGGAGAGGAATCCCACTATGAACGTTTCTAAACTGCCTAACTTGGGAAAGATATTAAATCTCTTTGAGCCTGTTTCCCCAGTTGAGGAATACAGTAAGATATTCATAGGCTGCTGGGAAGACTAAATGCAGATGGTGTTTGTGAAATGCTTGACCCAATGTCTAGTCCATAATAATTGCCCAAAAGTGGAAGCTGATTTTTCACTTCCTCTTAGTAAGACCCTTATTGCTAACTGCATGGAATTCTTCATCTCTGTAACAGCAAATGACTCGAAAGTTAGATTTTAAGTGAAAGTTCATATCAACAGATTTTCTAACGAGGCCATTGCTTTCATTACATATGTTCTATAAATTCTGTGCAGTAAAGTACTTGAAGTTACTTTCTTTCCCTTTTCCCTTGTATCCCTCACTTTTGGTTTCTTTCACCTCCTCAACGGTGCCCAGCCCCATGGTACAAAGAAGGAGAGGGTTTATGTGATTCAAGGATTTTTACTAGCAGGACGAGTCCTAGATTGTACCCAAAGTAAAAATGGGTTCTCCATTGTGCAGAAATGATGAGTCCCATGATACTTTCACACAACTCCTTCACTGCTGCAGGAGTCCAAGTTTTACTGTTTGAAAACATATGGCACAAATTATGCCATGGGCCAACGTTACTCGTAAGCAGAGCCTCGCCTTTCTCTGTAGGACTTGGTGGCAGAGCCTCCTTGTTTTGCTTGTGGACACTGTATGCACTGCATGCACTGCAACAGTTGAAATCCTTCCTTCATAGCTATTCCATGGATACCAACACATGCCTGTCCCTTGGATGTCCTGTTATTGAGGAATAGGGTATTTTTTATTTACAAATGTGAAAACCTGCAGCCAGGCATATCTCTTTTACAATGCAGTGAACCTTCCAAACCCTTGTCTTAGTCTCTTGGAACCAAACAAATTACATGCCATAGTGTGCTGTATATCACAGCTAGAATGTTTATAACGTCTAGCTGCGTGAAGTTTGGGAATGGGCTTCTCTGGTGAGCTGGAGCAGATTGTGCCTTTGACTGACAAGCTGCCATTTTCTTGAGATTTGACCATTTGGGGTCCTTCACCTATCCATGCAAAAAAACCTTAACCTCAGAGATCTTTGGCATTTGACCCCAATATTTTTATACAGTAACCATACATACATTTATCACTCAGAGCTTTATGAACAGTGAAGGTTTATTACACTGCACTCAAACCTCATTTAACCTTTTCTCTTGAAGCAATACTTTAAAACAGAGTTGAGAGGGTTTGTACAATCAAGGCTGGTTGGTTGACCCTTTTTGTGCTTCCTTCTTGAGAAGCCTTTGGCATGGATGCTTGTGGTCATTAGATGTTTTCTATAACCTTGAAGAAACCCCTCTGTTTGAATGTGTGCTCATAGGGCCTCAAAGTCCCTGGGAGTTTTTTGGGTTGGCAGGGATTTCATACCGGGAAGGCCTCAGAATTGATTGGTCAGAAGTATAAGTGATCAGATCTGTCCCTCTGTGCACCATTGTCACTTCCATTCCTGAGCATTTCACCTGTGCTTTTTCCCTTTTCCAATCCACACATCAACCATGACATGAGGGCCACTTCGTGCATGGTGACTATTATTTCTCCCCTTACTATTCTGATTTTTATTTGTATAAATATGCTTTCCCAACTTGCTTGTTAGTTTTCTGCAGACAGGAACTGTCTATTCTACTCCTGAACTCCATACAAACTTAATACCATGCCTAACAGATAGCAGGGATACAGCATAAGTTGGATACATCTTAAGAAAAAAGTATTTCCATCTGAAGAGAAATATTCCTTCATAAACAGGCAATAATTCAGAATGGAGCAGAATGTCCTGCCATTGAGGTTCAGAAGGTCCACATGGTTGTTTACTCTTTGAAATGAGACTTATTTATATTTGGTGTTTGAGAATAGCTACCATGTTGCTTCATGGATCTAGAACCAAAGCTTTGAACCCTTTTTTTATTCCCTCTCTGTTTCAATCCAGTTGATTGTAGGGGCTACCTGTAATACTGAGTTGCACAAGGAGAGGTTTTAAGCTCAATGAGAAAGAGGACCATCTCTGCGTAGAAAGAGTAAATGAAGGTACATGTGCCATTTATTTTTCATCCCTGCAATGTAGATCTCAAAACCAGGTCTGAGAGCTTATGCTCTGGTTGCTGTTCATGTTGCTTTGGATCTGCCACTTAGGAGTCCCACTGAAATCAGTGCTCATCAACAGTAATAAAATTTCCCTCTCATTGGGAAATGGAAGATGCTGACTCTAATTTCAAATGTCTCTGTAGACTTTCAGTAATGATAGGGTCAGGTCTATCATTTTGGCTCATCTTTTCAATTTTACTCAACCAAGCCATTGTTTCCCTTTCTGTCCTTGCTTTCCTGGCTTCCAAAGCATTTGCACTATTTATGACCCTGCATGGGGTTTACTGTCACCATATGCATTGTCTTTCTGGTGGTTTGGGGACAGGTAACATTAAACGGAGCTGCCAAATGCTTTAACCAGCTGGTAGATGCTTTAACCAGTTGGCTACAATATCAGGAAGCATATTCTGAACCCCAACATCTTTTTATTTATGTGGCATTTACTTGGTGCTCACCTGTCAGACACTGTTTTAAATGCTTCATAGAGATTACATAGTTAATCCTTAGAATAACCCAATGAGGTAGGTACTATAATAATCCCCATTTAATAGATGAGGAAACTGAGGCACAAAGAAGTTACAACTATTTTGCCTAAGGTCACACACTCAGTATATGGCAGAGGTGGGATTTGAATCAAGGTAGTCTAGTTCCAGAGTCCATGCTTGTAACCACTATGCCTCATTCCTTATGTTTTGTGCATTTTGTTTATTTTTTCTTAACAGATACTTATGGAATACTTTATGCTCAAAGCATTCTGTAAAACAACTTTGGGAATAATAATAAGAAGAGGACCAGTTACTATCTACAAAGCACACCAGCATTCAAAGGGAGTGCAGGACATGTCCAGCTCTGCACAACACACGTGGGGTGTTCTCTCTGCCCTGGAGGACATCTGATTCTTCACTGGGGAGAGGGAAGTGGCTCAGATGCTGGCAGGACTGATGATTCATTTTATAAGGAGAGCAAAATAGTTGTTGAGGTGCTTATACATTTGGAGAGCTTTCATATACATTGTGTAGGAGAGAAAACAGACTCCTGGTCATTCATTTAACAAACATTTGTTAAGCATCAGTAAGTATAAGGCATGACATGAAGGAATACCAGAAGGTTGTAGGTTCTTACCTTTAAATATTATAAAACTTTACCAACTTAGACTACATGGGAAAAAGACAGAGTTAAAAGTAATACTTATTTGCAAATTTTATGTCCAATTAATGCAGTGCTGTTCCTGTACATCTACTCTTATAAGGAAGGGCAACAAAAGAAACAGGAGGGGGAGAAAAACCAGGGATTCAACATAGGCCAGTAACTTTAGCATATATCACTTCCTAGGGCCTAGGGCTCCTCATTCTCCCTGTTTAAGGATTCTCAATGTGGATACCCTGCTTGGCAGAAAAAGAACCCATTTTCTTTTAAATCCACATGCCACATGAACTTGGCCAATGTACCAGCCCCCTAGGAATATTAAATGTACCCCATTTCATTTATAGGAAAGAAGCAAATTAAGACAGAGCACTTTTGTGTAAACCATAAACTGCATTTAACAAGGCAGGAGGCTTGGGAGTCCACGGTCAGGCTGCTTGTTTTTCCTGGCACCTTGTTAAACATGGTTGAAAGTTTGCACGCTGGGGAACAACCCATTTTCTCTTTGTTCCTTGGAATGGTTCTAACGAACCTAGTAGGCCTGGGTGGACAGGGTAGAATCTTAGATGCTGGGGCTGGAAGAACAGGGGAGCACAGTGGGCCTAAACTACTACCTTTAGGCGGTGTCCACCTCGGCTGGGCCCGAGGGCCTGTGCGTGGGTCCTCCTGTTCGCAAGCCCTCCAGAGGACAGCACTGCCTCCGGTGCTGATTCCAACATCTAATAACATTTATTATCAAGCCACTCTTTCTATGTCTAAATTAAATCCTTCCTCCTGCAGTTTAGTGCATCTCCTTTTGTTCGGCCCTGAATAAAGATGGAGAACAGCTGGTCAGCATTCCCCAGAGAGTAACTCTTCTGACACTTGAAAGCTATTATTAAGTTCCCTCATAGTCTCCTCTTTTCCAGACAAATACCGAAGCTTTCTCTCACTCATTTTCCCCACTTCACCTTTTTCTCTCTGGCTTTAGGTCCTTTTCCAGCTGCTTGCTTCTGGAGGCCACCTGGAAATCTAACTGCATTTTTCCCTAATGGTATTGTTACTGGGAATGATGGGGGGGGGGTGGATTTTGTTTCTCTTTCAGGCATCATTTTCGGGTGGACTTAGTCCTTGATTATCGCAGGATATCATTCATTGGCTCCAATTAACTCAAGAATTTCCCCCAATGTTTAAGCATTCTGGGTCTATGGAGACCTTGCTAGTAAAATTGTGTGTGTGTGTGTGTGTGTGTGTGTGTGTGTGTGTGTGCATATGTGCATTTGCAAATGTGGACAGGAGGTTTTCTGGGCTGTTTCATTCACCTTTTTCTAAATGTTAATATTATATCACAATTTAAGGTATACCCCTTTTAAATGTGGTTTCAAGCCACATTTCTTTCTAAATTAGGGATGGAGTATATTGTGTGTGTGGTGTGTGTGTGTGTATGTGTGTATACTAACTCTGATTAACTTGTAATAGTTGCCCAGAATTCAATGGGGAGAAGGATTCTGAGGCTCTGTACAGTTAAGCAGGGAAGAATATTGCTGAAGTGGATGTTTTATAGCATTAGCTCTGGGTAAGAATGGGTGTAGTGGCGTTATTGCCAGGTCGTATGGTGCCTAAATAAGTGGTTGAATGTTAAAATGATAAATATTCTTTTCCTTCCCTCCCCTGATATGCTTTTTAGGAAACACAGCACCTTTTTCTATCCTATGGGAAGCATCATTAATTAATTTCTCACTTCCTCTGATTCAATACATCTCCGGATGTTGTGGTCTGTCTCTCACCTTCAACCCCTGCATTCTATTAGCTAATCAGCTAATGGAGACCTCTCCATTTCCATTTTCCCATCACATCCTAGGAATTTATCAGCTCATCCTTGGATTACCCTAACAGCCCAACACCTGGTCTGCTGGCATCTTTTCCGACCATTGGCCATTCTGCCCACACCCTAGGCTAATGCTTTGTTTAGGGCAGTCTGTTGCTCAAGAAGAAGGGGCTGCTCAGTATAGCTTAATGTAACCCATCTGAATGCCTCTTCCTTCTTATGGTATTTTGGGGTTCTCCCAAGGTAGATACCATCCAATATACTTATTTTAGTTTCCTTTCACTTTCCAGTAACCCGTTTGTTTTGAAAATTTGTAAATACATTTTACACATTCAAAGAATTTTGACCATCTCACCTAGAATATCCTCCCTCTTTCTATCCATCTAAATCTTATCCATTGTATGAGACCCATCGTCCATGAAGCTTTTCAAAATGTAAATGGCTGGGCTTTACTGATGTCTCTTTCCTGTAACCTCCTCCTACAATTATATTCTGTCACTTAGCCCAATTATACACAGTTTGTGTGACTCGCTAATTGTTGTGTGAACTAACTGATCTTCTCTCTTCAGCTAGATTCTAATTTTCTGCAGAGAAGAGACCATACCTTCCCTTTTCTCTATTTATTTTATTCTCCTTCCTTTTGTATTAATCTTCCCCAGAGCAGTGGTATATTTGGAAATAGTACTCCACAAGTACCTATCACAAGATCCTACAAATAACAAGTCTGACTGTTTTCACAGTGATTAGGTTTTTTAAAAAATAATTTGGCCAGTCTTTATGGCTTTGGATAGATGGATTAGTATTTCAGAAGGTATAGTTACTAGTGACATTAATAAAGAAAAATGTATTTGAGGATCACACATATTTAATAAATGCTTCTCTTTCGGGGAAGAATAAAAGTGATTTCATTTTGACAGAGCTCAAAGCATTATTAATTACACAGATGCTAATATGGTATTGAGGACTAAGTATGGAAAGGTATCGAAGTACAATTTCTCACCTGGCTTGTGATGAGATATTCAACACAAGATTTCTCTACTTTGGCACGGGGAACATATTAAAAATTGCAGACAAAATCCAAAAGCAGAAAAATGTTCTTAATCAATCATTAGTATATAATATTCACTGGTACAGTCAAGAAAAATCAGAAAGGAACCTGTTGGATATGGTGTGCCTCTTATGTTTTGTTAGCACGTGTTTGGCCAGGGAAGATTTTAGAAGACCAGGAACGACACTGGGGACCTCAACACCACTATCACTCTGTTCTCGTGAGACTGTGATGGTAGAGGTATCTGAAAGTCACCTGAGAGACAAAGCAAAATTGTGCCATAGCGTGGTGTTTCTGAACCACAGCATAGTGACTTAATTGATTTATACTTTATTCTTTTCAAAAGACAGCTGAATGTCAAAGGTCTTTCTTTTGTGTAGTACTGTAAAACTGGTTGTCAAACAACCTCTACTCATTTAATAATTTATCCCATTTTGTAAAGGAAAGGCAGCTGACATGCAGTAAATCTACTCCATATTTAAATTACTACATTGAACAATAATAAGAATGAAAGATCTAGTCCATTATTTAAAATTAAACATATATGAAACTGTTTTTTTTCCAAATGATCACCAAAGACTATAGTTTAAAGGCAGCACTGAAGCCCTGAGTGGAATAAAAATGCCTAACAGTGGTTTGCAAATGGCAGCAGAATTATTTATTCTATTTTTTCTATACATAAGGAATTGAGCTAAATGAACAATGTTTAAGCATGTCAGAATTTCATCAATTTTGCATGAGCATTCTCAAATATCCTGGTGGGGGTAATTGCTTGCAAATACATTTAAACTAATGATATGTTATATCCTTACTTGATATAAAACTATTAAAAGATACGTTATTGCATTTGACAATGCCATGCAGCTGGGTCAGATCTTAATGACAGATTTCTGCATTTGTGAATTAAGATACACTCTGCTGGAAGCAAATATTTTGTAAAAATAAAAGCTATATACTATGTAAGTTTGATCATTTATCTAAAATTTCCATTTCTGTTTGTTGGGAGCTACAAGAGTTAGGGGAGAAGGGTTTTGTTCCTTTCCTAAAATTGGAAAAGAAATCCAGAGCTATAATTGATCCTCCCTTATACCCCACTCCCCTCAGCAGGAGAGAAGAGAACTTGTAAAATTCACCATGTGGTTTTAAAGGTCCACTTAGAGTGCGGTTTTGTATCCCTTATGGGCTGAGGTGATTGGCATGCCTCAAACCAATTAGAGAAAGTGGCCCTTTTCCCCCATGAAAAAAGCATGTTTATTTTTAAGGAGAAATTAAACTAGGCTGAAAGGAAATATTGGATGGGAAAAATAATTCAAGGAAAAAATTAACTAGAAATCCACTTGCAGAAATAGTGTTGTAAAAAGAACGCATAATAATCTGCTGCAAGAATTCTTTGGCTCTTCACTTTCAGGGGATATCGGCTTTTAAAATTTTTTAGTTCATTTTTGGTTTTGCCTAAGGTCAGTACACAGAGGCCCCCCTTTTATCAGCCTGGGTAAATTTGCCTGAATCTCACCCTAGAATCTATGATCAAAACCTCAGTGTGATTTCTCTTATTGACAATGGGCTAAAATGCATATTAATTTGTCTCCAGTGCCAGGATTCTTGAGACTACAAGATGGATTTAAAGCAGGCATTAATGCTTATACGTGATTTTGGAACTTGGGGTGCTAGACTGGTATCCCACTGGAAGTTAGATGATGTTATGATTGCAAGGAAGTATTGATATACTTCCCTAATTGTTTCTTAGGACTTAAGATTCTATTTATGATGTCATTACAAAGCTATGCATTATCTGCATAATCACCGAGGAAAAGAGTCTCTCATGAAGGGAAATGCATCCCACTGAGATAATGCTGCAAGCTACTGCTATACATCCAACGGCATATGTATGGTGTTGAAATAATAAGACAGCATGGAATAATGATAAATTCTTGTTCCCATCATGACAGAAAGCTTTCCCCAAATTATCACTATTACTGACTTAATTGATCCATGCTCAGTGAAAGGATTTCAGCAAATGGATGGCTTTGGGAGTCAATTCCTGCCCCACAGCACAATTTCTGACAGTATCAGCCTAAGAAAGGCCAGTTACTCTTTGCAGGAGCCGTGATCATAGAATGCGCATTGCATCTCCAGAAATGTGTGTCCATGTGAGTGTGTGCATATAAATATGCACATACCCCATTCAGTTGACGGCTTGGGGTTGAAAAATAAAGGAAAGGTAAACTTGCCTTTGGAGTAAGAAGAACATAATTTTTCTCAGTGAACAGACTCTTCACAGAGGAAAAAATTACTCATTATTGTCGCTTGGTGTTGTATATATGAAGCTCTCACCTTGACTTGGGAGTCTAACAGGACTAGGTCTTTTATATGGCAAAGAACAGTACAATATACCTCTACTACAAGGTTTTCAGTTACAGGGTAATTCTGATACATATTCTCTTCCTTTCCTTAAAAGGCACGTATGCGCTGATTTTCAACATCATTGAAGATTATTACAACTTCACTTCATAATATACTGTAAATTTTATTCTAAAGCACCAATTCCTTGGCTCCTAAGAACAATCTTAGGGAAAGAGTGCACTATACTTCTTACTCTTTTAGTAATGTGAGAGGAGACCTAATGAAACTCTTTATGCAAATTTTCCAGTTATCAGGTAAAATTTTCACATAGAAAATCTGTCACATGTTGTAAAATTTCTTTATGTTATCAAATGCTAATGATGACTCAGAACACAGCCCACAGAGGATCTTTGAAATACTTCATAAAAACTGTATTCCACCCCAATATCAGAGGCCTTGGAAATTCCACAACTCTGAAGATGTGGGTTTGTAATTAGCACGGTGCGGGCTTCTCTGCCCTCTGAAACCATAATGTTAATTACAAAAATTACACTGTGTTTAAGAGTGCAATTAAGAGACTCCATCACACAAAGGGAATCTTGGAACCTCTTTTCACACTTTGAAGCCAGGTCATAATGTAGCCCATAAAAAGGGGGCCAAGGCTCATTCCCTTTTAAAGGCTTCAGAAGATCACAGAGGCTGTCTCAGTGAGAATGAGCTCTATGAGCTCTGCAGCACTCTGAATGAATAATGCTCTACCTGGAGCAAGGGAGGAGGCACAAGAAGAAAATTAGCTGGAAAATGATGGCTGTTCTACATCCAGCTTGGCTATTGCCAACATCAACACCAGCTTGGGTCTACCTTGGGCCAATTCTGGAATCACTTGCTTGGTCCTGGTGTCAGCGTGGATCCCAAAGTGGGACACATGTATATGTAAGTAAAACTGTAAGATGGAGTTTTGTGGATTCAGGTCTTGCACTTTATTCAGAATGGAACACTATAAGATTTATTTGAACAAAAAATTATACCAGGAAAAACAGCCTCACCCTGTCCCAGATTTCTTGGAGGAAATAAGGCAGAGAAAGATAGAATTAGGCTGGTCACTTTATTTGGTGACTTAATGGAAAGACTCAAGCTACACTGTTGGTGGTGAAGCATGCTCATGATTAGTACAAAGCAGACAGTGTAGATTGATGGGCAAAACACCAGAGTAGGAAACAGAAGCCTTAAATTAGAGTCTCAGGTCTGCAGCTCTGTGACATTTGGTGACAATTTAACTTCTCAAAGCCTCAGTTTTCCCACCAGAAGATTGGGAATAATGCAGATCTTGAAGAAAGTCGTGATAGAATTATCTGGAATAAGTTATTGGAAGCAAAAATGGTCGGCAGTCAGTAAAGTGGTAAGCATATGCAATTTAATATTACTTTAGATATGCCTTAGGTAAACATTGTGAGAATTTTGATCAACTCTTGAGGAAGTTCTTTCTCTCACCCTGTGTTGTTGGTTAAATTATGTCTTCCTCCCCCTACCTCCCCATCTCAATTCATACTTTGAAGTCCCAACTCTCAGGACCTCAGAATATGACCTTATTTGGAAAGAGGGTCACTGCAGGTGTAATTAGTGAAGATGAGGCCATTGGGGGGCCCTAATCCAATATGGCTAGTGCCCTTATAGAAAGGAGAAATTTGGGCATAGAGACAGATTTGCACGGAGGAAAGATGATGTGAAGGGACAGGAAGAAGATGGCCAGCTATAAGCCAAAAAGAGAGGTCTGGAACAGATCCTTCCCTCACAGCCCTCAGAAGGAACCAACCCTGCTGATACCTTGATCTTGGACTTCTAGCCTTCAGTACTGTGAGACAGTACATTTCTGTTGCTTAAGACATTCACTTTGTGGTATGTAGCCCTAGGAAACTAATATATTCTAAAATTGTATGTATTTTCCTTAGGGTCATTTTCTCTGAAAACTTTAAAACATCTTACCTATCTTTCAGATAAATATGCATGAGGTCACATAGCCCTTTTTGTGATTAGTCTTTCACCATGGCCAGAGTCTTTGTTAAGTCACTGTTCTCCACCACAGGGCCATCATACATGCTTTTGAACTCTGGAAGCCTACCATTATTTCCTTGTATGCCTCCCTTTTACTGTTCTTAGGGAACACACGGGTGTGCCGAGTTCTCACTAAGAGGTGCTCTCCTAGGGCCTGAATTGAGGAGCAGCATTCAGCCCTATATTCATGACAGCAAAAAAGCTGATCAAAATTAATTTATACCCCCAAAGTTTTGGTATTTTGGCTTTTGCCCAAAGAGCAATAAAAGATAGAGAATGGAGAAATTGATCTTAAAGATTTTTTTTCCTAAGAGTTGTGGGATGGAACCAGAATGGTGGAAGTTAGAGAGAAGGTCCTAGAAAGAGCACAGGCTGGGAGATTGGCAGTTCAGTGCTGGGATTCTGGAGACAGCTTAAGGCGGAAAGACATGTGCTTATTCTATTAGGCCTACCATGCAATTTCAGGTCTGACTCTATTCTGGCATCTTAGATAACGGTGATAGTTACTCCAGAAAGAGATGTAAATATGGGAGATAAAATGCTTTTTAAAACTCCGGAAGGCATTCTGATCACCCTTTTTTATGCCTCCATTTTATCCCTCCCCCCTTCTCTCTCTCTTTCTCTGTCTTTCTCTCTGTCTCTCTGACACCCCCACACACTCCCACAGGCAAACAGACACATACACTCACCCTCAAACACACATGTGTACATCCCTGCTGAATCCTAAGTAGAGGATTTTGCATTTTTTTGTAGATTTGTATTTTACAGATTTTTTTGTAGATTTGCAAAATCTGCAAAAAATGCATTTTTTTAGGTGTCTAGAACATCTAGGTAAGTTGCTGCCTAAGTAATTTCTATCACGGGAATTCTTGATTCTTTGTACCCTGAAAACCCTGGACCTGTTAACCACCACCGTTTGGTACTCGTGAGCTTTTATGTGGTCTCTGAGCTGGTGCACTTTACTTAATCCTTCCTTCCATTTACAAATAAGTTTCTTGTGAAGTCTAATGTGAAAACTCCCAACACTGCCCAATAAATCACCAACCTGGCCTTTTGTAGAAATATTGAATGTTGGTATTGAAACCGACTTAAAGATGGGGGAAATTCCTTGCCCCCCCCAGGTCCCCCATTCCCCAAAGTCCCGCACAGTGTGCTGCCCATTGGCCTGTGCTGTTTGGCCTGTGTGTCTGGAAAAATTCACTTCCTCCTCCTTCATCTTCTACCTGCCCGACTCGTTACCGAACCAGACAGTTTACATATGTGATCCTTCCTATTTAGAAAATTAATGGTGTTTTCTGGCTCCAAATCACAGCTTGTGGTGCTCTGCAGGCGATGAAAAACTTGGCCAGCTTCAGCAGCAAGGCAGCCATTAGAAAATTAACCCTTGGTGACCAAGGAGCAAAGGTAGGCGAGCGAGGTCCTGGAGACGTGGCAGGCTGTAGCTTTCAGGTGTCGATACATATGTTAGCCGTGTAGGAACAGCACACACGGGGCCCCCTGAGAGCTTCTAGCTAGCATGTTTGTGGTTGGCCACTGCGGAGAGGGCACGGACATAGCACTTGGCAGCCAATGCAACCAATATGCCACGCTTTTTATTAGAGCTCAGGAGAAAGCCCAGAGCCCCGCGCTGGAATCCCAGCCGTCACTGCCTTGGCTGCACCTGATTAAAAGATGTGCCATTCAACGCCATCCCTGCATGCCTCCATTTCACACCCGTGCTGGGCTGGCCTCAGGAAATGGCTGACCTCAGAAACACTGAATCATACAAGCCAGGGTGGGAGAAAACTTTAAAGTGATTAATTCCACACTAACTTAAGTCTCTTCTGCTTGCTTTCTGTTAGGGCTTTTTTTTTTTTGGACCTGGGAGCCAGAAGAAGCTATTTTCATGTATAGTTTTGAAACTTCCGTGTGTGTGTGTGTGTGTGTGCTGTATGTGTATGTGTGTGTAAAGGAGCCAGGGTCAGGGCACAGAACTTGGAAGTGGCAAGACTAACTTATGCAATTAGATTTCCTGAGGGCAATGTTGTTTGGATTATTGTTATAGTTTTCTCTTCTCACAGGAAAGACAGAGTCAACGTGTTTTGGAGGTTCAACTGTGGTCCTGGATTTATCCCTCATGAATGTAAAATCGTTTTACTTACCTTGCCCCAGTGAATCCGGCATCAGTGACCCCCAAGGATCCAGTGTGTTGGGGCGTGCTTTTCCATGTTTACTTCTTAAGCTGAGGAGATGCAGGACTCCAGATAACGAGCAGTCACGGATGCCTGAGCCCACCACTGAGGGGAGAAGCAGGGCAGCCTAGAGTATAGCAGCGTGGAGAAAACTTTCTCTTTCTAGCTCCTGCACACCTAGCGTGCAATCCCGAAGTTGATTTTTATTTTTAGGTTCCTGGTACAAGAAAACACAGCTGCTTATTTTACCGCTTCTGAATGCTTGCTCCGTGGTATTCAGTGAAATCAGGCTATATTCATCTCTAACATTGTGTAACGCCAGCTTTAATACAAACAGGGGTAAATAACAGTGGCACATTAATTACTCCTTTCTAGTTTACTCTGACAAAAATGTACTAAAATGAAGACTAATATAATTATAGATGATGCATTTTCAATTAGCCTTTGTTAATACTATTAATAAGATTAATAATATATACTAAAAATGTCAATATGCTTATCTAAATAATTTTTTTAAATCACCCTTTCAAGTCCCAGCATCAAACATTAAGGCACAGCGTCTTAATTACATGTGCTCATCAACAAAGTTAAACAGATAACATCCCTCAAATGTAGCAGAGAGAGACACAGGCGAGCTCCGAGACTGCCTATGTGTTCACCTTTCTCAACCCGGTTTTCCTCTTCTGTAAACCATTAGCGTTTGTGGAGAGGGCACAGCCGGATCAGCACAGGGCTTTGCAGAGTTCTTACACAGTGAGGGCTACTCATGGAGCGGCTTATTCCCTAATACGCAAACACATACAAATGACCCCTTTCTAAACTGAATGATAAAATATGGCCTTTTTTCCCTTTATAATTTTAATAACATACAGCGCAACTGTGACTGGTGTTAACATATAGAATTAATTGCCCCAGTGAGACATTTCTTCCAAAAAAGCAATAAGAGCTGGATTCTCCTTGAGAATGTGAAAACCCTCTGGTATACTAATAAAATGAAAAAGGTTCACCAAATAATATCCTAAATAATTGGGTTCCGTGTACCAAAGGACCCCATGTCGTTTCTTTTAAGTGGTCTAAAAAAATTGTGATTATTCCTTTGGACTTAATAAAACATAATTGAAAAAAAAATCAGTAAGGATAACAGAGAACAATCACATCCATGTCCCCTTAATATTTTTAAAGGTGAAATTCTTAACATTTTCTCAATATTAAGGAGAAAAGAAGTTTTCAAGTAAATAATGATGTTTACTTGGCTGATAACATATTGGTAATGTGCCCAGTCCTCCCTCCCTTCCTCCCTCCCTCTCTCTCTCACTTTGTGTGTGTGTGTGTATGTGTGTTATATATACTTCATCACTAAAACTTTTCAATAGCTCCAGTTTGTAAATCCGCTAGCCCTTTCCTCTCCAGAAACTGGGAAACTGCATGCTCCTACTGTGCCGTATTCATAATCAAATTAGTGTCCTTTGAATAGAGTGTGTGTGTGTGTGTGTGTGTGTGAGTGTAGCAGGGGTGGGAGCACAAAACTGTTCTCCCCTCGTGCCTGGGTGGATGTTTTTATCCTAGGAGCTTTTCTTTTTTTTTCCCCTTTAAACATAAAGGCTTACCCAGACTGAAGATCTCGCCTCTCATTTTTTTTCCCTTCTCATCCTGACCTGTTTATTTACTTGTTTTTATGCTACAACAACCACAGAAACATAGTGGCTGGAAATGAACATATTTTCCATAAAGAAAGAGGAGTTATGGAGAGTGGTGGGGACCTGGAGGGAAACTGGGAAATGCAAAGGGGACTGTGGACAGAGCAGGGGATGCTAGAGCGACAGAATGCTGAAGATAGTTGTCCCAGCTACGAGATAAAAGCTACATTACATGAAATTAATGGAGGCTGTCTGAGACATACATGAATCACTGTTTCAACACTAAGAAACCAGCACAAAAGAATAAAGAAATCTGAGTACTAACTACATCTTCAAAGGTCTCCTATTTACCCAGCTATACTGGGGACTGACACAAGTGGGGGGAAATATAAGAAAAAAGCACTGCTGTGATCGAATGAATGCGACCATATGAGCTATATTGGAGCCGTATGCATCCTATTTAGCTGATATCAAACACAGTTTAATGAAAGTTAAATAGTTTCTGAGGAGTGCATGAGCTGGAACAGATTAGATTCCACCGAGGGGTCTCTCAGCATATTGTTGCTCACATGTATTCCCTGCTCAGGGCTGCTACAATTCCAGCACTCCATTAGCAATACACAAAAGACTTATGCAGATAGCGGGCATAAGCTCCTACCGCCATGTTGGGAAATAAAAACACACATACACAGACACACGCACACACGGATGAAGGTTTTGTTCAATGTGTTCATCTCAAAATAGATCTCTATAATTCAAAATTGATAAGAGCATTTGTGGAAAGAAGGAAGTAGCTGCCTCTATTTTTAAATAGAAAAATATGTAAACTGCCTCAAATAGAAGATATTGCATCAGGCACATAATGAGAGTTTGATCTTTCAGAGGACAATGACATGGGTGAATGTGATGCACTTTTGATCCGCAAGCTACATCTGGCCTAAAGGTGCCACAGCTTGCCTTTTACCACCCCATGAAGTTATAGGGCTGTATGCTTCTGCAAATATATACACAATATCCCTCCAGCAATGCCTCATTTTTAAAATGTACAATTCCTTCCAGAAATACTGCTGAACAGTCTGTCCATCTATTCACATGGCTGTCGCAAAAAATGACATGAATTGTAATTAATAATTTCATTACTTGGCAAAGATTTTTTTAACTTCTTCACAATTAAATTGTCTATGTGCTTTTTTCCTTTCTTCTGTCCAAGCACCTCCTACTCTGTCTTTACTGAGCTGACTTTTCATGAACAGACATAGGTGTTCTAATTTAAACAGGAGAGTTCTTTTCATATGGGTCCTTCTATAAAAGTGGTCAGAATGGTTGAAGAGCATCATTTGCTCCTTTCAGATGAAGAGCAAAAGAAGTCCCTTCCAACCTCAACTGTGCTTGCTTTTTCACCCTTGCATAAGTGCAGTCAAACTTCCTTGAACATTTACTCTATATCTGGCATTTTCCCTGTACCTGTCTGGGTTATAAAGATGAATCAGATACGCTCCCTATACTTAAAGAGCTCGTGGCTTAGAGTAGAGATTCTCAACTGGGGGCAATGCTGATACTCCCCCCACCCCAGGGAATATTTGGCAATGTCTGGAGACATTTATTTTTGGTTGTTCCAATTGGGAGAATGCTACTGGCATCTAGTGGGTAGAGGCCAGAGATGTTGTTAAACGTCCTACAATAAACAGGACAGCCTTGCACAACAAAAGATTGTCTAGTCCAAAATGTCAATAGTGCTGAGATCTAGAGAGATGATTGTTCCTCAGGAAGGAGAAGGTGAAACTCCTGGTAAACTTCGAACTCTCTGGTATATCTCTGCAGCTTATTCCTATCCCCAGTGAGATGTGAACACTTGGGTGTGTTGTCACCTGGTAGTGTGCAGGGGCTGAAAATGGCTCCCATAGCACTTTGCTTAAACTTTAAAAGTAAACTCTCTAAAGCTTTGTGCAGCCAGGGACAATGTCACAATTTTCTTAACATTTTAGTTTCTTAACTATCTGAGATTAAGGTAAGGGTTTTTCTGTAAATTCAGCCAAGGGAAAAGAAAACAGACAAATCGTGCCTCTGTCCAACATTCTTTCTCAGCTATTGGGAGGCTTTTCTATTAATATTTCTCAAGCCCTTCTAAAAGGGGCAGGATTTTCTCAGTTTCTTTATGTTCTTTTATTATTGTTCCTAGGGATAAAAATGGCCTTACGTTAGGGAGCCGAGAGTTTGTTTAGGGTGGCCTGTCCGATGCACTTGGGTAATTGGCTCTATTTCTTCATCTTGGTGCTCAGGTATAACAATTTCATCAAGATGCAAAGTAGGTGTTGAAGTTATCCCCAGCTGCCTGTTCTGGTCAAGAGGATTTCCTGACATTATTCCTGCTGTCCCTGCCACTACATTACATCATCCCATTCCATGTGACATCACGTCAGAAGTCGTGCACACATTGAAAGCTGCTTCCATCTGGTGGTGGCAACATGGGGAACTGCTGTCCTGTTTGGCAACATCAACTAGCCTAGAATATCTATAAAAGTACTGACGGGCACGTCCTTCACTTCCTCTTAGATTTGTGTTCTTCAGATAATTGGGAATATAACATCACTGTGGCTAGAAGCTAAAGCATATTTTATAATGAACTGGTAGCATAGTTTATCTATTATGACTAATAATCATAATGTAATGGTAATGTCAGTCATAATAAGAAGGAACTAATTAGAGTGGAAAAAAATATCTCTCCTTAAGAAATTTTACCTAGCTCAGAAAATAAGACATGTAGATGGCACGATGTGTACTAATTCATTTAGCACAGTGAGCCCAAGTAACATCACTTGCATGGAATGATGATTGGCCCAGGAAATAATTCACATCGAAACTGATTGATTGAGGGTAACTGTTATACCACCTTCACCTGTGACATGAGTCACCTTACGATGAATGGCACCGGGATGCGGTTGCATGAAGTAACCCAAAGCAATTATATCCTAGGAAACAACTCCTTACGAGTTTCTAGATGTACGTATCAGCTGCCTGAATGTCGAGTGAGGAGGGAGGGCCGGCTGCTATAGTGATTGCAAAGGCATATTTTTGACAAAGAACTTTGTCAATGAAACGAGAGAACATTCCTGCTGATTAGCAAGGTTTGGGGAATATTTTGGGGGGACTTATTACAGTGTGCTGTGAGGATTTCAGGATCTCAAGAATCTTGCAACAGTTTCTCTTTAACCTGCAGGTGGCATTAGTAGTAAAAATGTATTTCCTATCATTCTTGAAAAAATATTCAGCAATGAAGTGAGGGAAACAGTAAAGGGCTTCACAGCATGACTCAATTAGAGGAGCAGGCCCGATTCATTGCAGATGGCTTTTTGCTATGTTTAATAATCCAGGGAACTCAATGATCCAAATCCAGAAATAGTAAACTACAATCCTTATAGGAATTGAAAAATCTGGGGAAGTTTTTTCTTTCTCTTGAGTTTGGAACACAAGCATACGTCTATATGCATACACACACACATGTCTTTGTGATTCCGTTTCCATGTGGGAGGCCAAGAATCTGAGCACTGGGAGCGAACTTGGTTCTTTACTTACAGAGTGAGAATTGAAACTCAACTAAGTGTGATTGAAACTCTCTGAAACCAACCCCCTAAGAGTCTCATTGCTCCTGGGCCCTATGTCTACCCCCGAGAGACTGTGCATTGCTAGTATAGCAGTTCCCACAGCCACGGTACTTACTTTTCACTTCTTCATGGTGCAACAGCAACTTACTAACTGCCTTGGCCAAGCAGATCCTTGGACTAGATGTGGTGAAATACCCGGAATAGCACCAATTTAGTCAGCCTTCCCTCCTGACCTCTCCAGATAGCTGACAATTCAACTAGTTATACCTAGTAACAGGAATGGGAAATTAAGAGACTCTTCCTTTAGAAACTCCAAGGCATCACAGAAATTAAAAATTTAAGAAGACACAGATATAAACAACAGGTATAAAACCTATTGGGATTGGGGTCTGTGATCGTCTTCTGTATCAGACGGAGCAGGAGATAACTAGGAGGATGAAGACATTAAACAGAGCGGTCTAACATTCAGCATGCAAGCAATCCCTAAGCGTGCTTTAGGGAAAACATGGCCTTCTAGGAGAAAGAGTTTGCAAAGAAATGACGAGCATAGTTGGGAGGCCTTATAAACACAAAACTCAAACTGATGGATAAAGACTCTTCCAGAACAGGCCGAGTTACCACAATGAAGTTAGAGGTTGTTCTGAAGTGAGCATTTTCTTCTCCAATGTTTCTCACACTTAAATACAGTACTGTTCATGCCTCTGCTTTCCTTCCAATGGACATTTGAGGATTTTGCTAATTTCTAACAGTCCTGATCAAGAGGTAGATATCCAGCCATGGATCTATTTCTCAAAGTTCTTTTTAGACAAACTTATGTGGAAGCTAATATTTTATCAAATATTTACCCCTGATAAAATGCAAAGGGGTCTATCTATGAGTCAGTTCAATCAGAAACTTTCATTAAGCCTGAAAGTTGTAACCTACATTTCCTCTTTTCTCACTGGCCTCTGTCTAGCATCACTATTGCTCCAGCTCTGATTCAAAGCCTCTCTGGATCACAGGAAGCACAGCTCCTCATATAGCCAGCATTGGTGGGAGTTTCCATCAAGAAGTCCATTTCTTCTGAAGGTTACCACTGCCTGCATCTCTCATTGTGACCTTGGCTTCCACTGGACACAACTATGCCCTCTGTGCCTTCGGGCTCTGCTGTCCCTGCAGGAGGTGAGACCTTGGAGCCCAGAGAGCACTCACAATGCCCAGCTGGTCGGTGGGGAAGCAGCGAAGAAGACTGTCCTCTCTGTTGGTGTTATTCCCTATTAGAGAGGCTTCAAGCAGTGTTGTCTGTGTCCAAAGACTTAAAGAGTATTTAGTAAAATCACTTCTCCAATAATAACTTATGTCCTTTAAGCTTTCTACATAATCCAGAGACAAGTATCATGGTGGCCAGGCTGGGACACAGAGCCACCATACCCAAAGCACAACCAAGTGCCAGGCTGGGGCTTCCTGCCTTGAACGTGTTCTGCATTAGAACCAGTTCTTCCCAAAGTAACTTGACACCATGTGCTGAGCTCAGACTTGACTGCACTCAGAGGAATCCTATTCCAGTGCCCCTTGTCCTTCCCTCCTCCTGGGTCTTGCTGGGAACATGGACATCATGATTTCTTCTGTTTGATCTCTCTAACTCCAGATCTTGGGCATTTTTTTAAAAGAGAATTACTAGTCTTCTTATTCAGAGTAAAATATTAGCTGAGCCCAAATAACATGTGGTCTGACTTTTCTTTCTTTATAAAGGAAAATTTTTTATAAAAAGGATTTTACTTTATAATTTGAAAAGGTATTATTTGAGAAGACACATACAGTGCTATGGATTGAATATTTGTGTCCCTCCCTGCTCAGTTCAAATGTTGAAACCCTAATCCTCAATGTGATGATATGTGGCAATTGGGCCATTGGGAAGTAATTAGGTCATGAGAGTTGAACCTTCACAGATAGGATTAATGCCCTTTTAGGAAGAGACGTGAGCTTGTTTTCTCTTTCTCCTTCTGCTATGTTAGGACATGGCAAGAAGATGGCCATCTACAAACTGGGAAGAGGGCCATCACAAGAACCTGGCCAGGCTGGCACCTGACCTTGGCCGTGCCAGGCTCCCTAATTGTGAGACATAGATTTCTGTTGTTTAGGAAAACAGTTCTATAATATTTTGTTACAGCAGCCTGAGGAGACTAAGACACATGGCTGTAAAATGTTTCACAATTGGTTTTATATCTAACAGATATCTTTTTAAAAATCACATGAACCCAAGACAATCTTAGAATTCTGGACATACGATTGCCTCAGTGTTAGTGTATTCAATAATAATGATCTTCAGCAGCTGAAAAAACTACTGTTAGTCACCTCTGCTTGGAGTTCTCTTTTATCAATCAGTTCATTCTGTCAGGATTTTAGCTCACTGTATGTTACAGAATACATGGGATCTGTACAGCAACTTGTGAGAATACTGCAAGTTACTCATGTTATGTAATGATTCTCTCTCTCGGACGTATTTTCTATTCCTGGCCTGCTACTTGGATGGGCGTTGGCATCTCAGTTTTCACTGGTAGGACTGCTGTATATGCTTCAAATCATTTTTATTGCAACAGCTTTGGTGATACATTATTTCATTTTCACCAAATTCTCTTCAAAGATTTTTTTATAGATAAGTCTGATCTTGGTTTTATGATGAAAAATATATGCCTCCCACCTTTGACCATTCGGAAAACAGAAAACTACTAATCTTTGTCTGCGAACACATGTTCAACCATTGCCTCCCTTGGACTCGTTTCTATTTCTATTCTACAAATATACACTAGACTGGTTCCAAATTGCCCCAAAGCCCATGCTACACAATTCTTCCAAGACACACACACAGATACACACACACCTTTAAGTATATGCAATTGAATACAATACAACTCATTTCTAGGTTCTAGTCTATGAATAATTCCGAAGAAATCTCAAAATTTCAAAACAATGGGCACTCCAGATATTTGGAGCAGAGAAGTTAAACTATTGGTGAAAGCAGGATATAGAAAGAATGAAGGCAGGTTATGGGAAATAGGAAATCAAGGGATTAAGTACTGGCTTTATAACTTAACCACTCTGTTTCAGTTTACTCATCTTGGAAATAAGAGTCATCACAGTAGCTGTTCTACATATTTTATAATGTTATCAAAGCAAATAAAATGAAGGAAATATTTTTAAAAATATAAAAGGGTGTGCCAACATAGGATGGCCAATGCCTGATTTACTGCTGCTTAAAACGTCTGTACTACCTGAAGGACACTCAGCAATGCCCAGGTGTCCCAACAGCATGGGGCTGGTATAATATCTGCATTTGCTAAGGCAAACTTGTATCCTCATGAAGCACATATATGAGGATTTGGGCTCTGATGGACAGTGAAATGTTGGGATTTGTCTCATCCTTTATGAAAATTCTCCTTCATCCATTCATTTGACAGAACAAATCAAAATGTGAGAAGGGATGATTGTTTCAAAAGAAAAGTCGGGTGTGCAGAGTAGGTTACACACGGAAAGATGCCTGTGTTAGCAGTGAGTGTAGAGGGAGAGAATATGGAAAGTGCTTTGGACTCTGCAGCTTGAAGAGGCAGAGAAAGGAGCTAAGGAGGGATTTTTTTTTTAAAAGCATTCCAAGCCCTTAAAAAAGGGAACATTACCCAGTATGTCTCAGGCATTGTCATGAAGGACTCAAGACCCATTTGTTCTGACTGAGGTGTGCATATTTCTACATTTCTGCCCCTTTACAAACACATGTGTTCTAACCATATTGCAACAGATCTGCATTCTTAGCCAATTCCCTTGAATTCTTAATTCTTGTTATCAACACTGGCAATTAACCAATTACTCCTACCACTGAAGGGCTCAGGGAGGAAGGGACTGATGATTTATGGCAGCACAGCAGCCAGGCTTGTTGAATTAAACTCAATTGCTGGAGTACTTCATTTAGAGAATGGATGGACAGGTGAGTAGCCAACAGGCTGAAGCCAATCAAAAGGCTAAAACTGCCAACAGGTGCCAGGGGGGACGTGCTGCCTCCTCTGACACTTGTGCTGGCTGCTATTCGCTGCCTCTCCCTGTTCCCAAAGCTCACAAGTAACCTTTATGCCACCTGTGTGGGTCAGCTAGCTGATCCAGTATGTCTCAGGCATTGTTATGAAGGACTCAAGACCCATTTGTTTTGACTGAGGTGTGCATATTTCTACATTTCTGCCCCTTTACAAACAGTAAACATCATAGTGTTTAAGGAGACTCAGTGATTGTCTAGCCTATAAGTGCAGGAAGCTCTTCTACAAGGTCCTGGTGAATGGTCATTTGGATCCTTTGTAAATATTGTCAATAATGACTTTGGTAGGCAGCTCATTCCACCACTGGACAACACTGCTGGTTAGCAAGACTCCCGTAAAATGAGATAAAATCTGCCCATTTGTAATTTTTGGCCATTGATTCTACTTTTGTCCTGTGAAGCAATACAGAATAATTCTATTCTCGCTCCTGGATAATGTCGCCCAACACTTGAGAGCAGCTTTAGTGTCTCTATCCCGTTTCTTCACTGCAGTGCCCCTGAGGCAGGGTTTTCTCAGCTCTTTCCAGCACCTCCTTTGGTTTCCAGGGCTCTGGTTAAGTTGCAGCCCCAGCGTTTCGAACATAAAGTAACTGCCCTCAGTGCCTCCCTTGTTAGCCCCATTCCTGCCGTTTTACATCCCATATTATCTTTGGGCCCAGGAAAACCAGAGATTCTGGGGAACGCATTCAATTAAAGCCCATAAAATGACCAGGAACACTCTGATGACATTTCCTAGTCCTTCCCTGAAATAACTTTGGATTTATCATTTCTGTTTCAAGAACTGTTTCTAGGGCTGTGTGGCATGGCTTGAACTTTTGATGTGCTCTTTAAGAGAATCTAAATTTACTGAGTTAATAAAATTATAGACACAGGTAAAGGCAATAACAGAGCAAAAGGACTTGAGCAGTGGTATTAGCCAGGGGGAGAAAAGGGAAGGTCACTCAGGGTGGGAGGCAAACAGTTTCTGCAGAGAAGAAAGCTCTTTGGTAGTGGACATGGAATCACCCCCAAGGCCAGGACCCACCGCAGGTGCAGGCCTGCCAGTGTGTGCGTGGTGGGAATGGAGGGGCGCTAAGTCACTCCTGGTCCCCAATATTCCTCATACTCCTCCTACCACCAGAAATCCCCATGTGACTCACTCCTTTTGCTTAAGGCCACCGTAAAAATGTAAATGTTCTCTGGGAGAGTAAAATATTAAGTCATTATCAACCAGTGACATCTTAGCTATACTTGACCAAATTAGAACTGGCTGGTCACTGAGCAGATCCCTAAGGGAATAGGCTAAAAACCTGATATGTTTTAATTGAGGGAGAATAAAGGACAATATAAATGGATGAAATTTCAAGACTTTGTGGTGCGAAAGGGTGAAGAGGAGGGATAGAGGTAGGGATTTGGTGGGTAGCGAGCTGCCTGAGACAAACAGGGACCTCTGTCGAGCCCTGTGTAGCCCTCAGCAGCCGTGTGGATTCTGGGGACTGGATGCTCAAAGGCAGCTAACAAGGAATATTAATAAATCTCTTAGGTTGAAATGCTACAGAGGGTGGCCCTGAGGCAATATCTATAGAGCTTGAGCTCAGGAACTATGAATTGGCTGGGTAGGCATGATGCCCTAGTTCTTTGATTTTTAATTTTAATTTCTCACTTCTGAATGGACTTACTTAAATCACTTCAGAGCTGTAAACTGTAAGGGGAAATTCATTTGGTTCCCTGCTTTTTTTTCCTACTTATTTTATTCTTTTTGATTTTCCCCATTTTATTCCTGGCCAGGCCCCAAAGGGTGGTAAATTAGCAAGTGGAAGGGGGCTGGGAGTCAGAAAGCAGATCATCAATGGGAAAAAAGATAAGGAAGAATAATTTTCATGTTCTTTATAATCACGAACTAGAAGGACTCTGACTTCCAATGACAGAGAAACAACTCAAAGCAACGTAGGCATAAGAGGAGAGTGGGTGAATTAATAAATACATAAATAAATCATAAAGAGTGGAAGGAGAGGATGCCTGGATGCTGAGGCCTCAGTGTTGGCATCTCTTTCTTCTCCCTCCCTCCTCTTTCTGCTGTTCGGTTTATTCCTTCCCACCACAGAGGGGCTTTCTCCATATTGCAGGCTTGCATCTTCTCAACCTCATGACCATAGAAGAAACAGTTTTCTGTTTGTTTGTTTTTGTTTTAGTTCTGCTTAGGAAAAATACAAAAAAGCCCTGATAGTTCAACGTGGGTCATATGTTTCTTTCCAGAATAATCAACAAAGGGGAAGCATACAGCAATTAGCTTATTCTGAATTCCATATTACCCCCATGGCCAGGTAGCTGATATCTGTTACCGGGCAAGAGGAGAAGGGATGTTGGACAAACATATTAAGAATCACAATAGAAAAGAAGATTGGGGAAAATCATTAAATGGCAGTGTCCCCACATTCTTAATGGGAGTGTCTTCACTTGGTAGGGGATTTCACAACCTGTAATCTCATTACAAATTTTAGAATGTACCTTATTAGTTTGCTAAGGCTGTCGTAACAAAACATCACTGAACAGGTGGCTTAAACAACAGAAATTTACTCTGTCATAGTTCTGGAGGCTGCAAGTCTAAGATCAAGGTTCTAGCAGGGGTGATTTCTCCTGAAGCCTCTCTCCTTGGTTTGCAGATGGCTGATTCTCCCTGCATCTTCACGTGGTGTTTTCTCTGTGAATGATCATCCTTGGCGTCTCTTTCTCCTCTTAGAAGGACACAAGTCATATTGGATTAGGGCCTCACCCTAGTGACCTCATTTAGCCTTACTTACCTCCTTAAATGTCCTGTTTCCAAATATAGTCACACTGGGGCACAAGGCTTTGGCTTGTGAATTTTCCAGGGGACACAGTTCAGTTCATACCATGGACTAATCAAGGTTTCACTAAGGAAATGGGCCCAGCTGAGGAGAAGTGCTTAAGTTGTTTTCCCTAAATCTTAGAGGACAAGTAGTAAATCAGAGAAGATGAACCCACTTTAAACAAACATATTTGCAATTAAGGGTTGAGAGGATCAAGATCACGTAGTTATGACTGACAAGGCTATGGAAGAATAGATGTAGCAAACAGGCAAAAGACATTTTCCCAGCATGAGCTAGAAACTTTGCCTAACAGAAAGACTGATTTTATATTCTAGGAAGTGTCCCCCCAAAGAGGGAAGCCCTAGTTTTCAGAGAGGCAAGTGCTTCTGTGCCAAGTTAAGAAATAATCTGTCTCTGATCCTGTCTGATGTATAAATTGGCCGTATATTTTTGGCAGTGCTATCATCCAAGAGCTAAGTTTTAAAAAATGTCTAGGAAAATATAATACTTATCTGAAAATGTGAATGCTAATGGCAACCTATTGCTGGCTAATTTCCATCAGAGGAAATAGCTGGATATTCAAAATACCTATGGGTGGACCTTAAAATCATCATTGCTATTAAAAGGCAGTTTATGCCAGAGCTCTTGTTTGAACTAAAGTGAAAATCCCATCTCTATACTGAGAGACTAATAACTGGTAGGTCATTACTTAATAGGAAGAAATGAAGTTTAGGAAAACAGAAATAAAAGCATTTTTCAGAAATCAGCTAGATCTGGGGAATAATTACTATTGTGATCCATTGAATAGAAGCTGTTGTTTTCATTTGTTCACTTGGTGTGTAGTTTATTTATAATCCTCCTACCTGTGTACACAGAATACATTTGGGGGGGTGTGGGGGGCAGTGGGGAGAGAGCAAGTGAAAGAGAATAAAATCAATGTAGGAAAAGTATAATTTAGAAATTTCCTTTTTTTTAGTAATATAGTTTGAAAACTAAGGTAAACCTGATAATGAGGTTTCTTCCTTGTAGCTAGGTTTGTGTAAAACAGAAAAAGACTTTCTCGTATACAAATGTAAATCCATATACCATGCCCCCTGCAAATATAAGCAAGAATGGACACATATGTCTTAAATTAATTTTGAAGCAATTGCAGACCCAGATTTGTGTTAATGCATTTAGCAAGTAATTAGGTGTCCATTCATTCATTAACGGCATATTTAAAAACTTCTTGCAATCCCCCCCCAACAAAGAGACACTTCTAAGAAGACAGAAGGGATATAAAATATGTTGGGTAAGATGGGAAAACAAATCAGAAAAAGAAAATTACACATTCGTTGTAGAAGAACATTAGTCAGAGAAATGGGATTTACAAAGAAAACACTTTGCTTTCCTTTACCTTTTCCCACAAAAAGGGTGAAGTTGCAAATTGGAGCTGCATCAGTGGGTACTTTAGCATTTTATGATTCCAGTTTAGTATAATGTTTTTCTCTCTTGGACATTATAATTTTTCTTCCATTTGTAAAGCGCTTTATAGTTTTCTAAGCAGTTTCACATAGAGCAGTTCATTTGTGGAACTAATAGCATTTACATGGGATAACAATATTCTAATAGAATTGTGCAATTCACACAATGAGTTTAACTTGTTATTAAAATGAATGTCACTTGGACAAGATTAAAGGAGGAACCAGACTGGGCAACAATCTCGAGGTAAGTTCTGACCATTTTAGATTTGTGAGAGGTGGGGGCCCATGTGTCTCTCTCCCGGCCTCTTGATTGTTCTCCTTTATGTGCATAGTGCCTATTCTTTGTCATATCCACTTTCAGTTACAACATAGGATGAATTACGGCACAGAAAGTGAGAATCAAAGGGCTTAATACCTTGCTCAGTACTTGCCAAGGGTACAAGAAGTACGTATGTCTCTTTTTTATTTGTCTCCATATATTTTGCATAAAAAAATTAATACTGTGGTTGGGATCCAAATGAACACAGTGGGCCACTTCTTAGTAATTGACATAAGAATTTGGGAAGCATTTTATGCTAAAGGAAACCCCAGCAGAGTTTCGGATAAGCCACGGCACTTGCCCCATGAAAACGCAGCTCCAGCCTTGGCGTCGGGAGAACAGACGGTGCCTCGCCTGGACTTGCCCTGTCTCTTCTTCCTTCATTTCTTCTCTGCTCAAACATACAGAGGCCTGATTGTCAACATTTAAAGCTTCGTGCCCCCTTAAAATCTTATTTTTGGTAAAAATGAAAAATGGCGTAAGATTAGTTGAATAGTTATCCATTTTGAGATATTCTTTAAAAGAGATATTTGAGGAGAAACATCAGAGTGGGTGTGAGAAATAAAATTACTTTGGGATAATATGACCGTAGATGTAATATTTTAAAGTTCAAAAATGAAGGCTAAAGGCACCAGATTTTCCTTAAGAGTCGTGACAGAGGTTGCTGAGTTCGCTGTCATTTTTCCCCTGACACACACATTCCCTGCGTTACTAGAGGGACAATGTTCCCAGCTGGGAAACGGTGGGACGCAGCCTCGCTTTCTCCTTCTTGCTTCCAGGAGCCTACGGTGTTTGCAATACGGCCAGACCATCTGACCCCAGGGAGAGCTACGAAATGGAAGCTGCGTGCTAAGGATGGAGGAGAAAAAGATGGAAGGAATCTGAGATATTGATGCTGTGTTGAACACGTCTCGTGTATCATCCCAGCTATTGCCAGGTGACCAGCTTCACCCAGGCACAACGTAACAGCTTGCAAGACCTGCACTGCGCCTCTCTCTTCCCTGACCCACAGAATCTCTAATCACCGCTTTCATTTGGGACACTAATAGGAACTTCTTTGACACTCAAGGAAGTGCAACCCGGAAGCCACTAGTGGTGGTGTATGAGGACAGTTAACGTAGGTTGGGACTATAAAATATCCCTTCCAATGGGAGATGTGGCTAATAGATCCATATTTTCCTCTTTCTGTCAAAGGGTCCTGAGATGTATTTCAAAAGGCTTCTCTGGAAGCCCATAGATCCATAATGGTGTTATATCGATGAGGCAACCTTGCCGGGTATTAACACTCCTTTCTCCTCACATACACATACACCTCCTCTATTCTCCACTCCTCCTCACAAATAAACTACTTACACAGTAGCCCGTGTTTGCCTTCTCTTTCCAGGGATCCCAGCCAATGACAGATAAAATCATGGAGTAATAAACCAGTCCTGGATTGTCTAACTCTGAACTTGTTTTTTTAAACAGGAGAGTTATGATAGTTTTCAGCTCAAGAATTTCCATTTGATTTTTAAAATTTATATTTTCTATTTAGTGATACATCATTTTTGCTTTTTATCCTTTAGTTATTTAGATATGGTTTTCTTTAGTTCTTGGAATATATGTTAACTAGCTGATTTAAAGTCTGTCTACAAAGTACAACTTCTGGGATTCATCAGGATAAATTTTATTGACTAGCTTTTTTTACTGTGTATGGGCCATACTTTCCCGTGTCTTTGCATCTTTTATAATTTTCTTTAAATATTATATATTTTTATTTTTTAAATATATTTAATTGACAAATAAAGATTGTATATATTCAATGTGTACAATGTGATGCTTTGATGTGTGTATACATTGTGTAATGATTATCACTATCAAATTAAATAAAACGTAAAATTATGGAACACTTCACAAATTTGTGTGTCATACTTGCACAGGCACCATGCTAATCTTCTCTGTATCATTCCAATATTAGTATAGCTAATATTCACTGCCATTCCTCCTGATATTGTCCCTAGAAATCAATCTTAATTCAAGAATAAAGGGGAATTATGATATTCTCAAGTAAAGGACAACTGAGAGAATTTGCTACCAGCAGAACTACCACAAATGACTAGCTAAGTAAAGTTCTCTTAACTAAAAGGAAATGATAAGAGAAGAACTTTTGGAACATTGGGAGGGAAAAAAAAACAGAAAGAGCAAATATATGAATAAATAAAATGGACATTTCTTCTCTTCAGTTTTCTAAGTTATATCTGTCTAATGTGTTCATGACTGTATGTAGAGGAAACTTTCAAGATAATTATATAATGAACGTAGAAAGCTAAATGGATATAAAAGGGAGATGATGTTTCTACACTTCACTCAAACTGGTAAAATAATGACACCAGTAGACTCTAATAAGTTTTGTATATATAATGTAATACCTAGAACCTCCATTAAAAGTATAAATAGCTATAAACTCAAAAACCACTGTATGTAAGTCAAAATGGAATTATGAAAATGTACACTTAATACACAAGAAGACAGGAAAAAGAAAGCAAAGAAACAAAAACACAAGGAGCAAACAGAAAACAAAAAGAGGCAGATTTAAGTCCTAAAATGCCAATAATTACATTAACTATGAAAGGTCTACATACCCCAACTAAAATACAGAAATTATCAGGGTGAATAAAAATAATGACCTAATGATATACTGTAATAAGAAATTTTACTTCAAATATAATTATATAGATAGATTAAAAGTAAAAGGAATAGAAAAAAGGTATACCACGCAACATTAATAAAAAGAAACCAAGGGTGGCTATACTGACATCATATGAATTAGATATCATAGCAAAAAAAATTATCAGGGTCATAGAGGGACATTAAGTGACAATTAATGGATCAATAAAATGAGAAGAAAGACATGGTAATCCTAACTGTGCAAACAACAAACCTAAAAATATGTGAAGCAAAAACTGATAGAACTGAAATGGAAAGTAGACAAATTCACCATTACGGTTGGCAATTTCAACATCTCCCTTTCAACCATTGATTATACAATTAGACAGGGAATCAGCAAGGTTATAGATGATCTCAGTAGCTTGTATTAAACATTTATAGATCATATCATCCAGAAGAACAGAAGATACTTTCTTTTCTAGTACTTATGGAACATATACTAAGATAGACCATACCCTGGACAATAAAACAAACCTGAAAATACTTAAAAGAATTGAGATTATGCAAAGTATGTTCTCTGACCACCATGCAATTAAGTAACAATCTAATAGCAGAATTATAATGGACAAATCATCAAACTACTTGGAAACTAAACACCACAATTCAAAATTAGTCTGAATCCTGTCAGTTGCAACAACATGGATGGAACTGGAGGACACAATGTTAAGTGAAATAAGAAAGGCACAGAAAGACTCATATCATGTTTTCTCACTCATGTGTAGGAGCTAAAAAAATTTGATCTCATGGAAACAAAGGGTAGAATGATAGTTATTAGAGGCTCGGAAGGATAGTGAGGAGGGGAGATAAAGAAGGGTTGGTTAATGGGTACAAAAATGCAGTTAAATAGAAGGAAAAATATCTATTGTTTAGTAGCACAATAGGGTGACTATACTTAACAATAATTTATTGTATATTTCACAATAACTAGGAGAGTGAAATGGATATCCCAATCACCCTGATTTAATCATTACATACTATATGCTTGTATCAAAATTTCACATGTACCCCATAAATACGTACTACTATTATATATGCATAAAAATTTTAAAAATTTTTAAATTTATGGATCAAAGAGAAAGCCTCAAGGAGTATTAAAGAAATACATTGAACTAAATGAAAATGAACATATAATACATCAAAATTTGCAAGATACAGATGAAGTACTGCTCAGAGGGAAATTTATAGCATGAAATACTTACATTAGAAAAGAGATTAAGTTTCAAATCAATATTCTAAGCTTCCACCTTGAGAAAGTAGAAGAAGAAAAACAAAATAAACCCACAGCAAACAGAAAGAAGAAAGTAATAAACACAAGAGCAGAGATCAAATAAATAAAAAGTACTAAGGGAATGGACAAAATTAATGAACCAAAGACCTGACTCTTGGAAAAGATAAATAAAATTGACAATTCTTTAACAATACTGACAAAAAAAATAAGAGTAAAGACACATATTATCAATACCAAGAATGATACAGAGTATATCATAACAGATCCCACAGACTTTGAATGAATAACTCCACATATGTAAATCTGACAACTTAGATGAATTGGACTAATTTTTCAAAAAGTGTAAACTACCACAACTTACTCAACAGCAACAGATAATTTGAATACTTCTATGACTATTGAGGAAATTGAATATCTTCCAAAAAAGGAATTTCCAGGCCCAGATTTGGTTTCACTGGAAGAGTCTACCAAACCTTCAAAGAAGAACTGGTACAAATTCTACACAATATTTTCCAGGAATTACAAGAGGAGGAAACATTTCTAAACCCATTTTATGAAGCAGTCAAGCAAAAAAAAAAAAAAAAAAAAAAACACATTCAAAGGAGGCAACAAGCTGGCTGACAACAGACCTCTTAATAGAAACAACGGAAGCCAGAAAACATTGAAATGATATTTTGAAAGTGCTGAAAGATAAAAAGGTTAACTTAAATTTTATAACAGTGCAAATATTCTTCTGAAATAAAAACATTTACAGAAAAAAGTAAAAGAATTTATTTATAACAGGAACTCACTAAAAGAAATTTCAAAGAGTATTCTTTAGAAAGAAATAAAACAATCTAATGTGTTAAAGAAAGAGAAAAAAGTATCAAAAATTAATCATATAGGTAAATCTTAATTAATTTTGCCTGGAAAAAACAAAATGAATAATGTATTTTGAGGTTTTCCACATATACACACACACACATAGCAGTTTACAAGACATGAGAGTGGTAAATGGAATTAAAGTGTTTTGAAGCCCTTAAAATGTCTGGGGAAACATGAAAGAACCATCTTACATTAGCTTTTAATAGGTCAAGAACGTGTGTTCTAATTTCTAGTACACTAAAAAAAAAAAAAAAAAAAAAGTAAGTAACAGCCAAGATAATAAAGGGAAGAAATAAAATGTTTGGGGAAAAAAAAGAAAAACAAAAACTTGAATTAATCCCAAACTAGAAAAAAAGGAGAACAAAATCAAAGAAGTTTTCTCATAAGACAAACTTATAGGAAATAATAAGATTTTTAAACTTAAAAACAAATTGCATTAGCTATTCCATTAAATATAGATAGAGTAAATGCTTCAAAAAAGATAAAATTATTAGACTGGGTAAAAAAAAATTGGAACCCACTTAAATGCAAACTAAAAGGGACTTTAAATATAAAGACACAGAAAGGTGAAAATTCAGGGAATGGAAAGGGCATACTATGCAAACATTAACCAAAAGAGAGGTTGCGAAGCTATATTATTATTAGACAAAGACTTCAAGGCAAAAATCATTAATAGAGATTAAGGAAGACATGTCACAGTGGCAAAAGGTTCAATTCGCCAAAAAGAAATAAATAATTTTAAATTTGTTCGTATACCTAAAACCTAACTTCAAATATATAAAGCAAAAATAACTGACAAAACTATAAGCAAAAAGGTCTGAAAAATCTATAACCATAGTGGTATGTTTTAACACATTTCTCTCATTAACTATTAATAATAAAACAAAGCAGAGAATAAAACAGTGAGAATATAGAATATTTGAACAACACAATTAACAAACAAGATGTGATTGATGTAGAACACTGCATTCAACATCTGCAGAATGTGAATTTGTATAAAGTACACATGAAACATTAACCAAAATAGATCATCTGCTGGTTCATATAGAAAGTCTAAACAAATTTCCAAGGATTATAGTCATGCTGAGTATGTTCTCTGACCACAGAGTAAATTAAGCTAGAAAACAAAAACAAAAAGATAACTAGAAAATTCTCATATGTCTGGAAATTAAGGAGCACACTTCTAAATTGATTTTGAGTCAAAAAAGAAATTATAGAGGAAATTAGAAATGTCTTTAAAAAGTGATAATGAAAATACTACAACTTGCAGATTAGAGCTAAGGAAATTTAGAGAGATAATTATAGATTTAGATACATATATAAGTAAAAAAGATGAAAAATAATCTAAGCAGCAATCTAAAGAAATTAGGGAGAAAAAAGAACTGTGTGAAACCCAAAGAAAGTAGAAGGAAGAAAATTATAAATACAGTAGAAATTAAAGAAATAAAAGAAGACAAACATGCAGCAAAGCTAAATGTTAATTCCTTGAAATGTTTACTGAAATTGATAAATCTCAGTTTCACTAATAAAATTAATGGGAAAGAGAAATAGAGAGAGAGAAAATACACAAATAAAATCAGGAATGAAAAGGGACATTGCTACAGATCTTACAAATAATAGTATTTTTATATTCTGAACAACTTTATGGCAGACATTTAAAAATATAACTTGAAATGAGCAAATTCTTAAGGAAAACTTATCTTACAAAAACAGAAATAAGAAGAAATAGAAAAATTGAATGTATGTAACTGTTAAACAAAAATACCTTCCTTATTAAAAGTCTTCTGTGGAAAAAAAAAAACCAAACAAACACAAAACTCCATGGCCAGATGGCTTCATGAATGAATTCTACCAGTTATTTAAGGAGAAAATCACGACAATATTACCCATCTTCTTCTAAAGAATGGAGAATAAAATGAAACTAGGGAACACTCCCAACTTAATTTATGTGGTCTGGATAACCTCTATACCAAAACTGAGAAGGAATTATAAAAAGAACAATTCTAGGTCAATTTCCTTTATAAATATAGATGCAAACTTTCTGAACAAAATAAGAGCAAACCAAATACAGCAATAAACAGAAATGGTCATACTTCATGACCAAGTTGGTTCTATTCCAAAAATGTAGTTTATTTAACATTACAGAAGTAATTAATATAATTCACCACATCAACAGAGTAAAGAAAATAAAAATATATTTTCAATAAATACTGAAAAGGCAATTTTAGAAACATTCGTTACTTATGATTAAAACAAACACGTAAATAAAACATCTTAGCAAACTAGGAATAGAAAAAACTTTCTTCATCTGATAAAATATAATTATAAATAAACCTGTAGCAAATATCATACTTAATGGTGAAACTTTGAAGGGTATTCAAGATTAAGAATGATTCAAGGATGCTTCCTACTACCAATACTATTCAAATTTTTACTAGAGGTCATATTCAAGGCAAAAAGACTGAAAAAGAAACAAAAGATACAGAAATTAAAAGAAAGAACTAAAACTTTTATTATCAACGATGATATAATTATAATAATTAAAAATCTGAAAGAATCTTTGAAAAAGAATAAGGTGTAACAGTTAATTATATTTTTGTGTACTAGCTTTAAAAGGTAGAAGAAGATGAAATATATCAACAGAAACCATTTCAATTGCATAAAAATAACAAATTATATGGAGCAGATCTAATGGAATATGTATATGAAGTCTATGCAGAAACCTATAAAACAATATTGAAAGAAAATAAAGAAGTTCTAAATAAACGGAGGAAATACTATGTTCATTTATTGCAAGACTCAAGATCATAAAAATATCAATTCTCCCCAAATTGATATTTGGATTCAGTACAATCCCTAAGAAATTCCTTAACAGATTATATTATGGAAATTAGCAAGCTATTTCCAAGGTGTATATAGAAAAAGAAAAGGCAAAATTAGCAAAGACAGGTATTAGACTTATATTAAAGCTACAGTAATTAAAACAGTGTGGTATTGAAAAATATGCTAATGGAATAGAACAAATTCAGAAAAAAAATCCCACATATATGGAGACTTGATTCATGATAGAGATTCCTGCAGGAAAGTAGGAATGGATAATCTTTTCACTAAACTTTGCTTGGTCTACTAGATATCCTTATGGGTAATAAAAGTTTTTTTGACCCCTCCCTTACACCAATAACATAATCAATTTCATATGGTTTGTAGATTTTAAAGCTTCTAGAAAACACACAACCTCGCCTACCTCCAAACAAGTTGGAGGTCACTTTAACGGTCACTTCAAAAAGAGAATATCTAAATGATCAGTAAGTATGTGAAAAGATGCTCAAAAGGAGAATACAAATTAAAATAAGCATAAGATGTCAGTACACATTCTCTAGACTAGTTAAAATAAAAAAGACTGACAAGGGAAAGCTGTAGCAAAAATAGGGGCTGTGGAGCATTGCTGCTGAGACATTGCAGCTGGGAATGTCAACTGATACCATTAGCATTATCTCCTAAAGCAATTCTACTCTTTGGGATAACCAATAGAAATAATGCACAGAAGTGCCAAGAAACATCAAAGGATGTCGATGCAAGCGTGTATCATAATAGCCAAAACCTGAAACAATATATTTGATAAGTAAGTTGATAAATAATATACCTTACAATAGGATATTATACAGCAGTGAAATAGATACACTATTGCTACATATTGAAACATGAATGAATTCAGCCATATGATGTTGAGCAAAAGAAGTCAGACATGAAATGGACACATATTATGTAATTCCACTTACAGAAAGTTCAAAAACAGGGAAAATTAAATTATAATGTTCAAAATCAGGATATTGACTGCACTTTTGGAGAAGGAAGAAGTTTGATTGGAAGGAGGCATGAAAGGAGGTTATCTTGAGTCCTGGTGATAATCTATCTCATGATATAGATGGTAATTATGTGGATTCACTTGTGATAGTCATTGAGATATAAACTATATTTTGTGCACTTCTATTTTTCTAATATCTGAATTATTAAAAAATGTTTCAAGAGTTATTCAATTATCTTTTCCAAAGTTTCAAGAAAATCATGAATTATAAAAGTCTTCTAGAAAAAGTGAAGGAAACTTTCCAAGTCTGTTCTATAATATTAGTCTGACTCCCAAACAGGATGAATACAACATAAAAAGCAGTCAAGTGAAAAAAAACCCAGACAATCTTATTATTAAGCATAGATGCAAAATATAGGCAAATATATCAAATATAAACAAATTAACAAATATAAACAAATTATTACTAGTAGTAGATAACCTATTAAAATACTACTAAATCCTGAACAAGTAAGATACATCTCAGAAATGCAAGAATGGTTCAAAATGAGAAGACCTATTACTATAATTAACAAGTTAATAAATTAAAAGAGAAACAATATATGATCATCTCAATAGAGAACAAAATATTTTTCATGTAAATCAATGCACATTCTTAATAAATATTTGAATGTAATAATAAAGGCCCAAGGTTTTTTTTTTTTTAAACAGATGATAAGAAAGGCAGTGAAGATTTTGAAGAAGAAAATTTAGGACACATTTTTAAAAGTTTGTGGTTGAGAAAACTTCCAAGATTTTTTTTGGCATAAAAGTTAAATCTTCTGTATGACAAAGATTCTACCGGCTAAGATAAAAGACAAATGACAGGCTGAAAGAAAATAACTAAAACATATATAAAAGAGAAATCATTATTATCTGTATATATATACATATACATATATATAAACACACACATAGATACACTATTGCTACATATTGAAACATGAATGAATTCAGATAGATAGATATAGATATATTTCCAACAACTCAACAAAGAAAACATGTATTTCAATACAAAATTGTCCAAAAAATTAACAGGCAGCTCAACACAAGAAAAAACAGAAATAATAAATAAGCAATCACAGCAGCAACAAAAATAAATACATGGGACCTGATCAAATTTAAAAGCTTCTGCACAGCCAAGGAAACTATCACTAGAGTGAACAGACAACCTACAGAATGGGAGAAAATATTTGCATGCTACACCTCTGATAAAGGGCTGATAACCAGAATCTATACAGAACTTAGGAAAATCAACAAGAAAAAATCAAACAACCCTATTAAAAAATGGACAAAGGACATGGACAGAAACTTTTCCAAAGAAGACAGAATAATGGCCAGCAAACATATAAAAAAGTGCTCAACTTCTCTAATCATCAGGAAATGCAAATCAAAACACAATGAGATATCACTTAACTCCAGTGAGATTGGCTCATATCAAAAATCCCAAATAACAAATGTTGGCGGGGATGTGGACAGATAGGAACACTCATACACTGTTGGTGGGACTGCAAATTAGTACAGCCTCTATGGAAAGTAATATGGAGATACCTCAAAGAATTAAAAGTAGAATTACCATTTGACCCAGCAATCCCACTACTGGGTATTTATCCAAAAGAAAAAAAGACATTTTATAATAAAGACATCTGCTCTCGAATGTTCATAGCAGCACAATTCACAATTGCAAAGTTGTGGAAACAACCCAGGTGCCCATCAATACACGAGTGGATTAATAAAATGTGGTATATGTATACCATGGAGTATTACTCAGCAATAAGGAACAACAGTGAATTAACACATCTGGTATTATCCTGGTTGGAGCTAGAACCCATTCTTCGAAGCGAAGTGTCACAGGATTGGAAAAACAAGCACCACTGGTACTCACCATCAAACTGGTACTAACTGATGAACACTTACATCACACAGGGCAATAACATTCATCTGAAGGCGGGCGGGCGGGAGGGGGGTGGAGGGGCTGGGAAAAACTCTCACTGAATGGATGTGGGGAGCACAGTTTGGGAGTTGACCACGATTGTGGCTCTGACACGGGCAGAACAGGGGCAATGTGTATGGCCAAAGTGTTGTACCCCCATGATATTCTGAAATTAAAAAATAAATTAAAAAAAAATAAATTAATTTAAAAAAATTAAAAAAAAATAAAAAAATAAATTTAAAGAGACATTAAATCTCAAAAAAATCAGAAAAATTTAAATTAAGAAAGACACTTTAAAGAATTAAGAATACTTATATAATATTTGAACATGTTTAGGGAAATGAGAACTGTAATACATTATTGGGGGCCATGCAAACTTGCATAGTTTCTTTGGTGAGACAATTTGCCCGTATCTATCAATACTCGAAATTCCCACAGACTTTGACAGAGATATTCCACTTTTTGGTATTTATTCTTTAGCAATGCTTGAAAAATGTATGAAGAAGCAGGTAAAGAGATGTTTATTACGGCAACTTTTTTTCAATGCGAGAAAAATTGGGGGTGAAAGACTCTAATAAGTTTCAATAATCAACTATTTGTAGGAATTAACTTCATTCATATCATGGAAAACTATTCAGAAATATAAAAGAATAAGGTGAATTTGCAAATCATGAAATAGAAAGATCTTCAAGAGTTAAGTGAAAAAATTAAGTTATAAAACAATATTAATTACTATCTCATTTATACAAAAGTAAGCAATTTATGCGCACATATACATGGATATGTATTTCACATAAATGAATAGATCCAAGTCTGCAAGATGCACTTAAATGATAGCAGTTGTGATCAGCTCCACGGAACGCAGTGAGACTGGCGATGTATGAAGTGAGATTTTTACTTTTAGTCTATCCAGCTTCATAGCGTTTCCATTTATAAAACAAATTTGTGTTTGTGCTTTGCTTGTGTAATTTAAATATGAATTACAAATATCGATGACAGTATTACCATAATACTCACTTGTGTCATGGGTTTGTGGCTTTATCAGCCTTTCTGTGAGATTTTTTTTTCTAAAATGCAAACCTATACTTTGTGTGTTTCCCTGCAAACCACCTCTGGAATCAAATTGTGAAATTCCAACCTGAAATATCCAGTTTTAAGTAAAATGTCTAATAGGGAAAAGTCATAATAAAAAGTAACTATGAAAAGTAGCAAAGAGTTATAGTAAACATAAAAATGAATCACAAGTAAGTTATTCCTTTCAGGGGAATTTGGCATTTTAGAATGGTTAGACTATCAAAGAATTTATAAACCACTCTTAGAAATATCTCCACCTAATACTGTGATACAAAATGGCTCTATATTCCATCTGGCATTTATTGTAGCATTGGGGACCTACACAGGAACATTCCATCCTCCACCTCTTCATTCCCTACTTCCCTTATTATTCTGTCTACATGGAGAGAGTATTGACTTTTGTTCCAAGCATATCTTTCTCAGTGGGACTCTTCTTCTGGACCCTAGGGACCTCAAGCAACCAGTTTGTGTGCCAGCAGTTCTGTATTTTTGGATGATGAAAATCGATTTTCCTCTTCTTAGCAGGTGCAGTGTCTGAGTGAGCCTCTCCCCTCATGACCTGTGCAGATCATGCAGTCAATAGCAGGAGAGGGGAAAGGTAGGAGCACTGGTAGCGCTCCACATACAGTACCTGAGGGGCCTGGTGAGGCCCTGCAGCAGTGAAGTTGTCCTAGGAAAGAAAGTAACAATAAACCTAGTTTGGAACTCTTCTCATCCTTGATATTTCCTGCACAAGTTCAATATCTATATGCATTTTCTGGGATTATCAAAATCAACAGACCTACCTGGAGGGCTTCTTATGTCCTTCTTAGTTCTAAATGAATCATTCTTACTAAATGAGTAATGAGAAGATTCCTTTTAAGAAAAAGAAAAATAATTATTAAAGATCTCAATGATGGCTTAAATTATGTTTATTATAATGTCACCTACACTTGTCAAAACATACGACTTAGTTTTATTAGGCTCAGAACTGTTTACAGCTGTGAAAGGCTAGCTATAGAGATAAAGTTTGGGTTGGTACCATTGGAAAAACGTGGAACCTTTTGAGTCAGGGAATAAATACAAAAGTAAATTTTGTGCTTGCATATAGAATAGATTTGGAGTTTTGAGTCTAGAGACGAGGTAACCAGTTAGAAACTTATTACAAGCTCCTAGGTCTAAGTTGTTAAGCATCTGGACGAATATATGATGGCTGTGGGAACAGAGGACAGGGCTAAATGCAGATAGGAAATAGGAGTCTTTCTAAAAGATGACAAAACTCAAGGAAAAAAGCCTTCTAAAATTGTTGGTATTTTTAGGTGTTTGTTGAAGAAGATAAGGCTGGTATCTAGTAGTGTAAATTAGTGTCAATTGCTAAAACCTTGGGAGGTTGGGAGATGAAGGGTGTGTTCAGAGGGTAGGGTCATTGGGCTGACTTGAATAAAAAGAGAAGTCCTTCAGCAAGTGAACACACAAGACAAGCATCCAGTCTGCCAGGACAATTTATGAGACAGTCTCTAGGAGAAGCCACACAAGAAGCTAGTTCATCTGGATATCCAGAAGGTGTGACTCTGTAGGAACCGTTCTAATGCTCTGTTATGTTCTAGGTTAATTTTCAGTACTGTCGCATGTGCTATAAATAGTTTGTCTCCTTGCCAGAGGAAAAGGTAAAAAGAGAACAAATAAAGGAGGAACTTTTTTAATGTTTCAGATAATTGTATAAAATGGGGGAATTCTAGAGAGATGAAAGAAAATCTGTAGGATTAAAGTCCTAGAAAAAGGTTTAGAAAAATCACAAGAAAGTAAAATCAGGATTATATATAGAAGACAAAATGCTAAGGATGTAAGAAGCACATCCTTAATGATGTCCCATTTCTAACTCATGTGGGACAAACGTAACCATGAGTAGAAATCAGCATTTATTTCTAATGATTCTGAATTTGAGGACCATAAAGCGAGACTTACTTAGTGTTTAGGTCACCTAAATTATGTAAGGGATGGTTTTTTAGTGATTTGACTAAGAGCTCTGAGAAAAACTTTGAAAGAGAAAAACAAAATTGCCAACAAAACTCTGAGGAAAAGATGTTAAGGGGAGTACAGCAAATGGAGTACCCAGGAGTATAGTATACTAGGTTCCCAGTAATTTTTTGGAAGCATAATATGGGCTTTCACGTGCTAACATAACAGGTGGCCGAGACTGCATAGTAAACATTTAAGTTAAAAATCTGATACAATAGTTTAAAAACACATAGTTGGTGTGTGACTTGTGATTGGAATACAAACATACGAGTGCAAATTTGCCAGGCTGTAGCTTATGTAAAATGTCTTTTGGGTATTAATTGATTCTTCAGAGAATCGATGTGGGAAGATGTATTAGATGAATAGTACATATATATCATACATAAAAATATATAGTATGTTATATATACATATATATGGAGTTCATGGTTTAACAACATCTGATATATAAGGTTCACATTTCTGGATCCCACATTTAAAGGACACATGGCAAAAACTAATGGTCGTTTAGAGGAGCACAAACAGAATGACTATTTGGCAATCATTTCATGCGAGAATTGGGATCATTAGCCAAGAGAGGAGAAAAACCTGCGCTCTGCATGGTTATTCTTCCACATATTTGAAGAGGTGTGTTGAGGAAGGACTGACCTCTCACACTAGAGGTCAGAACTTGAACCAACAGTTTAAACTCTCACAGAGATGGAGTTTAGCTAAGTATAAGGCAAAGCTTTGTCTCTAACGGTAAAAGCTTCCACATTTTGGAAAAGCCTTCCTGTGAGGCAGGGAGGAGTCAGTCATTAGGAGTGATCAGGCTGAGGTTGGATGACCACTGCCAACATTGCTGCAGAGGATTTATTTGTTGGATGGAAGGTTGGACTAGGTTAATCTTGAGGTTCCTTGCAACTTTACAATTTTTATTATGCTATGAAAATAAATTAATATGTCTGTTTCAGAATGTGGTCATTCTTTGTGTGTGGTTCATAACTTGTCTATACGTAAACTGAGGGGAGAAATTTAAAAAAAAGATAAAGATCAATCAGAATAGGATAAAGGGATATAGTTACAAACTGGAAACTTAGATAGGTATATCACTTGTTTAAACAATTGAGATAGATGATCGATAGATAGATATGCAGATGGATATAGATCTAGCTATGGATAGATATACAGAGCTATTCATTACTTTATAAACATATCTCATATGCTCTAAAATATCCAGGTATTATAAGGCATCTTCCACTGAGCAGTTTTCCAAGTGGCAAGGGAGGAGTTAATCTTTTGTCCTCAAAGCCCACAGGAATGTTTAACAACCTCTGCCCAGGCCTCCTTTCTTCCTTTGGGTGAGTTAAGTCAGTCTCTGCTTTGTTTGACGCTGCCCATTTGAGGAAAGCTTATCCCTGACCTTCTGCCAGAGAGACTGATGACAAGGACAGTTTGCACTAACCTTGACATTCACCAGGGTAAATGGCTTTTTCCACAAGTAGTCGGCAAACAAGGAGAGCCCGTCAAGAGCTAATGAATCTGTACCTGAGAGAAACTGAACAACAATTGTGCTTTTAAAGAAGAAAAGAGTCTTTGGAAGGTGTGGGCCTATCTAATGCTTTAAAGGTTCAGGGGAAATTAACTCTTTTAGTCAATGCAGTTTGAAAAGAAATAAATAAAAATAACCTCAGGTCTTAAAGTCTGCCACAAGGGGTCCTTTTAACGTCTGTCCTTCTGGGCTTTCCTGCCTACAGTGAACTCTCAGTGCCATTCTGGGGTGCCCAGAAAGGTGGGCTGAGGTTGCCCAGTGACCAGGACAGCCAGGCAGAAATATTCAACCACCACTTATGCCTCTTAGCCCAAATCCTCTCTCGCTGAGTTCAAGGGAAATAAATGGTGAATCCCATTTTTTTAGAGTGGCTCAATTTATCTACTATGTGTGCTATAAAAAATCCACAAAAAGCAATACAGAATGGAATTTTCCTATCATAGACAATCAGACAAACTAATTTTCCCCAGAGGATCCCTAAGATCAGATATAAATCCCACTGGTCAAACTAAAAATTGTAATCCTGTGATACTTTCCATCTAAAGCCTAACTCCATACCCTATAGATTCTGCCCTTGTTCCTCCAATATTGATTACTCTATTTTCACACTGTCTGTACATTACAGTCTCTTCTATACACTTTTGTCCTTGATACAAACTTACTAGGACTATTCTTTATTTTAGGTATCTATACCTTGGGTATTCACTAGACTTGTAATAAGTTATTCAAGATATGGGACATTTTTTATGTACCACAATGTGCTGCTCAATTCTGGGATACTTAATAAGAGTTCAGCATGCTGGTGCCTTACAAAAATTGACCAACTATGCTGTCCCAAGCTTCCATTCATTTTTTTGCTCATCATCATGTAAAGTCAGTATCAATGTTCTCACCTAGATGATTTTATCCACCACACCAAAAAGGGCTTCTACATTTTCATTCTTCTCTGTTCTTTTATTATTATTATTGAGTTATACATAGAAAAAATGCACAAATTTTAAGTGTGCAGTGGAAGACATTTTTGTAAAGTAACACATCCATGCAACCACCACCCAGATGAAGAAATTACACATTATCAATACATAGAAGGTTCCCCAATGCCCTATCACAGTGACCTCCCTTCCAAGGTAACTCCTATATAAAAATTCTTACAACATAGATTTGTTTTTTTTTAAATTTTTGAATGTTAAATAAATGGAATCTTACAGTAAACACTCCTTTATATTGAGATTTTTTTTTTTTGCTTAATGTTAAATTTGTAAACTTCATCTATATGGTTGAATGTAGCTGTAGCTTGTTCATTTTCAGTGGTATAGAAAATTTCATTGTATGAATATACCATTATTTATTCAATCTCCTGTTGATTAATATTTGGGTTGTCTCCATTTTTTAAATTTTTGTTTGTTATTAGGAATAATGCTGCTGTGTACATTTTTATACATGCATGCATTTCTGTTGGGAGGGAGTGAAATGGCTAGGCCAAAGGTAATGCATGTATCAGCTTTAGTAGATATACCTCAATTTATTGCTTTCTTTTTCTATAATCTGGTAATTATTTTAATATTTCTTTCTTTCCTTCAATTATATTTCAGTTATATGTACCCTTTATTATTCTGGTAGTGTTTACCCTAGATATTACAGTATGAATCCTTGGCTCATTACAATTTACTATAAGTTAGTATTTTACACAATTTTCTGACAGTGCAAGAGATAATTTTACTCTGTTTATTCCTCTCCCAAAATATATATTATTGTTCCTTTTAATTTCCTCTACATTCCAAACCCCTTAAGAATAATTTTTATTCATTCAGTGATTGTGTAGATTTAGCCACATATTTACCATTATGCATCTCTTTATTTATTTTTAAACCTTTAAACTTCTCTCTGGGATGGTTTTCCTTCTCTCTGTAGAACATCCTTTAAAAATTTCTTTGTTATAGGTCTGTCGATAATGATTTCTCTCAGTTTTTTTTTTTTTGTCTAAAAATATCCTTTATCACTGATATTTTCAAAAGAAATATTTACTGGATTTAAAATTACAGTTTGATAGTTATTTTCTTTCAGCACTTTCAGCACTTTTTTTGTGTTCTATTGCTCTTTGGCATCATAGTTTTTTTTTGAGAAGTCAGCTGTGAGTTTGTTATTGCTCCTCTGAAAATAATTATCTATTAATATAAACCTTAATGTCTATTTCTCTCTGTCTTTTTAATATTTTCCCTTTGTCATTGGTTATAAGCAATTTTACTATGTTGTGACAAGGTGTGTTATTCTTTGAATTTATTCTGTATTTGGTTCACACTGTTATTTACATCTGTGGCTTAATATCTTTTCTTAATTTTGGACAACTTTTGGCTATTTTCCCTTAAAACATTGCTTCTGTCCTTTCTCTGACTCTAATTACATTTATACTAGAACTTTCCATCATGTTGTATATATCTCATACATTTTTCTACCATACCTCCATCTGGATATTTTTCTTTCTGCTGCTGTGTCTAGTGTGCAGTAAATCTATTTATTAAGTTCTTCAATTCTTCAAGGAGTTATTACATTTTTAAATACTATTATTCATATTTTATTATTTTTATAAAATCATCTTGTCATCTATTTTTTAAAATATATTGATCATTCTAATCTGTATTAGAATCCTTGAATTTTTAACTCCAACATCTTAATCATTTCTGTATCTGTTTAATTTTCTATTTCTTTTCTCTCTTGGTTTCCAGTTATTTAGTCATATCACTTTGTGTGCCTAGTTATTTTTGCCTGGAATTATATATGAAAGGAAAATTATAGAGGCTCTATATAGTGTTATCTTCTCCCAGATCATGTTTACATTTCTTTTGGCAAGAATCGGAATATGAATAGATTTCCTTGAGATCAGGAATTGCCTTGAAACTGTTTCATTCTTCCTAAGGGCTGTTCTATTTCTGTTTCAGGGTTCTCAACTGAAAGCTTCTCTGTTCCCCAGGTTACTCCAACTTGTCAAGCTCAACACCAATTTTTGTCTTCCAAGCACCGTAAGATTGTCAATAGGTTTACTAAGCTGTTATTTCTATCTGGTTTGACTCTTGCCATTTTTAACCTCAGAATTGGCAAAGCCCTTGAGAAGAAAAACAGCATCAAATGTTGGACTTACATGTTTACACTACCTTTTTCTCTAGTACTTTGACCCCTCAAGGCCAGGCTGCCTTGGTAGCAGTGAGACCCATATTTCACCATCCAGACTCATATGACTACTGAAGGCTCTGAGCCACCATTTTATTCTTGGCTTTCCTTGGCCTTGGGCAACTTATGGTGAAATGCTTCAAAGAAAAAGTAGAAGGCAATGTCAGCTCATTGCAATATGTTTTCTCTCCCTCCAAAAATTATAATCCTTTAAGTCCTGGATTCCTTTGCTGCCTTTAAATAACTATATTTTGTAGTTTTTCTGGCTTTGTAGTTCTCTTAGTTCTCTGTAGAAGGCTTGGTCTGATATTGTCTGCTCTTCACATCCAGATGATTATTAGTGCTTTCATCTTCAAATGTTGTTCCAGGAGAGGGTAGTAATGGACCCTGGGCATTTTCCTTAATTGAAAGGACAAAGAAAGGAGTGAGTAACAGTGTGCAATGTTTGTATAACACTAGGCAATAATGGCTGGATTTGAGGGACAGAATTTCTGTGATCTAAAATTTTTATATGTATTCAAATAATTTTAAAAATTTGATCTAGAAATTATGAGCTCACTTTCTTCGTCAGGAAAAAGAAGGAACTGCATCCCAAGGTAGCTTAGAGTCTTACTCTAGGGCCAGCTAGTAAAAACCAGAGTTGAGGGCACATCCCAGGTTTCCACACTTTCAGTAAGGTGGCCTTTCCACTAATCCAGCTTTACCTTGTTCTTCAGAGCTCTATTGCACCATAGAGGTGTTTCAGGGAAGTCTGGAAATATCCCTTCCCACTTTAATCAAAGAAGCTCTATATTTACGTTTTTTTAATATTGGGATTCTGCATAATATTTTGTTTGAAAAAAAGGCCCTGATAAAAATAATTCAAAAGTCAGTTATGCCATCATATCCCAAGATTAGGACTATCTCTGTAAACAGGGATATAAAAAGTAAGATCAAAATTTCCTTCCTATTATTGTGTTAGAAAGAGAGCTAAAATAGCTCAGCTTGGTATTAGAGGACAGTGTGACATGAGACAATTTATTTTAATTTCTCTGAGTTTCAGTTTACCCATCTGTGTAGCAGGTAGTAATTCTAGTCCTTGCCTAAAGTTGGCTGTGCAAGAAATATACATTCGTTTACTCTTCTATAATTCAACTTAATTTTTATTTTGTCAAGATGGCAGACATGTAATATCATTCATTTTGAAATGCCCCTCTTTTTCCAGGTTTCCAGGTTCTAGGAGAATTATTTAGTGTCATGGCTTCATTGTGAGGAGGAGGGGATTGGAGGTATCTGATTGTTGATGATATAAGTCCATGATGACAAACATTGAGACGTTCTTTTTCCCATGTGGTCCTTGTGGTCACTCTACAAAGGGTGCAGCTAAAGCACCCCCTGTTTCTATCTGCAAGTCTCTTTATCCTCAGTGGCTTTCTCTGTTAATTTCTTGTTCCAATGCTCACTGGGTATGGTAAACTGTTGAAAGGGTGGCCTACACCTTGCTATTCTAGATACAGCATGCAGACATTTTCTTTTGGTAATTTTTTTTTTCCTTTAGCCCACCCTGCACAATGGAAAACAAGTTGCCAATGCTACAAATCTAGGGATTTCACCGATTTTCCAGGGCTTGACTGAGGGAGCAGGGCACTGAGCTCTACTGTCTTTGGGATTTAGCAACTACTATGCATCCATCATTTCCTCAACCCAGTCCATGGTGGAAGACTGCTTCAGGGTATGGGAAATTTAGTTCTTTTATCATTAAATTTATTCTCCAGTTGATCATTTATAATATAGAGTCATTTCTGTGGCCTCAAGGGTCTTAGCCTTTAAAATTCAAAGCTAGAAAAATACTGCCCATCTTTCCTTTCTACTGTCACTTCTCTTCCCTGAGGCAGAAGAATAGAATGGTCTAGCTGCCACTAGAATAATGGAGAAAATGGGGAGAGGGAGGGTTAAAGGGATAGATGGATGGATGGATAGATAGATTTCTCATATAGCATGTTTCTTCAACTAGAAATCTAGATTTACTTCTAGTTTGACTATTTTAAGACATAATAAAAATAATAGTTCCATAGTTCCTTTTGCTGAGAACTTACTCTGCCAGGTTACCATGCTAAGCACATTACATATATCAATCATTTTTAACCTTCCCAGTAATTCTAAGACACAGGTCTTATTTTTAATTTACTAATAAAAACTACTAAGCCTTAGAAATGGTTAACTAAAGTCGTCGAGTTTACAAGTGGCAGAGCCAGTATTCTAGCCCAGGTCTATCTTACCTTAGCACTTGTGCTCTTAATCGCTTTAAGCTAAGTCTTGGGATTCCACAACCAGTGTCAGAATATATTTGTGTTAAGCAGATGGAAAGCTGCAAAAGAAAGCAGCAAGGCATTGACACTGGGTGTGAACCAGGCCAGAATGTAGTCTGTGATAAGTAACTGGCACTTGTTCATTTAATCTTCATAGCAAAATTTAAAAATTCTCCTAGCATTATCTTCATTTTATAGATGAAGTAACTGAGGCATAGGAAGGATTTGAACCCAAGCATTTGGGCTCCAGAGTCTGTGTTTTTAACCACCATATTTTGCTGCCTCTCCCACAGAAGAAATAGGAAGTTGGTGGGTACCCCTAGGAAAAGCCTGCCAAGTGATAGACAAATGTATAACTTCTTCTACTTCTCGCGGGATCCTCATATCCATGGCTTCTACTGTCTGAAGGCTTACCAAGTAAAATTGTGTATGAGGAAGAAGATAATATTTCATTTCCCTCCAGGACAGTCGGTTCTCAGAAGCATGCTTCCTGGTTTGAAATTTGAGGATCCGTCTAGAGACAAACTCCACAATCCAACAAAGGTCAATTTACATATTAGCCATGTAAACTGCACCTTAACCATTAGAGCAAGGCTGATTTATGGCTCTCAGTTCATTCCTTCTTTTTGATGACAGGGCATAACATGAATAACAGAGAATGCAAAGAGTCAAGGAGTTGCCTGATTCCAAAAGAAGTTTTACTGTTTGCTCTTACATCCTTCTGCCACCTGAACCCTTCTAACATTGCCATATGTTGAGTCTTCTGTCTTTATTTCCCCCACCCCCATTTTCTTTATTGTGGTTGTTGGTATGTGTGGGGGTGTGTGTGTGAATATGTATTTATAAAAAAATGACACCTTTGTTGTAATTTTCAAAATAAAGACATAATGAATGGAAACATATTTTGATTTTTAACGCACTGGTTTCAGGTTAATAGATTCATGTTGTTCATCATAAGTAGGTCATTACCTGGAACTTCATCTCTGTAAACGTCTTTCTTCAACCACGTGCAGCTGCCTGCATGCTACAGTCCTCCTCAGAAGTCCACAGGAGATGGGCAAACATCATTGAGCTCTCCCTCTGATGAACACCTGTGATTGGGCTCAGTCATAAACCATCCTCACAATCTTTCCTACTGTTTACTCCCTTTAAAGTATAACAGTAAAGTAAAAATCTTCTGATTCTGCAGGTAGATCTCAGCTGGGCTGGCTTATTGCGCTTAATGGATTTAAACAGAACGTTGGCAAACTTTATAATTACATTGACTTACTTGCTCCCTGCTTCCTTTTATTATGAAGGGCACTAAAGCTACTGAGTCGTCATGGCTGTGCCAGCCTAGAAAATGATCCTAGATGCTTGGCTATTGTAATTTTATACCTTAGTCAGAAAGAAGGTGTTATGATAGGGAATCTAATTCTTTTCTGCTATCAGCTCTTAGGTGAGGTCCAGTTTATCAAGGGCCCCTGATGATTACAAATGTGGACAACTCTTAGTTATCTGAGTGGGGATTACTCATGCGACTAACATCTATTCTCAGATTGGCATCATCTATTTTAGTCCCTGGTGTCAAGGGGCTGACAAAGAATTTGAGTGTTGTCCTAAAGTAATCCAACCTTGTCCCTTGATTACCATCCTGTAATACTCATTGTATTCAAAGTAATAATAGAAGGCTTGTCTGTTTGCTAATATGCTTGTCAACATACCTCTGCTGGAGCATCACATATATTATGTATGCAGGGAGAGTATTTTCCCAAAAGCGGAGACTGTTTTTTACCCTGGGTTCTGACACTCACTAAATGGATGGCCTTGAGCAAGTCACTTGATCGTTCTAGATTTCAATTTCCTTTTACTTACAATGACAGAGTTGTTGTATTTTGGTGACCTTTAAGGTCCTTTGTATCTCTGAAATTTCCCTTTTACACTCTGGAAACCACACTAAACTCCCTCTCCACATTTTCTATAACATGCCTTTATAAGCCTGCATGGTTAGCGTATCATATGTTAGCTCATCAGAGGAGTTGAGGAATCAGTCCTGTGGTTTGGATGTCTAGCACGTGCTAAGAGCACTGTGGGTTGTTCTGTACTCCTCCCAACAAATTGATACTGAGCAGAACTGGGGAAATTGCCTAACAAGCCTCTGTCTTTCTTCTTTCCATACAATAAGCCTTGAGTGTTGATTGCATTCAGATCACACTAAAATTTTTCATCCATTTAAAGAAATGTATGCTCTCCATTCAGAACTTTATGTATTTTTTCCACTAGAAATCATTTGCCTTTTTCCAACAGATACTATGTTTAGTCAGTTTGTGAAAACTAATTTTTGGTGTCACTGCACATCTGCTCAAGGTATTTATTTATTTTTAAACTACAATAAGGTAATATTTGCCAGCAAAGGATCCTATTTGAGGTTCACTGACTCAACTGGAGATGCTGGCAAGGGAAAATTCTGGTTCTCCTAGCCAGCTTCCTGCTGATGGCTCAGGAAGCTACATTGCATAGATTCTCTCTCTGCTTTGAATCTGAATACAAATAAGTTTCCAATAATTAGGTTTTTATCACATGCATAAAAACATCGTAAAGTTATGAAAAATACTAATGTTATTTTAATTGCCTCTAAGTTACCTGTGGGAGTTAGATTTTCATAAGAATACTCTTTATAATAGTCACAGTTGGGAGGACATATCTGAGTCCAGAGAGGAATACCTTTTAATTCCTTATCTCCTTCACTTCCCCCTATTCCCTGTCCAAATGCTTGTTTATCTTTTTTATATATAAAGTCTTGTCTGAGAACTACATTAATTTTTTTTAATGACAGTAAATGGGAGGTCAAGTGCACACACACAGGAATAGCTGGGAATAGCTGGATGAAAGAAAGATTAAGGGACAGAAGTGAAGTGTGTCTTCCACCAACAAAACTAGGTATTGGGCAAGTAAGTGCCAACTGCACTCCCAAAATGCAGGTGCAATTTGTCCTTTAGTAAAAGTGTCATGAAATGTGCAGTTAATGTTTTCTCCTCAAAATCACTTTCTTTTAAAGCAATGGAAATTTGATAGAATTATTGGAACTCCCTGGCCACTTTGGATACAGTGCATTGGAAATGCACGGTTGAATTGTCAGGCAGGATTTGAGCATCAATTTCCATTTGGTAAGGAAGGACACAGCAACTTCCAGTTGGATCTAACATACAAATCCCCTACCCACTCCCCGCTCACCCTACCAGGGAAGACTCATCAAGACTCATGGCTACAGGAGCTTGTCCTGCTCCCCCATAGTGGAGTCCTCATCAGCTCTCCCTTCCCCACAGACTCTACCTGGCTCCCTAGCACTCTCCGCCTGCCTCTGCTTCTCCCTTCACCTCAGTGCTGGGCCATGGGAAGTCAGCTAGAGTAACAAAATGAACAAAGGCAAGCTCCCTTTACCCATGGCTCTACGTTTATGAATTTGAAACACAAAAATATTCTTCAGGGTAGCGTTCTTGCTTTCAGATTAACAATGATTGACAAGGGACTGACCTTGACTGATAAACATTCCTGTTGGCCTATACCGAATTCCAGTGCAAAGCTCCTCGCTTCTCCAGATCTGACTTCCTACACGTTTCCCCAGGCTGTGAGACTATGGCCAGCTGCTTGGAGCTTCCACTGCTCAACAGGTGGGATGGTAGGTGGAGGGGCCTATTGAACCCTCTTGGTGGATATTTTGCCAGAGAAGAAGGTGGCATGTGTGCCAACATAAATTCTAACTCTTATCTATTCTCCCATACAAATTGGTGATAATATTTTATAGTACTATGACTAACATCCTGTCACAGCTATATTATTGTAGGATTCAGAAACTTCAATATTATGGGTTACATAGAATTTCCAAAAAAGCATGCATTCTGAATTCCAAACAAATGAGTTATAAAGAGCTTATAGAGTAGCACCTTTACACCTTTTTGTAATATATTTGGGGACAAAATAAGCAAGGATTAAAAACACAATAGTTATGTTTTAAATATGCAGTTGACACATTTTTGGTCTTTAAAAATAATATTGAATGTTTGAATAAAGCTTAAAATTTACATATATATACGCACAGAGACACCTTTGTGCCACTGCATTAGATCTTTCAGACTGGGTTTATTTATTTGTTAGGAAGACTTTGGCTGTAAGGTAATAGAAAACCTGGCATCATAGCTTAAATAATTCAAAATTTTTTTTCTCATAAAACGAGATGTCTGTATTAAGTGGCTGCTGATATTAGTTCAAACTTTCAACAATGTAAGGGCTAGTGTCTCTGCAATTCTTTTGTTTTATTCCTCATAGTTGTAAGAGAGCTGCTGAAGTGCTCAGCATTACATCAGCATTCAGGGTAGAGAGTAAGGGAAGAAGGGAAATAGTAATGCCAAGTTCTCTGTACTTTTTATAAAACATAAATCCCTCCCAAAAGTCACTCCTCCCACCAACAGACTTCAATGCATGTTTTACCAGTGAAAATGGTGTCATGTAGCCAGTGATCTCCATATGCAAGGAAATTTGAGAAAGTGAGTATCTAAGTTTTTCCAGCCTCTATAGAAGTGATGAAGAAGGAGTCTTTTGAAAATGGGGGCTAGGTTAGTGAATCAGCAGGGTCTTACATAGTAGACATTTAGCTGCCTAATAAACAAGAGAAGATCAACTTAGATTCTGTAGAATTTTAGACATGCAGGAGTGCCAGATTGAGAGTAAGGAAACTCCAATTCTAGTTCTGACTCCATTATTCCCTGGTTTTTTGATCTTGAGTGAGTTATTGGATCATGCTGAGTTCTTGACAACTTACTTATCTACAGACACAAGATTAAGTCTATGGCCTTTAAGGCCTCTACTGGACATAACATTCTATGTCTTTAAGAAAAATCTTTTATATACAACTATATAGTAGTGTGATCAATGTGAGAACAAAATATTGTATTCTTCCACTAGATCTCTGTGTTTTTTCATGATCATAGCTTAAGGTTGCTACACACTTGTGAAGGCAGTGAGGAGAAGGTGGAGAAAAAGGACAAGGATGGTAATTGTTGGAAGAATACTATAGGAGGACAGTGGGCTTGAAAACCAGAAACTCCTCCTCCAAGCCACAGAGAACAGGAAAAAAAAAGACCGTTAGAAGTTGATAAGGTTTCAAACAAGGGCCCCAATTACACTCTCCTTCCAAGGAGAAATGTCTCAAGTGCTTGGTAGAGGAGAAGGAGAAGGCATGCCAGGCCCTCAGAACATCTGAAATGGTGAGTGTGGCTAGATCACCTGTTCAGATGAGATCAGCTGGATGGTCCAATCTGATTTGTGAAAAACCTTGAGTATAATCTGAATACAAATAAAACAAGTTATGCTTTGATTCAAGTTTTATGGGCCTGCACAAAAAATAAAATCAGGAATTAGTGTTAATTTAGCTGTGCTTTATGGACCATTACTATATAAAAATGGAAATTACAAAAGCAAAAATAGAGTGGGGGTGTGCTTTATATTACACATAAGGATATTTTGCTCTATGTAAAGGAGTCTCTAAGATTATTTAAAATAATGAACTTCTTAGACTTTTACATGTGTGATTATAGATATAGTTAATTAATTACTTAACAGACTTGGGGGTTAGAGGTAGATTGATCAGAAAGATGAGTTGAATCACTTCCATTTGACTGTTAATGATAAAAATGAAGATAAAAATAACCTGTAATAATAATGGTAGGGGAGAGAAAGATTTTTGTGTATACAAGTTAAAGGATATGTCTTTTTCTACTATACACTCGGGTTTGAATAATAAATCTGGTTCTTTCAGATGAAAATATATTTGGATCGAAATCTGCTTCATTATTCCTTCCGTGCTCCACTTCATAATGTTGTAAAGTATAGTGTACTACCAAAGAGGTAGAAAGGGCTGAAAAGATTACCATTCCATTCAGAAAAGATTGTGTCCCAACATATCAATAAATATTCCTTAGTGTCAATATATTCTGAAATCTTTCTTAATGTAACTGACTGAAATTAATTAGGCTGTAGTTTAAACATATCCCCTTAAATTAAGTGAAAACAGAAATTGGTTGCAGATTGTCAGATGTGCAGATGTGATGATATTTTGGAAATGTTAACCATGATTTCCTCAGATACACCTTCTAACTTGGCTCTCCTCTAATGCTTATTAATATGCATTTAGGTACCAGCTAGACAATTCTGAGCTTATCTCAAGGAAGGAAAGTGCTAACACAGAAGAAGGAAAATGTTTTCATGCTTTTAGTTTCAAAAGCCCAGGCTCCAAAAAGGATGGAAAGGACTCAAGGTGTATACAATGGACTTGGAAGGATACAAATGAGATTAAGAACAAGGCTTCTACTCTGAAACTAACTAGTCCCAGTCCAAACAGGACAAAGATAAGAGGAAAAGCAAAAAGAACTTAGATGTCTGTGGGTTTCTGTGTCCTGCCCTTCCATCCTGTGGAATTCAGGGGATGGCATATTCCCCCCACCTGATTGATTTGAGGAGACTAAGACTATCTTAAGTAAAGCTCCCAGAAGGAAGGGAATATCTCACAGAATAAATACTTCTTGTTTTGTCCTGGTAGATGTGACCTCATAGAGATCTCATGTCCCAACATGACTTGAGCCTAGTATTTCCTAAAAACATGGAGGATATGGCATAGCATATAGCATATCTGGACCTGAAGGACTACACAAACTGGAATGTCTTAACAGTGAGATAAGTGGACTGAATTGTGAGGACTTTAAGGGTCAATGAGCATCTCAGTGGTTATCAACATATATAGAAGAAGATGGAAGACCACGTACTTTCTTTCCTCACCTTGACGTTAGATAACTTTAAGGTACTTACACAAGAACATAAGAAAAGAGTTTATGTAAATTGAGTAAGACTAAATTTTAATCATCGTGGATCAATCTGAGCTTATCATACAAATTGAATTAAACTTTAAAAAAATAAAAAATATACATTCCTCATAAAATTTCAGTTTACAATCTAATATTCATGCTGTATTTATATTGTTTTAAAATATTGCTATGGCTACACAAAGGCACACAGAGCAATATAACAGACATTGGAGACTCATGGGGGAGGTTAGGAGGGGGTGAGGGATGAAAAATTACCTATGAGGTACAATGCACACTACTTGGGTGATGGGCACACCAAAAGCCCAGACTCCCCACTACAATATATACATGTAATGGTGAATTCAACTTGTACCCCCTAAATCGATTGAAATTAAAAATAAATAAATAACATTAAAATTTTTTTTTTTTAAATACAAAAGTAATAAAATAAATAAAAATATTGGGAAGCATTTTCAGAATGGTGAAGTAAGGACCTCTGAAAATCTGATCTTCCATAAAAGCTATGAGGATCCTGGCAAAGATTTTCAAAATCAACAATTTTAGAATTCTGAAAAAATAGCTAAAGGCTTGCAACAATCCTAGGAGCATATATTCAATAGAAACTGCCAATTCTCAGTAAGACCAGTGAGCTTTGTGGTATTTTAACTTGCCCTATCCCCATCACCTCTTCCTCAGCTCTGTGACAGCTTTGAAACCTAGTAGCCTCACAACTATGAAACCTGTGACAACCAGCAGGTTAATAGCCAGTGGCTGGCTTCCCACAAAGCTCTATCCTCAGACAGTTGTCATTATTTGACTTTCTGGTGATTCTATGGAAAAGCTTTATACACAGAACCTGTGTTTAATTAACCTGATTCAATGCTTACTCAGTGGGAAAAACACTTACTTTCCCCAGGGTGTTTGTTGAAAACAAACAGTGGCAATTCTTCAACATTGCCGTTACCTCAGGTAAAGATACCAGTCAAAGTAAATAAGAGGCAGGCCATAAAACCTAAAAGGAAAACTAAGAAAATTTGGTGCCTATAGGGAGCTTTGAAAAACTCCAAAATATTCTTAGGGATTAAGAAGGCCACATACATGTGCAAAGCTTTGCACATGTCCAGAAAAATATTAAGAAGAGCCTAATTTCTTACTTCTGGCTGAAGTTGGGGCTACACATAGCAGGAATTGAAGGCTAAGGTAGAGCTGTAGACTACCAATATGTCGAAGGTGAACCCAACACATACACACAACCTCTCAGCAAAGGCTGGGATAATAATTGGTTCCTGGAATTTAAGAAAATCTACATCCAATCATTAGTGGAACACTAAGTTAACTGAGCAGAGACTTCAATGTCTCCACATATCAAAAAATATAAACTTTGGAAAATTAGTACCAGAAAGTCACTATACAAGAAAACAATAACAAAACAACAAACAACCAAAAAAAAAAAAAAAACCGGGAGGGAATATCTGATTTCTGGAGATGTCGCATTTTATTATTTAAAATGTACAGTTTTCAATAACAATAATATAACATATAAAAATAAAAAGGACAATATAGCTCATATACTGGGGTTAAAATAGCAAATAGAAACTATCCTTAAGGAAACCAAGATTTTGGCCTTATAAGAGAAAGACATTAAATCAACTGTTATAACCATGTTCAAGGAACTAAGGAAAATTATGTCGAAGGAGTTAAAGAAATTCATGAGAACATTCTCTCATGAAATAAGGAATATCAGTAAAGAGATAAAAACTAAAAATAGAACATACAGAAAATCTAAAGTTTAAAAATACTATAAATGAAACACAAAGTTCACTAAAGTTGCTTTTTCTGAGGTGGCAGAAAAAGAATCAGGAAACTTGAAGATAGGTTAATTGAGATTATACAGTCTGAGAAAGATAAAGAAAAAACAAATGAAGACAAATGTACAGAGTCTTGGAGATCTGTAGACCATCAAGCATACCAACATACACGTAAAAGTTGTCCAGAAGGAGCAGAAAAAGGAAGAAAGAGAAAGCACATATGAAGAAATAGTGGCTAAAAACTCCTCAAATTTCATGAAAAACATTAAACTACACATCCAAGAAGCTTCACAAACTATAAGTAGGAGAAATTCACCTAGACACATCATAATCAAACTATCAAAATTCAAGGACAGACTCTTGGAAAAGCAAAAGAAAAACAAATCATCAAATACAAAAGTTGATATCTCATTGGAAACTATGAGGCCCAAAAAGCAGTGGAATATTGCATTAAAAATTCTGATAGAAAAGACTGTCAACCAGTTATTCAATATTCAGCAAAACTTTCCTCTGAAAATGAAGAAGTTAAGACATTCCCAAACAGAGAATTTATCTCTAGCAATCTGACTACAAGATATATCAAAGGGAGTCTTTAAGCTGACACTAGACAGTAACATAAAGAAATAGAACATCACTAGTAAATGTAACTACATAGGTATATATGAAAGACAGTATACATGTATTTTCTTTGTAACTCTTCTTCTCCTATGTGATTTAAAAGAACTTCATAAAGCAATAATTGTAACATTGTGCACTGTATTGTAATGTGTAAAGATGTAATTTTTATAACAATAATAACATGACAGGAAAGAGAAAATGGAGCTTTATAAGAGCAAAGTTTTATATTCTATTAATATTAAGTTGATATTAATCTGAACTAGTTTGTTTTAAGTTACAATGTTGATTGTAATCCCCGAGGCCACCATTAATAGTAAAAAAAATATAATGAAAGACACGACAAGGGAATTAAAATGAGATTAATACAAAAAAGGCAGTAATTGAGGAATAAAGTAATGGATAAAAAATGTAAGACATATGAAAACAAATCAAAATAGCAGATATAAATATCCTACCTTATTAGTAATTACATTAATTGTTAATGGATCGAACACTTCAATCAAAAGTCAGAAATGGCAGAATAGTTAAAAAAAAAATCCAGCTATGTGCTATCTATAAGAGACACACTAGATTCAAAGACACAAGTAGGTTGAAAACAAAGGGATAGAAAAGCTTAACCATGCAAACTATAACCAAAAGAGAGCTGAAGTGAATATAGTAATATAAGACAAAAATAAACTTTATGGAAAGTATTGTTACTAGAGTCAAAGAAAAACATTTTATAATGATAAAAACATTCAGTATATCAGGAAGCCATAACAAATATAAATATTTGCATCTAACAACAAAGCCCCAAAATAAATAAAACAAAAACTTACAGAATTTAAGGAAAAAATAGACAATTTAATAATAATAGTTGCAGACTTCAATATCCCACTTCCACTAATAGATAGAATGAACAGGTAAAAGATTAAAAAAACAAATATAGAAGACTTGAACAACACTAACTAACTAGAACTAATAGGCATCTATAGAATATTCTACCCAATAACAGCTCTTCTCATGTGTACATGGAGCATTCCCAGGGAAGATCATATGTTTGGTAGTAAGACAAACAACAGAAACTTAAAAAGATTAAAATCATACAAACTGTGTTTCCCAAACACAATGTAATTAAATTAGAAATCCATAATAGAAAAGAATTTGGAAAATTCACAATTGCATGGTAATTAAATGCCCTCCTATATAACCAATAGGTCAATAGGTCAAAAAAGGAATTAGAATACATTTTGAGATGAATGAAAATAAAAATACAAAATATAAAAATGTAAGAGACACAGGTAAAACATGATTAGAAGGAAAATTGTAGCAGTAAACAACTATCTTTAAAAAGAATAAAGATCCCAATTTTACAAACTCGACTTATGTATACAAAAAAGAGCAAACTAAACCCAAATAAGCAGAGGGAAGTAATAAATACTACAATTGAAATAAATGGAAGAGAATAGAAAAAGTATAGGGAAAACCAAAGGATGGTTCTTTGAAAAGTTTAGCAAAACTGACAAAACTTTAACTATACCAAGAAACTAAGAAGACTCAAATTACTAACATTAGGAATTAACAGAAACATCACCAGTGTCCCTACAGAATTAGAAAGTACTGTTATCTATATTTATATGCAATATTAGTCTGTAGTTTTCATATGATGTTTTTGTCTGATTTGGTATCGGGATAATACTGGCTTCATGGAGTGAATTGGCAAATTTTCCCTCTTGTTTTATTTTTTTCAAGTATTTGTGAAGTATTAGAATTAATTCTTCTTTAAATGTTGGTAGAATTCACCAATATAGTCATTATTTTCTTTGTGGGATTCAACCTCTTTGTTATAAGTCTTATTCACAATTCTGTTTCATCTTGAGTCAGTTTTGGTAGTTTATATCTTTTTTAAAAATTTTTTTCTTTTTTTCTTTTATTTCAGCATATTATGGGGGTACAACACTTTGGTTATATATATTGCCTATGCACTGCCCAAGTCAGAGCTACAATTGTGGACATCCTCCAAACTGTGCGCCCTGCACCCATTCAGTGAGAGTTTTCCCATCCCCTCCACCCGCCTCCCACCTGCCCGACTCCTGATGAATATTATTGCCATGTGTGACATAAGTATTGATCAGTTAGTACCAATTTGATGGTGAGTACCAGTGGTGCTTGTTTTTCCATTCTTGTGACACTTCGCTTCAAAGAATGGGCTCTAGCTCCATCCAGGATGATACCAGATGTGTTAATTCACCATTGTTTTTTATTGCTGAGTAATACTCCATGGTATACATATACCACATTTTATTAATCCACTCGTGTATTGATGGGCACCTGAGTTCTTTCCACATCTTTGTAATTATGAATTGTGCTGCTATAAACATTTGAGTGCAGATGTCTTTATTATAGAATGTCTTTTTTTCCTTTGGATATATACCCCGTAGTGGGATTGCTGGATCAAATGGTAGTTCTACTTTTAGTTCTTTGACGTAGCTCCATATTACTTTCCATAGAGGTTGTACTAATTTGCAGTCCCACCAGCAGTGTATGAGTGCTCCTATCTGTCTGCATCCCTGCCAATATTTGTTGTTTTGGGACTTTTTGATATAAACCAATCTCACTGGAGCTAAGTGATCTCTCATTGTGGTTTTGATTTGCATTTCCCTGATGATTAAAGAAGTTGAGCAGACAACCTACAGAATGGGAGAAAACATTTGCATGCTACACGTCTGATAAAGGGCTGATAACGAGTTTTGGTACTTTATATCTTTATAGGAATCCATCCATTTTATCTAGGTTATCTAATGTGTTGCCATACAATTGTTTATAGCACTCCCTTATGATACTTTCTAATTATGTGGGGTCACTAGTAATGCTCCTTTTAATTCCTGATGTTAGTAATTTGAGTCTTCTTAATTTCTTGGTCAATTTAGTTAAAGTTTTATAAATTAACATTCTCAACAAAATACTAGCTAACTGATTCCAGTGATATATAAAATCGGTTATACATCATGGTCAAGTGAGATTTATTCATGGAATGCAAAGTTGATCTTATATCCAAAAGTCATTTAAACAACATATTATATATTAATAGTAAAGTCCAATAACCACATGATCATCTCAATAGACACAAAAAAAGCATCTAATGGAAACTAACACTCTTTCATGATAAAAGCAATGAACAAAGAATAGAAGGGAGCTCTTCAATCCTATAAAGGACATCCAGGAAAAACCTACAGCTAACATCATAATGGTGAAAGACTAAACGGTTTTCCCTAAAACCAGGAACAAGAAAAGATGCCTTCTTTCTCCATGTTTGTTCAACTTTATATTGGAAGTAACAGTAAGGACAATTAATCAAGAAAAAAAGGCACCAGTTTAGAAAAGAAGAAATAAAACTATCACTATTCCTAGATTATATAATCTTATATAAAGACAGTCCTAGGAACACACACATGCACGCACACACACACTCACACAGACACACAGCTATTAGAATTCTTAAACTAGTTCAGTAAGTTTGCAGGATACAATACCAGTATATAAAATCAATTGCATTTTCATATGCTGACAATGAACAATCTAGAAATGAAATAAAGAAAACAATTCCTTTTACAAGAATATCGAAAAGAATAAAATACTTAGGAATACATTTAAGAAAAGAAATGAAAGACATGCAGTAAAAACTGCAAAACATTGTTGAAAGAAATTAAAGGAGATCTACATAAATGGAAAGACATGACATGGTCATGGATTGAAGAGTTAATATTGAGGAGATGGCAATATGCCCCAGGTTGATTGATATATTCCACACAATTCCTATAAAAACCCCAGGTGCCGTTTTTTGGGCAGAAATTCACAAAGCTGATTCTAAACTTCATATGAAAATGCAAGGGACCGGCAAAACAAACTTGAAAAATAACAAAGTTGAAAGACTTTTACTTCTCAATTTCAAAACTTACTACAACTATAGCACTCAAAACAGTGTGGTACTTGCATAAGCACAGACATACAGATCAATGGAGTAGATCTGAGATTTGAGATTTGAGTCCAATAAATGGACATACATTAGCAATTCATTTGTTTTCAACAAGTGCACCAAGAGAATTCAATGGGGGAAAAAGAGTCTTTTTAACAAATAGTACTGAAACAATTAGATATCCATATGCAAAATAATTAAGTTGGACTCCTCTGTCATACCATATACAAACATTAACTCAAAATGGATCAAAGACCAAACATGAGAACTAAATCTAAAATTCTTAGAAGGAAGCACAGAGCACATTTTTGTGACCTTGGGTTAGGTATGGTTTCTTAGTTAGGACACCAAAATAATGAATGAAAAAAAAAAACAGTAGACAAATGGGACTTTATCAACATTAAAAACTTTTGCACTTCAAAGCACATCATCAAGAAAGACAACCCACAAAATGGGAGGGAATATTTGCAAATCATCTATCTGGTTAGGGACTTGTACCCAGCTTATATAATAAACTATTACAAGTCAGCAATAAAAAGACAGCTCAATTAAAAGTGAGCAAAAGATCTGAATAAATATTTCTTTAAAAACATATACAAATGGTCAGAAACCCATAAAAATATCAACGTCATTAGTCATTAAAGAAATTCAAATTAAAACAAGATACTACTTCATACTGATAGGATGATTAAAATCAAATAGACAATCAATAACAATGTAGGTACGGATATGGAGAAACTAGAACTCTCATACCTTGCTGGTGGGATTGGAAAATAGTGCAGCTGCTTTGGAAAACAGTTTGGAAATTCCTCAAAATATTAAATATAGATTTATGATATGACCTAGTAATTATACTCCTAGGTTTATATCCAAGAGAAATGAAAATATATATCCTCACAAAACCTTGTATATGAATAATCATAGCAGCATTATTCATAATAGCCAAAATGTGGAAACATTCCTAATTTCCATCAACTGTTGAATAGATAAACAAAATGTGGCACATTCATGAATAAAAAAGTAATCTTTTTTATTCGGCAATAAAAAAGAGGGAAGAATTGATACACACTACGCGATGGATAAACTTTGAAAACATGATGAACTAAAAAAGCTTGTCACAAAGGACCACATATATTATAATATGCTTTCATTTATTTTAAATATCTAGATAAGACAAATTCATAGACACAGAAAAAAGATTAGTGGTTTCCAGCAGCTGGTAGGAGGGGGAGTCGGGGAGTGGCTGCTAATGGAATCAGAATTTCTTCCTGAGGTCATGAAAATATTCTAATATTAAACAGCAGTGATGCTTGCACAATTCTGTGAATATCAAAAAAACCAAAAAGCCCCACTGAATCGTACCTTTTTTTAAAGGTGAACGTTATGGCATATAAATTGTTCCTCAATAAAGCTATTATAAAAAAAAAAGTTAGCCTGCCCTGCCCCTAGATTTGTCATGCTCAGAGATGCCTGGAGATCTGGGATCCTTGAAAGTGATCTCATGGGAGACAGCAGAGGCATACAGAATGCTGAAATCAAAACTATAAGAAACTGGGGTTCACCTGGTTCTAGTTCATATCCTGCTTTTATTTAAGAGTAAAAATTCTTCATAATCTGTCTTTTAAGTGAGGTAAACAGAAATATTTTTCATCACTAGTTATCATATTAGATTACAGGGGAGAAGAAAAATACTAAATCATACATAAGAAGTTTTCTGAGGAAAGTTTCATCTCTTGCAATCCCTAAGGGCATAAAACCATATACTAATACATCCCTGATACCTACTCTGTTCAAAAAATAACCATACTATCAAATACGTTTTTTGGCACCTTTATAATTATGTAGGATATTTCATACCATATTACAATAGTTTCTATTTGTTAGACTTCAACCTTCTCAAGGGTAGGAGTTCTGTTATCACAGGTTATTCACCTTTGATTCCTTGTACCTGACAATGACAGGTACACAGAAGATGTTTGGTATGTTTGCCAAATATTGGAATGACTTAAAGTTTCAGATCTGATAATATGATAAGGAATCATGAAAACATTTGTTCTCAGACTTTAAAAATACTTCATACCCTAAAAATTATTAGAAGCAATGTAGACTTCCACCTCTGGCAATAACAGAGTAACTGCTACTGTACCCACCCCCTTGACATAAAAAGTTATAAAACTGAACCAAATAATCGAAGCAAATGTTTTCAGACTTTGGACAATAGGCAGCACAGTACTTTGATCTCTGAGAAAGGGGAAACAAATGAGGTGAACCCTATAATTATTCCAGCTTTTTGCCTGGAAGCACTTTCCAAATCAGGATACAGGGAGGGAGATCTCAAGCAGAGTAGTAGCTGTGGAGGCAGATAGCATAATTGGAGGCAGCAGGAAATTTGCTGGGCAGGGCTCCAGAGAGGAGGAAGTTGTGCAGAGAAGGAGCACCAGAAATAAGCACAGAGGTCCTTTTAAATCTTTGGCTTAATACTAAACTGCACTTGCACATGGGGAAACTCCACAAGGGCTGGTAGAGTGTAGCTTCTGGGGGAACTGTGGGTTGGACAGATACTGCAGAGGTTCCACAGCGACAGGATTTCTGATCAGCCAAAGTGAAGAACTGAGCATCTTTCTGAAAACCCCAGGCATTTTTTGAGGCTTTAGAAAAGCCACAGATTAGGAGTGGGGAAAATTAAGACCTATTCTAAAAAAGCATTAAAATAACCTTGAAATAATCAAACTAATCTGCAGAAAATTAAGTGCTTTGCAAAGCAAAACTAAATACTCTTGAAAGAAAGTAAACAAAATCTAGACTCTCAACAATGTAGCAATTTCAACATCCTGTGCTACGAAAAAAGTTAGTAGATGCTTCCAGAGTGGGGAATATGATCCATTTCTAGAAAAAAAAAATTGATCAATTAAAAAAACCAGGAATTACTGAGTAGATGAAGCACACTCAAGGGCTTTAAGACAGCTATTACTAACATTCTAAAGAATTTACAGGAAAACATAAATACAGGTGTCCCAAATGTCACCATACATAGGGAAAATGGGAAATTGTAGCTAAATGTACCTTTGGTTACAAAATATTCATTACAAAATTTTACAGAATTTTTCCTTTGTATGGGGACTTTTGGGACACCCTGTATAATGCCAAAAATAATGGAAGATATAAGAAAAGAACTGAGTGGAACTTTTAGAGGTAAAAATGGCAATATCTGAAATAGAAAATTTGCTTTTTTCACTTAAGATTAGATTAGATATTGCAAAAGAAAACTGATGAACTGAAATGCTATAGAATAGAAACTATTTATATGTATAGTAACAGCATAAATAGATTTATAGAATAAGTAGACAAAAATCATTAAGGATATAGAAAATATGAACAACTCTATCAACTAGATTAACCTGACATTTATAAAACACTACACACATGATAACAACAAGATACACAATCTTTTTGAGTGACCATGGACTATTCACTAATGAAGATTGCCTGCTAGGCCATAAAATAATTCTTAATAAATACCAAAAGGCTAAAATTATACAGAGTCTGCTGTCTTACCAAAAAAGAAGAAAATTACTAATCAATAACAAAAAAACTTGAAAATCCCAAAGTACTTGGAAATTAAGCAACAGAATTTTAAATAGCCCACAAATCAAATAAAACAAACAAAACCCAAAATATTTTGACATAAATGATAACACAAACAAAATATATTAAAATTATGGGATGGAGCTAAAACCATAGTAGAAGGAAAATATTTAAACAAACACTTCATAAAAGAAGATATATGATAGCCTATAAACACATAAAAAATGGCAATATCACTAATCATTAGGAAAATACAAATTAAGACTATAATCAAATGCCATTTCACATCTACTAGAATGGCTTCAATTGAAAAAGCTGACAATACCAATTGCTGGCAAGGATATAGAGAAATAGGAACTAACTCACTACTGCTGAGCGTATAAATTTGTAAGCCACTTTGGAAAACAGTTTGACAGTTTCATATCAAGTTAAACACACTCATAACATATGAGCCAGCAATTCCCTTCTCTGTATGTTCCCAAAGGAAATGAAAGCATACGTCTACACAGAGACCTTTATATAAATTTTCATAGCAGCTTTTTTTCATAAAAGCCCCAAACTGGAAGGAATGCAAATATTCAGTAACAGATGAATACATAAACAAACTATGGTATATCTATACAGAGGAAAACCACTAAGCAATAAAAATACAAGAACTGCAAATCTTGCAACAACATCAATGACTCTCAGGAATATTTTCTATATGGAATAAGCCAGTCAAAAGAGTATCTATTTTAAGATTTCACTGATATGATGGTCTAGAAAAGACAAAATCATGTGTGATGAACATATTTTAAAAAGAAAAAAGCTGTGGCCTTTGGTGACGTGGGTGGGAATTGGTGGAGGAGGGGCACAGGGACAATTCTGTGTGTCAGAAATTTGAAATATGCATTTTTAAAAACCTTTCGATTGTAAAACTTAAGTTCTGATTTTACTTCACTGTGTATAAATTATACCTCAATAAAAACAAATTAAATCATAGCAGAGATTAATGTGTCAGGTTATCTTTTTATTTTCCTAAGAAAATAACAAAATAGCAACAGCAAATCTGTTATCAGCATTTCATGAAAAATATTTTAATTTCCAGAAATAAAAAGGACAACATTTTAGAAAGAAGATAATCCTGTAAAAAGAATAAATTTAGCAATGTGAATAACTAAAATAATTGCCTCTCTTTTTCTCATTTCACCAGTGATTTAAACAATTTCGTCATTGATTGACATGCTTTGTTGGGCCAGCTCATTTGATATAGTCAAACCAGAGTCACCAGATTTAGCAAATAAAAGTACAGGGCATCATATTTACATAAAATAGATATTGCCAACATTGCATAGGACATATTAAAAAATTATTCATTTGTTTATCTGAAATTTACATTTAACCATAGGTGACCTGTATTTTACTGGGCAAATCTAAGTCAAATTGCTCTTTTTAAATAAAACAGAAGTCCAGAAATGTTGAGATATTTCCCAAGATTTAACTAATAAAAATGCTGCAATTAGTGCCCTGGGTCCTCATTTGCAGTTTAATGTTTGGGGTTAGTTAAAACGAATGGTCGATTTTTTGGAGTAGAAATATGCAACAGTATTTCCCTTCTGAAATTATGCTAAACTATGTTTTCCACTTGGAGGTACAGTGATATGATCAGTCAAAAGTCAGTCCAATAGCACCACGGAGGCACATTCAATGAGCACTGTTCTGTATCTCATTTTCCTCCTCTTTAAACGGGATGTAGAGGACAGTACCGGCCTCACAGCTTTGCTGTCAGGATTGCATGAGATAATGCACGCCAGTCACGCCTCGCATGGTGGCCCCTCGCAGGTATCCAGTGAGTAGTTAGGGCTGCCCAGTCTCCTCCTCCAATGTGACTCTTCAGTGCTATTATTATTATTATTACCTATCTAAAAATGTACATGCCTTTCAAAAATATTGCCCCTACACACGGAAAGTACCCAGCTACATGGAGGTTATGTCTATGTACTAGAGAATTAAATTAATTATCTGGAGAACATATTGCAACCTAAAATACTCAGACAACAGTCACTGTGCATAGGACTTTTTGAGTATTCCTTGTGCTTTTGATAAAAGCTAACCCCTTGCCATGCCTAGGATATCCAAAAGCGCTGCTCTATCTCCAGCTTTACCACCAGTCACCCCCCTCCTCTCTCACTCCTCTGAGCCACCGAGCAAGTGTTTTCTTATGACATGATCTTGCTCATTCTGTACTATCTGCCTAGAATGTTCTTCCTTATATTCCTATGTATAAAGCTCTTTCCTATCCTTTATGCCTCAGCATAAATGTCAGCTCCTAGAGGGGCCCTTTTGGCCATTCTAGTCATCACCCTTTGTTGTTCTTTCTCTCAACTCCTTGTTTACATCCTTCAGAGCACTTATTGCTTGAAATTATTCTGTTTATATTGGTCTGCCTGTTCATCATCATGTCAGCCATTAGAAGGTGGGCTCCAGGATGGCTGGCATGGTCAGCACGGTTTTCTTGGTCCCTGATGCTTGGCACAGAGCTTCATACTGTCTGAAGAGGAAAGGGCCGCTTTCTGCTCTGCTGTCCCCACCTCTGACCATCCCTCCTCACGTCCTCAGTGAGGCTCTCCCGACCTTCACCCCCAGCTCCAGGTCCTCTGTTGTAAACCTTCATAGTAAGTTTCTAGCACTTATCACAGTTTCTAACCATGCAACCATTTGTGCAATTAGTTGAGTATGGTCTATCTCTCCCACTAGGCTGTGCACTCTGCTGCCCTGCTCGGGGTCCATTTGTTCACTTCTGCCTCCCTGGTTTCTTCCACAGTGCCTAACACACAGGATTAGATAAAAAGTATGAGATTGACACTATTTGACCATTTTTGACCTGCCAAAATGACAATTTCTTATGGCTCAACTTAAGTCCTCATTACATGACTTTTTCTTCTGAAATTATGCTAAACTCTCCTGGGAATTCTAGGAAAATCCATTTCCCTGTGGTCATGGCTCACCTTGTGCTGCAAAGCTGTGGTCCCCAACCCCTGGGCCACGGACCAGTACCACACAGCAGGAAGTGAAGCTTCATCTGTATTTACAGCTGCTCCGCATCACTTGCATCACCACATAAGCTCTGTCTCCTGTCAGATCAGCAGCGGCATTAGATTCTCATAGGAGCGCGAACCCTCCTGCACATTGCGCATGTGAGGGATCTAGGTTGTGGCTCCTTGTGAGAATCTAATGTCTGATGATCTGAGGTGGAGCTGAGGCGGTGATGCTAGCGCTGGGGAGTAACTGCAAATACAGATTATCATTAGCAGAGAGGTTTGACTGCACAATAAATGTAATGTGCTTGAATCATCCTGAAACCATCTCACCCCTCTGGCGTCTGTGGAAAAATTGTCTTCCATGAAACTGGTCCCAGGTGCCAAAAGGGTTGGGAACCGCTGCTGTAGAGAATTGCAAAGCAACAATAAAAATCTGCATACTTGACTGAGTCAGACACAAACAAGAAAATCTCTCTGACAACCAAACAAGAACTCTTCTCTCCTCTTGCCACACCCCCATCTCCGCACCCACCACCTTCCACCTGCTTCAAGAGCAGCAGAAGAAAAGGAAACAAGGCCTATGGGATATTCTGGGGTAGCAAAGTCTTGCTGTACCTGGCTGTAAAGGGTCATCGCTGGGCCACGCTGTACTTTTCTGTGTGCTTTGTGTTTTTGTCCACGTCTCTCTGTTACTATTATAGGGGTCAGTTGTGTGAGAAAGCCAGGGAGCCTGGAGATTGTTAAACACCAAATTCTGTTTAATATATATTTCATATGGGCATATTTCTTACATCTAAAAAAAGTCAAATGCCATAACAATCATTTTAATATCCCACATTTCCTTTTGGTGGACTGCGTTTGCTCTGTTACAGTCTTCAAACATACTTCCTGTCTCAACATATCATCTCTCAACCTCCACTTGCTTCTGTCCCCCATCCCATCTTCACTTTTCTCCTTTCTCTGCTGGAAAAAGAGTTTTTAGTCCATAGAAAGTGTCCTAAACTTTAATACACCAGCCCTGTTCACATCAGTAAGGAATTTTTCTTATTCACCTTCCTCTACACCATGGAATCAACCACATTGCCCTCTGGATCTTTCTGGGAGCAGAATTAACAGTGCACACGCATTTTGCTAGGATGTGCTATAGAGGCTGGGCGGGTGGGCATTTCCCTTTGTTATATTTCCACCCTCCTCTGTCATGTCTGATTCAACATCAGTGCAGTCTGAATCATGGGATATACCCCTCCCTTGTGCCATTTGTAAGGATCTGTTTGGAATGAAGAGGCCAGGAAGGGAAGCTTTAAATGAGCAAAATGAATGGAGGAGGAAAGAAGCCAGTATAGCAACAACAGAGATTTTACTGTGGTTAAATGGGGGATTGTGATCAGATGGAAGCTGATTAATATTGTCAATGTTTATCAACGATGATTAGTGATGGGATAATAGTCACGGACAAGTATCTTCAGCCTAGAATCCTGGCAGCCCTGCTCCAGACAACAAACACTCAATATCATTACCAGATTAATAAAACATATTTCATGAGAACCATTGCAGGTCATGAGCAGTGACTTAACACTTTTAGAAAACCAAACAAGGCAATAATTTGACTGAGTGCTACATTTGCCCTGTCCTGAGTTACAATAGCTTTATTCTTTTGCATATTCTCAGGATTCTATATTTGGGGGATGGAGCTTGGAGAGGGCCATTTTCCAAAACTACTCTGTGAAATTACCCAAAAAGAGCTAGCATTATTAGAAGATGATATGAGAACTTCTGAAGACAGGGAGGCATGTGGAGTAACCTATTTGTGAACATTTCATTCTTTTTGGCCTCCTAGCATCTGAAATCTTTTCCTTTATTTGGGGGATATCCACTTTAATCAACAGAGCCTGCCTCCTAATATGCAAGTTTAAAATTCCAGATAGTCACTTTCCTAAGTGCCCTTGCAGCTAAGTAGAGGGCCTCTACCTTAGGCATCTGCCCTGAATACTGCAGTTCAGACATGCTGGCTCATCATTAATTTTAAAACTAGTAATGTATTTATGGAAAAACAGGAATCTTGCAGATGCCATTCTTATGTGTCTGGAAGCAGTCACTTGCTACATGTGGTTTCTAGAAGCAGCAGTGGCCCTAGCAGTAGACTCCCCTGTCCAGCTCAGGTGATGCTGATGGTGTGAATTGGAGCCAGTGCCCACTGACTGCAGCCATGATATCTCCATGGGGCCACTCCCAAGGTGTGATTTGGAGAATTGTTCCTAGGTTCATAGGTTCCAAGCCTGGTTTGCCAAGACCTCTGGGAGATTCTGTGAACCAGCTATATGATAACCTTTAATAGATTAACCAAAGTTGACTTTTGTTACTTACATCTGAGACCTTGACTTATATAGAACCAAAAATAGGCCCAGGAGTGAGTTGGCTGTTTTGTTAGTTTTCTGTTGCTGCTTAACAAATGAGCTCAAACTTAGTAGTTTAAACTAACAAATACTTATCATGTCACACTTTCTGTGAGACAGGAGTCGGGGTGTGGTATAGTTGGATCCTCTGTTCAGGATCTCAAAAGGCTGCAGATCAAGAGGTTGCCTGAGGTGCATTCTTATCAGAGACTTGGCTGAGGAAAGATATGCTTCCAAGCTCCTGCAGGCTGTTGGCAGAATTGATTTCCTTGTGGCTATAGAATTCATAGTGGTTTGTTTCACTAAGGCCAGCAGGAGAGAGGGTCTCTAACCATTAGACCTTCTTTAAGCAGCTCACCTGATTTGGCCAGGCCCACCAGGATAGTCTGGGTTTTGATTTACTTAAAGTCAATTTATTAGATCCTTTAATTATATCAATAAAATCCTTTCATCTCTGCCATCTAAGGTAAGCTAACCAAAAGAGTGATGTCCCATTCTCTTTGCTATATTCATTGGTCAGAAGCAAGTTACAGGTTCTGCCCACTCTCAAGGGGAAGGGATTATACAAGTGTGTGGCTCATTAGGGGTCATCTTAGAATTCTGCCTTCCACAATTGTGTTCACGCATACCTATTGTTGGCTAGCTGAACTAATCATTTCCAATAGGGGCTATATTGATAATGGTTCCTAATAAAATCCTCCTTGTGTGTCTGGGGCCTTCCATAAAATGCTACCCTGAAGCAAGCATTTCTCTCTTGAGTCAGTTGATTGTCCTCTGAATTAGATGATGCTTTTGGTCCCAACATTATAAAAAAGATTATACAATTTAATTACATGGCTATAGATCGACTATGACTGTGCTATGTTTGGATTTTCAGAACGTAGTTGACTTTTAGGTTTATAATTTCAGAAAATCTGTGGATTATTTGTACATGGTAGTTTGGCCTGTGTTGCCTGGCTATTCTCAATAAACAGCCCTACTGTACCCATGTAAGTCCCCGCAAAAGGTGAGGCCGTCTTCTTTCAGCAGCCTGTCTGGTTCTGTTCCATGCAATTACTTTTCCATATACTAGGACCTGCTCACAGAATTGGCATCCTGATTGGGTAAGACGGAGGCAGTGCCGCTCAGAGAGGGATCCCACAGGCTGGTCGGGTGCATGTTAACTTCCCTTGCCTCCCTGCCCACACCATGTTGCTCCTAACATGAGACTTCAGTACGCGACCTGGCGTGGTACAACTTCCAGCCCTTGCTCTCTTCTGCATGGGGAGCCTCCACTTTCTCCACCAGATGCAGAAGTGGTGGGAGTTGGCTATAAGCTTGCTTTTGTTTGGTTTTTGTTTTCTTCTGATGAGTTCATGCTCCCTATGTAAAGGCCCATACAATTAGAGCAAAGTAACTTGCTTTTAGTTTCACCTTCAGAAGTAGAAGATTATTTTTTTAACCAGGCAAACAAATGGTGGGAGATAGGAGTCAAAGTTGTTCTCCGGAGTGTGATAGCAAGTACAAAATGCTAGCTTAGGCTGTCACAATCTTTTGGACTTTCAAGACTGTTACTCATTGGGTGTGTGATGTCTGGCACTCATTTGAAAGGCAAATGTATATCATTCTAATCTCTGTGAGAATTAGTTCATTAAAATTTTAACTATGTTCAGCCGGAGTGGGAATTCATTTTTATGTTCCAATGAAGCTTTGTTCGTCCTGTATTTTTACCTCTCTTCTCTACTGATTTTTCCTATCATCTCATACTAGTTCAAGTCTCTTTTAATTTTAAAACAGACAAGCAAAGAAACAGAATTTATGTGGTTCCATGTTCTCCACTAGTTACCACCCTGTCTTATATCTTGTCTTCATAGTCAAGTTCTCTCAACGTGTCTACAAAACTTTGTCTTTTCTTTGTTACTGCTCATTTCCTTTGCAATCCACATTGGTCAGGTTCTGCTCCCACTAATTAACTGACACTACTTCAAAATTTGCCCTGTGACTTCCTGATTACTTAGACAGCATCGTCCAGTCTTCATCTTTTAAAATCATTGGCCATTCAGGATTCTTGACCAAGAGAGGGTTGCTTGACTTTCAAAGACAACACACTTTCTTGGTTTTCCTCTTTTCATGTCTTTCCCTCAGTGCCTTTTGCCCTTTCTCCTCTTCTTATACCTGGCGGTAACAACCTCCCCTCTACCTCCAAGCCCCCTCCACCCCGCCATCTCCATTGTGTTCCCAGAATCATGACTTTGTCCTCCTCTTCTTATGCTCCATGATATTCCTGGGATTTTTCATCTATTCTGTTCTTATCAATCACCTTTTTGTGAATGACTCCCTTCCCCACCAAGTGATAACTGCTACATAAATTTGGTGTAATTATTTTCTTGCTTCTCTTTAAACTTTTGTCACCTTTGTTTATAACCTTAAATAATATGTTATTTTTGAAGTCTATACACATGGAATCATATTGTGTATATTCTTTGGTAGCTTGTTATTTTCATCTAACATTAATTTTTAAAGATTCATACATGTTGATGCTTTTAGTTGTATTTCATTCATTTTCACTGTTATTTAGTATTTTCTTGTATAAATATGTGATAGTAAATTTATTTACTTTCTGGTATATGGATATTTAATTTTTCTACAATTTTTGGCTACTAGGAATGATACTGCTATAAACGTTTGGCATGTATCTCCTGGTGCCCGAGAGGGCAGTTGAAGGATTGAAGAATATATGTATGTTCAATTTTACCAGGTAATGGCAAACTTTTCCAAATATATTCTTTTGATTTAGTTTACTTCTATCGGTAGATTGATTTATACTGTTCTACACCCTCACCAACATTGGGCACTGTCCAATGTTACAACTTTGCCCACCCGCAGTTTAATATATTTTGAATCAAGTCATAAACTCCAGTGTGGGAAAAGAAGGGTGTCTAGAGACTTTGACCTTACCATTGAAAGTAGGAGTCATAAGAATCCTGAAGATCTCCATTCCTTATCTTACAATTTATGAAATATAAAATTAGCTCTATTATCCAGGCAATTTAATTCAATTTAATATTTTTGTCTGAAATATCTATGTTAATGGAATTAGAATATGGTTTACATCCTATTGGATATATCCAGCTAAGTGCCTAAATTCTCCCAAACCCTTTTTATGAAAGTAAATAGTTTTTCATGATTCCATTTTAAACAATTTTTTAAGTTAAAATTTAAAGATGTATAGATGCTTACAAAGTTATAATGTATAGCCAACATATTTTTTTTTCCTTTTCTTTTCTCATAGGTCTTTGGAAACAGTTTAATAATGCAAACCCAAATAATATTACTTTGGGGATAATTATCAGAAAGATGTGTATCAATTGGATAAGTAGACAGCTGTAAAACAAAAATTTTGGACTCAGGCCCAATTCAGATAGAAAAATATCCAAAGGACTTAAAACTTCGAAGTTGTAAAAATGATTGAATGGAATATACTGTTAGCGGTCTGATTTTTATTCATATGACTTCCAAAATAAGTTACATTTTCTAAAAATTTTGTGAAGAATGAAGTTGAGTTTGGTGGCTCCCTTCCTCAATTCTGAATTACATCCTAAAAAACAAACAAACCAAGAAAAAACCCTAAAAACTATTAATTTACTCTGCCTTTTAATTTGATGTTTCTTATTCTTACGTATATTTTGCCCTGGGATATTAACATATTTACTTGTCTATTTCCCAGGTAATTAATATTAACAGTAATATCTTCCTGTTTAAATGTTGTTGCTAAATAAATTCATGAAATCAATCACATTTTTCTTTTTATTCATTTGTATTTTGCAGCCATGTAAATGTCGACCTTACGCTTGAGTGGTCCAAGAGGTGGTAATGGTGATTAACTGTTCTGATAATATTACCCTGCATTTACTATGGTACTTTACCATTTTCAAAGCACTTCCATATACAAGTGAGGAAACTGAGGTCAAAAGAGTTTAAGTGACTTACCCAGCTGCAAAACGGCTGTTTCTGTTTGATAAAAAGTTACAGATCAGAGTGATGTTAGTAAGTGCCAAGGCCAGTAAAACAATCTTGTTCTCCTGAATCCTTCCCTGACACATTTTTTCCTGACATCCCAACCCACTCTAGTGACGCTGCTGAGCACCATGTTGGCTGGTTCTATTTGATAAGTTATTACTCACTGACTCAAGATCTCACAGTGAAGTGGACACTTTCGGAAAAAAATTACCAATGCCATATGGTACCACATACTTTGAGCTAAGAGTGTAGTTTTTGTCTTAACTAATTCTGTTTTGATTTGCATGCACAGAAATGACCTGTGCCTACCTATGATGCTGAAATGAATTCATTCAACAATGGATACATATAAAAATGGTCCTGGGCTAGGAATAATGACAGTGTCTAGCCTTTACAAGGTACTGGACACTGGCTAATGGGAGTTTTAGATTGTAATTCAATGGGATATATGCTAAGGGGACATAAAGAAAGAAATAATTGCCTCTAAGGAGGAACTGGGTGTCCAATATTAAATGCATTGCTGTGATACCATGTAGGGACAGCCATACTCTGAGACTGCAACAGAAATTAGTGTTTCCTTCATAAACCACCAATTTGAGCAGTGTGTAGTATATAATATAATATACTTGTGTTGGGGTGGGATGCCCATGAGTGGGACAGTAGAACTGGAGGAGAAAAGGCCAAGCAAATAAAAAGGGAGTTGAGAAGCAAGTCAAAGGTAGAGGTTACTTCACCGGCCACTGTTGTCTTCCTCTTCCCTTTCTTCTTCCGCTGTCTCCTCACCTCCACTTCTCTGGTAGAGCACAGGGTTTGCAATTTGATTCGCAGTCCTCGCCAGCCCCCGTTGCACCAGACACGGTCCGTTCATTGCCATTCCCTTCCTTTCCTGTCCTTTGAAAACAAGCTCCATGGCCCTGCTCTGTTTGTTGTCAAGAATGACCGGCTTGGCGTAGGAATGTTTCCCAGACAGGAGGTGAAGGGGTCGGTCTGGACCTCTGGACATGTGCAGTGCTTCACTTGCCTGGCATGTCCTGTGAAAGGGAGGGTGACTCCCAACGCTTTTGTCGGCAGTTTGTATATATGCCACAAAGCACGAGTCAGATCATGAGATTGCCTGTCAGGTCATCTCCTGTGAAATCCATTATGAAAAACACCCGGAAACTGATGCCTGACTTGAAATCCTTAGTTTACTAAATTGCAGAAATTATCTTTGGAAGGTTTTGTCACTTTTATATTTTTTTTATAAAAAAATAATGTTTACAGTAATGCCTCATGCAAAGTGCTAGTTGAATGAATCTGTCACTGAAACTTCAGTTCCAGATTGCCACACTGCAAGATCTGCTATTATAAATGAAAACACATCTTTAGAAAGTTCACAACGGTTTGAAGTAGATGAGCTATTGAAATGCAATAGAAAAAAATCTACCCTTTACAGATTAGTCAAACAGTGATTGTAGCCCAATATGTAAACACAGTCTCACTTTATTGTCAGGGTAAAATGGTCCTTAATGTGCTACTCCAAGAGCAGGTTAGCATTACCTAAGCCTACAAATAATGATATAAATTATCTTTAAGAATGCTTTGCTTGTGAGTATGGCCACAGAATTCAAAAGCAAATAGAAAATCATTGCGTTACCAAACTGCCAGACTTTATTGATAAGATTTTGGGGGGTTATTTATTTCTTTGTTTATTATTTTTTTAAAATCTCTGTAAGCACAGAACCACAATTTGCTAGCAAAATGTTACCAAGCAGTTCTTAGGGGTCCTTTAAAAGTAGGTTTTAGCAAAAGAGGCCTAAAAACCTACATCTTTGTAGTTACAAGATCAAATGTGAGTAAGTTGGTTTTACTTCCAGTGCACTGTGCTCTTTATAGGGTGGTGTAAGGTTATGGGTCTCCTTTCTGTTTATTTATTGTCCCTTTGGAAGATTATTGCTTTATGGTATTTTACCACAAGTGTGAGCTATGCTTTTTTATAACAAAGATTATATTTACTTAGTTTGCCAAATGACAAGAGATTGTGTGGAAAAATAAACGGGGCTTATAATGTAGGAAGGCTGAATCCTGGACCAATAAATCAGAATCTTATTGTACTTGAAATTTTTACTTCAAGACCCACTGTCGGCAAAATTTTTTATTGAGTGTATGTATAATTAAAACCTTGAAATGATGATCCAACCCCTGAAATTAGTAAAGTATGGCAAGGAAAGAGACAAGGAAGAAGGGAGTGGGCTGGAGAAGGAAATAAAGTTCTTTCACTTTGTGCCTGTCCTGAAACAAACACCCATAGAGGGTCCATGATCACAGTTGTTCATTCAGATTTCAAGGCTGCCCATGGCACATTTCACCACTATACCTTTTTTATTTGCATAAAGCAATTACCCCCATGGTCAGTGGCTTCATAGTTGTCTAGACAACATGCTTCAGATGCTATCAATGACCTCAGACACACCAGGCTAGCTCTAAATTAGTGATGAGGAGAGCTGGAGGGATGTATTATACTAGTTATAAACCATAAGAAGGTATTTAAATAGATAGATAAGACACATGCAAATCTTTTCATTGCCATGACAACCATCTTGATATAGGTTTTCTATATGTAGCAAGAAGGGCAGAGCACAAGGCACTGGAAAAATAGCAGGAACCTGTAATGAAAATGAACCCTGGTAGGGGATTAGTCCAGATCTTGGTCATTTATTAACTCTTAATAGAATACAAACTTCTGTAGTAATACACTGCTCGCCAGGTCAGAGAACCATTATTTCTTTTTTTTTTTTTTAATTTTTTTTTTATTTAAGAATATTATGGGGGTACAACACTTTGGTTATATATATTGCCCATGCACTGCCCGTGTCAGAGCTACAATCGTGGTCATCTCCCAAACTGTGCTCCCCACATCCATTCAGTGAGAGTTTTTCCCAGCCCTTCCACCCCCCTCCCTCCTGCCCGCCTCCTGATGAATATTATTGCCCTGTGTGATGTAGGTGTTGATCAGTTAGTACCAATTTGATGGTGAGTACCAGTGGTGCTTGTTTTTCCATTCCTGTGACACTTCGCTTCGAAGAATGGGCTCTAGCTCCAACCAGGATAATAACAGATGTGTTAATTCACTATTGTTCCTTATTGCTGAGTAATACTCCATGGTATACATATACCACATTTTATTAATCCACTCGTGTATTGACGGGCACCTGGGTTGTTTCCATAACTTTGCGATTGTGAATTGTGCTGCTATAAACATTCGCAAGCAGATGTCTTTATTATAAAATGTCTTTTTTTCCTTTGGGTAAATACCCAGTAGTGGGATTGCTGGATCAAATGGTAATTCTACTTTTAATTCTTTGAGGTATCTCCATATTACTTTCCATAGAGGTTGTACTAATTTGCAGTCCCACCAGCAGTGTATGAGTGTTCCTATCTGTCCACATCCCCGCCAACATTTGTTGTTTGGGGATTTAGGACATGAACAGAAACTTTTCCAAAGAAGACAGAATAATGGCCAGCAAACATGTAAAAAATTGCTCAACTTCTCTAATGATCAGGGAAATGCAAATCAAAACCACAATGAGATATCACTTAACTCCAGTGAGAACCATTATTTCTAAACCTCAGGTGTACATTTCTCAGCTTTATGAGACTATGCCAGGTCCCAAGTCTTCACAAATGGCTCTGACAGATGAAAGGAAAAAAGGAAGGGGGTACCAGTGTGTTACCAAATGAAACTGCACTGGTGCCCCCCAAAAGCCTCTCAGAGAAGGATTCATCCAATACTCAAGTGCATAACTTGTAGACATGCCTTTAATTGTTCTGTGTTTGTTGATCAGAGAAACTAATCAATCCCCAAATAATCGTCTAATGAGGTGGCACACTCCATTTCAAAACAAGATGGCATTTGCTCTTGTGCAAATGCCTGCAGGCAGAAGGAAGGACATTCTGCCTGCCTTTCTCCAACCTTCCCTCCCTCTCCCGGTTTTCTTCCTTCCTTCTTTTCTTCCATCCTTCCTTCTCTCTAGCTCTCGTTTCTTTCTTTCCTTTTTTGCTTCTGGAGTTCTTCATTTCTTCTAAGTACCAACATAGCTCTAGGCACTGCCGATGCCCCAGTGGCGTGGGACGCTCCCTCCAGGAATGTTTTCTTCTCCTGCCACAGATCTGTGGAGTGAAGTGAGTCCTCTCGGGCCTGTCATTCCTGCCTGGTTCACCCCAGGCATCTGCTCAGAGGTGAGTGACGGTGAAGGTGGGGGAACACATGTGTACCTCCAGCCCGGTATAACATTTTTCTCTGCAGATAACAGACCTCTGCAAGGCCCTTGAATCTTTTGAAATATAAATGGCAATTCTTCTTGCTACTTGTAAGGCCAAGACTGGTACCATCGGCAGCACTGCAGAGTCATTAAAATTCTCCAGTCAGATCTTTGTATGTGCAATCAATGTATGGATTCCTTTTGACACAAACTGGCATTTCAACACACAAGGGAACATTGGTGAAAACAAGCTGGTTTATTAATTAAAGTGATAATAAATAATTCCACTAAACTTCAATATGTTTAGTACAAGTCTTGGCTCAGTCATCCGTGTTCTGAAGCTATTTTAAAACGTAGAATTCCTTTGTGCTTTTTCTAGCATGAAACCAAATGAAAGCCAGAAACACCCTTTCCTATCACAAAGTAACTTAAATACTAATTTGGTGTAGCCTTTATAAACCAAATTCTGTAGGGTATTATTTAAATATGGTTTCTTTAAAAACTATTTGAGTGGCAACTTACAGCAGGAGACAGAGACAAGAAATGGTTAAACAAGGGCCCTTCAGCAAAGCACGGTTTAAAATCTCATTCATCAGATTTCACTGGTCTTTGGAAAACATTCTAACTTTATAGAAATTGAAGACTAGCCATAGCCCCGAAAACTGTTGGTATTAACACTGTAGGGCATTCTGTGTACTGACATCTCGGTTCCTTATCTGGAATACGTGTTCTGTCTGACAAATTTTGGGGGTGTTGTTTTGCCTTCAAGATATTCAGATGTTCCTTTTTTGACATCTGGGGTTTTAATTAACAGTCTTTCCATGTGTTTAAAGCAAAATGAACTTGGTTTGGTCTGGACAATGCTGTAAAGCATTTTTATTTATGAATGCCATCCCTGTCATGTTAATTTGTACCACGTTTCTGATTTATCCTAAAAGAACACATTACACAGTGGATTTGGAGGAGTTAAAGGGAATCTACAGGGTGACTTTAATCTTTATGTCTTTATATACTGGAGGGCATTTTACTGCACCTCTGCACTGCTCTCACTACACAATCATTTTCTACTTTAGAAATGTAGCCATTTGGATCAATAGTTACAGTACAATATATTGTACTTCTGATGGGGGCCTCCTAGGACAGTTAAGAAGCACTGTGGTGATTTCACCAAATGCTTGGTTATACTCAGAAATCTATTTGTAAAAAGAGAGTTAGCACAACATACACAGAGCCAAATTTATAGGCATTCTAATGAAATGATACTTATTCTACTTACGTATATTAAAATAAAATTAGGAAGAATGGAGTGCAAAAGAGCATTTTGCAGCTTGAAAAATAGAGATTTTTAATGGGACACTAGAGCAGCAGCAGTTAGAAGTAGCTGTCTGTTGGAATTTGTAGCTGCTGCAATATTTCAACTGCTACCAAACACTGAGATTTTTGGGTTCAGTGTCTATTTCTAGCTGTTATGATGACTGTACACTTCTAACATTGGAAAGAAAAGGGGGGGGGAATCCCTGAGATGGTCACAGATGTTTGCAGAGTGCACAGAGATAGAGCAAGAAGAGATGTAAAGAAATTATATGTCTCTTAAAGTGTTAACAAATGTAGGCTGCAAGTTGAGGATTTGACTGTAAATTCTTTATCTATAAACAAACCGGGTTATCACAGCTGTTTATTGTACTGCTAGTCCTGACCCTAACCTTTGTGTCTTTATTGCTTACATACCAATCCCTTGTTTATGCATCCGTACTGTTCGGTGCCCTTGAACTTGGTCCCTACGAGCCCCGACCTCTGCATGCATGCTCACTCACTCCGCTCACGTCTGCAATCAGTAAATCTGAGAAAGGCCCTGGCTGATAGCCGAGCTGCAGTAGGGCAATTAACACAGAACTAAAGTGTCATTCATGGCAGGGCGGGGAGGGTGGCAGACCGCAGATGACAGTTCTCAGTTTTGAAGCTGTGACGTCCAGGCCAGACCCAGCATTACAGGGAAAAAGGGGAAAAAAGGAAAAGGGGGGAGCAGGGGGGTTGTATTTGGGGGGAGAGAGTTCTCCAAAGAAAGCACTGAGTGGTTTCTCTTTGAAGAATTGTTTACTCCCTGTATCAGATTCCACCTGTCTGACCAGTTAATTGGATGAATACCTAGAGGAAAACATTCTGTGCACTAAGTGAATTGGGGAAAATGGGTGTCTTTATTTCTCTTTAGAAGGAGAAAGTGCTTTTTCTTTAAAAAAAGAAAAAACCCACCAACTCTCAATCACCCTTTAACGGTGTTCCTGCCAGACGTAGATTAAAAAAAGGAAAAGAAATATCTTTTATTAAGTGCTTGCCTCCCCCCACCTTTTTGCCCGCTCTTGGTTTCCCCTGCAGCCACCTACCTGCACCAGCTCTGATATCTTAATAAAGTTAGTGTTGAATAGAAACAGAGCACCCAGGCGGCTGCTTCCTGAGAAGCAGGTTTCTTTTTAGCCCTTTCCTCTAAGTAGCTCTGGAGACCCACCTATGCAATAAGAGAAAGCTACTCTCATGTACCCCAGGCTGGAGGGCTGGAGGGCTGGAGGGCTGGAGGGCTGGAGGGCACCCAGGCCACCAGGGGGCATCCTGGGTCCTGAGGTTGCACATCTAGGTGTCGGCTGCTTGAAAGTTGTGCAAATCAATTATGAGTGCAAAGACAGCCCTTTTTCAGGTTTGAATGCCCTCTTTCCCCTCCTTCCACTCTCCCTTCCCCATGCTCGGCATTGGCTTACTATTCTTTCCAAACATTTTAACTTTTCCTAGGAGTGCTTCCAACTGTTAGGAGACCATACTTAGTAACCGTAGCTATCACTTATTGAGTATTTAATTGCTGTCAGGTGTTCTATACGCTGTATCTTATTTATTCCTCGCCAGAAACAAACAAGCAAAAAAACCCCAAAAACACAAACCCTAGAAAATTATCTTCTCATTCCAGATGATAAAACTGATACTCAGAATAATCAAATATCTTGCCCAAGGTCAAATAACTAGAAAGGATAGAAACAAATTTCACCTACTCTGATTCCAGAAAACAAGTCTGAAGCACTGGACCCCCCTCTCAGCTCTGCTCCTCATTGGCTGTGAGTTCTTCAGCCACTCTCTTAACCAATCTGCATTTCAAGTACCTTATCTGTAAAATGTGAGTAATAACCCTTGTAAGATTGTTGTGGGGATGCAATGAGTTGATGCTGCATATACAAAGTACTTGGAGCATTGTCTAGCGCAACCTAAGAGTCCTATGTGTGGTAGTTATCTTCAGCAGCACATTCCCTTGCCTTCCTGATTGTGTATGCTGTGGGGTAAAGGGATCAGCAGGTTGAGGAAGCTGGTGTGGTAATTTACACAAAACAATTGGCGCTCTATAGAAGTACAGAAGCAGAAAAAGAAAGAAAAGACTTGAATTTTGGACACAAGAAAAATGTATTTGTGAAGCACCATCCAAATAAATGTAGATGATCTGGCTGTGTACTCAGCTCACACAAAGCACGAGTGTATATTCAGCTCACACATTGCAAACGGGGAGATCCTAGGTTAACTTTTTCACATTAATGGTTTGCTAGTAAAGTAACTGATAAGGCTTTGGCATTACAGTGTTTCATATTGCACAGTCTACTGTGTGGTTATGAAATGAATCCAGTTCTTTCAAACTCTGCCTCCTGAACCTGATATATTGGAATTAGCATCTTGTCCAGGAAGATAAGATTCAAGTCCTGAACATCTACATTTGATAGTGTCAACTTGCAGAATTGTACATATTCGTGTTAAAATGAATTTTAGGGACCATTTTCTGGATGAGATGACTGAATAGTTGAGTGGTATGATAGTCTCCCACATGTGCCAGGGATACAGTCCATCTACTCCCCTCCTGGTTCAGCCTTTCTCCCAGCACACCACACCACACCATCACCACTGTACCTTCTATTAATGACAATATGTAGAACTCAGGAAGTGATTGGTGTGCTCAGTAATTATTACAATATCAAGATTGGTGTCATGTAGCACTCCGAATGTAGAGAAAATGATTTTTAATGAGTATTCTATAGCAAAAATAGATGAGAAATCCTGAAATTCCGATTTCATCATTGAAATCATGAAAGACTACTCCTTAAACAGATGGTAAGGCGAGGAATCTGCCCCCTATTCTTCTCTGTATTTGTACATATTTGTATTTGTCATTGGCCCTGAAGCATTCCGGATGTGGCCCATGGTTAACTGGAGGACACCGGAAGTGAGCATTCCTGTACGCCATTCCCACATCCGTTAATTTGACTCTTACTTCTCCATGTTTCTGCTCTTATTCTATCATCTCAGCACTTAACAAATGTTTCCTATGCTGTGTACCTTGGAATTTTATTTCCTTAAAAGATGGTTGGTGTTTTTCTGAGAAAACATTTCTGTGACTAAGTAAGTTTGGGGAATTCTGAATGGTTTAGTGCTTTATTAGAGACTTGTGGTGACCATTATTATATCTGAATTTTTAAAATGATCCAAAGAAAGAAATCTTTTAAATTTTGCTTGGCCTAAACTTATCTAAACACAGTTAAGGGAAGGAAAGTCGTGGATCATGTAGGACCCAGAAGAGGTACAACACGTCTGTCCACATGCCATTGGCCAGAACTCCGTCATATGGTAACACCTAAGGACAAGGGAGGCCAGGAAATATGATCTAGCTGTGCCCAGGAGGAAAAGAAACCGCATTCTTGTGAATGACTAGTTTTTGCCACTAATTGATAACACTTTTCAGAATGAATGTTGCACAATCCAGATTAAATTCCATTCCATATTCTTTCACCTACTTGAAGTATAACCAGAGACTTTCTAAATTTCAATTCTAGCACCTACAAGTTTATCTTTAAGGTCTGCTTGGTAATGGGGTAGGCAGTGTTTCTGCTCTAATTTGGTAAAGTAAAATAAATGTTCTGATAGATCTTATTTCTCTTAATTTTAACATTGAAGAATCAATTAACTCTTAATTCAGAAGCGGAAAGGAGTATGCGATTATGTAGCTCAGATCTAGTTTCTGCTGTCTTAGGTTAACACAGGGATAGAGCTTAGAGATTTGAAAGGAATGAGTTGTTCGTGACCCATTTGGCAATCTTTCTTATATATCAGATGTCTCAAACCAGCTTTGGACCAGTAACCAACAGAATGAGCCTCACACTCAATTCATGGTTGAATTGTCGGATGGATATTTGAAATGTTGGTATCTCATGCTTTGAGTTGAAAATGTATACCTATAGTTTGGTGTTTAGGCAGGCAAAAAGTAGACTGGCATGATGGTGTGAAAGTTCCGAAACCTGCCTTGCTTTTTCTCCAAGGCACATAGTCAGCTATTAGCCCATGGGAGTAGATTGCAGGGCTGCTTGAGGGTAGAATCAGGACGTTTTTAGAAAAGAAGTAATGAGTGGACTCCAGCACTATGATATCCACAGATGTGATATTGCAGAGTTCTGAATCCATCATGTGGATTTGGAAAATATGGCAAAGACAGTTTTACTAATAGTTGTATTGACTATAAAGGAATCTCAATACATATTAAATAAATGATTTTCCAAAGAAGATTTGTGTCCCCATAGGCCCTCCAGGTTGAGTTAGTTCAAAACCCATCTTGAAAAGTTTAACTCTGATGAGTTCACCATTATTCCCTTTATTGAATTAGAACGTATCTTAGAAATTATCTAATTTCCTAATTTTTTAGGAGAGAAACTTAAAGTCCAAAGATATAACGTGGTCAGGCCAAAATTATGTGTAATAAGTGGCAGAACTGACATAAACATAAAAAACATTTTTGAAAAGTGAATGTTTTTTTCAAAGCTATTATTGAGTGCTGTGATAGGTGCTGGGTTTACAGAAAGTGGTACAAAAAAGAAGTCAGAGGTTGTAAGGAATAAATGAGTTAATAAGGTGTGCACAGAGAACACTGTTTGACAAATAATAAATTATCAACAAATGTTTGCTGTTGTTGTTCGTTGTTAGTATTCCTGCCTTTGTGGAGCCTCAGTAAAACAAGAAAACATTTCCTGGTCATTTTCTTCTTTGTAAAATATCATTCACTGTGCTTGCGGCTTCATGAAATCCAACTTACTCCATAAGAACACCTGACACAAGCCCTATTCCTCATGGTCTTTATTCCTTTGTGATTCCAATCCAGAGCTTGTTTGCAAGATATTTCCTAAGAATATTTATAGTTAGCAGCTGATTTGGAGCTGACAAATGATTTACGCTCTATAAGCAGCTTGTATTAATACTTTTTACTATTTTTTCTGAATTCACTAAGTGTGCAATTGTAGCAGCTACTAATCTTTGCCAACAAAAGACAAGAAAGGAGGGAGGTGGAGAGAGAGAGAGATATCAATTGATGATCCTATAAGTTGTTTAATTTATAAATGCTAAGGAGGTGCAAATGTTGGTGCTGCAGGGATTATGGAAATGAATGAGATCCATCTTTGTCCTTAGTGGACTTTGTCATCTACTAATGGGCATAAAGAAGTGCACAAATAACAAGGCACAGGTGGGAGCGGGAGAATCGGGAAGCTCTATAAGGGAACCAGAAACAAACTCTGAAGGAAGATCAGAGGAGGAAGGGGCCCTTTGAAATCATCAAGAACAGTGATTATTAGGTCAAAAGAGGCAGGTGTAGAACTCATGATGAAGCAGCACTTCCTCCAATATTCTAATTGAACAGGTTGTTTGTTTGTTTGCTATAAAAAGATACGTTCCAAACTGCCTATTGTTATATTAGTATTTATTTCTTGACCATTGAAAGTGCACCTTATGCCTGAGGGAATTTCACTTCAAATGTTTCAAATGAGACATTTCAGGTATAACAAAGATGTGAAGGGGTGTAAACTCAGAGGTAATATTGTTATGAAAGGTAAAGCTTCAGTGCTGAGTTACGATGAAGGATTTAAAGGCATTGGGATTGCAGAAGACAGAAATATAGCTTGAAAGAAGAAGGGGCTTATTTTCTGGTCAGAGAGAAATCCCAGTAACAACTAGAGCTGTTTCAAGCTTTGGAAATTTTCACAAGTGAACTTATGTTCTCAAACTTGCTGAACAAAACTGTTAAAGAAAATCTTTCCCCACTAAGGATAGGGAGCAAACTAGATACATTTTGTTTAAAATAAACCTTCAACTCTCAATCAGTGCTTGAGTGTCACCACGTTTTCCTCCACATCATGGCAAGCTGATAATGTACTTCACATTATTATAAGTCACATGTGAAAATGGGCTAAGGAAGGTGCTCAGTTGATATCAAATATCTATTTTAAAGAACTAAGTCAAACAATTCTGATCTTTAATCAGACACTTTTTTTTGTTTTTTTGTTCAATTCGTCTGTCTAGACTCTTGATAATTGCTAATTGGTTATTTCAACTATATTAACCCTGCCTCTGTACATAACATTTTAGAATAATATTATTAGAAAATAACAGTCTATTTCACACCCCTATTAATTTCCCTCTATTGTGAGGACTACGTTAATATTATTAAAAAAACAGTGTCCATGCATCTCCAACTATCTGGGGATCCTGAACTACCAGAGAACTTAGTAACTTTATCTCCTTGTGTTCATTCATTCTTTCACTAGACTGGCATTGATTATCTCTTGTGTGTCAGGTACTCCTAAGTCTGAGATATGAATAGACTGACAAAGACGTGTGCTGGTCATCTTTGTTACTCTTCTAGGTTCAACCTCTACTTTCATCCTCCTTGCTGTATTTCATGGAAGTCTGATTCTTATGGACTTTGTCAACAGGCTCCTTTAAGCTTCAGGCCAATTGGATGCCCTGAAAGGAGAGAAAGGTTGGGATGGTGTTTGCCCTGGTCCTCCCTCTGCCAGTGTGCTCAGTGTTGACTGTGTTCCCCTGCTGAAGGGCACACTCCTATACGAGGTGCTTTCCATATGCCTACCCTTTCTAGCTTCTGATATCTGCTCCTCCTAGCTCCTTTGGGTCAAGAGGTGGTAGAAAAACCGCTGTTACTAGGCCTATGGTACTGCACTTTTGTTTTTAACATAAATTTTAAATAGCCCCTTTCATAAACTCTGTTCAAATACTCAGTTTGAGAATGACCTCTGTTTCTTTCCAGGACTCTGACTGACATACCATATTTCTTCCCTTCAAGGAATGGATGCTAGTGGGTAAGAATAAATCCAGAATTAACACCTATTACTGCTAATATTTACAAATTTTCAAGGCCTTACTGGATTCAGATATTTGTAGTGGTGGCCCAGCTGATAAAAATAACCTATGACACTAACTCTTCTCTTGCAAATGTACTCATAGATTTTTTTTTCATCTGTTCTAGATGCAAAGATATTTCCTGTCAAGCACTCCTATGGAATCTTAATGGTTATACTCAGTAACTAAAAATTTCCTTTCTTTTTAGAATACAAAACAAAACCATTACAATGGTTTACGAGGCTTGGTGCTGGAATGCCGTGTAAGCCTTATGTGTGTATTCTATCTAGACAAGACCCACTGTAAAAATCTATTCACCATTTCACATCTTCCTATGCCAGCATACTTGCACATCCACATATAATCATAAAACAATAAAAATTCTACATTGGCTTTCCTTTTCCCAGTCATAATCTTTTCTCACTATTTTATTTCCTCTACTGAAGACATGAAATCTCTCATCCTTTCCATATGGAATTCTAACAATTTTTTGGATGATTTTACTCTTCTCCTTGGATTTTCCCCATGTTTCTCTTTTATGTTTTTTAACAGATGAAGTCTTCCTAACTAAAGGCAACATTCAAGGTGACTTTTTAATTCCCTACTTCCTGAATGACTATTAAGGTATTTTAATACATAACAAAGACATACTATTTTTCATATTATCCTTGATAATTTCCATCTTAATACAACCCAATATCCTATTTATTTTTTAAATCTTATTCTGTATGTCAAGTCAACACATTCTTTGAGCTGTCGACTGTGGCGTCTCAATTTCCTTCTTGAAAGGCTGTGGGTAATTCAGAAGCCATTAGTGTACTGCGTATGAGTAGTTTGAATTGCTTCTTCTACTGTGTCTTACCTTGAACTTGCTACACTGAATTCTATTCACCATTGTGGAGCTCGATTACTTAACTGCCTTTGGTCTTTCTGAAGTCCTTTCCACCCCTTATTCTTGACTATGTGTATGTTTAGTAGCTGAATAATTATGTGGTTTTGATAAATTTGCAGCCCTGCTATTCACCCTATCTTTCAGGTTGTTAATAAACTTATGGAACACCAGTGCCACTTGTGATCTAGAGGCCATCAACTAATTTCTGAGCTGATAACTAGTAATTTTTCTCCACATCCTTTCTTTTAACCAGTTTTCAATCCAACACTGCTAGAATTCAATGATTTTTTTCCTAAAAGATACCAAAAAAGTCAATTGTTATTCAGTGAAAATAAAAGTAGTTCAAGCTATTTTGAAGACACAGTCAATATATTATCCTGACTTCACATTCTACAGTGTGAAGAATGTCAGCCCATGGCCACTACTTTGGAAAAGTGAAAAATAAATGATTTTCCAGTTATTTCTTCTTTTCATTTTTTTTTAAATTAGTAGGCAAGACATCATGGGATATAACTTAATAGTAAAAGAAATTTCCCAACCTGTTAAGACTCATCAAACTACCCATTTATTAAAATTTACATGTGGAATTCACTGTGCCAGGTAGTCTAGTGCAAATGAAGACATTTAAGGCTACATTTCTTACTTCAAGGGAACTAAAACATGAGCAAAGGTTCAACACATATACCTCTAAGAGTTATATAAAAATACATGTAGTAATATGGCAGGATTCCAAGGGATGAATTAAAATCAATTTAATGTTTAATTGTCAAATTAATGTTAGAAGCAATAAATACTAAGGGTTCTCAGAAGGTGAAATTTTATTTGACTGGTTTCATGGTAGAGTGGAAAAGAGCATGGACTTTGGAATCAGACTGGCTTGAATTTTCTCTTTGTCACTTATAAACTGTTTGATCTTAGCAAGTTGTACACTTTCTGTATCTCAGTTTTCTCACCTAGAAAATAATGCCCACGTTACCAGGATATTGTAAAGATTAGAGGAAATATACAAAGCCCCTAGCAGAGTGCCTGACACAGTGTTCAATGCATTAACTCCATATGCTTTCCCTTATCTAAGAAATGACACATAAACTGAACATTAACTTCTACATAGGGTGATTGAGGGGAATTTTGATGGGGGGTTCCTTGAACAGATGCATAGAGGTAAGATGATAATATGTAAATTTAAGTACAATATGTTGACTAGTTTACAACTGAAATTTTTTTAGGGGTGCAAATGAATGAAAAAGATTAGGTATCAAGGTTTTTACCAGGTTTTAGAGGAACTTGAATCTCAGTTTATTAAAGTGAGTTTTGAACAAGAAATGCATAAAGTAACCAAGTACAATAAAGTAGATTATTTTTCTTTAGAAATATTGATTCTCATACCCTCACTTCCATGGGGGGAGGACACTTCCTCATTCCATTGAGGTTACTCTTGTCCATGTGACTTGCTTTGGCTTCACAATGGGTGGCTGTTCTTCCCCATTAACAACATCTGGGTTTGACTGTGTGACTATCCTTGGCTGCTGGAGCAATGATACACATAGTGAAAGAAAAGACTTGAAAAGTACTTGCAAGTTAGGCTCTTAGTCCCTCCCATTGCTACGATAAGACCATGCTTGGGTTATTTCATTGGTTCCAGCAGGAAAATGAGAGTCAAATGGAGCAAAGACATTCTTGTCAAGTTTTCTCAGCTGGACTAAGCCAAATCAGTTGTTTGTAGAGACTTGTAAGTGTGCCCAGACAAGATCAGCACAGCCACCCAGCTGAGTCTAGACCAGATCAGTCAACTTCCAGCCAATCAAGAGATGTGACAGCTAAAAAATGCATATTACAGTATTCTACTGAGATTTTATGATGATTATTTGTGCAATGGATAGCTGACCTATCTAATACATTGGGTGGGTCGTCTCTGTCACGAATGGATGACAATGATTAACTATAGGCCACCAATGCAGCATGTCAAAGAAATTTTAAATATTGAATCTACCTTTCAAATTACTTAATATTCATTCAGTACAGTGTGCCATTTCAAAATTAGATAAGCAAGATATTGAAAGATTTTTATGAAAGAAATAGAAATAGGAAATAGAACTTACGAACTGAATAAACATATGTTCTCTTAATATCTGTATCCTTTTAATGTTCAAATATAAAAATGTAGAACAATATAAGATGGAAGACACAGTCCTATCACATACCACTAAAAGAATGGGTCATATGTGGATGACTCCTCAGTGTATATCTTTAGCTCTGAGCTCACTCATCCAACTTCCTACCTGTGATTACATCTTAGGTGCCTCACTGTCAACCCAATCATGATTTGTTCAAAGTTAAACTTTTGATTCAGCCTGTTGTTTCCCTTACCTACTTTTTATTTTAGCTTTCCACATATCAGTAAATATAACTATGCTTCAAGTTGCTCAAGTTGGAAATCTAGGAATTATCCTTGGTTCCTTCCTTTTACTGACCATCCTCACATCTAACCCATGAGCAAATTCATCAGGTCTACCTCTAACATATATTTTCAAATTAAAACACTTTTTGGCCTTTTCCATGCCTTTCACCCTAGCCTGGCCACTGTCATCTCTCCTCTGGAACACAGCCTCCTACATGGCTTCCTACTTCTGCCCTGTCCCCACTCATCCCTCTTCTATGTAATTTTCTTAAAATTCCAATTGCAGAAATGTTGTCTCCATTAACATTTTTCAGTGACTGTTACTACACGTAGCAAAAGACAAACAGACAGACAAACAAAAACCACATCTAAACTCATTCCCAAAGCCTACAAGGCCCTCCAGGATCACATACCTTCTAATCCTCCAGACTCACCTGTTCCACTCCGCCCTCCCTCACTACCCTCCAGGCACTCTGCCCTCCCTTCAGCTCCCTGAATCTACCAATGCTATTTCTCCTCATTATCTTCACACAAATTGCCTCTGTCTAGAATTTTCTTTATAAGGCAAGTTCCTTTTCCTTTGAGTCTTAGACCTCTTCAGAGAGAATTTTTAAACTACACTATTTAAAGTAGAATTCTTTCATTTTCGACTTCATATTACTTGTCAATTTTTGATTTTTTTAAATTTTTTTTTTCTAATTTGTCTTTTTCCTCCACTGGGACATAATCCCCTACAGGGCAGGGATTTTGTCTGTTTTGTGCACCATTGTACCCCCTAATACATATATCAGTATCTGATATATAGTGAGTACTCAATAAATATTAGTTAATTGAATAACTAAAGAATAATAAAATAAAATTCTATGTCTCTCATTCTAATTCATTTGGACAGCTGTCACAGCTTACAGCTTATATTAGCATTCCTCTTAATCTTTCTAACTTCAAGTTCATTTTCTATAACCCCAAGTTTTCCTCATATCTTAATTGGAAGATCTTTGCTTGTGGACAGTATTGATCAAGGAGGTCAGGCTGAGAAAACACAAAAGCTTCTTTCACTTTTTGAAATGAGAAGTTTAGGTCAAACTTAACATAAGTGCTATTAGACTAATAATATTAATAAAAAGCAGAGAGACAGTGAAAAGAAAATTGTGCTGTAGGAATATAGGCCTCAACCATTTATTTGAGGTGAATAAGATGTCAACTTAATGTTCACACTAAAGTTGTTCCATGTGTGAACTGGAAAGATGTCATAGCTTCTTGGTCCAAAATATGAGAAGTTTCTAAGAATCCCTTCTGATGGGTTCCTATAGTACTGTCCTGAAGAGGAGAGAACGTGCAGTGTTACGTCAATAGAAGAGAGAAGGCATGAAGGGAAAGGGCCCCCATGGTTCAGTAGCAAGCTGCATTAATAGCTGAACTGCTGACATCTGATACAACTTGTTCTCTGCCAAGGCACACTGTTTTAGTTACTGACCATGGCTCTCACATTCATCCATAGACTTTCACCTAGAATAAGAAGTCACTGAATTTCCGTTTTGCAAGTTTAAAGACACATGTAAATCCCAGCTCATTCCCCGAAAGCTTGAATCTGCAATGAGACCCTATTCTTTTCCCCTTGGCATTGTCCTGTCTATTGCTTCTGTCAGAGATTATTCCTCTTCCATTTAGTTTTGCCAAGGTCTCAGCAGCCCCGTGCTGCAAGGAGATGTCATCCAAGGATACCAAGGTGGAGTTGGAGTGTGATCATGAAAATTACAAGGTGCAAACAAACATTGCAGGCTGGCTGGGTGTTTATCAGTAGCACCCAGAGACCATCATACACGATATAATCAGCAAATCACCAAAATATAAGTTGTCCCATTGGCCACCTCAGGTGAAAATGAAACAGCTGTTTAATTTAGCTTTTAGGAAATAAACTCATATCCTGAATCTTTGATCTCTTTATTACTATTGTAGTTTATTTATTTATATTGTGGTTATCTTATCTTCTTTGGGATTTTTGTGTTATCCTAGAATTGTGTTTCTCTAAGTGCATGGCATACATACTGGTGGTACGGACAGTGGCTTTAGGGATACTTTGATGAATTTAAAATAATGTAATAGTGGTATATTTATTTTTATGTATATTAGAAAACATATGTACACCCATCAGGTTTCTAATTTATTCCTTAGAACAAGACTAAGCAATGAAATGGGAGTTGATTTAAAGTACTTTTTATGGAAGATAAATAATCATACAAATAGTACTCAGATATGGACAAACATTATGAATGTGGTAAGCAGCTACCTAAACTTTAGAAAACATGATAATATTCCCTAGTCGAAATCTATCTTGGTTTATGACAATTGATAGAATAGGTTAAGCAACTTCCTTTAAATTTGACCAGTTGGCAAAAAAGAAAGTTTTTGCCTAGATGGAATACAAAGGGAAAGTCTTTGCAGCAGAAAATTCTAAGGGAGAGCGTGGAAGAAAAAAAAAAGAGAGATAGAGTAGAGGTGGGAGAGGAGAAGGGGGAAAAGCCTGATATTGGGGTTCTAGCACATTTGTGCCAGGCTGGTGAGTGGAGGAAATACGATGTTGGAACCTAGACTGCTCAAACCCTTAAAACCTCCCAAGAAAAGAGCTTTGGTTGGTCTGAGGCCGTGCAATCGCCGGCCACAACTGAATGCTTTATTGCCGTCTGGAAGTGTTTATTTTTTGAACATAAATTCAGGGGACAGATTCAAGGCATGTCTAGAAATAAAGCATATCATCATGTGAGCTGAGCTGACAAGGACAATTTACTGTACCCTGCATTTGTTCTGGGCCAATCAGAGGAGAGCCGGCGATTAACATTCTAAAATCCCCTCTGTTCAGTTCTGAGTGTCCCTTCACTGAACTTTGGAATGGCATGGATTAACCCCTGAGGGACTGCAGTGCAGAGCCCAGAGCCCACGAAGGGACACTTATTTCATCCCGGAAGACACATGCAATGTTGAGATGTTCCCGTAGCAACAGGCTAGCCCCTGATCTTGAGAGAAAGGAGCACCTATCTCCTAAGGAAGCTACGAGAATTAAATGAGATGATGCATGGGAAGCATCTGGCTCAGGAAATATCGTGTTCCATAATGGCTGTTACTTGTTAATCACTATTATTTTGTTCACATGTGGAGCAACAAGAAGGAGCCGAAGGGCACATTTTTGCTGTTTTCCTGGAGGCATGAGTATTCTTTTATAAATCATTTTTAGAAAATTTCATCTCAGCTATAGGTGGCAATGTTTAATCCATTATTAGAATGTACAATTTTGAGATCCTTTTCAAACCTTAAAGACATTAGATTGAAAAAAAACTCTTTAGTTTCGAAGCAGCTCAACAGAGGAAATTTTAGAGTGATATAAGGAGGCAAATTCAAAGTCAAATAGCTTGCATTCACTGTGATGTGTTGCATATTAGAAAAATGAGCTTAGAATTAAGTTTTAAGTTGGAAACACAAATCGGGTACAGCAGTTTGACATAGTTGAGATGAAGATTTCAGTATGTGTTCCTTTCTGTCATAAATGACTAAACACTCGATGGTTGAAAGTGTTCAAGATAGGAAGGCATGTCCTACCACTCCCTTCATGGATTGTTGTCCCCAACTCCCCCATAGAGGAACAAACAGCAGCACTCAGGTGGGAGGAAGGGCCACAGGAGGCGCTGGTACACTGGAAGGGCATAACTTACGCTCATGCGTAATTTTTCCTGAGAGACTTCTCAGCATCCTGCAAAGTCACTTAGTAGATAACAAAGATTTTAGAAATATGGGTCTTATCTTACTTAATATTAATGTTTGGTCCTTAAACATGCATTGAGAGAGACAAGGAAAGGTTTAATTGAATTAAAAACACACACAAAAAAAACTCTTCATTGTAGACAAACAGCTAATGATTCTATAAACAGATATTTTCGTGGCCAGCAGATTTGTGAGCTGAGGGTATCCAGGGATCAGAAACTGACTGGCAGCTGGCCTGCCTTCATTCATTTGTTCTTTAGTTTGTTCCTTCCCTCCTTCCTTCCTGCTTTTTTCCCTTCCTCCGTCTCCCACTGTCTCCCTTCTCTCTTTCTCTCTCTCTCTCCCCCCTTCTTTCTTTTTTCTCTCTCTTTCTCTCTTTACCCTCTCTCTCTCTCTTTCTTGTATCTTGATTTTACTTAGCTGTGAACATGAGTCTACATTTCAAAATACACTTTTGATTATTCTTTATTTTCAATTTTGCCTCATCCTGACTCATTCAAAATAAGGATCAAGGCAACCCAAGTGGAATTCTAATTCTGACTTTTGTGAGCCTATTTGCTAATCTCTTATTTATGACATCTTGAGTTAGTGATATATTTCTCAACTATCTCTATAACTTAATAAGGTTATTATTAGAAGTACACTTATGGGGGATTAAAAACTGTCTAAATGGCACATTCCATTTCTCTTACAGCTAATTCCATATATTACTACCTCTGTTTAATAATTAATGCTCTTGTTTTTAAGGTATTAACAATTTAGTCTTTGCCCTGCTCCATCCACTTTCATAATGAAAAGCACAGTGTGTTCTATGGACCTTGTATCACTTCTACACTAATTGTGATGAAATGTTCGGTATAATGCACCAATAAATATTTGAAAATTGGGTGGAAGGAATGTGGTGAAAGCACTTTGTGCTTTTAATTGATATGCTGAACAACACTGGTTGCAAATGGAACTAATGCGTTTGATTTTTTTCTTCTCTAGATGTGATTTAGAAATTGTGGTGTCTGTGATAGCCTAGGCTGGTTATACACTCTCGGCAGAGTAACTGTTTCTACGTTGGCTGCCCTTGCTTTTTTCCCTCTTTTACAGTAAGAAACAATTTACTAGCAATATATTCAACATAGTAAACAAAGTTCATTCAGATTAATAGAAAGGTTTTCCTAAAATCTGGTTCATAGTGACTTCTTACTCAATTTTTTTTTTCTTTTCTAAAGTCTCTTTTCTGATTTTGCCCAAGTCGGTTGTGTTTCCCTGAATTCATCTCAAGACTGAGGGTCACTGGTATCTTTCACTATTATGTAATGTCAAAATTTGGGCTTACTTATGAGTCTTGGAATAGTGCTTCAATTTACCCCCTGCATTTAGTTCTTGTATTTATTTTAAGTCTTTTTCATGTTCAGGAAAATCTTTGGATGGCTTCCCCATCCCTAACATTTTCAGGTTAAGGAAAATCTTTGGATGGCTTTCCTATCCCTATCATTTCCATCAAAATTTTTCTGCTAAGAATTCTAGTGGCCCCATCACAGCTTTTGAAGTTCTTGTCACCTAGGCCATGGCACTGGAGATGCGTAAGGCTCTTCAGAATTTAACTGTCTACTTCTCTGGCCTCATCTCCTACTGCCACCCTCTCCCCCTGCCCCCACCCACTATCTCTTATACCATGTGATCACACCAAGTTACTCACATGCCTCTGTCTTTGTCCTGATTGCTACAATTGCCCTTTTCTTTCTTTAATATAGCTCAGGAGATGTCACTTTCTGGTATCTTCCCTGACATCCCAGGGCAGAGTTAGTTTTTCTAACTTACTGAGATCGTAGAGCCCCACGCATCTGTCTCTTTGCTACCTATCACACTGTGCTGTAATGGTCTATTTACTTGGCTGCTTTTCTTGTTTCTCTGGGAAATCCTTGAGGGAGAGAGTCTGTCTTTGAGCTTTGCATCCTCAGTACTTAGCAGAATGCTTGGAACGGTAGCATGTATTTTTTGGTTGAGTGAATATATGAATGAGAATACTACTATTGAATGAATGAATTCTCCTGAGCTAATTCCCCACCTCCAAAATACTATTAGATTATAGAGTCCATGGAATTGTCTATTGTGGAGATTATTGTTTTCTTTTCCCCTTTCTCTAGAACCAAGAAAAAAAAATAAGCTAACAATAATGTTCTGGTACCCACTAAGGGTTTTCAGAACTATTAGGTATAAAACAAAAAAAAAAGAGACAGGCGACAAGAACTTCTCTTTAGGTAGCTTGAACTCCTAAAATTGATCAGATTACTTGACATTGTTATTGACTCTGCTAAAACTGGCACTATTTGCAGAATGTTTGGTAGTTGCTGAACAGTTGTTTAAGAATTGACTGCACGGCTAAGACAGAATGGGGGTCTTCTAATAGAGGTAATACGAAGGCCAGAAAAGACCTGAAATGGTAATACCTATTCAGTGTCTACAGTTTGGGTAGATACCCATAATTTAGAAAGATAGACAAAAAAATAATATGTGCTTTGGCCCCACCTTGAAATTTGTAACCCTTTGCCCTTCCTTATGCTCTGTATATATATGAATACTCTATCTTTTTCTCTTGCCTGTTAAGAAGTTCTGCACATGGAATTTTGGGAATTTTTTTAATGTTATAGTAATGTAGTACAACTATCCCAGCTTTCTATCAGAAGTGGCAGGCAGCCAAAAACTAGAATCATTGTTTGCAAACTCTAAATATAGAGTCAAGATTTATATGAAGAAAACAGATATGTCTTGTTATAAAACCATGAATAAGCATTGGCACAAACATAATAGTTTATTCTTCCTTGATATCGCTTATTTTAAATAGCTATCTATCTTTTACCAAGATACTGTAGAGAGATACATTACAGAAACATTTGCTTCGGCTCAAAGTACCGGAGGGTTGCTCTTTTCTGCATACAGTTAAGACTTCATTATTTCTAGGAAGTGATGAGGGAAATAGCCTAAAGGTGATTTGGTCTCTAAATTTCAGGTAGCCTGTGGGGTTGTTTTTATTAATAATGCATCATATTCATCTTAAGGTCACTGGTGATGTGGTTTGGTTTTTTTATTTTGGATTTACGCTAACTTTGTGCAAAGTTGCCTTGATCCTGAGACTCCTTTGGGCCTTTTGTCTATGAAATGTCACATTCAGCAAAGAAAGAAGCCTCTCCTGTGCTGCCCATCTGTGCTTCTCCTGGCTTCCTTCCCACACTGACCCCTCTCTTCTGATTTCCATCCTCCTTTAATCATCTCTGCCTGGTCCACAACAAAGGGGCAGCAGGGGAAAAAAAAGACTTTCGGAAAGAGTTAAAAAGGATGGATAAAATTCATACAATGTACACCATATGGCCTGACATTTTCCAGATTAGGTAAACATTTCTATTGGGGATAAATAGTCCTATACATTGATGTAAAGAAATTGCATGAGACAAGGGCACATTCAGCATAGTTATTCTATGGAGTAATGTTTACTCAGTAAGAGAAATCTGAAAACTCAAGGGCAAGTGGCAGGAGGGTTCTTGGTACAGTCCAACTTTTGGAAGAAGGGGTTAAAAACCATGAATGTGTGGCCAAACTAAATACTGTGTCCTCTAAGCTGAGCATTAGTAATTGTTTTCAAATGCATGTGCACACACCTTCTTGCAAGAAATTCCAAACACTCCATCGCCAAAACTCTCTAAAGCAACCGAAGGACTACATTTTGTCAAAATCCATTTCTGAGTGGCCAGTGCTTATGTAGAAACACTTGCAATGGCTGGCAAATTGATTCTTGGTGGTTTGTTGCCAGTGTGTGTGCCTGCATCGGGTGTAGACTGCTCTGCTCCTTGGTGAACAGCCCCAGAGCCATAGATTTCATTTGATCTTTGCAAAGGCTAACATCTGTCTGCTGTCATTTTAGTAAGATTGATGACAAGCAAGAAAGAGGAGAGGGGAGGGAGTAGAGGAAACAGAGATGGGGAGAAGGAGCTCTGGGCGGCCCCAATGGCGGTGGCCAAGGCTGCCAGGGGTCACTGCTACAAACCCTCTGGCCAATGAGGGCCGTGGTGGAAGGCAGCCAGGCCCCACACTGGCAGTAATTGCACTTGGTTTTTACAGCTGATAGCTAGAACTCCAAGACACAAAGGCAGCATTTTGCACCTTATATATCTTAATAGATTACTCACATTGCAAGCAGCACCAAGCTAAATGTTATGACAGCCATAAGAATGTAGTTTACTGTTATCTTAATGTAGCTGGGCAGCGCAGGGTAAAGCCATCAAAAAATATTATATTTTTTTAAAGTTTCCTAGAGAAACTAACTGATGCAGACATAGAGCTATTTTTACATGAAGCCCTGAATTTTGGCAAACACCTTTCAAACCATAATTTTAAATATGTACACACATATTCCACGTATGCATATGTATATGCATGGATATTCACATTTGTGTGTGCGTTTCCCCCTTTTGCTAAATATCGTTTTTCTTTCAATACTCCCTTTAAATTATGTGAACACCATATAGGGAAGATTCAATTTAGACATTTTGAAGAGATGATACCGTGGTGGAAGCTTGTCTAGGAAATAGTAAGCATTATTTTTGAAGATACAAAAGACACAGTTGGGAGATTTGGCACAAATGAATGAATGAATAAGTGAATGATGACATAGGACTTCCGCTAACAACATAGTTTAAATATACTACTTGCGTCCAGTTCTTCAGGTGCACACACCTGGCAGGAAGAGGCACGTACTGGCTTGTGAAGTCAATGAAATTTGATAGGGATAATGCAACAGAACAGGGGAAGCCCAGGGGTAGCAATGAGGCCTATTTCTGTGCATTTGCTTGTTTTTGTACTGGTGTGGTGGGATGTTTGATTTGAACTTGCTGAAGCAGTGGCTGCAGGGAGTTTTAGACTAGTTTTGGCCTTTATCAGCAGGAGGCAGATTCCATGAATAGAATTTAATCCAGACACATACAACACTTTCCAAATTTAGTTGGAAAGTTAAACAATGTTGCTCAATTCAATGGAAGCCCCGAGGGCCTTAGGATTCCTTGTGACATCATGGTAATGACATGATAGAGGAGTCGATTTATGTAAATTCCAGGACACACCAGAAAGCAGGTTTAAAGATCAAGTCATCTAATCCAGCCCAATTATTCTAAAAATGAGAAAATGGGTATTTTTTCCAAAAAAAAATTCTAAAATAAAAAATAAAGCTCCCAGAATTTTCTTTAATTTTGCAAAAAAAGTTGTTCTTTGAATGTGTTCATATAGAGTTAGACCAGCAATAGTGAAAAAAAATTAATGTTTAAGCATCAGAAAGGAGTGAACACACAAATGAGTATGGGTTGCTATTCCCACAATATCAAAGAAATTATTTAAAAATTATAAAGGACAGTAGATTAGGTGATTGATCACCACAGTGTCAAACAATCAGTTTTACTACAGTTTGGTTAATTGAATTTTTCTGTTATTTGGGGGAGTTTAAAAAAGGTATGTAAATATGTTTATGGAAGTTCATTATATTTTAGTTGAGGGTAGGGAGAGCTTCATGATAAGGATTACCTTTTTTCTTTTTTCTACAAAGCACCAAAATAGGAAATAGCTTGCTGTAACACAGCAGAAATACAAAGAATGAGTTTCTTTGCCCCTTTGGCTTTTTTGTAAGGGCTTTCTTAAATTGTAAGTGGTGAATCCTACTGAATGAGTCATGGAAGATGTATTCCATTAAGGGTGGTGGCAGTCGGGGGGGTCTCAGGCTGAGACTGGGAGTTAGTGCCAGAATCTCAATTGATAAGATCATGTTTAGTTTTTTTTTTTAATGTATCCTTAACACTATAATATATAATTTATATTACTACCTTAGTCAGGATCCATGTACAGTTAAAAGGGTAAATTTAATGCAAATGGAGAAAAGTTTCTTGCAGGGATTCTTTTCATAACTGTGGGCAGGGTTAAGGGGATTTATCAACATGGGATAATGAAACATGGAGGACCTAGCAACAGGGGTTGACTGACGGAGAAGAGGAGAGAACAATGACCAGGACCTATCAGTGCTATAGCCTTTGTCATGGATTGAATGTTGGTCCCTCAAAAGATGTGTCCACCTGGAACCTGTGAATGTGGCCTTACTTGGAAAAAGTCTTTACAGATATAATTAAGTTAAAGATCTCAAGATGAGATCATCCTGGATTATCCAGGTAGGCCCCAAATCCAATGACAAGTGTCCTTATAAGAAGAAGAGAATACACAGACAGAGAAGGGAGAAGAGAAGAAGGCTGTGTGAGAACAGAGGCAGAGATGGGAGTCATACAGCTGCAGGCCAAGGAATACCTGGAGCCACCAGAAGCTGAAAGAGAAGAAGGTTTCTCCCCTACAGCCTTTGGAGGGAGCACAGACCTGCTGACTCCTTGATTTCAGACTCCTGGCCTCCAGAATAAGAAGAGAATGTGTTTCTGTTGTTGTAATCTTCTTGGTTTGTGGCAATTTGCTATGGCTGCTCCAGGAAACTAATATACCACTGGACAGGGCTCTCCAAGATCGAAGCCACTGCCAACACTATACCTGGGGAGGAAAAGGGGGCAACATAAAACACAACCTATCCTTCCTCCCACTCTCTTATTTCCCACTAGGGCTTCCCATTGGCTAAACCATACTAGAAACTGGGAGTGCAAGAGAGCCCCTATAAGGTGGTTCGAGGACACCAGGCTTTAAGATACAGAACAGAGAAGAAAATAATTTATAGAGGAAACAGAGAATATTGGGCACAAAAATGATACAATATGTAATTCTTTATAACTCAGTCTCCAAAGGTCAAAACTTTATAATATCTCATTACTGGTAGAGAGGTTCAAAAGGTAAATTCAAGCTCTTAGTTATCACTGCTTTTGGAAGGCAGCACCCACCAAAAAGGAGTGATGGTAGACATGAATGTTGGAGTTTGCTTAAAGTTGAAATTAAAACATTTAGGCTCATCAAAAGGCATATGTTTTAAAAGGCTGAGAAAAATGAACTACAGTCACTAAGATGTACAGGAAATTCCAAGCAAGCGTGGAACTTATGAAGATATGAACAAAATACATTTGCCCAGTTGCTCCACTACCTTCTTTCCGTGATCTGTTATACTCTGCTTCTAGTTAATTATCTATAAATTTTGGTAAGTTCACATTTCTAACTGTGTCCAATCAAATGAATATTTGAACTTCTCTGTGAGAGTCTCAAACTTTCTATAACTAGATACTTCTGCGAAGTGAGAGTTTTGGTAACTTTAATCATATCACTGCTATTCATCCTGTATTTCAAAACTTTAAGCCCATTGTGGGACAAACCATCCTTCCAAAGTGTGAGTTCCCAAATTCTGCGTAAGAACCTGGTATTCTAAAGCGGAATAGAGTAAGCACTCTATAAGGGAGACACTACAGAAAAATAATATTCGACACATTATTTTCTGGATTTTATTTTTTCTTCTGCAAATTTTTATTAGAAATGGTGCTTGCTAGTTAGCATGTGATGTGCAATGATGTCTATTTTAGCACAAAGTATTCATTGTATAAGCTTATTTTACATTATCTATGTTAGTTTTTATGTCAGCTCACAAAGAAAATGCCTATTTCCAGGTGCTCCATGGTATGAAACTTTTGAGGAATATAGCCCCCCAAATTTCCCTCATTGTAAATTTCACAAGAAATATTAAAATGAGCAGCATCTTTTTCTGGACTTTCATCTTGGAGGGATTTTCCCTAAAGCAATACATTGTTCCAGCACTGGCCTTTTTATTAAAGTATTGATTAAAAAAGTCTCCTCTTGCAAAAGTTAATGAGCCATTCTCTTACTATTTTTACTCTATTGGTATAGTGGAGAGTGCATGAGCTTTGGAGTCAGACAAACCTGGAACTGAATTATGACTTTGCCACTAACTAGAGGTGGCACTTTTTGAAACCTCAAATGTCTTATATGTAAAATATCCCATCACATGAGATTACTGCAAGGATTAAGCAAAATTACATAAGCAAAGTTCCTCATACAGTGCTTGGCTCATTGTAGGTGCTTGGTAAATGCTTAGTGATTAAATGATCTGTAGATTGCTATGAAAGTCAGAAGCCCAGGAAAATGAAAGGGAACAAACTGATGTGCCTTGAAAAGTTGTCTTTGATTTTATCACCTTGGGTTTTCTGACACTCCCCTACCTCTTCCCTATTTTTACCACATGCTTTCCTGCAGCTTTGTCTAGCTTCATCATTTGTACCCCCCACCTCCACCATTGTGTCTTATTTTTCTCCCATCCTTTACCCTCCTCTGGCTGTTTGGTACCCAGGAGAGAGCCCAGCAGGAGGATTTGGCCAAGTGTAGTCTCCCCATTTTCCTCTCCAAATTAAATGCAAGCTCTGACTTGGCAGACCAGGTTCACTTTCTTCGGCTCCATGGGACCTGTGTGGGATAAGGAGCTGGTCTGTGGCTAAGTAGAATCAGTGACCCCAACCTGATTCCAAGATTTAGAAAAAGACAGAGCTACCCATCCTAGCATTGCCTGGTAGTCAATATCATTACTTTTATCTGGCTCACTTTTCTTCCTGATCTGAATGAATCCATTTGTCCAAGCCCTTGAAGTCCATCTAATCAACTGTCTGCTAGGTGGGCCCGAGTGCACACTCTTGAGCTTTGTGGTTTGCTCATGTTGGCTAAAATAGGGATGTTTTAAGTGTGATGGATAAAAACGTGAATGATGTCTAGCTCAGAGTCAGGCATTGAGCAAGAACCATGTGAAAATATTTATCTGTGCCCTCCCTTTGGACAAGTGACACAGTTTCTGTCTCTGTCAAATGCTTTTCTCAGGTAAATTGCTCAATCTTATTAAAGAATCACTTCTGGTGGGGGCAAATCGTCACATCCAGGACATTTATATTAATCTGGATACATTTGGCTGTTTGTAATTCTGTCATAACAGTCACTTTCTAAAAGTAACATCTCTTCTAGGACTCTTTATAAAATACAGTAGAAGAAACTGCTGATGAAAACTGTGTTTTACAAAAGTAAAGAATAACTGAAAAACAAAGGAATAGGACTCATTTATCCCAATGACACAGGTAAACATGATATGGATGTTATGGGTTATCATAATTAAAATCCTATTTGGGGCAAGATATTATGTTCAAGTAGCAGGTGCCATAGTGTTACAAAGTTTGTTTCCTACTGTCTGTTATAATAAAATTTAAGGAGAAAGGCTTCCATCAAGAAAAGAACCTTCCTTCTGTGAGTTGGATATCATTAGGGTCAGTTTCAGTTGCTGAAGAGAGTGTTCCCATCAGAAAATTACTAAAACCTCTGCTCTTTCCCACGAGAAGAAGCCAGAAGCCATCTATATAGGAGAGAAAAGTCAAAAAAGATATATAACTGATAAATGTTAATGAGGGCCAGTTTATAAATGATGTTCCAGAATGTGGAGAGACTGGGCAAAGTTAGAAGGAAGACTAGTTTGCTCTTCTATTGAGAAAAATCCTACAGACACTTTGTAAGGAGCAGTAGCCTCTTTATATTTGCCACATCTTTTAGAGGTTGCTATCCATGGGGACAAGTTTGGGATTGCACTGGAAGTGGGGGTTGGTGAGGGTGTAAGAAAGAGAAGCTTTAGAATGTGGGTATGTGTGGAAATTGCAAATGTGTGTGTGTTGGGGGGTGAGTTCCAGGAGAACAAGGAAAGCATTTCGATAGCAACGCAAAGTAAAGCTAGTGAATCAGTGACGATGAAACTCACCTTTAATAAAATGCTGTATGAAATCATAAGAAGCGTAATTTTCTCAGAGTTAACTTCCCTTTCTCTGCCCCCATATTCTTAGCATAAGAATAGTCCTATTACATGGGAGATACTTATATTTGCTGAATGAATGACTGAGTGAGTGAGTGAATGAGAATATTGCAGGAACTAGTGGTATGCTGTGCATGTGTTAATTCATTCGACCCTCTATGGCATTTTCCTGCAGCTGCTGTAACAAATTAGTACAAACTTCCCGGCTTAAAACAACTGAAATTTATTGTCTCACAGCTCTGGGGGCTAGAATCCTGAAATCAAAGTGCAGGCAGGGCTTCACTTTCTCCAGAGGCTCCAGGGAAAAACCTTTTCGTACCTTTTCCCCCTTCTGGTGGCTCCAGGAGTTTCTTGGCTTGTGGCTACATCACTCCAACCTCTGCCTCAGTCTCCCTGTGGACTTCCCTGTATATCTCTGTCTTTTCTCTCTTGGTTAGGTCTCGTGCAAGGACACTTGCTCCGGATTTAGGGCCCATCTGGGTGGATAATCCAGGATTATCTCATTTTAAGATCCTTAACATCACATCCGCAAAGACCCTTTTTTCAAATAAAGTAACATTCACAGTTTCCAGTCACGTGATATGAATATTTTTCAGGGGGGGCCCTTTTCAGCCTATCATAGCTCTTAAGAACTCAATGAAATAGATACTATCATTTGCCCCTTGTACAGATGAGAAACTGAGAGGAGATCTCAAATTATTTCAGTTGTCTCCGGGATGAATATGAAAGTCTTGAAAAGAAAATTCTTAAATATAAATTCTGAAAAAAAAATGAAGAGTTTCCTATTTAAATATTCTTAAACTATCCTATTCTTGCTTGTGAAACATAAACAGGAACTCAGATCCAGGCAATATACTCAAAACTACAGTATTAAAAAAAAAAATTCACACACACACACACACAAACCTATCACAGGCTCCACAAAATCCAAACTAGCTCTCCATTGTTGATGGCAAGGGAGGTCAAACACTTTTCTACTTACGCCAGATCTTCTCTTATGCTCCTCTTCTCATCCCTTTTTGTTCTTTTTTTTTTATTTTTGAAAGGAGAATTTTGTTTGCAGTTTTGATGGGAAGTCTTATCGGGGAGAGGAGAAAGTATTAAATCTAAATACCAATGGCTATGTGTAATAACTAAAATATTTTTTATACAATACTTATCACCATTTACCATGTGCCTGGAGCTGTGCTAGGCAATGGGTTGCATTTGTGAGCAAGACAGAATCTAGCTCAGATTTTGGTGAGAGAGAATATTGAAGAATCAGAGAACTATGAAACAGCAAGAGAATAATAATAGCTAATATTTCTTGAGTATTGTGTGCTAGATACTAATCTGTGTACTTACCATGTGCCAAAGTATTTAATTCTTATAAAGAAATGTAAGAAATGCTCAGAACGGTCAATATAGGCTGAAATGAGGCCAAATAGTTGGTGAGCAACTAACTCAGACTTTTTGGGCACTGAAGATGCCACATTGAAGGTAGAGTTCAAAGTAGCAGTTAATCAGTCCCCAAAAAGGTTACGCAGTAAATTCTAGGCAGAAGGAGCAAGAATGGCAGTGTTGCAGCAACTGAGACCACGATATACACTTGGGACTGAAATAAACTAAAAGATGGCTGATGCTAAGCCATGAGGGGCCCAGGGATAAGACCTGAAGCCAGAGAGGTGCTATGGTTTGGATATGGGTTTTTTTGTCCCCACCAAATCTCATACTGAAATTTGATCCCTGGGGTGGCAGTGTTGGGAGGTGGGACCTGTGGAAGATGTTTGGGTTATGGGGGCAGATCCCTCATGCACGGCTTGCTGCTGTTCTGGAGGTAGTGAAGTGAGCTCTCACTCTGGCGAGACTGCATTAGTTCTTGAGGGAATGGACTGGTTCCCTGAGAGTAGGTTGTTATAAATCCAGGATGTGCCCATCTTCACACACCTTTTCCCCCAAGTTTTAATGCTGCACAAAAGCCCTCACCAGAAGCTGAGCAGATGCTGGTGCCATGCTTCTTGTACAGCCTGTAGAACCTTAAGCTAAATAAACTTCTTCTCTTTATAAATTACCCAGCCTCAGGTATTCCTTTATGGCAACATAAAACAGACTAAGACAAGAGGTAAGGAGAGGTGGTTTGATTTTCGAAAGGTAATAAAATCCTTTGACTAAAGAAAATTGAAGAGATTGTGTTCTTTCTCTCCTCCTCTTCACAACTGCTCAAATGTCCACCTCGATGTGCCCTGCACAGCTGCAGCGGGGGCTCTTGAAGGCTGAGGGAGGAGGGTCATCAGAGCCCCCTCCCTGCTCATGGCATTGTTGGATTTGCTGTTGCCACTGATTTGCCCCCAGGGAAAAAAACAGAAAGTATTCAGCAGATTCTAGCCTGCTCTCTCTAGCTAGTTTCTGTGATGGTTTAATGCGCCCTCTTAAGCCCCAATTGGTTAATTCTCTCCTTTCCACTCCTCTGCTGCTTTTCCCCCAAATTTATTGTAAGATACGTGAAGTTAAGGACTAGACCATAGATTTCATTTGTAACTCAACATATTGTAGTTTCTCCAAAAATATTTATTATTTTGTTGCTCACAATGCACTTGGAAAAGTTGATTATGAATTTCATCTTGCTTTCTAATATATTTTAATATTTAATTACTCTAGTATTTTTATACAATAAAGTTGTTTTACTCTTTATTTAAAAACACAATGGCCTAAAATATGAGCATTCTATTGAACGCAAAGAAGGCATTTGATAATTGCATTCTAAATTGAGAACTAAATTTTGGATTTTAGGGGGTAGGTAATGATGTATTTTGTTTCTGAATTATCTATAACACACAGAAATATATATGAAAGCTCTCTGAATGAATAGACATTATATATAAATAAAGTATGTTATTTTCCTTTATTTTAATGTAATTAATGTCAGTATGTGGAGATGGAGGGTTACATGGACCACTTCCTTGTTAACAGTTCTTCCACCTTTTTAATTTCAAAGGCAATCTTTATAAAATGAGAATGAGATATAAATGTTTCCTGTTCTGTTTTATATTTCAAATAACACATGATTTTGGATATTTTACAGATCAAAAATATCTAAAGACTATTGCGTCTGGAAAAGAGGTTGGGGGCAGTTAGAAGCCCTTTGAGGTGCCACATTATGCAAATGAGCTTCAGGTTTACATGGAAGAGTTTATCAGAAAACCTTATGTGCCCCAAACTGGAGAATGTAAGATTCTTACCTTATAGATCTGCTGTTTTTAATCCCAGACTTTCAGGATGGGGAGATACAAATAAAGGGGGAAAAAAAGTAAAAGACTTCAAAACTTCCAATATCTCGATTGGAAAAATAGAGAAGGGTGTGCAGTCATCTAGGCTAAGTTTTCTGAGTTCCAGAGAACAACTATCATTTAAAAAAAAGCTTTGTCACACATTTCTGAAGAACAAGGTGAAGGAAACAGTCCTCAACATGACATTGTTAGCAATGAGTCACAGCAATAGCAAGAAAGATGCCTTTCACTGGATTATTGTTTTTGAACTGCCCTTTTGAGCATTTGCAAATGTTTCTAGCAGATAAATAGTAGCAATATAGTTTGCAACATCAGGCTCTGGAAATTTGATCACATCAGCCCCAAGCAAGCCTAGAAGAAAATGAAATTAGCTAGTTTTAAGGTGACAATCTTTTTACAAATATCTATTTGTTGTATGCTTTGTGTTGAAATTCCAAAAGTACTTTTGGCATTGGACAGACTTAGCCATACGATTCTTACAGGGGCCCAGAAATTGTGATTTACTTTTTAACTACTAGAACCACTGAAATGTTCAGTGTTTCAAACCACAGGAGATGGAACGAGGCCTATTAAAGAGAAAGTAAGTGGCCAGAATCAGCTCAGCCACACTCACTCGCTCACCAAATGCACATTCTCATATGGAGACCCACGATCGGCTCTTTTAGATGCTATTTTCAAAATCTTCACAAAGGACTGCGTGGTGATTATATGTATTCATGATGTGCATATCGTGTGCTCAGCTCAAAGGATATTTGAATGATGCATTGAGAATTATTCCTAAAAAAGGATTCAGCATCTGTAAACTGCTTCGTCTTTGAGAACGAGAAGGAAAAAAAAAATATGGCTTGATTTTCTTAAAAAAAAAAATACCAACTCATAAAGCAGAGCAGCTTATGGGAGTTGGTGTTAATGCCCCATCACACACAGACACACTGAGGCATAATCACATGCATTCACGTCCACACAATCACGCACGCACATAAACAACCGCATGGCTTTAGTTCTCCCTGATTATTTTCATCTTGAAATTCACTTTTCAAATCAAGTGAGCCCTTGGCTCCAGCTCACAGGCGTTCCCCCTTCACACAGCTCTCTTGGCCTCCACAGACAGGTCTGAGAAAGATGCCTCCAAGAACAAACCAAAGGCCAAAGATTTTTCACTGTCGATTGGTTTGATGCACATGTGTGTAAAGTGTTTGCGTGATGGTATGATGTGGTGTGTGTATGTGTGTGTACATACACATCGAGAGGCGGATAACTTTGTGCTGTCAATTTCTTTCTTACTCCTCGTTCTTGTCCTTGATGACACACCAAAGGGAGAACATACTTCACATCCTCGCTGTTCTCTCTCTTCACGGACCTGGAAATTAGAGGACCTGAGGTCGCTGCCTGAGGTGGGGCTCCTTCCAGCTCTGCTCTGGGCTGTTGGGTGACTTATTTCTGAGAAGTTCCTACGTCAGACTGGTAGTTGCTGTCTTATGATAAGGAAGGTCCATTACTGGTGTTTTGACTCTGCCAACTGAGGTACATCCCTTGCCCCACTTAAAAGAAAAAGGAAAGAGTTATGCAGGGAAATCAACCTGTCTTGCACATTTAAGTTTTCTTCATTTTCTAGCATATTGTAAACACTAAAGAATTGTCACCCAAAGATAGTCTTATAGAGTCTAAGAGAATGTTTTCTGAGAACTTCGTGCTTTGTTTAGCATTTATGCTATCATTGACCAACAAATACTCATTGAGTATCGATCTCAATGTGCAAAACACTACCCGGATGATGCTTGCTCTGTGCAAACTCACGAGATATGAACTATTTGAGAATAGAGACTATAGCTTCATCATATGTATACCCAGTATGAAGCTGGAAACGTAGACAACCAGTGAATGTTTATCAAATAAGTGAATAAATGATAGTTACTTCTCTCTCCCCCATTAGTTTTCAATTTATTTAAAAGGATCGGTTGCTTTTTATTCTTTTTTTGTTACTGCTTTTTCATCTACCTGGATTGTTTTGTTAATGGGAGAGTCCATTGATGGTTCTGATTAACAGCCTTGTTTCATAGATTTCCTCTGCAATGGGACTTTGCACTTCCTCTCAGCAGGAGATGGGGTCTATTACTTTACCCCTTGAATTTAGGTTGGTCTTATGACTGCTTTGGGCTAGAAAAATGTGGAGTAAATTTTGAAACGGGTGTGCCTGTTCTGAGCATAGGCCTCTTGAGATAATATCTTCTTTTGCTCTCTCTTGGATTCCTACCTCTGCCATGAGATTATGCCTCTCCCTGACTAGTTTGCTGGAGAAGGAGAGATCACATAGATTTCAGCCAGGTCATCCCAACCAAGTCCCTATTAGACCAGCAAGACCCTCAGCTGACATACCAGCCAACTACAGGGGCATGAGCAAGCCAAGGTCAGATAGGCGGACCTACCTAATGAAGACATGAGACTTAAAGCAAAAATAAATGTCTACTGTTGTATGCCACTGAGCTGTGGTTGTTAGTTTTGCTGCACTATTGTGACGAGAGATAACTGATACAGATTCTCCAACTCTACTTCCCTCCTGGCTTTCTCTTTACTCTTCAGTGTCTCTTAATCATACTTTTCTAAAATCTTCTCTCAAGAGATTTTCTGATTGCAGTCAGAATTAACATAAATAGGTTAATTCAATAGATTACTTATTTGTTAAAGATTAATATCTTAGGTATATACTCTGACGATGGAATGCCAGGTTTTATACTTTCTTAAACCAATTTATTCACATTGATGATTGGAAAGGAGAAAGAGCAATTTTATAGACAGGATAGGAGCAGCAGACAGCATGACTTTGAAGACTTCTAACCCTGAGACACGGTAACAAATCTTTACTCTGTCTAGGGGTAATTAAGATTGTGTTCACAATCTCTGTCTTCTGGGAGTTTTTAATCTGAAACAACAGCGATGGCTAATAAATAAAACAAAAGAGATGATAAAGTCAACTATAAAGGAATTGAACAATTAGTAAAATTATTTATATTTGTTCAAGCCCAAAGCATGTACTAAAATTCTAAGAAGTTTTTTCAAACGTTCAGACTGAAAACAACTGATCAATAAAATGCCTAATATATATGTCCTGTTGACCACACCAATTTGGGTATGAATTAACACTCTCCAGAGAATGTGTAAAGGCAGCAGAAGTGCAGTGGGAAGATTTTATTAGCAAAAATATAATAAATGGAATGTTGACATATGAACATAAATATGAAGATGATCTATAGAAAGGAGACAAAACTTCATCATGTGAGTGGAGGATTATTTAGCACAAAAGAAAGAAACAAGTGAGAGAAAAATCATTTGTTCCTTAATCTATAAAACCTTCTAAGAGGAGGTAGAAATCCCTAACCATTTGAAACCAGGACTATAGACCCCAGCCAAAGAGTGTTGCTATGGATTTGTAAAGAGTTTTGTTCCTCTGTGTGTTACATTAGTCCTTACCTGGGAAAACTGTTGCAGCACTTCAAGAATTGTAGATTTTACAATGGCAATTTACACTGAACGAATCTTTGCACTGTTTTTATTTTATGTCATCAGCAATCATTTATGGAGTATCCACAACATGCTTGAAGCATCAAAGGTGGTGTGGGTTTTATAGAGTAGAGTAGACAAGGTTACTGTCCACAGAAAGGTTGGGCTGAAGGAATTCATTCATTCACTAGTTCAATCACTTAATCAATCAATCAATCCATCAGCCCATCTCTAGAAGGTGTAAAATGGCAGAGCCATATAGTTTGGTCTCTCTGAGCCTTAGACATGAGCCTAGTGCTTGCGTGTTAGTAGGTTTCTAGTGGATATTTCTTGACTTGATACAAGTACTGCACATATATTGACTGATTGATTGATAGCTTCTTGGGATTTCTGCTAAGAAATCAGGAAGAAAAAGGCAGCTGGAAAAGGATATTCAGGTATCTGGACATCCTTTTGGAAATGACTTTTCAGGTAAGAACAACAACAGAAGTTTAGAGCCCCTTTTAGGTTGTGTGACTTGGGCTTTTATCTAAAAGCCAGATCCAGCATAGCCTATGTGTATCACACTTTGTACCTTTATCCTTTTGGTGTTTAATGTGCATGTCTAGGTCACAGCTAAAGTAGTTTAGAGGAAAGATCTGACCACTGATTGTGATTTGGTCCAGATTTCTATAAGACTCAATTTTTCTGTTATAGTCTTTGTTCCTCATAACCTATTTAATTATTAGGCCTTGTGTTTCAATTTGTTTTAATTTGGCAAACATTTTCTGTGTATTTAGTCCAGTCAGGTGCTTGGTCAAATAAAACATGTGATTTATAGAGAATTAATGAGCTCTTCTATAGATCCTAAGTTGCTTCTTGATCCTCACTGGTCCCTCCATTCTATGACATCCCAAAGGACAAGGGTGATGCTCTGAAGTGCTCTACACTAAGGACATATCTTCAGGATTAAGTTGGATTACAACAGGCAAACAGATCACTTTTATATCCAAGATATAATGAATGAGCCATGTGGACTGGGCCACCATAAGACCCACAAAAAATTTTGTATTGCTCAGACACACTTAATTCGGGGTCAATTTTTATGGCAAACACTCCTGATGTCCTACCAAGATCATCTCAATACTCATCATCCCATGCATGGTAGAGATTGTCTACCTTATGCACCTCGGCTCTGCCTGAGGCTTTCTCTGGCTGTTGGAGCATGCCCTGGCTTCACATGGGGAAGGCTAGAGCAGAATGTGAGCACACTCTCGGCCAATGATTGATAAATAAGGCAGACTTTTTGTCCCTCAGGTGAGATATCTCTGCATGTTCGACCCTGCCATCCAGGGGTCCCCAGAAGGCTTGAGCTGCAGTTGACCACAGTGGTAACCTGCCCAGTAACATGCTCTGTGTTGCCTTCCTCTCCTTCCTTGTCTGCTTTCTCGCTCCACTCCCGGGACTTTCTGGGACCACTCACTGAATAAATCCTTAGCTCAGGGTCTACATCCAGGGGGACCCAACCTCTCTTAGTACAGATTCTGAATTGGGAGAGATAATATCTCAAGAAAAGCCTGGAACAATTCAAGAGTGATCATGGTGGTTGCCTCCTTTTCTGCTTAGCTTATTCCATATCTGAATTATAGTATAGCTGCTATGAAAGATTTAAAAGTGTTTTAGAACGCAAAGTTTTCTTCCTTCCTTTCCTTTCCTCCTTCCCTCCCTTCATCCTTCTTCTTTCCTTCCTCCCTTCCTTCCTTTCATTCTTTCTTCTTCATATTTAGTTTCTGACTTGTAGTCACTAGAATGAATGTCCTACATCCCTGAGATGAACTCAGTACCATCCTCATTGACCTAGCAAGCCATTTTTTTCCATGATGACAAGCTAGGATCACATCTCTTAATGACGGCTGCAAGATTGTCTTGTTAGGAGAAGGGCTAAGGTGGGATCGTCTTTAATGACAGTGAAAGCACCTCATAAAACCTGACTCCTCAGTTTTACGGGCATGAGTCTGGAATTTTAGCAGATGTAGACTTACTAAATCAGTCAGTCAAAAATTATATCAGTTGAAGTGCAATGTTCCTGGCAGTCCAGAAAACCTGAACATGTAGGTGATTTGGAGGGCATTTCGTTAACTCTTTAATTGGTCGGTTCAGTGCTAGAGGCAGTAGCTAATTGCCTGTAGGTCACTGTAGTCCTGGAGCTTAGGTAAATGTATATTGTCATATGTCACATTTTCATATGGTTCCTTTGCACAGGTTGGTAAAAATGATTGCTGCATAATTAAAATTAAGACAAGGTGGGAAAAGTGATTCAATTAAAGCCCTGAAGCCATTGCACAAATTATCTGATGTACCAAAAACTAATGAATAGTTATAAGTAGTTTTATCTTTTGCCTCCTTGTACTTCAATCCTACGTGCCTCGTGGAATGCCCAGAACTCTTCAAGTTCTGCGTGGCTGGATATTTGGTGTGCAACTGGCTCCAGAAAGAAGGCACAAGTAGCTCAAGCTTTTAAAACACACACATGCAGAAGCTTTGCGGATGAGAATTTAAACTGAAACTGACCAGATGAGAAATTTAGGAGGTCTCACCTTAGCCCAATATTATTTTGAAAACATCTGCAATATTTCAGTCTGCACGAAGCAGGTATTCTATAACAAGGTGAGTAATGACAGTGAAAATAAATGAGATTTGTCATACCCAAAACACCCCCTGTTTTACATCATTTATTTTACAAATCTTCCGAAGCTTCTCAGGAGGCATTAAACTGGAGGCAAGGGTGAGAACTTGGTAATGCCACGTTTAACAGTTTTAATTACTTGATGTTGACATAACAAATGAATACATATTTTGCTTATACAAAATAAAGCAAGAGGGTTGTTTTAAAAATACAGAATATGTCAGATAGGTTATAGGTTCTTATTTCCTGAATTTTATGTGTGGAGGGAAAGCTGTTCACATTCAGCCCTGACTTTATGCAAATAGAGGGAGGAAGCAGCCTTCTCAAACATGAATAGCAACGTGGGGTTAGCCTTATGGTAGTCAGGATACCAATTTGAAATAAAAATCCTTTGAGAATGTGTCAAAAAACTAACAAGCTCTAATCACCTATAATTACTACTATTTATTAACAGCAAATGCCAGGAATTTTACCTATATTATATCTGGTGCTTACAACAGCTCTGTGAAATATTACTATTGTCCCATGATAGAGTTGAGGAAACTGAGCTTCATGAAGGCTCAATAATTGCACCAAGGTAATCCATCTATAAATGGCAGAGAAGAGGTTCTATTGATGCATAACAAACTATCCTGAAACTTTATGGCTTAAAACAATAACCATTTTACTGCCTCTCATAAGCATGTGGGTTGACTGGGTTGAGCTGAGCCACTCTTGCTCCAGGTGATATTGGCTGGGTATGGGCTTGTGACAGGGTTGGAGCATCCAGGACACTTCACTTTCATGTCTGGAACCTTGGCAGGGTTGGCTAGAAGGTGAGCTTGGCTGAGATGTAGGGATGGCTTGGATTCTCTCTATCTCCATGCAGTCTTAGGACCTCCTCCTCCCCACATGGCCTTTCCATAGGGTTTCTCTAGCAGGGTAGCTGGAATACTTACATGGTGGCTCAAAGCCCCTTCCCCCAAAAGCACAGAAGCAGCAGGACCTGTCAGGCCTGCTTGAGGCTTAGGCCCAAAACTGGTATTGTGTTACTTTCACCACATTTTATTGGTTAAAATGAATCGTGGGCCAGTCCAGCTCCAATGTTTGGCGGTAACTGCACAAGGGCATGAATACCTGAAGTCATAGCTGACCAAGGACCATCTTTGGAGATCTACTACCACACTGTGTGATTCCCAAACAGACAACAATTTTACTAAGCATCTGCAGCTATGCTTATTTTTCCATCAGAGCAGGAATGTACTTGCATTTCCTTTTTTCCCCCATTTTTACATCTTTGGCACCTATCAATCACAGGACCTGTAACACAATAGGTGATCAAGCAGTATTTTTTAGATGAACTGTTATTGAAAGGTTATGGGATCATTACACTGTGGAACTGTCATAGGCACGTGTTTACAAGATAATTTCCCTAGGGATGAGTTTTTGTAGATCTGAATTAAATATAATATAATGATATAAAAAATTCCACTGAAGGCTGGAGATGGACCAAGAAGGGATAGATCATTTCCTTGTTCTCTGGAGTGTCAATGTCAACAACAAGATGCAAAGCGTTTTCTAAGTACTTCATTTGAATTGATTAATTTAACCCTGAAAACAAACAAACAAACAAACAAAAAAACTACTGTGAATTAAGTACTATTATTTTTCCCACTTCATAAATAAGGAAACTGAGGCACAGAAAGACAGTAATATGTCCAAAGTCACACAGCTAATGCATTATGTAGCTAGAAATGGAATCACTGTGTTATTCTATGTCTCTATATTGCCAATCATGACTGTCCTACATTTCAAAGGTGATTTTCCTCCAACTGGAAACTAGAAATGATATACATAACTTTTTGGTCAGGAGGGTTGAACCAGGACAGTATTCCATTTTGAAGGGTTTAAATAGACTCAGCCTTAAAGATGAGAAAACAAAACAGAGCTTACAAGCAATAACCTAGGAGTTTGGGAGAGAAGAAAATGCTACCTTTGGAGTTACCCCAACAATTCCCGGACTAACATGTTCTTAGCTGGGAGGAGCCCTTTCTTGTACTCAGAAAGTAAGAACTTGCTTTCCTTTTATTGGAATGCTTCAAATCAAAAACTTACTTGTTGAAAATGTGACTATTTTTTAAGTTATCTATATTTTCTGTCATCACTTTCTTTTATGTTTTTTATTTTATATTTTGGTAAAGTTTTGTTTGAGAGCCTGAGGCTGCCTCTGTAGTGCTAAGAATATGCAGAATCTTTGTCTACAGTCAGGTCAAGGAGAAAGGGCAGCAAAGAACCCCAGCGAGGGAGGAGAGCGGAGACCATTAGGAATAAGTGTGACAAAACCCTAGAGGGGAAAAGAAAAGTGGAAGAAAACCCAAGAGGGGATTTTTTTTCCCTCTGAATTCTTTTTCTGAGAAACAATTTGGAGAGGTCAGATTTATGTTGTGTTTTCAAAATGAAGGCAGCTTAGAAGTAGATAACACAGTAACTAACACAATAATGGGCATGATATGAATAGACTGTGTCTGTGGAAACAAGCAGGGCTGGGTCCTCATCATGTTGTGGCCACTTCTGAAGGAGAAGATATTGAAATAAAGAAAGCAGAGGAGGAACATGGTAATGGGGTATTTTAGAGAAGCGTCATCAGCCTCATGATTTTTCTACGTCTAGTTGAACTCATCTGATCTTAGCATCAAGCAAATTTTTTTTCATATACATGGGGGGAAAAACAACACCAAAATTTACATCTATCATACACTCCTTTTTGAGCATTGAGAAGACTGAACGTGAGTGGGATGCTTAGAATTGAGACTCTTGAATCTCAGAATTGAGACTATTCTTTGAGATGATCTCAGGGAGAGAAAGGTAGATATCTTGGGTTTGGCAAGCTTAGGACAGAGCCCTTTGTCCATTCTGGTAGAAGCAGCCATGAAAATGAAGAAATTGGACAAACGGACAGTGGACCACTAAAAATGCTGAAAATTATAGTTGTAGTAAATATTATGGACTGGCTTTCTCAGCTCTTTCTGCCAAGACCTAGAAGTCACTATAAGCCAATCTGGAAGAACCTGATCACCTAAGATTCACAGGCAGAATCCTGTGATTCTGGAGAAAGATAGGTAACATGGTACCTTTGTGTCCTTCTACCACCTCCGGGAGTGTGAGTTAATCCCTAGCATGTCCTTTGAAGCCATTCTTATCTGAGCTTGGCTTCATTGACTTTAGTAGGATAGGAATCGGATGTCTACGCGATCCTTGATTATAAGAGCTAGTGATTAGCAGACAAATCATTCATAGGCAATTATGTAAGCTGAGAGTAAAGAAGTATATGGGTTTAGGGATGGGAACTGGAAATTTTGGTAGACACAAAAATTTACCCTCAAGGCTGCTTATGTCACAATATTGCCTATGTCCAAGGACGTCATGGATAATATGTGTGAATAATGAATTGATCAAGAAAGCAACCAACAATATAGGCAATCATAAATCTTTGCTCTTAAAAAGTACTAAGACACTTTCACCAAGAATAAATGTTATGAAAACATACTTCGGTCAACAACATTTATTGAGAAGCTGCTATGAACCAAGCCAAGTGTTAGATTCAGGCACCTGGGCCTTTGTAAAAAGCATGAATACCTTTCTGAGGTTTTTTCTCAAGTCTTTCTTTTTGTTCCTTGACTCAAAAAATCAAAACCAGAGCACCTGTTTGAAAAATGAGGTTGATTCTTTCATTGCTGATGGCAACAACAGAAAAACAATCTACCTATCTATAGATGTCTTTCTGAAATGAGTCTCCCCAGAACACTAAAATGCCCCCCAAAAGTATTAAAGGTGTATGGAGAAGGGATAATTTAATTCTTCCTCACAGCTTTGGCACTGACGCTAAGTGATGGAAAGGGATTAAGAGGTGCTTTGATGAGGGAATTACAGATCTTTTGATTCATTGGGTAGAGGTCTTTAGAGAATATATATTGATTCCAATATATCAAAACCATGCAGAGACAAGTCAAAAACTAACATTTTTGTCTTGGCTGCCCTTTCCTGAGGTGTCTAAAATTCAGACATGGGAACCTATCTAGGTGTGGCATTTTTCTACTGAGACACTGTAGGAGGTGGTGGTGGGGGGCATTGCAGCACTTGGAAAAGCAAAGGCAGCTTTATGTGCTATAATAAAGGCTAATGCAGAATGCAAAAGACAATCTATCAATCAATCCAACAAGGAATGGGAAAATCTTCATGAAGAACACTCTGTGATCCCAGAACACATGCTTATGGGGGGTAAAATAGTACAAATTTTTCTAGTTACAGAGACAAGACATAAAAGCATGAGTGTAAATTAATAGAAAATTTTGATACTAATAATAAGTGGTATAAGGGACCACATAAACATTTACTAAGTTTGGAGGGAGGCAAGGGCCATTAGAAGGAGGAGACATTCAAATTAAGCTTTAGTCCTATTGCTCCTAGAGGGTAAGAGAGAGGGTAACAACCTCACATACAGGTGGCCCTTCTAGTGCTGAATCTCTCTCTAAGTGAGGTCTTTCTCCTCCTCCCCCTCCTCCTTTTCCTCCTTCTTTATGCAGGAAAAGACGTACATGAATTATTTTCTAAGCTTCCTTCATTGCTTTTAGAACTTTGGTACTTTTAAGAGAGTCATGGAGCAAATTCAGCTGAAATTCCTGGAGTCCTAATGGATGCCCGATGTTTCCAGTTGAAAACCAGGGTTTCCATAGCTATTGTGGGAATTCTGTATTAAGGAGTAACCGTGGGAGAGGGACCACCCTTGATGGCTGCATTTCTGAAATGGGAAATTAGAGTTTAGAGAGTATACATCTGAGAAAATATCCTGGTGGTTGTGATAATGAAGCCCCTGAGTACAAAGGCATCATTTGGACCTGCCATATCTGAGCCATTGACAGTTACAAAGACCCCAGGGGTCATTAGGTGCTCTCTGGACCATGTACCTGGAGTTAGAGGTGAGGTGATGCTCTAATGGCAGTGCGCCTTAGCCACTCAGCTTGAAATCTACTACTGATGTGGCATTTTGGCAGTATTGCTCTCATTTTCCCTCTTGATTAAGCTTCTGTATCATCTTTTATTGGAGTCTTGATAAATTGAGGTGGAGAGAGGTTGAGAACCTTGATGTTGCTGGGCACTTTTAGCCACCAAGCTCCCAGCTCACTGTTCAAACTGGAAAAGTATTATCTTTAATTATAATGTGACTTCATAATTAGATTTTTTGGAAACTAAATTTTTTGTTTTCATATTTAGGGAGAGAAATAAAAAAGGTAACTTCAGGGAAAATAACAAATGATCGTGGTCTCAGAATGACTTCAATCCTGATTAGTTAGACACTCTCGTTGTCAGTTTACTCAATTAGACAGTACATCACCATTAAACCTGGCTTTATATGTCGAGAATTATATAAATTATTAATCCAAGATTTTTGAATATCTGTATTTAGAATTTTATACCTTTCTCTATGAATCAAGATATTTTCAAATTGAGATAAATGTTGAATGCAGTTTTCTGACTCCCTTGGGCAATTTTCAGAGTTGAATACCACAGCCCTAAATTTTGTTTTCTGACTCTGAACATTTATAACCAGACTTTAGGTCAGATAAGCCTTTGAACTTCTATTACTCAATCACTTATTTGCAGGGAGATAAAAATACTCATAATAGCATACATTTTGCTATAGTTTTATTTACTAACATGTTTTCCAAATTTGACTTTGGGGGACTAGAAGAAGCCTTAGTTTTATTGAAGGCAGATCCCTATCTTAGATCCTGAGGCCCAAAGGAGAAAAGCTCTCTATCCTATCAATATTATATTCCACTGTGGAAAACAGAAAACAAACTCATAAATAAATAATTTCAGATATCAATAAGTGCTATAATGGAAACAAATCAGTCAACGGGATCAAGAATTACAGGGCTGGGAGGTGGTACAATTATACAGAGGATGGCAAAGGAAGGCTTCTATGTTTGTGCTGAGAAGTCAGCCAGATGAAAATCTGCAAAGATACTTTTGGAAAGAGGGAACAGAAACGATTGATATAAGTCATCATTGAAAAACAGTTCTATGAGTTTTTTTTAACAAAAGAACATGAAGTAGACATAGGAAATGAGGTGCTCAGGGGAGAAACTCTCAAGGCAGTGATGGCTGAACTGAAAGGTAAAGCATAAATGTCAACACTCAGCCAGGTGAAGAACAGGAGGGGAATGGTGAGCACCCCAAACTTATTCCCACCCCTTTCCCCTGGCCTCATTTAACCAGGGAGGAGAAAAGCCCGAAGCTTATTTCTCAGCCCCCCTTATTGCAGCAACACCATGGAACTCACTTTTGCCCTAAGAGACAAAAAAGAAAGTTTTCCAGGAACTTCTAGGAAAGGTTTTGTGTTCCTATTTAATAAAAAAGAAAAGAAACAATCTAGGCTGTGGCAGCACGCCCAACTACCTCCTTTCCTACATTTATTCAAAAATATCAATAGAGGGCTACTGTGTGACGAGAACTTCCTAGGCACCGGAGATACAGCAGTGAACAAAATAGACTTGTTCCGAAGGAGCTTATATTCTGGAGGAGGGAAAGGAAATTAAAACGAAAGGAACATACACACACACGCACGCGCACACACATACACTATGCCATGAAAGGTGAGGAGGACAGGGAGAGAAGAATGGATGCTATTTTATTATTTTATTCAGGCAGTTAGAGAAGTCACCTCTAATGAGACAAAATTTGAAAAAAAGGAAAGGCCCAAAGGAAGTGAAAGAGCAAAACATGCTGCTATCTAGAGAAGAGGCAGTCTAGTTTGAGGGATTATCATGTGCAAATACTCTGAGGCAGAAATGCAGCTCGTATACGGTGGACATTGTGGGAGAATTTTTGAGGAGTCCAATTAGGTTATCAGGATCAAATTTTAGAAAGCTTACTTAAAGGAAATACATGAACCAAGGGAGGGCCTAAAGAAGGAGAGCAAATTTGGAAGGAAAAAATTATAAACTTTGGACACATTGAGTTGAAGTTGCCTGTGGTGACATCCAGGTATTGCTACCTACTATTCAGTTAGATACATAGGGCTGGAGTTTCAAGAGAAAATTGTTATGAAGACTTATAAATTTTGTAATCCTTAAAATGTAGATGGAAGTTGAAATCATGATGGGCAAGATTACCTTGGAAAAATGTAAAGAATGTAAAGAAAAGAGCTGAGACTGAACACTTAGATTTTGAATATGTCCCTCTCTCCCTGAGCCACCCAAGGCAGCCAACTCCTTGAGCCAACATAGTTGGAATCTTCTCAATTAGGCATCCCCAGAGACTAACAGAGAGTAGGCCCTTGGGAACTAAAGTCATGACTTTGCTGTCACCACATTTTATACCAGATGAATTATGACTTTTCAAACACTCCAAGTTGGGAACAAGGCTTTGGAAGAGCTCCAATTCTATTCTTTACCCACCGGTGGCTTTGAGGGTGCTGGTTTCACCATGATTGTGAGCTTTTGGTTTTCAAGGCTACAGCAGAGCTTGGGAGAGGGGTGTAGGAATCAGGCAAGTAAACACCACAAAATTTGCTGTTCTTACAAAGATTCAGTCACTTTTCTTGAAATAATGCCCAGGAATTGTTGTAAGATCTTGGTTAATTTCCAGAGTACTGCAAAGGTTGATTTTGTCAAATTTTTTTACCAGTGTTATCATTGCTTTTATGAAGGAGAATATTTTTGGAGGTTCTTATTCCACCATTTTCATTGACTTCAACTCCCAATTGATTTTTGATAAAGGTGAAAAAGCAATTTCAGGGAGGAAAGATAATCCTTTCAACAAGTAGTGCTGAAAAAATTGGGTATCCATAGGCAAAAAAGAAAATAAATCCTGGCCTAATTCTCACATATCATGCAAAAAATAACTCAAAATATATCAAGAACTGAAACTAAAAATGTAAAAGTATAAAACTTTTTTAACATGGAAGAAAACCTTTGGGATCTAGGGCTAGGCAAAAAAATTCATACTTGGCATCAAAAGCACAATCCACAAAAGGAAAAACTTATAAACTAGACTTCATTAAAATTAAAAACCATGTTAAGAGGGTGAAAATAATAGGTTCATACTGGAGAAAATATTTTTAGAGCACACATCCAACAAAGGACTGGTTGCTAGAATATATAAACAACTGTCAAAAATCAACAGTAAAATAAATAATCCAATGAGAAAATTGGCAAAAGACATGAAAAGACATTTCACAGAAGAGGATGTACAGATGGCAAATAAGCACATGAAAAGATGTTCAACATCATCATTGACCATTATGTAAATACAACTTAAAACCACAATGAAGCATCACTATATACCTGTCAAATGGCGAAAATAAAACAAAAATAGTGGTAACACCAAGTGCTGGAGAGGATGAGACCAACTGGATCACTCATGCATTGCTGGCGGGAATATAAAATGGTACAGCCACTCTGGGTAACAATTTGGCACTTACTTAAAAATCTAAACATGCAACTACCTAACAACTGAGCAACTGGACACCTTGGCATTTCTCCCAGAGAAATGAAAACTTATATTCACACAAAAGCCTGTACACAAATGTTATACCAGTTGTATTCATAATAGCCCCAAACTGGAAACAACCTAGAAGTTCTTCAATAGGTGAATGCTTAATACAAACTGTGGAATATCCACACTGTGGAATACCACTCAGCAATAAAAATAATAAATGTATTGATACACCAGACAACCTGAAAGAATCTGCAGAGAATTACAGTGAGTGAAAAAGCCAGTGTTGATAGATGACATACTGTATGACTGCATTTATGTATCATTCTCAACATGGCACAGTTGTAGAAAGGGAGAACGAATTAGTGGTTGTCAGAGGTTAAGGGTGTTGGGTGGAGGTGAATGTGGCTTTAAAAAGACAACATGAGGTATCCTGTGGTGATGGAAATGTTCTCACTCTTGACTGCATCTGTGTCAATATCCTGGCAGTGATACTGTGCTATAGCTTTGCAAGATATTACCATTAGAGGAAACGCGGCAAAAGATACATGGGTTCTCTCCATATTATTGAATCTACAATTATGTGAATCTATAATTGTATCAAGATAAAATTCTTAAATATGAGAAAGAAGATATCACAAGAAATGTGCTGGAACAACTGCATATCTATATGGATGTAAATAGAACCTAGACCCTTCTCTCACCCATACACAAAAACTAAATTGAGGTAAGTTGTGGTTCTAAATGTAAAAGCTAAGACTATAAAGCCTCCAAAAGCCAATAGGAGAATATGTTTATGACCTTGGGTCAGGCAAAAAATATTTAAACATGAGACACAAAACAATGACCATAAAAGGAAAAAATTATAAATTGGACTTTATTAAAGCCCTTCTGTCAATCAATATATAGACCATTAAGAAAAGAAAACACAAGACACAAACTTGGAACAATATCCCTAAATGTATATCTCAATGAGGACCTCATTCAGAATATATAAAAATTCCAAAAATCAAACAAAAAGAGACAAATCACCTAGTTTAAAAATGTCAAACAACTTCAATAGACACTTTACAAAAGAAGACATACAAGTGGTCAATAAATAAAAAGTTGCTCAATATCATTAGTGAGTCATGAGAGAAATATAAATTAAATTTAAATTAACACTGTAATAACATACAATTTTACATCTTTGCAATGGATTTTTTATAATAAAAAACAATGGCCATACCAAAGGTTGACAAGAATGTGGAGCAACTGGAATGCTCATGCATTGCTGATGGAAGCATAAAATGGTAAAACCACTTTGAAAAATTGTTTGGCAGGGTTGTTTTTTTTTTTGAGTTAAATATACACATTCCTGATAGCCCACCAATTTCATTCTTAGGTATTTGCCCATATAGACATATGTTCACAGAAAAGGCTTGTGTAAGAACGTTCACATCAGCCTCATTTATGACTACTAACACCTGAACAACCTACCCTATCAACAGGAGAATAAGTCTTGGTGCATCCCAATAGAAAACTACTTAGCAATAGAAATGAACATACTATCAATACAACAAAGAGATGAATTTCTAAAACACTATATTGAACAAAAGAAGCCAAATATACAAGAATATATATTATGTATTAATGAGATTAGGAACAGATAAAACTAATATAAAATGATAGAAATAAGAAAGTCCCCCTTAGGAATGGGGGCAATTGACTAGAAAGGGACAAGAAGGACCTGTTTTGTGATGATAAGTAGGTTCTATATCTTATTTGGGTTGATAGTTTTATGTATTTATAAAGTCAAATTTGTAGCATTGAAAAGTTTAGATATTTGCCTTTTATTACATGTAAATTACACCTCAATAAAAAGTAAACTTTAAAAATGCATAAACATTAGGTGAAATTTCTCTAACAGCAAAAAAATACTGTTAACTTACACCTGTAATACTAATTAAACAAAAATTTCATGCTAAAAATTGTCAGTTGGGTGGGGTCCTATTTGGACCTTCAAGCCCATAAATCCAAAATGTAAATATTTTCTCATTATTTCTTTTGTTTAATCTCCCCCCCACCAAGATCCACTTAGTTGCCATGAACACAAAGTTGGAGAGCTGTTAGTAGACTGAAACAACTTTAAAAGGAAAAAAAATGCAAGAAAACCCAGAAGTTTTTTCCCCCATTTCCCTTAAAAATGTCCAAACAGATTTTCTCTTTCAATTTGTGAAAAAGAAGAAAGTCTCTTTTCAGCTGAATCTTATTAAGGCACCAAAGCATTGTGCAGCCAGATGAGAAAGCTGTGAATCAAAGGGTTCATGACACCTACGCAGACAACCCTCTCTCCAGGGCTCGAGGTGGAGAGGGAGAGGTGGTAGAGACCCGCCTCCCCATCGTACCCCCCAAGCCGCCCACGCTCCTCCAGGCTCCAGTCCCACCCACAGCAGCTCAGATGTGCCTTAGAACAAGGTGAAGGTGTGACTTTTAGGGGAGTCCAGTCCACCTCAATTCATAACCTCTAACTGAAGATACAATTGCAAACTAAGATGCCTTTTAACTCGAGTGGGAGTTGGGGAGGTAGAAAATCCCATTTACTTTACACTGTTAGCTGGTAAGTATAACATCTTCCCATTGATTATATTTCAAGATAAAAAGATGTCATATATTTTGGACCTGACTTTTCTCTTGCTTTCATGTTTATTTAGTTCACAAATATAATTGAGCACCTACTATGGACCAGCCACTGATCTAGTGGCCCGGTTTTCTCTGGAGGATGCACCGGAAACGTGAAGAGAAGATATTGACTGGAGTATTTGGAGAGCAAGTTTATGGGTGGTGGGAGCTTCAGTCTAAATCACATAGGATAACAGGTAGTTGAGTGAAGTTTTGAATCCAATTAAAATGTGGACAGGGAATCTTGTGTTATGAAAGCACTTTGAAATCCCATTTATGATGTTTAACCAAACACTCTTAGTGTTATACATTTCACAAGTCCTATATATTAATTCCTGGATGGATAACGTAACTGCCCAATATATCCAAGCCTAGGTATTAACGGTGTTTTAGGAGGTCTTGTCACTTTCCTTGGATTTGATGAAGGGCCACCACTTTCTATGCTGATTGTACTTATCCTTGTACTGGGGGCAGATATGACCCATCAAATGGCTTTATGTAGCAAGATTCCAACAGTGCCCTAAATTTCACACTCATTGCAAATTCAGATATATATATAGACATGTTTCCAGGGATGGAAATGATTTTGTTTGCATAGTCCTTAATAACCTCTAGGGAGAATAATAACTAGATTCAACAACTCATCTTGGGACCAAGATGACAGGAATTTGGGGAATGAGAACCACCCCTGAGCTTCTCCAACAGCATAACTTTTGAGGAAGAAAACTGCCTGTGGGAAAGAAACTAGAATACTTGAAGTTGGAGGAGGAAGAGTAGCTGCTTAGAAGACAGGATTTATTTTGATTCTAGTATTGTGCAGTGTCATGAAAATATTTTGCCTTGGGGCCCAAACTCCAAGGAACTTCCTTACAACCCTGGGTGGTGGTGACTGTCAAGAGCCAATCAAGTGAGGAATTGTGTCTGTTAAGGATCTGAGGGCACCAGCACCTCTGTTTGTGATCTACTAACAGTATGGTTAGGGAGAGTGTATTTCCCCTCACTTCAATGTGATGCTTATTTGAGCAGAAAAGAGGAGTACCCCCAAATTAATAAGTTTATGAATACACCAAAATTAATACCTGAGTAACAGGGCTATTGCATATAGCCTTGAGGAGCAATGTCAGTAAAGAGACTGAACAGCTTTTGGGGGGCCATTTGAGGCAATGCAAGACAGAGACTCTAAGAAATGAGCGTGAAAATGACCACCAGCAAAGAGCACTTACAAGAAGTCTCAGGTGTTCCTTGATTCAGATGTGTGGATTTGGATTCCAGAAATGTCACTTGTTCTGTTATTATGATTGAGGCTGGTGCAGTCTGAGAATGAAAGCTGTATTTCCAGTTAGGAGTCCCCTCCCCAAAGCCAGCATGTGCCCGCCATTGTGCTTGCTTGCTGTCCTCTTCCAGTTTCCCCACCTGTAGCAGCAGTGCCCACTAGAGGCTCCTCGTGCCAGCTTGGGCGAGCTACTTAGACTCTGTTTTCATTTCTTCACATCTGTAAAATGGGAGATGTCATTCCATGTACTTCCTATTTGTTGTCGTCATTTTAATTTAGGTTCTACTGAAGGAGGTGGGAGAGAGAGGGAGGATGGAAGGAAGGGAGGGAGGGAAGGAGGGAGGGAGGGAGGAGGAATTCCACAAAAAGGAGTTTCTGAAATCAGATAGTTGTTAAGATTAAAAAGAAGATAATAAATTACATACCAGATACACTATATAAAATATTAGCATTATTCAATTATTTGTGGAAATAATCTGTATTGGTGCTGTTACAGACTGAATTGTGTTTCTCCCACATTCACATGTTGAAGCCTTAACCCACAGTATCTCAGAATGTAACCACATTTGGAGATAGGCCCTTTAAAGAGATAATTAACTAAATGAGATCACATCCGTGGGCCCTAATCCACATGACTGTATCTAGATACATGGTCTTCAAAGAGGTGATTAATTTAAAATAAGCCCAATAGGTGGGACTCTAATCTAATAGTGCTACTGTCCTTATAAGAAGAGAAGGGGACACCAGGGATACGATCCTATCAAGAAAAGGCCATGTGAAGGCACAGAAAGAAGGTATCACTCCAGGATAGGATTATATAGGACTAATTTCTTTCTTTATGAATTTCTGTTTTGTCACGTAGTAACATGCAATGATCAAATGTCACACTGGTAATCATTTTTTAAAAATCACTGAAATGTAAATAAATAACAAAAAAATACCAAAAAAAATTGATTTACCACTTCTTTCTTTTAATCCACCGAGAGAGATAGCTAGTTTTATATGTCTTATACTTCTTAAGGCATGTTTTCTAAGCACAAAGGTTTTAGCAATATAAGAAGTAATTTCATGTGGAATTTTAAGGATTAAAATAACATGATTTTCCAGCAGTTTGAGCAATTCTTACCTTTATTGCTTTTATTTTTATTTGAAAGAAAAATACTATTTTTTAGCCTCTATCATTAAATAGAAAAAATAATAAAGAAGAAGAAGAAAGGAGAGAGAAGGGAGGAGGTCCTTCAAGGAGAAAGAACTTACCAGTTCTAAGCTCAGAGAAATTAAACTTGCAGAATGTATTTTAGTTACATTCCTCGTATTTGGTCAATACCTAATATTCTTCAAAGTGCTATTATAATACTAATCAGGGCAATTTTTGCATCAATGGCATATTGGTTCTACCTTGGGCAAATTACTTCATCTCCCTTGATAACCTGCTATAAGCAAAACATAAACATTGTTGTTTTAAATCACAAAGATTTCTAGTCACTGCTGCATAACCATTGCCGTCCTGATTGATAGACTATACTTCTTAAGAATGGAATGAATGTAGAGTTCAGGGACTCCAAGAAACTGAGAAATTCTAACTTCTGGGGTTTGTGGTAGGCCCCACATGGGGCCTTCATGGAAGGGTGACACTTTAGAAGGATGTTAACGAATGGACAGGGCTTAAGGGGAGATGGTATCAAAGTCACCATTAATGCAGGGAAAAGCGAAGCAAAAACGCATGGGAAAATGTGTGGCATTATATAAAAAAAATGAGCAATTTTGTTTAGCTAGAGCAGAAATTTATAATAAGACTAGTTAGCAATTAATTTGGAATGGTTCTTTTGTCAACATTTTCCCTGTTATTTCAAAGGGACTTGGATATTACCATAAGTTTGCTCCCATTTGGGTGTAGTAAAATGCCCCCAGCTTCCTAACCACTCCAAAACTACTGTACTCTGCAGAATGTAAACTGATATTTAGAAATTTATAAATGATCCTGGTATATCTGAGGTTCATTTATTGAAAGTAGTTACTATTCTTTGTGTTAATGATATTACTATGTGGCACCTGAACTCAGCGTTCCAGAATGACATCACAAAGCAATACCCAAATACATTTATGCCATCTTTCATCCAAGAATCTCAAAGTGCTCTACAAACATTAATTAATTAAAGTTCAAAATTAATTAGCTTGTATTAATTTTTCATTGTATAGAATAGACTTTGCAGCTTCATTGATTTTTATGTGCTAACAAGCTTTGCCTGAGTCTCTCTCTTTCTTCATTTTCTTTTCCCCTTTGTATGTAAATGGGTGTGAAGAGGAGAGGGAACAGACTCATGGCATTTGGGAGATTAGAATTTGATTTGAATTTGGACTTTTCAGCTGTCTGTGTGGCTCCTAAGTGCCAGCCCTATCATAGCAAGGGCTGACTTTGTGGGGTCGCTCTAACTTTCTCTCTGTGACACAGTACAGCTGAACTAGAAGCTGAATTTGAGCTCTCCCCTGCTTTGCTTTCCTGCCTGGCACACCATGTTTTTAACATTTTGCTGTCGCCTTGACCTAGATTCATATGGAAATAGTGATGATGATGTCTGGACAAGACACGACAGTTTGTGATCGTGTGGCTTAAGTGCCTATGAAATAGAACCCAAGTGTCTGAAAGGGGAAAAATGCTGACAAATCCGATCTTTTCACACTAGAGGTTGGTTTGAATAAATACACCTAACAATTGGAAACTTCTCTGTGGAGAATAGATGAAAAAATAAAATTAAAAAATAAATAAAAGGCAAATTAGTATTATACATGGGGAGTAGAAATTAGAACACCCATCTTGAAGGATTGGGGTTCTTCTTTTTCTCCTTTTGTTTTAATCGTACTAGCTTCCAGCAGCAGATCGGGATTTGAAGTTTGTTTGTATTTACAACTGGTGTCTTAAAAGATTCATTATGAAATGTGTTGCTGTTTCAAAAGAGGAAGCTGAGGCCCAAGCTGGTGTGTCCTGGCTGGGCAAATGGAGACTCCTCCATCTGCATTCCGTTAGGGAGAATCCTGCCCTGCATGTGGGGGAGCAGGTTGGCGGTGGCATTGCTTACACATGTGCCTGGGAGCTGAGCTGGGCCTCAGCTTATAAAGGTTTCCTTCTTTCAGGGTCAGACCCAGGCCAGCACAGATTTAGTCACGTTGGCCCTGATGTACTGCACATGGCTCACACTCTTGAGCCGTTTACCCTCGCCGTGGCTGAGCTGCCAAGTCCCGGGCTCATTCCTTCCTGTTCTCCAAGCTGTTCAATCCTGCCACAGAGAGTCCAGCACAGTTTCCAAACTCTCCTCTGTTGGGGGTTTTTCTTGGACTGGTAGTTCCACAGAATACAACAGAAGCAAAATTTCAGGGATCTGATTGTTTGCCTGGTAGTTGTTACCAGTCACTGGCATTGGAATAAGTACCCCTTCAGCCAAGGTGGATTTAAAGGCAGGCAGATGGGTGTAAAACTTGTTCTTTCTGGGGGGAGCCAAAGAGCATTTTCCCTTTGAGAGAAAATGCTAAATTATTTTTTGCAGACAATAGCATTCTTTATTGTCATTTCTATCCATCAACCCTCCTCAGATCAAGATTCTTAGGCATCTGGGTTCTAAATATTCCCCTATCTAAAAGCTTTTGTTCACGGTAGTTCTCTCAGTGGAAGACTTCTCACTCCCTTCTCTCTCCTGTCCGGCTGTGCAAATCCTAACCATTCTTCAAGCTCCAACCTCTGTCCCTCTTCCTTATTGAAGTTTACCTGTCCACCCAGCCCTCGGCGCTCTTCAGCCTCTGAACTCATGCGGCATTATTGTCTCAACTATTTGGCAATTAATCATGTATAGCACTGTCTTGTGACATCTTCCACATTATATCATTATTAAACTCATATGAGTTAACTTTTCAGGTGCCAAACATCTTCTAGTACTTTCTGGGGCAGGGACCAAATGTTATACTGTCTCTGAATTCTCCTCAGTGTATGTCAGAGTCTGGGACACATTGCCTCCATGAGTATTAATTTATAGATTTAAAGTACTAGAGCAGGAGGAGTGAATTATTTCAGTCATTTACTTATGAGAAAAATATAATAAAGTCTCTGCTGAGACATATTTTTATAATATTTGTGTGTGTATATATATAAATTCATATATATTCTATTTTCATTGAATGCAAGTTTTTAAAAAATTAATCAGAAAGAAAGAAGAGAAATTTGTTGGAAGAATACTGGATTCTGGAGTATTTTAGGAATTCAAAGTATTCTAGGAAACCAAAGGCAGCTAGGCTTCTGGAGTATTTTATGCAGAAACCAAACCTGGCAGTCCTTGCAAATGCAGGCAGCTCTTCTTCTCCCTGAGTGTCTTGTTCTGTTTCTCTTGGCCTAACTGCCAAAATGACTTCCAGTGTTGCTTACTAGAGGGGACAGCCCCACAGTTTGAGATTTTATGTTACCTCAATTTTAGCCACACCCAGAGACTGACTAGCTATTAATCAGTATACTTCCAAATTCCAGGGACAGAGAGTCTGATTGGCTCTAATTGGATTAGATAACCATTCCAGATCCAACCTGCTGAGGCTAAGGGAGCAGGGTGCATAAAAATATAGCCACCAGGGGCCCATCTTTGTGAAAGGGAGCCAATTCAAAGGAAAGGGAGATTATCACAGTCTAGTCAGACTCCCCCAAATTTTGTCAACTACAAATCTTAAATTTGGTGCTTCCCCTGATCTAAAAATTTAGTCAATAATAATATCATGCACTCAGTTTTCTGGGTTAGAAACCTGGACCTAACCCCTCACTTCTTCTCCCTGTCTTGTCCTCAAATCCTGTTGATTCTATGCCCTAACTCTCTCTTTCTCCTCCTCTTCCTTCCTGTCAGTGTTGCCTTGACCCAAGTCCTTCCCGTTTGTTACCTGGATTAGTACACTAGTCTTCCAATTGTTCTCCTGGCCTTTAGTGTAACCCCCACTTCCCCACTTGGGAATTATTAGCATAGAGATGGAATTTAAAGCTTTAGCACTAGATGACAACATCAAAAAAGAGTGCAGATAGAGTGGAGAGAGGACCCTGAACTGAGGCCCAAGGCATTCCAGCATTTACATAGTAGGTAAGGGACCAGTCATCAGTAAGGACTCAACTGATCAGCCCAACGTACCTGTCAGCCTAAAAATTAAAAGAGCCCTCAGTCTTGTACAATATACATTGTCACAGTTTTCTGGTACCTCGCAATGAGGAACCATCTTAGCTTCCTTCTCCTAAAGAATGCAGAAAATTGGCATTTGCACAAAAATGTGTGTTTGCAGAACAAGGATAATATAAAGCTGATATCCCCAGTGATAAGCCTCCCAAACACCCCCCAGGAAAATCTGAATGAAAAAATGATTATGTACTTAATGTCCACTGAGCACCCTGGAGAGAAAAAGAGCATACTATAATTTCAAAGTATTATTTTTACCATTATTAATACATGAATCATTCATTAGAAAAAAAATAACTAGGAATTGGAAAGTCAGGAGAGATAATAGGCTGTGTTTATAACATTGTGCAGAAGGAATTGCCCATATAAATCCCCTCCCACTAAGATGTGTAGCCTGACTTACACATGCTGAGTATGTTCTTGTAGCAAAGGCAAACGCTTGGCAATAGTCCTAGAGAGAGAGGTATTTGTAGCCAAGTGACCACCTACCCTGTACACCTTATTTCTCCCTCTTGACCTTTGCCTGCTCTGCAGAAGGACTTCTGGATGAAAGACCCCAGGAAAAAGTAACCTTCTTTTGTAGGAGCCCTTAGAAAGGCATCACCCTTCTCAGAGAGGTGGATATTTTCAAATGAAGTGACTTAGTTTTAAAAGGATGAGGAATTTATAGAAGTTTACAAAGACTTTAAGAATGCCAAGCATAGCACCAAAGTCTTCGATTATCTGCCAGGATTACTTGCCACCTAGCCTACAGAGCCTAAAGATTTTATCATGGAGCAAAATAAAGAAAAAAAGAAACAAACAAACAAAAAGCAAATATAAAGATGTTCATTTGGATAAATCTTTGGAAACACAAAACAACAAAAGACCCTGAACTTGATCTGCAGGTCCTTACTGACTAAAATATTTAGAATAAAGACCAAATTGAAATATGCTCTTTCTATCCCTATGTTTTGTAAAGTGGGATAATTTGCTTTGCCAAACAAGCCTTCTGGGCTGCAAGGACTAAGAGCAAAAATGGCTGCTTAAAAGAAATGTCCATATTAAATACCTTAAATACAACATTAAATTTAAAGGGAGTGAATCAACACTGAAACAGGCAATAAGGCATCAGGAAAGAAGGCTATTTGTTTTTTCTCCTGAGTAAGAAACAGAAGACAAGAAGGGCAACTGGTAGGAATGTGTGCACATCTGTGAGAAGTGTGTGTGTGTGTGTGTGTGTGTGTGAAAGAGAGAGGATGGTAGATGGTAGATGGAGAGGGGAGAGAGAGAGAGAATAGCTAAGTCCCTAATTTCTGGTAGGACACCAGAATGATAGATTTCTCTTCACAAACAGTACTGGGAGATTGGAAGTGGGGGAATGGGGTGATGTAAGTTCCATGCTTTTGTTCAAATATTACATAGCTCTAAAACTGAATTATCAAAACTCTTGAATGCATGCAATTCTGTACTTGAATAATAATGTTGAACAGTCCTTCTAGCCCGTGATTATGAATATAATTTTATTACTGTGTCCTCTTATCCATTTGATCATTTTTTGTCTCTCCACTATGAACTGTAAGTGGCAATTGGAAGGTTTACAGTATTGGTAATCATGAGTGAAAGGTGGCCATTAAGCAATAATCCTTTCCTTTTTAATTGGTTTACAAGCCACATGCAAAATCAGTCTCATTTTTGACCAAAAATATCATTACCAGCTTAACCAATCATCTTATTCACCAGACTTTTAGCCAAATGATTTTTGGCTGCATCAGGGAATCAAATTCACTCTAAAAAGAAAGAATGTGCCACAGTTAGGTATGTTTAAATAGATGTACCCTGGACTGTGAAGATAAATCTAAAATATTCTGAAAAGTATGGGGGAAAGGGCATTATTATTATTGGCATAAAAGTAAAATGTCCCCAAAATGACAACTTTTGATAGGAAAGACTATTGTTGATTTTTGGTTATTTATGTTTTAATAAATACAGCCTAATGATTTTTACGACATATAATCTGAACTTCCAGTAGAACAAAAACACATTTAATACAAGGCACTTGAGACTCCTGTTTTTTTTTTATTACGTCAATAAGTTTCCAGCTAAATTTATTCTTGACTTACATATCAATCAGCTAGACCTCAGATCCTTCATCCTATCCTACCATACTGTTCCCTTCAACATTAAGATTGCTTCTGAAATCTTAAACTAGTCAAAATTTATGTTTCTAAAACTTACTTTTTAACTCTTTGAGCATACACATTCCCAAATAATCTAAGACTACTGTTCTGTCTGCACCTGCTGGCATGCCCTCAGCAGCTCTGTGGAATGACATTCTTCTTTCCAGGATGAAGGGGGCACATGTATTCCCTCTAAGCCCTATCACTCACACAGATGGAACTTGAAACAGAATTTGGGTCAGTCTTTACAGACTAGAAAATATTTTGGTTTTTGTAGTTTATGTACAATATCTGGAAATGCTAAATTGTTTAATGAATGGAAAAAATAAACAAATAAATACAAGTAGAATGCAGCAAGAACTCAAAGTCTTGACTTCATTAATATTGCTACCCATTAGTTAGTAGAGCTGAGATCCCCAGATAACTTTCTTCCCATGCAAGAAATCCAGGTTTAAAATATTATATTCAAGGTATTGACTGAAGACAAATGCTGGAATCAGAGGCACTAGGAATAGAGAATAGCTGTTTGCCCTATAATAAGTGACCAAACCTGCTCCTTCTTCTTGCCAACTGTCTCTAATCTCAAAGTTCGTTGGGGATAAAACTGGAAAAAAATTCTTCTCGGAGGTCCTTTCTTTTGTCTGTGAGGGTCGTATATTTCCCATATTAAGGGGGCTTCTGTGGTCAATCAGTTCTCATCTGCTAAATATCTCCAGATTTCTTAACTGATCACTCATCTAGGACCCCAGTAGGCTTCCTACAATTGATATAGATTTATTTTTGTATTTCTTCTGTCATTTCGATGGGATTTGAGGGGGAAGGAGAAGAAAGTCGTTTGTTCAGTCAGCCATCTTGATTCAGAGTTGATAACCTTTTATCAGGGCAGGCACAGAGGGAGAGAACTCATGCCCCAGATCCTTTAAAAAGTAATTTTGAGAGACATTTAGCACGTTCAGAAGACTAGCAACCTGACCTACATTCTTTCAGTATATTGATTTGCAAAATCCAAGTCTTTCTTTACTTACATATTTTCTGTGCTTCAGTTCTTCAAGAAAAAAAATAGCAAATAGACAAAAGAGGCTATTAATTGTTTCAACTTCTACTCTTAACTCTCTAATCATTATAAACATAAAGAGAGTATGACAGTTTTTACTTATAAGAGTATGTGTTTTTACTTATTAGCTCTACAGTGTGCAGAGTAAAACTTGTGCTTTCCTCTAATCAGGGATTTTTTTGCACTTTTATATTATTCAAATAAGATGTAGTATATCTTATTGTCATAAAAAATTTTAACAAGTGAAACTAATCAATAAAATGGACATATTGTCTACTCTGAAAGATAAAAACATGACACAAAGATACCACTCATTTTAGTCTCAATAATTGCTAGTGGTGATGGTAGTAGGGGGTGATGGTGGTGGTGGTGTGTGTGTGTGTGTGTGAGAGTGTGTATTCTCATGCATGTGTGTGTTTAGCTCCCATGCAAGACTTCAATGGAAATCATGTCTTGATTAAGTATTTTTTCACTGAAAGCCAATGTGAAGACACGTGGCAGAGTGTTTGAAGGGGCTGGGGGTGGCTTGTAGGAAGGTGTACGGGCTACTGAGGTAGGAAGAAAGAAGCAGACAGAAGAATAGGGGGAAATAAAGGAGGATCTATCTTAATGACTCTGATTTTTTATGTCATGGACTATGTTCTATGTGTCCTTTTGAAACACATTTCTCTGACACCCTTTCTCAGTACATAGTGCCCTTCTGTTGCTAAGCACCTGCTCAGAAATCCTACTACAGTGCTTCCTCTGAGACATCCCTCCCCAATGACTACTCCTTGCTTCCAACTTTTCCTTCTTCTCTGTTGTCATTAACCTACTCAAGTGATTTTTGCTTTCTTCAAAACACAACGCTAATTTCTTCCCCTCGCTCATAGAATTTCCTCTGACTATTCCTCATGTTAATCTCTCTCTTCTCTGATTTACTTCATCACTTAGACTCTATTCTTCATAATAAAACTAATATTTTCTGGTAATCATAGTAGTGGCCAGAAGTAATATCATCCTCCAACCTTTGTATAATGCTTTAAAATTTATATTGTGCTTTCACATTTTTAATCTCACTGAATTTGAGGGAGGCATTATGAGCCCATTTTAATGATAGGGAAATAGAAAGTGAGAAGTAATAAGGGACTGTCCAGCGTTGCTCAGCTATTTATTAATATTAAATAGCAGAGCTGTAAGAGGAAGGTGATAGAACTCTAAGGCTCACATAAAATTCTAAATTTCACTCTAGGCAGACACACAGGACAATAGAGCAAAAAAGTGCTTTGGATCTAGGTCCGTATCTGAACTCTGCAATATACCAGCTATATAACTTTGAGCAAATCACTAGTTCACTCTGACCTCTTGTTTTCTGTCCCAAGTACCACTAGTGCCTGTCATGAAAGGAAATGAGATGCAGGGACAATGTTATCTGTTAAAAATACAGCTCTGTAAAAATAGTAGGTATGATAGGACCTTTGTGTTTCACAGCTTCAGAAAGTTCCATTCACATAGGATGGAATGCTCCAAGGCGTTACCACATTGTATTACATTTCAATGGTATTCTCTTAGAGTTCTGCAATTCCTGTGGCTCTGCAAATTGTTTACTGTTGTGGTTTAAATTTACAAAAGGAGAAAATGAAGATTGGATATGTCCACAGAATAAGTTGTTTGAAGTCTACACTTAGACAATGGTCAATGTTCTGGTTATCTACTGTTAACTTATCTGTCGTTTTGTAGTTTAAAGCAACAATTTATTGTTTTCGCACAGGTCTGGAGGCTGACAGACAAGCTGGGTTTCTCACTTGGGACCCTTCATATGATTTCAGTGGGAGAGCAGTAGAGACCATAGTAAGCAGAGGGATTTTTCCTCAGCCCCAGCGCTGAAGTGGCTGGAAAAGGTTAAGGTCAATTTGTTATAGCTCTCTCCAAGTAGCCTCTCTAAATGAAGAGCCTGGGCTTTCTCACAGATTATGGTCTCAAGGTGGTTAGACTTTTTGCCTGGAGGCTGGCTTCCCCCAGAATAAATGTTCCAAGAAGACTAGGGGAAAGCAATGAAACTTCTTATGACCAGACTTAGAGCCCAAGAACAACATTTCAGCTGCATTCAGTTGGTTAAGGAAATCATTAATGCCAGCCCAGATTCAAGAGGAGGGGAGAAGTAGACTTTACTTCTCAATGGAAGGATGGCATGTATGTACAGGAATTCCCAAGGAGGGAATTGATAGTGATCCTCTTAGAGACAAGCTACCATATTGAGCTCTCTCTTCTATGCTCTGTCTGTTAGCTGATCAATGTCTCAAAGTCTGTATGTTACCGCTTTGCCAATGTCCTACCTGTCACTCACACCAACACCAAGCTCATCGTTACCTGTTGCCCATCTGGACTATGCACATGTGTGTACACACACAGAGCTTCACTGCTGATGAATAGCTGCCCCATTAATGTATTCATACACCTATCCACCCACCTGAACTTTTATTTTCAGGTTGAGTTCATTGCTACTGAAGATAACAGTTTGTATTTTAGCATTAAATACCTACATAGAACAAAAATCTCTCCCTTGGTCATACTTGCCTTCCTAAGGCTAGCAGCCATGACAAAATACACACATATGATCACCAAAAAAAAAAAACAAAACCGAAAAAAGAGTATAGGAAGCTGGGTCAACGTGACTGCATCTAAGAAAGTAGCAGGTCAGTTGTGTGTACACACATGCATGTGTGTATATATATGACATGTATGTATGTATATTATACATATGCTAGATTAATATTTATATACACACAAACAAATATGTGTGTGTGCGTGTGTATACTAGACAGACTGTCCAAGGGTATTGGTATGGGCAAAAAAGCAGTAGGATCATCTTCATATAGAAAAATAAATCCTAAAATTCTGACACTATAATTCTCCCATAGGTCAATATTAATTTTTACTACCACAATTTAGATTGGTAGATAATTTCTTTAAGGGCTTTCCTCACAGACTGCACTAAAACTATTTTAAATGATTTCTTAGTTGCTTTAGTGTATTTTTTGTACATTTCTGATTTTTATAATGAAAAAAGGTAGGATGTACTTTTATTCTAAATGCTAATGGTAATAACCCTCATGAATTCAGTCTGCTTGTGTATTATGTGTTGGTGAAAATGCAGTGACAGATGTGAAACTTCCAGGCATATCCTGCCAAGGAAATGTACATAAGGAAAGTATATGGAACAACTGTTAGAAAAGCCATAGGAACTCCCCATATCTCCTTAATATGATATTAAAAGGATTTTAATTGTGCACATACACCCACAGACCTCCAAGGGTTAACTGCACACAATGTAATGAATTCAATAATGATGAGTTAAAAAAGGTCTAATTAGCAAGTAACCACTTTATTATGAAAGAAAATGGTAATGAATTTAATAGCTCAAAATCATTAACAATATTTAGTTTGCTGGTACTTGTTCTCTATTATCCTCATTAATATGAACATTTAATATGTTTTAAAATGGATTTGTAATACTTTCTGTGCCATGAGGTTACACTGACAGAAAGAGTGTAATTATTCTGCTAATTGTTATCACTGTATGTTTGTGCTTCGAATAGAAGTATATTTAGGTGTTAATACCAAAAAAAAAAAAGTAATTAAGAAAGGAAAGATTTCAAACCTAATTAAACAAAAACTCAAAAAAAAAATCTTAGGCCACCATAAGAAAAGAATTTCTGAAGTAATTGCTTTAGAAAGATTTTTTTTTCTTCCTTATTAACTCATTTTTTTCTATTGTTGTGGATTTCTTGAAGAAGGGAAATAAAGTGAACTAAATGAAAACTGGGATAGAAAGAAAGAAACAGAAGGATATCGAGATTTGCCTTTTGTGAAGTGAAGTTAGTTCTTTACAACGTGCCTGACTACGAGGAAACACACACTTTCTCTGCCATGGGGACTCTAGTGGTCAACAGCCAGGACAGTTAGTTGCTCTGCTCCCTCACCTGAACTTACCCTAGAAACCCCCTCTTCTCTGCTGCCCCCTAACGATCCTCACACAAGCCCTGGTTCATTTCCCACTGAGTGTCATTTCTTCTCGGATTCAGTATAGTTTTTCTTCTCTGAGTATCCTATAGTCACCAGAGCCATTAAAAGTAAAAAGAAGTTTCAGCCACAAATCTTCACAGATGGAAAATATCACAGGATAAAGAAGACAAATGTTTAAACATCATCTAACATCGTCAGAGATGAAGGAGAAAGGTGGAAACATGCAAGCAAACCGTCAAGCAGCTTCCTCCCAACAAGCAGTCTGAGATCCTTGGTCACATGTCCAGACCAGTACGCCATGGACAGTTGGTGGTAGGATACTCTTTTAATTTTAGCCTGCTTGAAAACAGAAGTTTAATAATTTTAACCTAATTTATGACCTGATACTACTCCACTTGGTTCAATAGCCCTTTGCAACTTTTAAGATCAAACTACATTTGAGGTTTTATTTTTCTTTCTGGATATACATAATCTTGATTCCTATTGTCATTCGTTTTTACTGCCAACATTCATTGAACAGGCATTGTTCTTGGCCTCTACGAACTACTTTGTTGTTTTAAGAGTCATCTTCTTTATTTGACCTCCAATTCGAGGAGCCAGACCTTGTCCCAGCACTGTGGGGACAGCAGTGACTAAGGTGGGAGGCCGGGGTTAATGCCTGTGCATACTGCTTCTGCTTCAGGGTCTTGACAACTTGCATCTCCATCCAGTTTGACATTGTTTTACGTTCAGCTTGCTATCTTCCTTGGAGGCATCACAGCAACAGGATACCCCCAAATTGTCATTATTTTACTGGGTATAAGGTTTTAAAATCTTAAAAGATAGAGTAGGTAGGCATTTTATGTACTTGGGCCTATAAAGATAAGCCGTAGCAGAAATGACCTCACACAAGTCATTCCATTCCAGGTGAAAGAGACGGACTCTTAATAAAATGGTGACTTTCTTGACCTACAAACATAGACAGTGTTAATATGCACGGACTGCCTGCAGTAGGGTCTCTCATCTCAACCACTTTACCCACTTTTTCTCTTTGTTTTGAGAAAATTTTCAGTAGTGTTGACTGATTTTAACCACATTTGGATGACTAATAATTGTATTCAATTTGGGGATTCAACCACCATATTAGTCAAAATAGACACAAAGAAAAATCTTACCTAATTTTAGAAAGCTATGACTGAAATTACCTAGGTATGTGTAACAAATTTCTGCACCAGTAGCGTGAGTTCAGTTAATTCTCAATTATTAGCAATGATATAAGGAATGAAGCTGAGTACTAATCACAACATAATTTCCATAGTTTGAAAAAATTTTTTCTCATTAATGCTTTTTTTAATTGTGCCCTTTCTTTTAATTCAAACAAACAGAACATAAAAACAAACTTATACAAAAAGTTTTGATAGGAGATAGGAGAAATTTCAAAAGAGAATATCAGAGGTTAACACACCTAATATTGCATCAATGTCTTGCTCACTGGAAGGGGCATCTTTGAGGCAAGAAGGTAGGCTGACATTGATCAGAAGATGGTGATGGAGATGGTGCTGGAGAGGATGGAGCAGGTGCTGGAGAATCAGGATTTGATTCTGTTGCTGGCGGAGGGGAGCTTACCTTTGGAGTCGGTTTCTTGAAAAAGGTATCTAGGGTTGTCTGCACAGCCTTTTTCTTTTTTTCATCATAAATGGCCTTGTAGCAGCCGATGTTCTCACTAACCGCATGGAAAACCTTTGTAAACCGCTCAATGCTAGGATCTTGCTCTTCAAGTTTAGCAAATCCTGCTTCAATGAAACGAAAGATTTCAGCTAATTCTTTTGTCATAATTTCCTTGGCTCTGGATCTTCTGATTCTTTGCGTTCTCGTGTTTCTGTCAGCTGCTTCCCTGAGACTAGCCGCTAGTAAAGATGCTGTGTCAACAAACCGCTTATGCCGTGCGGGTTTGTTTACATGTGTGGAAAAAACTAGTTCCCGAAATATTAATTTAATGATTTCATTATAAATTATCCTTATGGGGAGCCTTGAGAGGCTGTTCCTAAGTAGGGAAAGCAGTAAGTTGGGTCATCCGTAACCTGGGGACTGCCTGTAATTACTGAAATTGTTGTAAATTGTTGTATTTGCATCTGCAATTTTGCTATTTTTTAATATGGCTCAGTTCTTTTTTGTTTATTTTCCCCTTTACTGTATTCTTTCATGTTAAACTTTTTGTATTTGTGTCCCATTTCTATTTTAATTCTTCCCTTGTTGTTTTACTTCAAAATATTAAGGGGGTACAAATGTTTTTATTACATGGATACCTTGTATAATACTTAAGCCAGGTCTTATATTATTATTACTATAATGGTGTTTGTTGTACTCGATAGTTTTTACCCCTCATCCACTTCCCACCCACCGCCACATGATTTTCATTGTCCTTTATATCTCTTTGTGCCTGTCTGTGCCCATCGATTAGCTACCAGTTATTAATGAGTACATGTGTTGTTTGTTTTTCCATTCTTGAGATACTTCACTTAGGATAATGGTCTCTAGTTCCATTCAAGTTCTTGCAAATGACATTATTTCATTCCTTTTTATGGCTGAGTAGTACTCCATAGTATATATAAAACACATTTTCTTTATCCACTCATGAATTGATGGGCACTTAGGTTGATTCCACATCTTTGCAATTGTAAATTGTACCACAGTAAACATTTGAGTAAAGGTGTCTTTTTGCTAAAATGACTTCTTTTCCTTTGGGATAAGATACTCAGTAGTGGGATTGCTGGAATGAATGGTAAGTCTACATTTATTTCTTTGAGGAACCCCCACACTTTTCCATAGAAGTTGTACTAATTTGCAGACTGACCACAGGGTGTAAGCGTTCCTTTCTCTCTGCATCCACACTAGCATCTATTGTTTTTTGGCTTGTTAATAATGGCCATTCTAACAAGGTTGAGGTGGTATCACATTGTGGTTTTCATTTGCATAGTTCTGATGATTAGTGATGTTGAATTTTTTTCATGTTTGTTAGCCATGTGTCTATCTTCTTTTGAAAAACTTCTGCAGATGTCTTCTGCCAACTTTTTAATGGGTTTGTTTGTTTGTTTCTTGCTGATTTGTTTGACTTCTTTGGTGATTTTGGATATTAGCCCTTTATTATACCTATAGTTTATGAATATTTTCTTCCAGTCTATAGGTTGTCTATTCACTCTGTTGATTATTTCTTTTGCTGTGCAGAAGCTTTTTAATTTAATTAAATCCCATTTATTTATCTTTGGTGTTGCTGTCTGTGCCTTTAGGGTCTTAGTCATAAATTCTTTGCCTAGGCTGATGTCTAGAAGAGATTTTCCTACTTTTTCTTCTTGTATTTTTATGATTTCATGAATTACATTTAAGTCTTTTTTTAATCTTGAATTAATTTCTCTATATGGTAGAGATCTTTCACCTTCTTGGTTAAGGATATTCCTAGGTATTTTATTCTCTTTGTAGCTATTGTAAATGGTATTGAGTTCTTGATTTGACTCTCAACTTGATTGTTATTAGTATATAGAAATGCTACTGATTTGTGTACATTGATTTTATAACCTGAGACTTTCCTGAATTTATTTATCAATTGTAGGAGTCTTCTGGTGGACTCTTTAAGGTTTTTTAGATACAAAATCATACCATCAGCAAACAAGGATATTTTGACCTCCTCTTTCCTGATTTGGATACCCTTTATTTCTTTCTCTTGCCTGATTGCTCTGGCTATGACTTCCCATACTAAGTTGAATAGAAGTGGTGATGGTGGTCACCCTTGTCTTTTCCAGTTCTTAGGTGGATGCTTCCAAGTTTTCCCCATTTAGTATGATGTTGGCTGGGGATTTATCATACATGGCTTTTATAATTTTGACGTATGTTCCATGTATGCTTAGTTTGTTGAGGGTTTTATCATGAAAGGGCACTGGATGTTATCGAATGCTTTTCCTGCATCTATTGAGATGATCATATGGTCTTTGTTTTTGTGGTGAACCATTTTTATTAATTTGTATATGTTAAACCATCCTTGTATCCCTGGGATGAACCCCACTTGATCATGGTGAATTATCTTTTTGATGTGCTATTGAATTCGGTCTGCTAGTATTTTGTTGAGGACTTTTGCATCCATGTTCATAAGGGATATTGGTCTGTAGTTTTCTTTTTTTTGTTGTGTCCTTTCCTTGTTTTGGTAACAAGGTGATACTGGCTTCGAGGAATGAGTTAGGGAGGATTCCCTCTGTCTCAATGTTATGGAATAATTTCTGTAAGATAGGTACCACTTGGTCTTTATAGATCTGATAGAGTTCAGCTGTGAATCCGTCTGGTCTAGGGCTTTTATTTGTTAGGAGATTTTTTATTACTACTTCAATATCACTGCTTATTGTTGGTCTCTTCAGGATTTCTATTTCTTCCAGATTCAGAGTTGGGAGATTGTGTGTTTCCAGGAATTTATCCATTTCCTTGATGTTTTCTCATTGGTGTGCATAGGGGTTTTTGTAGTATTCACAGAAGATATTTTGTATTTTGTGGTATCAGTTGTAATGACTCCTTTTTCATTTCTGATTGAGCTTATTTGAGTTCTTTCTCTTCTATTTCTGGTTAATCTGACTAGTAGTCTATTGGTTGTTTTTATCTTTTCAAAGAACCAAATTTTTATTTCATTGATCCTTTGTATTTTTGTTTGTTTGTTTGTTTTCACTTCATTTAATTCTGCTCTGCCCTTTGTTATTTCTTTTCTTCTGCTGGCTTTGGGTTTGGGTTGTTCTTCTTTTTCTAGTTCCTTGAGATGTGGCCTTAGGTTATTAATTTGTGATCTTTCTATCTTTTTGATGTAGGCATTTAAGGCTATGAACTTTCCCCTTAGGAATGCTTTTTACTGTATCCCATAGATTTTGAAAGCTTGTGTTCTCTTTGTCATTAAGTTCAAGGAATCTTTTGATTTCCATCTTAATTTAATCATTGACTCAAGGATTGTTCAGCAGTAGGTTGTTTAATTTCTACGACTTTGTGAGGATTTGAGTGTTTCTCTTGGATTTGATTTCTAGTTTCATTTCACTATAGGCTGAGAAGAGACATGGTATGATTTAAATTTTTTTGAATTTGCTGAGAGTTGTTTTGTTGCTTAAGATATCAATCTTGGAGAATGTCCTATGTGCTGCTGAGAAGAATGTATATTCAGTAGTTTTGGGGTAGAATGTTCTGTAAATGTCTGTTAGGTCCATTTGTTCTAGAGTCCTGTTTAAGTCCAGTTTTTCTTTATTGATTTTCTGCCTTGATGATCTGTCCACATCTGTCACTGGGGTTTTGAAGTCCCTAGGAATTATGATGCTACTATTTATTTCTTTGCTTAGATCTAGTAGAATTAGCTTTATGAATATGGGTGCTCCTGTGTTAGGTGCATACATATTTAGGACTGTTATGTCTTCTTGTTGAATTGCTCCCTTTACCACTATATTATGACCATCTTTGCCTTTTTTTCCCGCCATTTTTGATTTAAAGTCTATTTTATCCAATATGAGAATGGCTATACTTGCTCGTTTTTGGTTTCCATTTGCATGGAATTTTTCTTTTTCATCTCTTTGCCTTGAGTCTGTTTGAATCCTTGCTAGTTAGATGTGTTTCTTGGAGACAGCATATACTTGGCTTGTGTTTGTTCATTTGTTCAGACAGTAGTGTCTTTTAAGTGGGGCATTAAGACCTTTTGTGTCAGTGTTAGTATTGATATATAGGATACTAATCTGTTCATCATGTTGGATGATTCCTTGTTATTTTGTTTTCCCTCTTTTCCTATTGTTTTATAAGAGGTGTGAGCTTTACCTTTCAGGTGTTTATCTGTTGTGTATTATCTATTGTGCAGTACTGGTGTGTATCTATTGTGCTGTTCCATGTATAATGCACTTTGGAGTATTTCCTGTAGGGCAGGCTTGGTATTGGCAAATTCCCTTAGTGTTTGTCTGGAAAAGTCTTTTTTTCTCCATCATTTATGGGACATAGTTTTGCAAGATACAAAATTCTTGGCTGGCAATTTTTCCATTTAAGAAGACTAAAAAGGGAGCCCCAATTCATTCTCGCTTGTATGGTCTCTACTGAGAAGTCTGCTGTTATCCTGATGGGTTTTCCTTTGTAGATTAGTTGTTGCTTTCATCTTGCACCTTGTAGAATTTTCTCCTTAATTTTGATTTTGGCCAGGCTGATGATGTCCTATTTGCTATGAATCTTCCCGGTGTCTGATGACTATCTTGTACCTGGATAAATCTGAATCTCTGGTGATACCAGGGAAGTTTTCCTCAATAATTCCCTTGAATAGGTTTTCATGCTTTTTTCTTTTTCTTCTTATCCTCAGGGGTCCCTATAATTCTTATATTGGCCTGCTTTGCATAGTCCCATATTTCTCTAAGTGACTGTTCATTCTTCTTTCTGCATCTTTGACTAAGTTAGTTTGAAAGCATTGTCTTTAAGCTCTGAGATTCTTTCTTCTGCTTGGTTTAACCTGTTCTTAAAGCTTTCTGCTGTATTTTGAAGTTCCCTAAATGGCTCTTTCATTTCTTTGAGTTCCATTATATTCTTTCTTATACTGTCTAGTTCTTTAGTGACTTTTTCATTTTTTTCATTGATGTCCTGAAATATTATTTTGGCTTCTTTGTGTTGGTTGTCAACTTCCTCTTCAATCCCATTCATTTTATTTGATATCCATATTCTGAATTCCATTTCTGACATTTCAAGAATTTCTTTTTGGTTGGAGTCCATTGCTGTAGATCTATTGTGATTCTTTGGAGGTGTTGAACTAGCTTGATTTTTCATGTTGCCAATGTTCTTTTGCTGGTTTCTTCTCATCTGAAACCTCTTGTCTTATCTCAGGGCAGATAGATTCACAGTGCACTTGTTCTTCTTTGCTGGAAACTCTCCTACTTATAGAGAAGAAGGAAAGGTCACCTTTGTGACCTATTCCAGAAGACTAACTTGGCAGGAGAGGGGCAGATGCAGCCGTTCTGTGTTGTCCCATTCCCTTGTGATTGTCACAGTCCGAACTGATGCTGGATGATCTCCATGTGGTGTGGTGGTTGTTCCCCAGGCCACTGTTGGAAGGGGGCTGGGTGAGTCCCTCTCCACAGAGGCTGGCATTACAGGAGATTGCTCTGCCCAGGTTTTCCTGAGGTGGTGGCAGTGGCAGCTGTGTGAAGCTATCTAGGCAATGGTCATGGATGTCAGGGCAGTGGGCATTTGCTACACATGCATCCAGATGTGATGGTGGCTTGTGCCTAGCAGGTACCTTGCAGAGTGTTGGACCAGGGTGTGGTTCCCTCCAGGAAGTGGGTAGGAACCTAGAAGTTGGGAGTGCTGAGCCAGACCACCAGGCAGCTGGGGCTCTCCCTCTGCCCAGGACCTCCTGAGGCAGTCACTGAGCAGCTTCTCAGGTGGCATCTGTGGTGCACATTCTGCTAGAGTCCCACATGAGGGAAGGGGTGTTTGACTCCCAGTCATGGGCTCACAAAAGCATCCATTCTCCCTGCTCCTTCTCTGGCCTTGACAGGGTGATGCAGAGGTGGCTGCTGCAAAGTTGAACTTTGTGTAGACCAGGCACTCTGGACCTGAGAACTCAGAATGGCATTTTCTGCTGTAAACAGTTGCTGGGTCCCTGCTGTGCCCACTCTCCAGTGCAATGTTGCTACACAGACTCCAAGCAGCTCCCTCATCAGTACAAAGGTCTACAGTGGTGGTAGTGACCCCTTCACAACTCAGGCCACAGTGTCCACAGGTGAGCATAGAGCCCCAGAGTTCTCTCCTCCTGTCCTTCTCCACATGTGGATGCCTCCCCCAGATACCTTCTGGCCTTGCTGAGTGGATCACTCTGTCATCTTCTCCTTCCCTCTGATTGTCCCCTGTTGCTTCTTCAATGATTCACAATGCTGTCTTCAAGAAGGTCCATCTGTAGGTGAGCATCCACCTGCAACTTTCGGTCCTCTCCTTGAGAGCAGCTTGCCTGGGCTGCTTCTAGTCCACCCTCTTGTCTCCCTCCACCTTTTTCCTATTAATACTTTCCTTAATACTTCAGTGAAGGCTGAGAATCTCTTCTAAGAAGATAGTAAAGTCAACAAACAATGAAGACCTCCTTTAAAAATGCTAAAAAATTTCCAGTAGCCTTTATCTTATCCTCCCAATCCTCCTTTTTTACTGTCCTTGCCCCCACCAACATGCACAGACTATTCTCACTGCCCACCCCTCCCCCAGGCATCCTGTATTATGGGTGTCACAACAATATTCACCAACCAAATTTTGCATGGAACAATTTGCATGAAATAAACAGACAAATTTAGAGATTTCAAAGGACATTTCTTCATTCTACTTGCAAAGCACATGGAGAGAATTTAGATTCCCAGGATCAATTGGTTAACATATGCATCTGTATTTTGAAGGCATCTCTTGAACTTGAATGTGTTGAACACAATATCAGGAACATAGGGGATCCAAGAAATGTTGGCTCATTCATTCTTTCTCTCAATCATCCCATTAATGCTGTAATACATTTTGAACAGACCCTAGGTAATGTATGAGCCCTCATTCCTGCTTTCAAGGAATAGATCTGTCCAATATGAAGAACATAGTCAATAAACAAAGTAAGTTATATTCTATACTAGGAGTCATCAATTACCCTGCAGCTACACTCTGCTCTGGAATGATGCCATATAAACACTTATATAGAAATATAAAAGCAAGCATCCCAAAGAGTTTGGTGGTAGATGTGAAAAAGGGATTACTTTCTTTGCCCTGAGATTAAAAAAATATGCAGGTTGTCTGACTGCCTTAAGAATAAGTCTCTGAAAACAGTTTTTAACCATCCAGGCAAAGAAACAATGAAGGTATTCAGTTAGTTTGCATCAATGCAGAAAAATAGACAGTATATGACTCAAGTGACAAAAGAAAAAAAATCCTGCAAGTAATAAGGGTCTTGTCAGCCTGTAGAGTTGGCAGGTTTGGCTTTGTATAATAATGAGACTATTAGAGACACTTTGCCAGTACACTTGTACTTTTTTCTAATTCTTATACAATAATTGTATATATTACCTATTGTGTTGATTCTTAACAAAAATGGAACTATGTGTACTAATCCATAATCTGATGGTTTTACTAGATCTTGAACATAGTTCCATGATGATAAATAGAGCTATACATCATCATTTTAAATGATTAATATTATATCAGCCTTGTATAGTGACTGTGACCAATTTTTTTTTTGTTACTAGACATTAGGTTTTTCTCTTTGCCTCCTCTGGGGAGGGTGATTCATTTCTGTATACTTGTCTGATTATTTCCTGAATATAAGATTCCCCAAATAAAATATTCCCAAAGTACTCAGTTTAAAATACTAGAACACATTGTAAAATGGCCCTCTAGAAATATTAAGTTAACGTAAACTTCTACCAACCATGTGAACAAGAGTGACAGTTTCTTCATATTGCCATCAACACTGGACAAAGTTTATTGGCTTTTCTCCAAAGTAGTAAAAATCAAAATCTAACCTATTGTTATGGTTATCATCATTCTACTTTAAATATATACTATTTTTGAAATAAGCTTCTTTACTTAGCTCATTACATACCCCTAGTCTTGTTTTTTGTATAAATAATTTTAAAACTATAATTTTTTCCAAGTGTGTTTTTCCTGGATACCACAGGTTTCTTAGGTAGTAAAATTTTTGTCATTAATTGTAAATAGTTTTAATTTTCTGATACGATACTGTTTTTGCTGCAAAGGTTCTTTAGGGAAGTGGCTCCACATTCTTGACTATCCAAACATGCTGGTCTTTATTGTTTTATTATTGTAAATTCTGTGTTTTGGGTACAATCTGAAAAGTTATTCTGCATAATACATATTTTTTGAAATATCTTGAGGTTTTCTGTGAATTAAAAGCATCTAGCATTTTGTCTGCTTGATCTGTTAGTTGATAATTGAGTTCTATTAAAATCTTCAACTTTGTGGATATATGACTTTCTACTTGTAAGTCTCTCAATTTTTGCTTTAAATATATTGTGATTATATATTTTGGTACATACAGGTCATGATTATTATTTACTTTTGTCTGTTTCTTTTTTCATTATGTAGCATCTCTTTTTATATCAATCAATTGGGGTTTTGCCTTAATTTTCTTTTTTTTGGGTCTGGAACTCACTTTATCTGAAATTGTCCAAATTTATATACTAGCTTTGTCTTATAGGTTATATACCTAATATTTCTTTTGGTTAGTCATACTTGATATATCTTCTTACATATCTTCATTTTAATTTTTTACTTTTCAGCACTGTTTAGCTTTAAGAATAACACTTATAGTGGTATACAGCTGGATTTGTTTTTTAAAAATTCAATTTGATAGAATCTGCCTCTTAATAATTGAGATTAATCCATGTTAAATAATTCTTATTATGGATATATTTAGACTTATTTTGTAATCTTATTTATCTTTCTTTTCAGCATTTTTTTCTTTTTGTTTTTTGTTTTTTCCTTTCTAACTTTCCATTGCATCAATTGATGTTTCATTATTCCTCCTATCTACTGTTTCAAATTTATGTTCTGTTACTACTCTTTTAAAACCTATTCTTAAATTTTAATCTAAACACTTTGCCTAACAAAGGTAAAAGTTAATTTGTATGGCTATAATCTTTCTAAAGGGCTTAAAATATTATCACTTTTAGCTCCTTTCTCCAATTTTCTATATGTTCAAGTCTTATATTTTAATTCTTCACTGATCTTAAATGCTCCCAAATTAGTTATTATAATCTTTAGTATATTTACAATCAATAATATTTATTCATTAGATTGAATCATATGACATTGCCCTTTTATGGTCAAATAAAGTCTCAATGAGGTAACTTTATATGAGCTACAATAATATGTCTACTAATTTCTTTGCTCAATAATGTTTCATATTTTATTTATCTCTGTAGTATATACACATAATTTAAATACCAAATAGTTCCACATGGTTTTTAACAATAGCAACAACTAATAGAAAGCAGACCTTTTACATAGTCTTTCTCACCTCCTGATTCCCTCTTCCAAGTCAATGATAACACAAAAAACTTAATGTTCTTTATGCTTTTTATCCCCTTTTATCTGAATAATGCCCTTATTTATTTACTTTCTTTCAATTTTTACAATAATTTATTGAATTTATAGTGTGTAAAGTGAAAATTTAGTGCTTTTATAGTACTCTCTCTCACCCACCATACATACCCATCCCAATTTTTAAGTTACCTCAATATTCAGTATTTGTGTAAGGTGATTAAATAAATATTGTTCACAGCCATATGGTGTACAATTACATATGATTTTCTATATAAGCTTCCCCATTAATAATTGGATCTTATTTTTATTTGGTTGGTTTTCTATGTATTTCTATTCTCCACTTGCCCCCTCAGATCCATTTTCTATCCCTTTCCACCCTTATTTCTGCACTTAGAAGCTGACCTATATGGGGAACATTAGAGGTTCTCTTGGGTTTCTAACTGGGTTCATAAAATTGTAAGCACTGTCAAGAGATTAGAGGGAGGAAGGATAGTGTGATGGTTCATTTGGGGTATCGATTTGGCTGAATTAACGGATGCCCAGATAGCTGCAAAAGCAGTATTTATTCTCAATCATTGCCTTAATTATCCTCGATGCTTCAGCAGGCACTGGGCCTGTCACCCTTCCGCTGAAAGGGAAACCCAGGTGGTTTGGCATTTGATTAGCATGACCGGGCTGCCCCAGGTGTGTCTGTGGGGTATTTCTGGAAACAGAGGACATTGGCGTGTGAGTCGGTGGACTGAGTGATGAAGATCCACCCTCAGTGTGGGCGGCACCATCCAATCCCCGGATGGAACAATAAGCCAGAGGAAAGGAGAATTCTTGCTCTCTCTAACGGAGCCCACGGCCTTTTGCTCCTGCCCGGGACACCGGAACACCATGTTCTCTGGCTTTTGGACTCGGGGACTTGCATCAGCGGCCCCCCAGGCTCAGGCTCGTGGGACTTCAGCCTCAGAATGAGAGTTACACTGTGGGCGTCCGTGGTTCCAGGGTCTTCAGACTTGGACTGAGCCATGTCACTGGCTTTCCTGGTTCTCCAGCTTGCGCATGGCCTATAGTGGGACTTCTCAGCCTCCATAAGCAGTGAGCCAATTCCCTAATAAGTCCCTTCTCATGTATCTTTCTCTATATATAAGTTCTGTCTCTCTGGAGAGCCCTGATAAAACAGAGAGGTTGATCAAGGAACTTATTCTTTTGGCCACTCCTTGCCAGTCCTTCTCTAGGGCTGGCTGCTTCCTCAGCCAAAGGGCTTCTCAAGGCAGTTTTTCTTTTTGCTACACGATTCTCTCCTCCCCCCAGCCCCTTTCTGTCCTACTGCCTTTCAGACTAGGGGTAATGATGGGTCTGCTATGACTACTCCAGGTCGCTATACAATTCCTTGCAATTCCCCTACACCCCAGCCACACCTTTTATAAATAGTTCCTTTATTAGGTCATTCTCCAATTATCCTAATTTGAACGTGCTGTTTCCTGTTGAAACTCTGACTGATTTATTGTTTTTTCCCCAGACCTCCCCCCAGAGGTATAAAACACCCCACTATAGCCCCACTATAGTAGCAAACACAACAGATCTTATCAGTTCATTTCCCAACCTTTCTTTTTTAATTAAATAAACTTTGAAGTGAAGTACCAAATACCTGTAGAAGCGTGTGCAAATCGCTGAATTTGTACAAGGTAAACACATATGTATAACCACCAACCAGATCAAGAAATTAACCTTACTGGCACCTGCAGAAGACTCTTTTATGCCTTTGCCCATCATCATTCCTCTCTTAAAGGTAATCAGTATACTGATGTCTATCACCAATGGCAAAGTGAGATTCATCCATATTATTACATGAGGCAACAGTTAATTCATTCTCATTGTTATATAATATACTACTGCATGACTGTGCCACTATTTACCATTGATGGACAAAAAAATTGTTTCAATTTCTATTATAATTAGAGCTGGTATGAACATTAGCATATATATATATTTGCACATATATACACTTATTGATTGGTTATATATCTAAAAGCAAAGCCACTAGGCCATAATGTATGCATATATTCACCTTTAGTAGCTATTACTAGAGTTTTCCAAGACAGTTTAAACAATTTGTATTCCCATCAACAATTTGTGAGGGTTCTACTTGCTCCACATTCTTGAAAATTTTGTTATTGGCAGGTTTTTTCATTTTAGTCATTCTGTTGCATGGTTTTGTTTTCGTTTTCCTAATGATGACTGAGGTGATGTACCTTTATTTATTTATTGGTTATTTGGATATAATCTTTTGTAACTTCCCTATTCAAATATTTTACCCTTTTTGCTGATAACCAGAATCTATACAGAACTTAGGAAAATCAACGAGAAAAAATCAAACAACCCTATTAAAAAATGGGCAAAGGACATGAACAGAAACTTTTCCAAAGAAGACAGAATAATGGCCAGCAAACATATAAAAACTTGCTCAACTTCTCTAATCATCAGGGAAATGCAAATCAAAACCACAATGAGATATCACTTAACTCCAGTGAGATTGGCTCATATTAAAAAATCCCCAAACAACAAATGTTGGCAGGGATGTGGACAGATAGGAACACTCATACACTGCTGGTGGGACTGCAAATTAGTACAACCTCTATGGAAAGTAATATGGAGATACCTCAAAGAATTAAAAGTAGAATTACCATTTGACCCAGCAATACCACTACTGGGTATTTACCCAAAGGAAAAAAAGACATTTTATAATAAAGACATCTGCTCACGAATGTTCATAGCAGCACAATTCACAATCGCAAAGTTATGGAAACAACCCAGGTGCCCGTCAATACACGAGTGGATTAATAAAATGTGGTATATGTATACCATGGAGTATTACTCAGCAATAAGGAGCAATAGTGAATTAACACATCTGGTATTATCCTGGTTGGAGCTAGAACCCATTCTTCGAAGCGAAGTGTCCCAGGAATGGAAGAACAAGCACCACTGGTACTCACCATCAAATTGGTACTAACTGATCAACACCTACATCACACAGGGCAATAATATTCGTCAGGGCGCGGGCAGGAGGGAGGGGGGTGGAGGGGCTGGGAAAAACTCTCACTGAATGGATGTGGGGAGCACAGTTTGGGAGATGACCACGATTGTAGCTCTGACACGGGCAGTGCATGGGCAATATATATAACCAAAGTGTTGTACCCCCATAATATTCTCAAATAAAAAATAAATAAATAAAAATATTTTACCCTTTTTATGGTTTGTTTTTATTTTTCTTATTTATTTATAGTAGAAATGCAGTAAGAATTACTGTATATATGTGTGTGTGTGTATACAGATGATCCCTAACTTATGATGATGGTTTAACTTATAATATTTCAACTTTACAGTGGTGTGAAAGCCATACACATTCAGCAAGCTTCTCGATTTAAGATTGGGCTACATCTGGATAAACTCATCATAAGTTGAAAATACTGTAAGTCAAAAATGCACTCTTGACTTACAATATTTTCCATTTATGATGGGTTTATCTGGTGTCAACCAAATTAATTAAATAACCATGTTTCCCCCAGTGATTTGAAAGGCTACCTTTATTTTGTTCCAAATTGACATGGACTTGATTTCACTGTTTCCTCTCTCTGTTCATGGTCCAGTATCACACTGTTTTAATCATTGTAGTTTTATAATACATTTTAATATTCTTCCTCTTTTTCAATATAGTTTTGCTTCTTATCTATTTTTAATCTGGATGAACTTTTTTAAAATTACTAACTTAAGCTTGATTTATAATGACTTACTGTATTTAAAGGTAAATTAGAGAATGGATATCTTAACAAGATTCCTAATATAACATCGTTCTGTTTACATTTTTTATGTTACCATGCTCCTATCATTAGCTTTTTGGTGTACTAAATAATTAATTGAAGACAGAGAAATAACTGTTTGGCTTACAGAATGTTTAATTTATTAGCCTCATAAAACAAATGGATATCCCGGGGGGAAAAAGCTGCCAAATATCAAGCCCAACTTGAAAGACTAAATTTTCATAAATATTATATAGAGGCACATGTATAAATCTTATAAGTCCTTAAATCAGTATGCTCCTCTTCAGATGGCAGCATCATTCACAAATTCCATCAGCTCATCCCTCTTCTCATCACCATAAAAACCCACAGCTCATAGCAAACAGCAGGAAGCATTACTAGAAGAGATAGGAGAAAACATGTGCCCCTTATTTGCAGATGCTTTTCCTCAGGGGAATAATCTTTTGATTTGGCTTATCCTTAAGGAACCTTGGGATACTCTGATATGCAGATCTATCTAGTCAATACTTGAAAAATTGTATTTGGATTATAATTGACTGAAAGCTGTGCATCAGACTTCTAGGCATGTTTTTCAGACTTCTAGGTGCATGCCCTCTAATTGCCCATCAATAAATAGAAAAGAAAACATAGGCTTTTCTTTCTTTTTTGATACTTTATTTTTTAGAGAAGTTTTAGGGTCACAGAAAAATTAAGCAGAAGGTACAGAGATTTCCTATATATTCCCTATCCCCACACATGCACAGACTCTCGCTATCAACATCCTGCACCAGAGTGGTACATTTGTTACAACTGATGAACCTCCATTGATACATTGTTATTACCCAAGATTACTTTGGGACTCACTCTTGTGTTGTATATTCTATGGGTATGGACAAGTGTATAATGATATGTATCCACCATTACAGTATCATGTAGCATAGTTTCACTGCCCTAAAAATCCTCTGTGCTCTGTCTAGACCTTTCTTGATAAATATTGGGCAGATTTTAAGTTCCAATTCTGATATACTCCAATCACATAGAAAGAGAATTAAATGTTTTAAACTAAAGGGGAACATAAATTATCAATCCGGGAGCATATTAACTGTAACAAATGGGACATCTGTCCAAAGAGCAAAAGATACTACTCAAAGAGCAAAAGGAAGGAGGAATTCAGAGCAAACAAGGAGATGAGAGATATATGCTGTAAGGATTGGCCTCAGATTTGAGTATCAGTGATGCTCATCCCTATTCCTTCTGTGAATCCATCTTTTGAAGCCTCTATAGACGCTATCTAAAATACCTCCATGTACTCTACTTTATGGAATCCCACTCAAGATTCCTTATAATAAATATAAAGCTCATCAAACCCTTTCTGCTGGCTAGTTGCAAGCATTACTCCATGGCTGTATATGTCTAGCTATGTATGTATAGCTCAGAATTCTGGCTTGCAAAGGTTATTTTATTTCTGAGCTTTTATTTAGATTGCCTTTTTACCAAATTCTTTTTAAAAGAAAGTTATTTAGATAGAGTTTTTGTTTCTTTTTCCCCCTGCTTTATTTTTTAGCAGAGCTGTTGCATAACACAATTGGTTTTGCATGCTTTATAGGAAAGCAGGCCACCTTCCCTCATAAAGGGTGAGGGCATTGATGTGCCTTCCAATCACTTGGTTCTATTGTTCTAAGCAGTCCTTTCAGTGTTTTTGGCAGGCTTCGGCTTCTGTGCTACCATGGCCTTATTTTATTATTGTGTGGAGGAAAGTGCAGTGTGATTATCCATTCTTCCTTCAGGCAGAGCAAGCCATCTGGAATGTTTATTAAACCCGCGGGCTGATCAAGAGGCTAGAACTCTGGTGATATGCATGGACGTGGGTTGTTCTACATCATCACAGCTTTGTTCCTCTGATGATGTCGCATGCAGAGAGGGCCCCGCTAATGGATTTAGAGCACTTCACAGTGGAGGTGCCATGGGCTGAATGGGGGAAGAGATATTTTTGGCCTCTGGGTAATTGACTGAAGGATGGTAGAAAAATGTTTCATGTAAAGCAAGAAGGCTTCAAAACTTTTAAATGTTTAATTTGGGGTGGTAGAAGGGCAGGTGATCAGCAAGAGGTTTGAGGAGCGGCCTTTGAAGCCCAAATCTTTGCGATGAGGTCATGCCCCCCTAAGCCTGTCTGTCGCTCTGTGTAAAAAGATCAGTCAAGCTTGTCCAGAAATAAAATGCTACTATTCTAATTTTAAAATTTAGGCATTTCCCAGCCTACACTAAGCAGTACTTATATTTCTTTCCTTTTATTAGTGTCACTGCAAAGAAAGAGGAACATTCTTCCTTTGCTATAAATTTTGGTCTGTAATTGTTGAACATATTTTCTGCAGGAAGGCACACTTTGTCTCTTCGTGCTTTCGCTGTTTGTAAAATGAGTGTTTGTGGAGCTGGGAAGAATAATTTATAATGAGGGTTTGGGCTTCTTTTCAATTTAATTTGAATTTTACACTGAGTCAACTTTTCAGTCAATTATAGAACTATGATTAGTTACCAGTCACTTAAATAAGCACCTTTTAAAAATAGACCTATAAAAATGATACAGGGACTAATCACTGATGTGAGAAAATCTTATGCAAGGCTACCCGAACCATAATAGGAGGGAAAAAAAAGATGGGTGAGCAAATAAAGCCTGTGTTTGGCTAAATCACAAGATATGTTAGTTACCCAACCTACTAAATAAATCTGCCCTGGCCTAGTTTGTCAGTGCACAGGATATGCTATCAATAGTGCCTTTAGTAAATCCTCGATGACAGAAATGAGTAATTTACGTTTATATGAAGGTGAATGTATCACGCTGAGGCGCTCTGTGTAAAGCACCTTGTCTGATTTTACAGTTTGTGTCTATTAATCTAGATACAGTTAAATATATATGTTTGAAGTTGATCATATCTACAGACATGTGATTATATATAGCATATATGTCTCTCTATATACTGTATATATAGACACACACTTAGATGAAAATATATATATTCATATTTATACTCATATCTCTATATTTCTCCACAAATTAGGGACATCTAATCTACTCCACCAGAAGTCAGAGCCATGCTTATATTGTGGAGGGAGCTAGTCCTGTCAAACACAAATGTCTCTGAATCACTTGTCTATCATCAGAGTAATGATGCGAGAACAATCCCCACTCCCCAAATGATGTGGCTTAATACAATAACCATTTATTATTGCTCATGGCTGTGGGTCCACTGGGCATTTCTGGTCTTGATAGGGCTCACTCACGCATCTGAGCTCAGCTGCAGGTCAGCTAGGTGGCCTTGTAATCTTAGCTGGTTCTGTCACATGTCTGAGTCCTTGGCTGGGAAAACTTGGCTGACTTTCTCTGCCCCTCGTGGTCTCTCCTCCTCCAGCAGACTAGAAGAGACTTGTTCTCACAGCAAGAGAAAGACAGCAGGGCTTCCTGAGGCCCAGGCTCTGAGGGCATGCTGTCACTCCTGTCATATTCTATTGGTCGAATCAAGTCACAAAGCCAGCCTAGATTCAAGGAGAGGAGAAATAGATGCTACTTTGTGATGGGAAGAACTGCAAAGTCCCATTACAAAGGGTGTGGAGACAGCACCTTCTTCACTGCAGTTCAGATAGTTTGTGGAGAGTCAGGATGAGAACTTGCCTTCTAGAATGGTACTGTTCCTAACACACTTGACTCTGTCCCTTCTAACATCCAGCAATGATATACAAATGCTTGTTTCTGAACCTCTATAAACCATCTACAAATTGCAAATATGAATGCTCTCCAAACAAAGTCCAGTGTATGTGATGATTGTTTACCATAATCTTGGTCCTATCTATACTAACTAGTAACCAAAGATTCACCAGTTGAAATTATTTTGAATACTATGCCCAGAAAATCTAGGAAATGTCATAAGTTCAGTTCTCTCTTCTGAAGACTTTCTTAAACTAATTAAGCTTCTACTTAATACTCTGAGGAAGAAGATATTGGTGTCACTTAAAACCTCTCTCTGCCTCATTGTCCTTATCTATAAACATTAGTACATCTGACTGTGTGATTTCAAGGACTTAAGTCTTCTTATACTATGATTCTGATATTTTCCTATAAAAATTGAAACACTTCTCTATTAGCAGTCCTCTGCTGGATTTTTTCCAGGCCTCTATAACTGTGTCCACCACTTTTCCTCCTCCATGTGGTATGTGGAACAGAACTGATTAGAAATATTAGATGGGTAAAAACAAACATATAACCTAAAAGTGAGTTGGGAACTATTGAAATTTGGCTTAATCTGTGACTATATATTTGAATTGACAGCAGCATATCAATTATCCAATTAACAAGTAAGCCTGTATGTACGTTTCATACTTAGGGATGGAGCTCAGCCAGCCTTCAGTTTACTTTGACTGAAATAACATGTTTAATTTCACTTTGATTTTCTGGAGATGTTCTCCTGTGGCTTACCTACTTCTCATTTCTCCTAACCTCTTGCTCTTGACTTTGTTTTCTTGTGTGTGTTATGTGTCAAATATTTATTATTTTGGCATTCATATATAAGGCCAAGTGGAAAAGAGTCCTATAGTTCAAGACTAGAATTAGAAAGAATCCACATGACTTTTGTGTCCACTGATTTCATAGGAGTAGAAGAGACTCTGGGAGTAAGGGCGCTTTAGATAGAGAGAGAGGCAGAGAGAGAGAGAGACAGAGACAGAAGAAAGACTGATGGACAGACTTTCTTGGGTAAAGGTCTATGTGGAGGTCAGACCACACAGAGAAATAAAGGGGCCCATGAGACACTGTATCATTATCAAAGGTAAACCGTGGCACACAAACAGGTGCAAAAACAGAGGTTGGGCCAGAAGTTAATGGTGGTCCTGGGTAAAACATGGTGGTGGTTGCCAGGATTACTCTGCTCCAGCTCCTTGGGTGGCCTTTCCAAGAGCACTGAGAGAAGGAGGTTATCATTTTCCAATAAAAAGACTCCAAAATTAAAAGATACAGTACTTGAGACCCCAGTCAATGTTGTTGTGGCATCCCACTCTCCTTTTTCCAACTCAAACTAGTCTACAAGGAGGGGCCAGTTTGCTCCTGACTCTGTGAGTACAAAGGTACAGCTCACTGGCCCACTGGGTATCGCTGGCTTCAGAGGCAAGCACACCTGAGTGCCAGATGCGCTGGCACCACGCCATAGCTCTGGTTCTTACTCCATTGGTGAGACGGTGAGGTGATTTCTGTCTTATCCAGTACCTCAGCTGTAGTATGAATGAAGAGAGCAAGGTTTCAACTCAGAGCGTGACCTCTTGGGGCGCTTTCTGAGTCTAAGTTCCGTGAAGTCTCAGCTAAGCTAATTATAGCAGGGGTGGAAAATCAGGGCAGATCAGTGGAAGGAGGAAAACCATTCTGGGGTTGAATACCTGAGGAGGAGTAGGAACTAAATAAGTCCCATATTTCTGAAGAAATTAGGTTGGATAGTGGGGCAACAAGATTTGAGTATTAGGGTTAATGAGAATGCATTGTTTGTATCCTGTAGCTTTTAGACCCTTGTGTTACCTGAATTTCAATCTCATTTGATTCTATAAAGTGTTATTACTTCTATTTTACAGGTAAAGAAACAGAGGCTCAGAGAGGCTGGGTGATTGCCCAGTTCACATGGTTGAGATTGAGGACAGTTCTGTGCGATTCTGAAGGCTGAACACTCTCTGGTGCCCCATAGAGTCCTCTTCCTTTTGCTTTGAAGCATTTCTGCTGCATTCTGAGGCACGTGGCTGGTGTCAGTCCTAGTGTTCTCTTTACCAATGTGTGTGTATGCATGTATACATTAATTCACTTACATTTTTTAAACTCATAGCCAAAATATATCATCAACTGAATGAGGAACAATGTCTGAACCTTTGCCTCCTATTTTGCAACAAGTAAATATCGGTCTTGGTAATCTGTGAGATGATTTCTTTTTTTTTTTTAATTTAAAAATATTGTGGGGGTATAAATATTTTTGGTTACATGATTGCTTTTGTTATGCTTGAATCAGGGCTATAAGTGTGCCCATCACTTAGATAGTGTTCATTGTACCCTTTAAGTAGGTTTCATCCATCCTCTTTCCCCCACCTCTGCTTGATTCCACTGAGTTTTACTTCCCTCCATGCACATGTGTGTGCATCAGTTAAAAGTACATGTGTTTGTTTTTCCATATTTTAGATATTGCACGTAGGATAATGATCCTATGTGTTCCATCCAAATTGTTGCAAAAGGCATTATTAATTCATCTCTTTTATGGCTGAGTAGTATTCCATGATATACATATACCACATTTTGTTAATCCACTCATGAATTGATGGGCACTTAGGTTGATTCCACATCTTTTCAATTGTGAATTGTGCTGCAATAAAGATTCGAGTGCAGGTGTCTTTTTGATAAAATGACTTCTTTTCCTTTGGGTAAATACCCACTAGTGGGATTGCTGGATAGAATGGGTGGGTCTACTTTTAGTTCTTTGAGGAATCTCCATACTGTTTTTCCATAGAGGTTGTAATAATTTGCAGTCCCACCAACAGTGTACAAGTGTTCCTTTCTCTCAGCATCCATGCCAACATCTATTGTTTTTGGACTTTTTAATAAAAGCCATTCTAACTGGGGAAAGGTGATATCTCATTGTGGTTTTAATTTGCATTTCCCTGATGATTAGTGACATTGAGCATTTTTTCATATGGTTATTGGCTATTTGTCTATCTTCTTTTGAAAATCTTCTGTTCATGTCTTTTGCCCACTTTGCAAGCTATACATCCAATATAGGGCTAATAACCAGAATATACAAAGAACTCAAGCAAATCAGCAAGAAAAAACTGTAAGGTGATTTATTACATTGTAAACTTCTCTTGAGCTTCTCTTGGTGATGAAACCAGTCACTTGCCAACATCACCTCAATATTTAACTTTCATTTCCGTAAGGTCTAAAGCATCCATCCATAACCACCATTGGAGGAATTTATCTATGAATGCAGCCTGGCAGATGTGTCTGTCTTCCATCAGCCTATCCTAACTGAGAACAAGTATAGTGTTCTCATACACAAAGCACATTCCTGTCCTAAAAGAGGTTACGGATCTCACTAGATAAACAGCAATATAAGCAGCTCTGGGTTTGATTGAATGTTCAAGTGACCCACTGTCAAACTAAATACTATAACTCTTCTGAGTTGGAAAGTCTTTAGAATCTAGAATAGTAATCAAAGCCTCCAAAGCAGTTAGGGCGGGTAGACTTAAGTGAACCCTGAAGGATGGATGAGCATTGAAGAGAAAAACCATTGTAGAGGATTTTCTGACATAGATAACAATCATTTTGGCAGATTTAGGGATAGTGCAAATGGAAAAACCCTGCAGGATAGTGTGTGTTTTTTTAAAAAACCAGGGTGCTTGGGGAAGAGGCATGGAACAAGGGGTGAGAGGTTGTTCCTTAAGGACAGGTTATGTATGTCTACATTATGGCCATTTAATATTTCATTCATAAAGAAAAGCTTTTCAGTTTGTGTAAGTAAAGGGATGGCTTGCTTCTAAAACACAAAGCATTTGTACGGAACCCAACAGTGAGTTGTTGCACAGTGTTTGCACAAGGGACAAGCAAGGGTCAGGTGAGAAACTGTGTGGCAGGAGAGAAGCCCTGAGGACTGAGCACTTGGGATCCATTTCTTGATGTGCTAAATCAGGGCATATTACGCTAACATTTTTGCTCCTAAGGGCCCATAATTGTAAAATGGAATACTATTGATTAGGTGCTCAATTAATTAGGGACTCTTGTAACTTTGTAAATCTCCATTAAACAGCAAGGAGTAGGTTCTACTTTTGAAAAGTTGAATCTACAGACTATAAGTTGAAAGATGGTTGAAGTACCACGTATCACATTCTACCCCCTCTGAGAGGAAGGTAAGCATCTGTCTATCTGACATCTCCCTGTTTCCCCACCTGCTCGCTCCATTTGTGCCCCTCTCTTCAACGTTCTCTAAGCGTTTATGATGTATGTGTGTGGGACTGCACTGAAAAATTAAGAGAGACTGACTTCTTTTTCAGGAGTAGTTAATTACTAGAGAACATTAGGTTTCCTCTGCTGATTCCTACAGGTAAGAAATATTTGGAGGAGGAGCCCATGTTCTGTTTCAAGGGCTACCAGATAAAGAATATTGAACTGGATTTGTTTAGGACAATGAGGCATCCACTTGCTATTTAAGTTAATGCCAGGTGTGCAGTTCCTTCTATCTATAGCATTTAACTCATCTCATATTTTCTATGCAAAGGTGGCTATTAAGTAAAGAATTAGTGATGTCTACCTAATAGCTCATAACCTCTTCACTAGGAATTATGAAAAGCTTCTTCTGGCTTGTGAGAGTGTTTCTCAAGATTGGAAAAATCAGTCTTGAAACATTTCTAAACAGTTGCATTGGAAATTGCCCCTATATCAGATGAGGCTATTTCTTTCAATCTACATTAAAAAACCAAAAGCAAGGGAGTTGGGTAGAGGTTTTGTTGTTTTTTTTTTCACCCAGGGAGGGAGTTTGGGAGTATGAAACATTGATTTGTTGGATATCATAGTAATTGCTTATGTACTTTCTTGCAGCTAACAAATCTGTTTCTTCAAAAGAAATTAAAGAAGTAAACCTCAGAAAAAGGATCTCAATTGAATTGGACCTAGTGGGATCATGAGAGGGTAGTAGGGTGGCAATTCTGTGGTGGTAGATCAAAGTGTTGCTGAGTAACTAACCAAAGTATGCCAGTATGGATTCTTTCAAGGTATCTAAAAATCATCACTTGTAAACCAGATTGAGGATATTCCCATAGTTTTGGATCATTCTAAGCTTCTTAAGGAGCAAACCCAAATTACTGAGGAAGCCTGAGACTCAAATTTTAGTAAGAATGCAACTTCTGTTAAGAAACAGTGCTATAGTCAACATGGAGAATGTGAGGCTGGACGTGCCTTACCTTAGTCTGGGTGTCCAGCGCTGACAGTCCTGCCTCCTCTTCAGACCAACCATGAAGCTACAGAAATTAAACAAAAAAACAAGAAATGACATTTATATTCCCTTTACAGGCAAATAAAATCCAAAAGATACGGATCTTTGAGTGGATTCTGCAGTCATAAATAGACTTCAGGGTGAGCTGCCTATATTTCCTCTCACCATTGAATCCAATCTGCTGTGAAAAATTTTCACTGTCTCCAAGTCATCATGAAAACATTCTCAGCTAATTGAGACATTCCCAAACAATTAAGATAACCAGATGCGTCTGTTATTTGTAATTACCTGAACATGCATTCCTTTCTTTGAGAATAGTTCCATTTTTTGAGCCTTTTGAACTACTCCAGATAATGAAAATGAAGATTACTGTGTGTGCATTTTTCACTCGGCCTAATTTTGACGTGGAATTACCTCTTTCCGAAATTAAGCAGCAAAACTAGAAACATGTGTGCAAAAAAAAAAAAAAAAGGACTTTTTTTCTTTTGCCTTGTCCCAAAATAATGTCATTTCTCCCTAAACAAAATTATATCTCTGACAATTTCTAAGGTTTAGGTTAAGACAGATTTATATGTAAAAGATGGAATCCAACAGTTAAGGGAAAAATAAACAATTTATAATTACCACGCATGACCTAACACATTTTGTCTTTTAGATACATGATGGGTCTGGAGCATCAGATACAGTTGTTGGCAGTAGATGTAGCAGGTTTTTCATAAGTGGTAACTACCACCATAACTCTTACTGCTCTTACTGTTACCACTATTATCACTACTACTATTCCTACTACTCTTAATAATGATATACACTTTCTCCAAATGGAGATCCTCATTAGTGCTTTGGCGTTTTCTTAGAACATTTTTTTATTGATTTCTTTAATATACAATTGATCAGAATAATTCACCACTTTAATCCAATAATAATCCTACTATATTTTCACTTTTCCAACTACACAAAGCCTTGTAAAATTTCCAGATACAATTCAAATTCTACCTTTCTCTTAACTTTCATTTGTCTTCACTATTTATTTTTAAATTCATCTTATATTCCCTTTTAATGTTTTTCTATAATTGCCTTGAGCAATTTATTTAGTTTGCATTATAATTTAAAATTTAGTATGCCCTCTGTGAACACAAGGCTTGCCCTCCCCTTGTTTTTATTCTCTACCTACTACTCTAGCTATTGCACATGGTAGGTACTCAATAAATATTTGATTTGTTTCTCTTCGAAAAGGTCTCATGCCTTTCTGATATACTTAATTCCCTCCGGCAAATATTATCATTTAGTGTAAAACTATTTTGGATTCTCAGGTGTTAGAGTGTTATAATCCACGTATAAGATGAACGAAACATTCTTCACTTATCCTGGGCAGTGGAGCTGGTATCACTCTAGGTCAATCTGTGAAGGCAAAGTTTCCTACTTGGAAGATCAGCACACGAGAAATGTCTCCAGAGGTGGACAATGACATCAAGAGACATGTAAAGTGGGAGAAAGGGCCAGAACAAAAAAATGGAAGAGGAGAAGGAGAAGGAGGAGAAGGAAGAAGGGGAAACAGAGGAAAGTGGAGGAGAAGAAAAGCAGTTGTTTTGCCCGTAAATGACATTTTAAAATAATGAATGAAAATGGGGGATGACTGATATTTGTGCAGCAGTTGCTAAAATAGTTCCCATTTTTGATGAGTACCTCTGAGCTAGCGTAGAATGCTTTTTGTTCTTACGCAAGTGATTGTTCATCATCATGATTAACAGTAACTTTATGAGATTCCTGGCCCTATTATACAATTACTGTTAAAGAATAAGGACCACCGGTCAACATTTCCAAAACCCAAATTCCATATTGTTGTTAACTGTCCCTATGTATTTTGTTGTTTTGAAAAAAAAAAAAGAAATTTCAGCCATGTGTATCTTACTTCAAATCCTTATCGTGCAATTAGTAATTGTATGACCTTGGACAAATCATTTATTCTTTCGAATATATATTTTTTATTTTTAAAGTGAGAATAGTAGTACCTAATAATGTATGTGTAATAGGCATTTCATCAATGTTAAATTTCACTACTAAAACCTTTATCTATTAAACAAAAATATTTAGTACTTGAGTAAAGTGAAGAAAACTTTGGAGGAAAAAAACCATTATCGTAAGTTCTCACTATTGTCTTAAATTATATTTTTGATTATATTTTATTTAAGTATATGTAAATATGCTTATAATTCTTACATTGTGAAAAATCTAAACAAAGCTTCACAGTGTACCTAAATAAAAATATATATTTAAAACTATTCAAAATAATTTAATGTGACAGATGATGTTATATTATTTTGCTGAACTAAAAGATCTATGTGGGTTTAATTGTAAAAACAAAATACATATAGGCGCTTGTTTCATTTTTTGTCAACTTGTCTATTTGTAATGTTGAGCCTGGTGCACCATTCCTTGAATCATAGCCATCACTGTAGTCATTTTTCCTTTTTAAAAAATAACTAATTTAAACAAAAATCCATTGTGTTAATGGACATACTCATGTGGCAATCCATCCAAAAAATTAACACCAAAAATACTTTCAAAACATAATTTAATGAAAAAATTATTCATTGTTTATTACTGGTTAGTCCTCATGAGCTGTTGCAAGTTGTGATATATAAAGATGGATCTGCACAGAACACTGATGAGAACATGGATGGTACTGTTGCTACGCATGGATTTCTTTGAGTTCAGTATGCTCATACTACTGTGTGCCCTGTGATGATTTAATTATTCAACCAGAATTCTCTACTTGAACAGTTATAAAACCTTTGTAAGTTTGTACTATGTGCTGTGATGTCATTTACTGTTCATTTGGTACAAAAACTCCATTTGTGTATTAAATCTGCTTCTCTTCTTTTCTCATTAGCCTGTGACAATTAATGTAGAACATTATTCCACCACACTGTCATTTTCATGATGTCAAAACATTCTAGATTTATTAAATAAATTATGAAGCTGAAATCCTACTCTATGAAAATATCTTTCAATTGTAGCTGATCACTGTAAAAGAGAAGTTTTGTCTTTATAATTAGTAAAAGAATCCAACAAGAGTACAATAGCAGACATACGATGATTGCTGTCTCATTAACATTAGGACATGATCACCTAAAGCTAGCCAGAAATGCTGTGACTGGATGTGATCATTTGGTACCAAGATGACTGTAAGCTCACGGACAAACCGGAGCAGTGAAATCTTGTGGCAGTACTAGGTTATAAGATAGTCTACTCGGTGATTCAGGATGTTCTTTCCTTCTGTATTTTAAAAATGATAACCAAGCTGAAAATATAAAATTAAAAACAGTAAATCTGTTATTGTGGATCTCATTGACTTCATAATGTTGCCACAGACCCTCATGGGTCAGTAGACACAGCAAATTAACACATTCAATACCAAGAGATATGCATTGGAGAGTGAACAGTAAGTTTGTAATGTTGAGCCTTTCATATTCTATGGGTGCTTTCCCTTTTGTGATCTTTATTTATTTAATTTTAATATGACAGAGATGGCCATTTAGTTACATCTGCTTTAACAATTTTCTAGACTAAGATTATTATAGCTATAGCCTATGATCTAGGACGCTAGGCTCTTGGTTGGGTTTTTCTCTGTGTGTCAGAGATGACCCAAACTACTTCAGGAAAAGTTTTTCCTGACTACAGAGACTTCTGTGACCTGCTTATATGGGAAGGAAAGATGGCCTTCAATTCAACCAAGTGTCCTTGTGACACTCTCTAATGTTCACAAGAGAATGCCACACCTTGGATCAGCTTGGTTGGCTGCTGGGTCTTATGTTTCTGCACAAACTCAAGGCAAAGAAGAGCAGCACACTTGTCAGGGAGCCTGAATGTGAGCTCTTGGACTCTCTAGAACATATCAGAAACAGTCAAGTGAGGAAAAACAATATCAATGGAGGAATTCTTAAGGGGCTACAATCCGTCCATTTTTTTAATGATAAACTGTTCTTAACCCTTTTCTGTCTCACCACACATGAAAGATGATGTTTATCTACACAACATACTCCCATGCATAAATGCAGATTTTGATGAAATCAACAAAGAAAACATAATCGGTGTAGTAAGATAAAACATTGTAGTAATAATTCATGGCCTCAATAACTATAAATGATGCACAAAATGGTAGGTGGTATTATGCCCATTTTCCAGAGGAGAAAATTGAAGTTCAGGGAGGTTAGGTAACAATTACTGAGGAGCAGATGCCTCATTTAGTCCAGCATACTCTTTTGCTCCAGTCTGTCATGATTTCAGCCCATTTTAGGGAGGAACTTCATAGTCTTATATAAAGGGATTAATCAAAGAAGAGTCCAGCATTGTTTCAGAGCAGAAATTGTATGGAAAAATATGACTGGGTCCATGCCTCTTGCAGAGACAGATGTGGATTTGACTGCTTCTTACCTATTGTTCTAGACCCTAAAGGAGGAAGATCTGGATACAGTCCAGATTCAGACTAAGAGTCTATTCATGCAGAGGAGGGCTGAAATCTCTTCATCTGATTTTTGTTTTTCTAACGTTGATAACATTAGGATGACATTGAGAAAACATGGTAAAAAAATGCAAAGAGGAAAAAAAAGATGACAAGATACTTGGATCTTTTTTTAAAAAAAAACTCAGGTTAATAAACACAGTTGACATATAAACACATTTTAGATACGAATGGGATCCAAGAAAAGCCCCTGGAGAGGGCTGCTTGTTACTATTATCTTTATTACCTTTTTCAATCCCTTCTATAGTGCTTACTGTAGGTCAGGTATTGTTCTACATAACTTACATACATTAGCTCATTTAATCCTCACAGCAAACTTGTGAGTAGATAGTGTCACTATCTTCCTTTTACACATAGTGAGACTGAGGTGCTGGGAGTTTATGTACATTGCTCAAGATCATATATGTATTAAGGGGTGGAGGTGGAGTTCAAACCCAGACAGTTGGCCCCAGAGTACATCTCATCACCATTATAATCTGCAGCCTCCTTCCCTACCCACTGGTCTTATGGCTGTCTCCATGTTGCATTCATTTCAAGGTTGGGCTTGGGCAAACCAATCACTGCAGTGGTGACAAAGTAGAAGGACCACTCCTACCTACTCTCCCATCTTCCACTGGAAGAGTTGGAGGTTATTATAAATCCACAGGTACCAGCCTATCTCCTCAGACCCTCCAATTTCAGAGGACCCTATAGAAACACAGAGGCCTTTCCAATGCCTTTGATAAAATTCCGCAGGAAAGCCAGAATCTACGTAACCCTGAAGCATAAAAAGATAACAAAGAAAACAATGGTAATAATAAGAAAAAAACACCAAGTGCTTACTCTATGGTGATCACTAGGATAAGTCCATTCCAAAAATCAATCCATTCATCCTCTCAACAGTCCTTTGAGGTAGGTATTATCATTAGTCTTACTATATGAATAATTAAAGAAAGGGCAGAAGGCTTGTGAACCAGGCAGAACCCATCACTGTTGCAACTACATGGAAAAAGCTTGATAGTTTGCACTAGACACTTAGATATAAACAGATAACTTTAAGGATAAGGATATTTATTTGGATAATTTAGTAGCACAGTCTAAGCCACTGATATTTTGGCCAAGTACATCTTGTGAATTTATGAATTAAATAAATATTTGTGAAATTACAGAATGATACCGAGAGAGCCATGGGAAAATAGGGCATGACAAAGAGTCTGTTTTCTTTGGTTTGATCCTTATGCAAGAAGACAGGAACAGGTGTAAATTCAGTCAACTTTTAGCTTCCCTGTATGCTAGCTTTAGGAATGGAGTATGAAGAGGAAGCTCTGGGCCTCTCTCCTGACACACAATGTTTCCAGTCAAAGGGGAATTTGAAGCAACAAGTGGTGATCATGGGAAGGAGAGATGGTGGCTCAGCTCCCAGGCTTGTGAGGGTAAAGAAAGGAGAAACCTCTCCCTAGGGCTTACCTGGCAGGAGACTCTGGCTCTCATACTGGCATCTACTGTCAACCGCCTGGTTCCTCCTGTCTGCAATGGCCTTATCCTGACTCTCACAATACCCCGCCCCCCGGAGCCCCTTCTCCAAGCCATAGGATCCCACCAGGATGCTGATGATTTGGAGCCTGGAGAAATCCTGATTCTCTGCAGTGGCTGGAGGCTGGGGTTTGGATTTGTGTTCTAGACATCCCAGAACACATTTATTTTTTATTTTTATTTTTTACTATAGAGACACCAGGATACCTAATACTACACACCAGGTCTCTGTAGCCAGACTTTTATAAGTGAACTTTAACTCTTAACCTCATTTATAAGTCTTTTTTCCCCCATAACAACATGGATTCATTATTCTAAATAACTTCCTTCAAGAGAACATTTGGAAGACAACCTGTTCACAATTTAGGCACTCTTCAGCCCGGTAAATCACCGTTGCATTCTCTGTGTCATGTGTTCTGTTTTATTATCACCAGAGCATGGTGATGTTTAGTCTCTCTCACTAAGCCAGAGAAAGCTCGAACAGTGGGCTTGTCCTTGGCTTCTGACACCAGTCGTTAGTAGAGGGCTCTGCAAAGAAAAACATGAGCTGCACTCCACATTCCTTGTTTGTTTTTTCTCTCCCTTTGATGGTTGCAAAACAATCTGATAAAACAAAGTATACAATAAGTCTTTGATACCGAGTATGAAGTTTACCATTATGTTTTATTATATATTCCGTATCTGAAACTGGAATTGGCTTCTCTAAACAACAGCTGTGATGAAGGGGGCAGCTGCTTTGGAGCAGAAATGGCTCTGAACTGGGCGTCAGGGACCTACAGCTGAGCCCCAGATCTGCCCCTGGCTTCATTATGCCAGCTATTGGACTTTTCTGGTGGTCAGTTTTATCATCTGTAAAATGGGAATAATTCTACTGCACAGGATTAAAATTATATATCTGTATCTATTTATATAACTATGTATCTATCTATAGAACAATATTTTATAAATTACAGAGTGAATAAGAGCTCTGAAAATTGTTAAGTAAAGTCAGAGAGTTGTAAACTGGAATGGAGTGTGTCAAAAGAAACTATTTATTTAGTTAAAGGATTTAGACACCTTTGGCACCTCTTCTGTCTTCTGTCCTTTACACATATACATACATACAGTCTCTCCCTCTCCCTCTGTCCCTCTCCCTTCTCCATCCTCCTCCCCGCTCCTGTCTTCTTCCCCTCCCCCTCCCTCTTCAGGATATACAAATAAAATGAAGACCCCCAAGTGCAAACAGAGCTTTGCAAAGCTTTAGGTACAGGTTTGGAGAAAATACAAATTTTTGGTAATGCCGTAAAAAGTCACATAACAAAAAATTGCATTGTGAGGATACCAAGAAAACATCTGCTCCTTAAAAATCCCACCAGCATGCAGGGTTTAGTTTCAGCCCTCTCCTTTCAGAACAAATGAACAGAACAGCAATGAGAGGAACTCTAGACAAGAGCATCAGGTGATTAAGCCCACAGAAGAATCCAGTTATCTGGGTAGATTAAAGAAAATGGATAAATCATTGAAGCCATTGCCAAGATGGGGAATAATTACAGTCTGCAAAAATTTCAAAGGTAAAAAACAAAGGAAGGAGAGGAACTATTTAACTTGATCCAGAAGCGATGCATTACAATGGGCAGAAATGAGAGAAAAGGAAATTTTGGGAAACGATTTTTGGCAATTAGAAAGATACCAAAGATTTAAAGATAGGCAGGGGTTCTGCAGAGCAGTGACATAAGAAGATCCATTAAAAAGTCTTCATCAAAAAGTCCCCACCCCTAATGCACAGGAGAGCGTGCTTTATCTCAGAAACATCATTGGGTATAAGAGTCAGTAGACATGATTATTCTGATACTTGTTTGTAAAACTATACATGTAATAATATTGAAGCCTCGTATTTGCCAGAGGAGATGTAAATATATGATACCTGAGAGTCATCATCTTCTGGGGTATAGAAAATATTTATTCATTCATTTAACAAGTATTTGTTGAGCACCTACTCGGAACCAGGCAGAGTGCTAAGCACTTCATTTATGCCATGAGATACAACACTCTAAATTATTATATTGTTTGTCCTTGGTTCTACTAAATAAGTCTTATCTTTGGCTTTGTTCATATTTATCTCTTATCCAAAAGTAATAGTAAGCTCGATGAGGATAAAGATAGGGGCACATAGGATTTTTCCCTTACAGCAGCCAGCCCCCTGCACTGTTATATATATGAATACTAAGTGCATCTTCCCTTTGCCCAGCATGGTGCCAAGATGAGGGGCAGGTAGTAAGATGTATGATTTCTAGAGTGAAATTATTCTTAGTGCCCCATAATGTCATAAACCCCTAATCTTCTCTTAGAGCCACAAACATGTCATGAAAGAATATTCATTTAAATGTGTAAGTGTATTTTTTTTTCTAGTATAAATAGTCAAATCCTAAAGGAGCAAATAGTGTCAGAGTCAAATATGCATGATTGAGACAATCCCAGGGCTATTCAGGTATAGACATATCTAAATAATGAAAGACAGAGTCATTAGCCAGGCTGACATCAAGAGCATTAGTTAAATACTGATGACATTCTAAGTAAGGACAGAAAATGGTGATGGATTCTCTTGTCCTCTTTCCCTCATTTCATGTGCTTAAGACTTCTTTATTTCTACCAGTTGATCAACTATAAGCATCTGTAATATGATAAATACTAGAAAAGAGACACCATTAATTCTGTCTTTTAGTCTCAAAAAGACCAGCTAAGGAGAAGTTATTTTATTGGTACTTCCCACTCTATGCCACATATCCTCACGTGTTCTCTACAGCGTGTGCTTTAAATTACTTACTGAAATGGATATTTGTCTTTACAAAGAAATAATAGTTTCCTCGTGTCTCTCAGTAACAAGAAAAATTTCCATCCTTGCTGGGGTAAGATGAAACAGCTAACCAGGACTGCAGTGTCCCGGAGCCTGCAGATGCACACTCCCCAGATCCACGGTGGGTTTGGATGACCTGGTGATATCTGAACTGCCCCTTTGGCTCTTCTTGTACGTTTGTTTAACACTTTGTTCAGCCTTGTTATTAAGTAGTTCTGACAGCTCCTAACTAAGGAACACCATGCTCTGGCTAACTGTTTGGGCCAAGGGTTTTAATGATTTAAAAATAATTTCATATTTACTTTGGTTTAAATGTAGAAATGTCTGCAGATGGGAGGAGGTCCAAATTAAGAGCAAAGGGAGGTCTATTGTGGAGGCTGGGCCAATTTTTGCAGAGAACTACAGTCTTCTCTGAAGGGAACTTAGCGTAGTCAGCCACCTACCCCCTAATTAAAGACAGGCAATGTTGGAGTTATCGTTATCCATTTGCATATATTTGAAAAGTGAATTCTTCCAGGGAAGCAGAGCCCATGTCAAATTCTTCTTTTAAATCCCTAGGTGTTCGCTGCCATACTTGGTACATAGTAGGCGTGTAAAAAAAAACAGTTAATCAAATTGTGTTCCTCCCTACACTGTAAGCAACTTGAGATCAAATCTATGACAGGACCTGGTGTTGCTGTAGGTCCTCAACCAAGACTTGCTGAATGATGGAAAGACCAAGCGACCTGTTTCTCCTTCTACTCTATGCCAAGCCATCGGAGGAGGAGTCACAGGGTTAACAAGAGATGAAAAGAAGGATTGCTGAGCCACAGCGCGGGGTTAGAGAACACAAATTTGTGGCAGAGCCAATCAGCATGTTTTCAAAAATATCTCTGACAAAATTTGGCAGCCTAGGAGACAGAGAAAGCGAGAGCAAAGAAAAACACCCAAAACATAACAAAAAACCAGATGGTGGGGGCTTTCCTGGGGTAGGCCTTTGTGTGGCAGATGGAGTCCCAATCTCCCTATCCATACTCTCCTTTACCCTTTTGGTGTCCTGGAGGGTGTACTGGCTTCTCTTAGAATGATTCTAAGAATGCAAGGGACACTTCAGAGAGAGTGTTCTAACGTGGCCATACGTTTTACCATGACTATTGGTCTAAAGCAAGCTTCCATCTGTGTTTTACTTTAGATTTGAGAGTTTCTGTCTCCCCACTTCTCTCTCCCTCTTTCTCGTATGCAAGGCCACTGCATAATTTTATAAATAAAATCAAGACAATTTTGAGAAAGGAAAAAGGGAGCTATTAATGATTATACCCAGGGCTGCTTTATGACTTTTGTAGGACCCTAAGCACTTTTGTCTCCACTGGCCCCTTTTTCCAGGGGAAAAAAAAAAAGAAAAATTGTATCTTATGACTGTATAGTTATAAAGATGAACCTAATCCAGGCTAGATTCATTATAACATATTCCCTTTTATTATGTTTATTTTTTCTTTCTGGTTTTAAAAGAAATTAAAGTTAAAACACTTTTGTGGACCCCTAAAATTATGGTGCACCCCAGGCACTGTGCCTCTGTGCCTGGTGGAGAAGCCAGCTCTGATTACACCAGGACCACTGAAGGAAAATGGGTCTGTCCTAGGTGTGGTCAGTCCATAGGTCGTAATAAAGGCTGTGCGCAGCAGGACGCCAGGTTCCTGGGGCTTGACTTCAGACTTATGCAGAAGGTAATGAATTACCTGAACCATTATAATCACCATGTTGGAGTGGGAAGGCAATAGTCTGTGGGAGACAGCAGGGGAGTGGGTCCCACTGCCTAAGGCAGAGACTGGGTGTGGGGTGGGGTGGGGAAGGCAGAGTTGGACTCCAGAAGGTTTTGCTGGAAATCCCTGGAAACTGTGGAGGTGGGGGAGGGAGGCTTGCTGAGGGCCAAGGCTGTGCTTCTCCCTCTGAGGTAAGTCTTCCTTAGAGTAAGGCAGTGGCTCTGGCCTGCAGCTTCTTTGGGTGAGACATCCAGCTAAACAGCAAGTTGGCTGGAGAGCTATGCCTTGGTGGCAGTGACATTAGGTAATCCTGATTCTTGTTACAAAACCAAGAACATGGGGCTTCTTCATTTCTCTGTAATGAAAGGTGGTGATCTCCTCATGGAATCCTCGTCCTGAGATACATCTGAAGCAAGAATTGCCTTGCCACTCACTCAACATCCACAGTCTTGTATAGTCACTTGTATTTTTAACTTTTTACGTGGTTATGTATCTTGTCTCTCTAAATTGGCCTTAAGCTTCTGGGGAACTATAACTGTGTCTTCGAGTTCATAGTTATTAGACCTAACTCTAAATAATCTCAGAGTCCAAACCCCTCATTTTTTTCTTTCTTTTTTAAATTTTAAATGGACAAATAATAATTGTATGTATTCATACATATGGGGTACAATACGATGTTTGATCTATATATGCATTATGAAAGGATTAAATCAAACAATTAACATATCCAGAACATCACATACTTATTTTTTTATGGTATAAACATTTAAAATACACTGTCTTAGCAATTTTGAAATATACATTACATTATTATTAACTATAGCCACCAAGTTGTGGAATAGATCTCAAAAAACTTATTCCTCCTGTCTAACTAAAACTTTGTACCTTTTGGCTAACATCTCCCCATTTCCCCACACCTCCAGCCTCTGGTAACCACCATTCTACCCTCTACGTCTAATGCATTTGACTTTTCAAGATTCTGCACCACTTTTCTAGATTCTAGAACAGTTCTTATCTTTCTTCCATGAAGTTCTGCTGTTGTTATTGTGTTACATCTTTCTTCCTTAATTCTTCCATCAGCCCAACAATTTGAGAATCTTCATTGACGTCTAAAATCATACCCTCTGTAAAATTTTGTCTAACCTCTTCAACTCTAATGGCCTTGATATTAATGCACGTCCACCAACCTTCTACTTCTACCACTTTGTACTCATCGTCTAAGACTGGCCTCACTTCAATAATACATGTTTAACAGCTCCTCTCTCCTACTACAACCAACTTATCTTCCAGCAGTTCTATTCCGTCCCCTCCCCTACATCTGTTTTTCACCTTCATCACGGCCCCTGTCCTAAACTCTGTCTCAATTATCCCGGTTCCTCACCTACCTACAGTTTTATGAGCCTTCTCCAGTCCCCAAAGCTCCATGACAATTGCTTCCCGCATTCTTTCTAACACACCACAATCACTCTTGAAAGTGACCTTAAATCATGTCACATCCCCAAACTGAGTTGCCCCACCATTTGTAGGCTACGCATTTATTCCTAAGCAGCCAAGCTTGGCCTGATCACTTTAGGAGAAAGTTACTGTTGTGTCTGCTAAACCCTTGTTCCTTAAACTCACTCTTCTACATCTTATTTCTCAGGATCTTAGTATCTTATGTCTCCCTGAACTGCATATCCTTTTTCTCTCAAGGAAAAAAATGTTCTAACATTTTTTTCTACGTTTTCGATGTCTCATTCTCAACTGCGCTGTCCTCATTCTGAACAGATGACCTTGCTTCCAACTTTACTGAAAAAGCAGAGGCCATCTGGTACAACCTCCATAATCTTTCCTCTTCTCCATCTGTCACATGCTTCACGTTCTGAAATTTTTCTCTGGTATCTTCATCTTTCCCTCTCTTTCCTCCTGTTTCCTTCTCCTTTCCAAAAAAAATCTTGGGTTTTTAAAAATAATAGTTACTATGTATCATGCACTAAGCTAGACTTGATATGCACTGCATGTCTAGGCCTTTTGGTGTCATTTAGAAGTAGATAGCTCATGCCCATACCAGAAAACTGAGAATTGCAGAGTTAGCAACACACCCAAGGTCACCAGCACCACTGAGCTCTTGGTCCCCTACTTCTTGGTTTCTCCAGGATCTGCAGGATACACCAGCTTCAGTCTTTTTTCTAATTATTTTTGCTTATGTAAACACATGTAAGAGCATCTGATTTTCCAAACAAAATTGCTTTCATCTTGTTTTACAATCAACATGTTATCTCACTATTATTCCTTTTGCTACTAAATACACTGAAAAAAATTAGTATCCAATCATTGCTTCTATTTACCAGCATTTGTAATTCACAGAAAATTATCTCCCATCTCCAAACCCCGATGGTGAAGTTAAATGGAATTTTCAGAGTCTTCTTTAACCTTGCTTTCTATGTGGTATTTTAAACTATTTTCAACGATTTCTGTCTCCTTGGTATTCTCTTCTCTCTTGGCTTCTGTAGACTGGCAACACCCTATTTTTCTCCTCCTTTTCATGTTAATTCTCTGACTCTTTGCTGTTTTCTAACCTTGAAAAGTAATAATTCCTCAAAGATCTACTCTTATCCGCTTTCCTTTTCTCTTTCTGTACTCCCTTTCCTTGAGATGTCACTTATACTCTTTTCTTCAGCAACTATTAGTATTTCTAGGCTAATAAGTTCCAAAACTATAACTTCTTCACCTTCTCATAAGACATAGCCCTGAATTTTCAAATAATACCAACCAAATATTTATAGCTGGTTATAACACTGGCATCTCAATATAAATTTTAAAATCCAGTATAAAATAGAATTTATTGGGCTTTCCCCCAAAATATGCCCCTCTTCCTGTCTTTCCGCTTTCTGTCTTTGTACTTCTTACTCCAGAAGCCATGAAACTACCTTTAAACTCCATCCTTTTCTTCATCTGTCACAACTAAACTGTGGCCAAATGCCTTTGATCTGTAGCATTCAAGGTATCTGATAGCAATAAAGACCTAGAATCTTAGAACTCCATTTACACTCTTCTTAAAAGATTGTCATCTACCATCTTCTCCCATACTTTTTCTTTGAGGGGAGTGAAGCAACTTTTTTCCAAAAAAATTTGTTTTTCTTAAACAGCTTTATTGAGATATAATTCACATATCATGCACTTCATCCATTTAAAATGTACAATCCAATGGTTTTTAGTATTATATGTTCACAAAATTGTGCAACCAACACCACAATCAATTTTAGAACATTTTCACCATCCAATAAAGAAACTTCGTAAGCATTAGTAGCCATTGCTCACTTCTTTCTCCCACCTTCTAGCCGCTCCCCCTGCCCCCAGCCACAGGCAGTCACTTGTCTTTTTTGTTTCTATATGTTTGCCTATTCTGTACTTTTTTTTTACTCCTCCTATCTAACTGTAATTGTATGATATATCCTTTGACCAACATCTCCGCATGCTTCCTACCCCTAACCACCAAGCCTCAGGTAACCACCACTCTGCTTTCTCCTTCTATGAGATCAGCTTTTTTAGATATCACATATGAGTGAGATCATGTGGTGTTTGACTTTCTGTTCTTGTCTTATTTCACTTAACATAATGTTCTCTAAGTTCATCCATGTTGTTGCAATTGACAGGATTTTGTTCTTTTGATGGCTGAATAATATTCCATTATATATATATACACACACACACACACACACACCACACACCCACCCCATATTTTCTACATTCATTTACCCATTGGTGGGCACTTAGGTTGATTCCATATCTTGCCTGTTGTGAATAGTGCTGTGACAAACATGAGTGCAGATGTCTCTTCAATACACTGATTTCAGGTTCTTTGGATATATACCCAGTAGTGGGATTGCTGAATCATATGGTAGTTTTATTTTTAATATTTTGAGGAACCTCCATACTGTTTTCTACAGTGGCTGCACCAATTTACATTCCCACTAACAGTGTGTGTTTCCCTTTCTCCACATCTTCTCTAGCACTTATCTTTTGTCTTTTCGCTAATAGCTGTTCTAACAAGTGTGAGGTAATAACTCATTTTGGTTTTGATTTGCATTCCCCTGATGATTAGTAGTGATGTTGAACATTTTTTTGTATAATGTTAGCCAATAGGTCTTCTGTTGAAAAGTGTCAATTTAGGTCTTTTGCCTTTTCTTAAATAGAGTTATTTGTTTTCTTGCTATTGAGTTGTTTGATTTCTTTACATATTTTGGATATTAACCCCTTGTCAGATGTATAGTTTGAAAATATTTTCTCCCATTCTGTGAATTGTCTCTTTGTTCTACTGTTTGTTTCCTTTGCTGTGCAGAAGCTTTTTGGTTTGATGTAATTCCATTTGTCCAATTTTGCTTTTGTTGCCTGTGCTTTTGAGGTCTTATCTAAGAAATCCTTGCCCATACCAATGTCATGAAACATTTCCCCTATGTTTTCTTCAAGTAGTTTCATAGTTTTAGGTCTTATATTTAAGTATTTATCCATTTTCAGTTTATTTTTGTATATGATGATAGATAAGGGTCGACTTTTATTTTCCTGCATGTGGATATCTGGTATTCCCAACAACATTCATTGAAAAGACTATCCTTTCCCCAATGTATGTTCTTGGCAAGTTTGTCAATTTGACAAGGTTGTCTGTAAATGTCTGGATTTATTTTGGGGATCTGTATCCTGTTGCATTGCTCTATCTGTCTGTTTTTGTGTAAGTACCAGGCCATTTTGGTTATAATAGCTTTATAGTATATTCTGAAGTCTGATAGTGTTATGCCTCCAGCTTTGTTCTTTTTGTTCAAGATTGCTTTGGCTATTTGAGGTCTTTTGTGGTTCTATACAAACTTTAGGATTGTTTCTTCTATTTCTGTAAAGAATGTCATTGGTATTTGGATAGGGATGGCATTGAATTTATAGATTGCTTTGGGTAGTATGGACATTTTGACATTAATTCTTCCAATCCATAAACATGGGATATCTTTTTATTTATATGTGTCTTCTTCAATTCTTTCATCACTCTTTTATAGTTTTCATTGTAGAGATCTTCCACTTACTTGGTTAAATTTATTCCTAGGTGTGGGGTTTTTTGTAGTTATTATAAATGGAATTGTTTAATTTCATTTTCAGATAGTTTGCTATTAATATATAGAAATGCTACTAATTTTTGTATGTTGATTGAGTATCCTGCAACTTTACTGACTTCTTACTAGTTATTATATAACAGTTTTTTTTTGTGTGTGTGTATGTAGTCTTTAGGGTTTTCTATGTATATGATCATGCTGTCTGCAAACAGGGACAATTTAAATTTCTCTTTTCCAATTGGAATACCTTTTATTTCTTTCTCTTGCTCTGGCTAAGATGTCCAGTACTATGTTAAGTAGAAGTGGCAAAAGTGGGCATTCTAGTCTTGTTCCAGATCTTAGATAAAAAGCCTTCAACTTTTCCCCATTCAGTATTATGTTAGCTGTGGGTTTGTTATATGTGGCCTTTATTATGTTGAGGTACATTCCGTATATACCTAATTTGTTGAGAGTTTTTATCATGAAGGAATGTTGAATTTGTCAAATTCTTTTTGTGTATCTATTGAAAAGGTCATATGGTTTTCATTTTCCATTCTGTTAATGTGATGTATCATGTTCATTGATTTGCATATGTTGAACCATCCTTGCATTCCTGGGATAAATTCCACTTGATTATGGTCAATGATTTTTTAAATCTGTGTGCTGCTGAATTTGCTTTTTATTGTTTTGTTGAAGATTTTTACATCTATGTTCATCAGGGATATTGGCCTGGTGCTTTCTTTTTTTGTTATGTCCTTGTTAGGTTTTGGTATCAGAGTAATGCTGGCTTCATAGAATGAGTTTGAAAGAATTCCCTCCTCCTCAATATTCTGGAATAGTTTCAAAAGAATTGGTATTAGTTCTTCGTTAAATGTTTGGTAGAATTCAGCATTGCAGGCATCAGGTACTGTGCTTTTCTTTGGTGGGACACTTTTTGTTGCTAATTCAATCTCTTCACTCATTATTTGTCTGTTCAGATTTTCTGTTTCTTCATAATTCAATATTGGTAGGTTGTGTTTGTCCAGCAATTTATCTATTTCTTCTATATTATCCAATTTGTTGACATATAATTTTTCATAAGTCCCATGATCCTTTGTATTTCTGATGTATCAGTTGTAATGTCTCCTTTTTCACCTCTGATTTTATTTATTTGGGTCTTCTCACTCTTTTTTTTTTTTTAGTCTAGCTAAAGGTTTGTCTTCTCCTACTCTTCTAATGGTAGGAAGTTCATCCCTTTGTGAAGCAGTCCATTTCATTTGTGGACAAGTAAGTCCATTAGACATCCCTCTTCATGTGCTGGTCATCCCCTTTGAAAAATGTAAAATCAGTCTTCATCTATCAGACCTTTGGGCAACCACAAAACCTCATTTTAACTTCTCACATGGTTTTCCTAAAATGTGTTTTCAGAATTATCTTACCATTTTGATTGCCTTTCTCTAAATGAGCTGTAGTTTGTTCAAGTGACTCTCAGATTTTCAACTTAAATATAGAACTTCATGTTTAGTTTTAGGGTGTATTTTTATTTTACTCTCCCATTGTTCTTCTCTCATCAAAAATTTTTGATTTTTAAATTCTATAATTTATAGAACTTTTCTCTCCAACTTTATACTACTTTCAAAGGGGTAATTATACTGCTATTTATAAAAATGTAGCACAGTGTAGACCCTTGCATAATACCACTTGAGATAGCCAACCAAAAATGTTAATTCTCATAAGGAACACAATCTTGGACTGGTAATTTTGAAAGGCTACTAATGTAAGAGTGTTGTTTTGCCACACTAATTCATTTATTTATTAGAGAAATTTTAAGAGGTCTCCTGAAGTCCATCATTCCAGAAACTGGAAATCAGGTAAATTTAACCATCAAAGGTGAGTAACCTTAATTCCATTCCATTTTAAAATTTTTTATTTTGAAAATGTTAAGTACTTTCTTCACATCCAGCTTCTGACATTGCTCTCAGAGGTAGAAGTTTTTATTCACTTTTAAAGACAAATCACTCTAAAAATAGACCAGAAACAACTGCTCTTTGCAACTTTAATGAACCCTGCTTCATTAATTATTTTTTCTTACTTAAGTGAAAAGAGCTACTATGTCTTTGAGAAAAAAGCAGGCATAAGTTCACATCGCAACATCTCTACTTTTAGTTTTGTTACTTGGGCATGTTGCATAAGAAGTTTAGTAATGCTTATCTCATATTGTTTTGATGAGCATTCAAGAAAATATATGCAATATTTTTAGCAGAGTCTGACACAGTAAAACTACTCCGTGAGTTTAAGTTTGATTGCCTGCCTGCCCATACTTCCTTAATCCTAAATTTTGCTCCTTTGCTGAGAGCTGCCTGTTGCAAAAAGATTTTCAGATCACTTTGGGCTCAAGTTTCAATCCCAGAGTATCTTTACGGTACCCTTTGTTTCTTAAAGTCTCCTAAAAAGTTTGTTTCTTATTGGAAAAAATATCTTTCTAAACTTATTAATAACTGAATGCTAGCTGTTTATTAGTCCATAACATTAACATGACCCAATCAATTGATATATTATTTATATACAATAAAAATGCACGAATTTTTAACATATAATATGATGGGTTTTACTATATGTATAACCTCCATCACAATCAAGATATAAAATACTCTCATGACCCCGTAAAATTCTTCATATCTATTTACAGTCAATTCTTCTCCCCACCCCATTGTACCGACCCAGTTACCAAGCAACCACTTACCTGCTTTTAGCTACTATAGAGTATTTTTGCCCGTTCTAGAATTTTATATGGAAGGAATTCTACAGTGTGTAATCCTTCATATCTGTCTTCTTTCATGCAGCATAACAGAGTATATCATTAGTATCTTTCTTTTTATTGCTTCATAGTATTCCCTTTTATGTACATACTACAATGGTTTATGCATTCAGCTGTGTGTAGACATTTGGATTGTTTCCAGTTTTAAGATTATGAAAAAAGTTGCTATGCTTATTCATATACAAGTCTTTTTGTAGAAATATGCTTCACTTCTTTCAGGGAAACTATTTAAAAAGTAGAACTGTTGTATCAGAAAGTAAGTGTATGTTTTTGAAACTATCAAATTACTTTCCAAAGTGGTTATACTATTTTACACTACCACCAGCAACAGGGGAGTTCCAGTTCCAATTATTCCATATCCTCACCAACAATTGGTAGTCAGCCTTTTTTATTTTAGCCATTGTAATAGGTATGTAGAGGTAATTTTGGTTTTAATTTGCATTCCTTGATGACTAATGATGTTGATTATTGTTTATGTGCTTATTGGCCATTTGTACATCTTCTTTTGTGAAGTGTCTGATCAACACTTTTTGCCCATTTTTATATTGATTATCTTCTTAGGATTGAGCTGAAAGATCATTTTTTACATTTTTGATACAAATAATTTGTCAGATATATGTATTGCAGATATTATTTTCCAGTCTATTGTCTGCATGTTTATTTTCTTGACATGTTTTTCAAATGACAGAAGTTTACATGTTTAGGAAGTCCAATTGATTTTTTTTTTAAATAGTTAGAGTATGTGCATGTGTGTGTGTATGTTTCCTATCTAGGAAGTCTTTTGAAAGTCTTTGTCAGCCTAAAGATTTCAAAAATTTTTTCCTTTGATTTCTTCTAAAAGATTTAGCTTTTTATGTTTGGTTCTATTATCCACCTAGAGTTGATTTCTGTGTATGGTGTGAGGAAAGGGTTGAGATTAATTAAATTAAGTAAAATATTTAATTAAAATAAATCTTTATTCAAATAGTATGGGTCCTTCATAATCTTTTTTCTTTTTCTTCAACATTGTTTTGGCTATTACAGGATTTTTGCATTTCCACTTAATTTCTCATATAAATTTTATAATTAGTAAGTCAATTTTTATCAAATAGCATGCAACAATTTTTATGGATTCTGATTAGGATTGTATAGAAGTTTTAAACCAATTTGGAAAGAATTAATAACTTAAAAGGATTATCTTCCTTCCAATTCACAAACGTAAGTCTCTTTATATATTTAGATTTCTTAATTATTCCCAGCAACACTTTGTAATTTTCAATATGCTGGTCTTGCATATATTTTATTAAATTTATCCCTAATAATTTTATGATTTTGAAGCCAGGATAAATGAAATATTTAAAATCTAATTTTCAAGTGTCCAGTGCTAGTACGTAGAAGTGAAATTAATTCTTGAATACTGACCATCCATCTTGTGATTTTCCTAAATCCATTTATTACTTTTAGAAACTTTTCTGTAGATTTTTAAGATGTTCTACATGTATAATGATGTCATCAATGAATAAAGACAGCTTTACTTCTTTATATTCAATATTTGTGCCTTTTATTTCCTTTTCTTGTCTCATTTCATTAACTAGGACTTCTAGTAGTGAATAAAATAGATGTACTGATCAAACCTGCCTTGCCCAAATATTGAGTAAAATATTCATTATTTCATGTGTGAATATGATGATTGCTCTAGTATTTTTTTTGTGTGTGTATACCCTTTGTCAAGGTGAGAAAGTTCTCTTCCAACTTTGCTGAGAGTTTTTATCATAAATGAGTTTTGAAAATTGTCAAATGTTCTTCTGTATCTATTGAAATAAGCAAATATGTTATCTTCTTTATTAAAATAGTGAAATACTATATATTGATTGGTATTCAAATGTTAAACTAATTTTGCAATGTTGAGATAACTTCCCTTTGAAATACTTCTGGATTTTATTTACTAGAAGTGTGTTAGATAATTTTGTGTCTATGTTCATGAGAGATATAGTTTTCTTTTTTTAATAATATTTTTGCTTGGTGTCTTTGTTGGACTAATGCTGAACTCATAAAATTGAACTGGGAAGTGTGGCCTCCTCCTCTATTTTCTGAAAGATTTCCTGAAATATTGATATTATTTATTCCTTAAGTAGTTCATAGAAATCACCAGTGAAGCCATATGAGCCTGGATTTTTCTTTGTGAGGAGGTTATAGTTACAAATAAACATAAGGCTCTTCAGCTTTTAAGTTTCTTCTTGTGTTAGGTTTGGTAATTTCTTTCAAGGAATATGTTATTAATATTTTCATCTCATGGCCTAAAGTCTTTTATAATTTCCCCATAATATCTTATTACTGTTTGTAGGATCTCTTGTATTGCCTCCTCTTTCATTCTTGATGTTAGCAAATACGTTTTTTGTTTTACTTGATAACGCTAGCTAAGCATTTATCAAATTTATTGATTTTTTAATAAGCCTGCTTTTGGGTTTCATTAATTTTTTATTGTTTGCTTGTTTTCCATTTCCTTGATTTTTACCCTCAGTTTTATTATTTTCTTCCTTTTACTTAATTTGGGTTCGACTTATTCTTTTTCTTAATATAGAAGCCTAGATTTTTGAATTTAGATTTTTTCTTTTTTTCTAATATAAACACTTTAAGATAAAAAATTTCCCCATATACAACTTTAGTTGCACCTGATGCATATTTGATATGTTGTATTTATTTCGCTCACAATATTTTCTAATTTTCTTTGTGATTTCTTCTTTACTTGAACTATTTAAAAATATGGGTTTTTTTCTTAATAATTGTGTATTTTCCAGGCTTTTCAAAACTTAAATCCTGTTTTAATTTTCTTATAGTCAGATAACATACTCTGTATCCTTTGAACTTTGTTGATTCTTCTTTTACGGCACAGTGTATGGTGTATTTAAATGAATAATCCATGAATGTTTGAACAGAGTATATATTTTTCTGTTGCATGTCATGCTTCATAAATGTTAATTAGTTCAAATTGGTTGATAAATTTGCCATCCGCTTCTTCTGTTAAAGTGATAGGAGGTATTGAAATTTCTGATTATGATTGTGGATTTGTCTATTTCTTGTTGCAGTTCTGTGACTTTTTGTTTTATATATTTTAAAGCTCTGGTTATAATAGCATAAACATGTAGAATTCTTATATCTTCTTAATGAATTGACCACTTAAGACATATCCCTTTTTATGCCTTGATTATTCCTTAACCAGAATTTCTTTTGTCTGGTATTAACATATGTACTCCAGCTTTCTTTAGAGTGGTGATTGAATGGTATAAATTTTTCTATCTTTTAAATTCTATTCTATCTCTATTTTATAGTTAATATCTATTAATTATACATATATATCTATTAACTTTACATAGCATATAGTTGGACTTAGCTTTGGTTATTCAGTATGTCAATCTTTATAATTTGATTACAGTGCCAAGTAATTGACATTTAATGTAATTATTGACATAGTTGAATTTAAGTCTACCATTTTGCTATTTCTTGCACTTTGTTTATTCTGTTTCTCTTTCCTTTTTTTTTTCTTCTGCCTTCTTTTGGCTTACATGAACATGTTTTTTAGTACTCCGTTTTATCTTCTTTTAAACTTTTTAGCTACATTTCCTTATTTCATTTTTAAAAAATTAGTGGATATTCTAGGGTTTACAGTATGCATTTTAAACTTGCTGAAGTCTACATTCAAATAATACTAAGTATACAATAATCCTCCCTTATCTGCAGTGTTCTTTTCTGCAGTTTCAGTTACTTGTAATACAGTACAAAAAGGTATTTTGAGAGAAAGAAAGAGAGACCATGTTCATATGAATTTTAATACAGTATATTGTTAACAGGTGTTCTATTTTATTATTAGTTATTGCTGTTAATTCTTTCTATGCCTAATTTATAAATTAAGCTTCATCATAGGTAATGTATGTATAGAAAAAAACATAGTATATATAGTGTTCAGTACTACCCACAGTTTCAGATGGTATCCATTGAGGGTCTTGGAATGTGTCCCCCATGGATAAAAGGGGAATAAAGTATTAAATTATATCAATTTAAGTACAATATAAACATATTCTAACAATATTTTTCTATTCTTCCTGTGCTATTCTTCTTATTTTTGTTGTCATAAATTTTACCTATACATATCTGTATTTCCCAAAATACTCTATTATTTTTGCATTAAACAGTAAATTGTGTTTCAAATAAATAAGAAATGAGAGGAAAGTCTTTTATAATTATTTATATTTTTCTTTCTAATCTTTCTTATTTCTTTGTATAGATTTAAATTTCTATCTGATGTTATTCTTTTTTTGACCTAAATAACTTCCTTTAAAGTGCCTGTGCTTCATGTTGAAAAGTGATGAATTCTTTCACTCTTTTTGACTGAAAAAGTCTTCTTTGTTTAACCTTCATTTTTGAGACTATTTTTGCTGGATATAGAATTTTAATTTGATAGTTTGATTTCATTTTTTCACTTAAAATACTGTTTTATTGTTTCTGTCTTGCATTGCTTCTGATGAAAATCTAGCTCTTGTTTTTAATCTTTAAAGCCATGTAACTAATGTGATTTTAATTCTAGCTGTTTTTAAGATCTTTCTTCATTGGTTTATAACTACCAAGTGGGGCCTGAAGATGTGACTGAATTGCTTCAATCTCATGGTAAAACTTGAATGGATAAGGAGGTGCTTCTTATGGATGAGCAAAGAAAGTGGTTTCTTGAGATGGAATCTATTCTTAGTGAAGATGCTGTTAACGTTGTTGAAATGACAAAGGATTTAGACTATTACATAAACTTCTTTGATAAAGCAGCAGTAGAGTTTGAGAGAATTGACTCCATTTTTGAAAGAAGTTGTACTGTGGGTTAAATGTTATCAAACAGCATCGCATGCTACAGAAAAATCTTTCATGGAAGGAAGAGTCAATCAACATGGCAAGCTTCATTGTTGTCTTCTTTTAAAAAATTGATGCAGTCACCCCAAACTTAAGCAACCACCACCCTGATCAGTCAGTAGCTATCGTCATCCAGGCAAGACCCTCTATCAACAGAAAGATTATAACCCACTGGAGGCTCAGATGATCATTAGCATTTTCTAGCAGTAATTTTTAATTAAGATATGTACATTTTTTAGACATAGTGCTTTTGCACACTTAATAGACTACTGTATATTATAAACATAACTTTTATAAGCACTGGAAAACCAAAAAAACATGTGGCTTGCTTTATTTCAATATTCACTTTATTGTGGCGGTCTTGAACCAAATCTGTAATATCTCTGAAGTATGCCTGTATTTGATTACAATGTGTCCTGGCATGATTTTCTTTATGTTTCTCTTCTTGGGATCAGTAAGCTTCTTGGAACTTTTGAGTTTATATTGTTGACATCAATTTAGGACACTTTTCTATTATTTCTTCAATATTTTTCTGATCCTTTCTTGGGACTTCAATACCACTTACCTGAGAACACTCTAAAATGACCTACAGATCATTAATTCCAGTTTATGTGTTTTCCTCAATTATTTCTCTTTTTATGTTTAGTTTTTCTATTGCTATGTTATCAAATTCATTAATTTTTTCTTCCTCAGTTATTAATCTACTATTAAGCTAACTGAGTGAATTTTTTATACCAAATATTATATGTTACAGTTCTAGGACTTCTATTTTGTCCTTTTTAATATAGTAGTCTCCTCTTATTGGTGATTTCACTTTTCCCAGTTTCAGTTACCTGTGGTAAATCACAATCTGAATATATTAAATGGAAAATTGCAGAAATAAATAATTTATAAGTTTTAAATTCAGTTCTGAATAGCTTGATGAAATCTCATGCTATCTTGCTCCAATGCACCCCAGAATGTGAATCACCCCTTTGTCCAGTGCATCTACCACCTATGCAATACCCACCCATTAGTCACTTAGTAGTTGTCTTGGTTATCAGGTTGACTTGTGTTCAAGGTCAGTAATTTAAGGCTAAGTCGCAATGCCTATGTTATTCACCTCTCTTTACCTATCAACATAGGCATTTTATTATTTCAAATTATCACAAGAAGAAAAAGGGTGAGTACAGTATAATAAGATATTTTGAGAGTGAAAAAAAGATCACATTCACATAACTTTTATTATAGTATACTATTAAAATTGTTTTATTTTATTTTTAGTTGTTATTGTTAATCTCTTACTGTCCCTAATTTATGAATTAAACTTTGTCATAGGTATGTATGTATAGGAGAAAACAGTGTATACAGTGCTCTGTACTATCTGCAGTTTAGGCATCCTCTGGGGGTCTTGAAATGTGTCCCCAACAGATAAGAGGGGACTCCTGTATCTTCCACTTTTTCTCATTATTTTCATACTTTCCTTTAAAGACTAGAATATATTTAGAAAACTGTTTTAAAAACTTTGATAATTCTATCATTTCTATAATTACTGGGTCTTTTTCTGTTGAAAGATTCCCTGCCTGATTATTGGTCACATTTTCTTGTTTCTTTACATGGTTAGTGATTTTCTTATTGAACGATGAAAATTGTTATTGCTTTTTATTGGTGTATGGATTTTGTTGTCTTCTTGTAAAGAGTGTTGAATTCTTTTTCTTTTTCTTTTTGGTGGTAATTTAAGTTACTTTTGTATCAGCTCGATCCCTTCAAGTTTAGTTTGTAAACTGTTTTATGGCCAATCTAAACAAAACTCCATGTTAGGGTTAGCCTATGCTATGGCTTTTCTGAGATCTCTGCTATGCTTCTCATTTAAGACTTTTTAACGTTTGACCCCGAACTTCCTTTCCAATCTTCTTGTTCATTGCCCTTTTAATGCACATTATGATCCACTCACCCAGGTCCCTTGCTTTGCTTATCCCATTGGTTCCCTTTGTCTAAAATGTCCTACTCTTTTATTCCTACCTGTTTAAATTATATCCTTCTTTCCACATATAGGTTATATGTCACCACTTCTATGAAGCTTTCATTGGTCACCTGCATGAGAAGTAATTTCTCCTCTTCTCAACTTCTAAGTTTCTTGGTTTGGTTCTAATTCATTATAGCTATTTGTAGCCAAGTCATTTCACCTTTTTTAGCCTTACCTCGCTCATCTGTAAAATGGGAAAATTGGATGGCTAGATTTCTGAGATAACTTGTAAGTTTGGTCTAATATAATGAAATACGATATTGTATATGGAAAGTTATGATTATTGTTGTTTTGTTATTCTTATTATTTTTATTATTATTATCATCCTGATGATGATCTTGTCACACTTATAATGCTGAAATGTTGACAGCAACACCTGATTGTCCTCAGCTTTTGTAATTCTTTATAATGTGACCTTACTTTTCAGATATTATGACCCTTTTATTTGTCCACTCCAAATCTTCCAGGCCACAGTCAATTCACTTATTCTCTATGCATGAAGAAATTGTGAACAAATACAATTACCTAGATAAATTCCCAAAAGACATATTCCTCAAGAATTTTAATGTGTGAGGTGAACTATATTTTGACTTGAATTACTTGGATACTTATCTTAACATGCTCAAATTTTTTTTGTAGGTGTGAATTGATTGGCTGAATGGCCTGAAGTTATTAGTCAATATGCATTTAGTAAGTGCCTTTTAGGTTTCCGATAACATGCTAAGTAATTTAGGCCAAATAATAATAATAACCTGAATAATAAAAATACTAACATTTATTGGGGATAGACTGTGGTCCAGGAATTGTGCTTAAGGCTTTTACATACGCGAACTCTTTGAATGCTACAAAAAATAGATGGTTGCTATTTTATCCCCATTTCTCACATAATGAAATTAAGGCTTAGAGACGTCATTCAATCTTCCCAAGTTCAGACTCTCAATCCTGGCTCCTTAGTAGAATCACCTGCAGGAGATTTTAATAAATTACCATATCCCTTTCTACCCTAGGTGGTTTAAATTAAAATCTCTGAGGGTGCAGCCCAGGCATCAATATTTTAAAATATCTTTCTAGGTGATCATACCATGCAACCAGGGTTGAGAACCACTGCTCCAGAGCCTCTATTTTATCCTTAATAAGAGTTGATAAAAGTTACTGCCCAATATGAGCTTACATGTTAATTAGATAGACATAGGCAGATAAAACCATAAAGAACTAGTACAAAGGAACCAGGAGGTTTCAAAAGTAAACACTGAATTATATAACCTACTGTAAGAGTGGCAGAATTTCAGAGAATGCAACTCAATTATAATTCTCAAGTGTGAAAGGGTTTGAATATAAAGAATGACCAAATGCTTTTTCCCTAACTGAACAGGAGATGCTTTTAAATTGCAGACAAGATCATACCTAATCTAAGAAAGGGTTTTCACATTCAGTTGGACTGAGGAGCATTGGTTGCCTTGAAGACTCTTAACATAGGGTATTTTAAAAAAGATTCTAATAAAAGGCAAGGCATTGGACTGAGTGACCCCTCACAGCCTCTCTCAGCCCAGGAATTTTGTGACATGCATTGGAATGCAGACGGCTCATCACTGCGAGGAAAATGAAACAGCCCTTGTGTCTTGCTCACCCAGACGGCTGGCCTCCTCCAGCCATCTCCACAAAGTTGGCCTCAGCCATCAAAGCACGTCTTAGTTCTGGTTCCCCAATAGAAAAAATCTGAAGAACAATAGTGCAGTATCTGAAAATAACAACTAACTCTACCCAGTACTCATCATAGCAAAACCATCTGTCTAAACATTCGACATCATTATTACAAGTTTGCACCCTGTCAGAATAAATAAGTTAGGCCTAAGAGGCTGAGTAATGAATGCCCCATTAACAAATTTATAGTAAAGGGTTTTAAATGAATGGTGGGGATCCATGCATGTTATGGAACACGTGTAGTCCACTGGGAATTATGAACATACCAAAGGAGGTGTCGCGGTAGAGAAAAACAATGAGCACCATGGGCATACTGCGTAAAAGCGTGGAGGGTCATGATACTTTTCACTTTCACCAGCATTGACCTTATTGTTAGGGAAAGAGACCCAGTCCATGGCATACACCCACTCCTCTCACTGCACCTTATCCCCTATAAGAACTGGCCACCTAGTGCCAAATGTGCTAAAAGCACACAGGAAGGGCGGCGATGACTGCCGAAGGAAGGCGTGGGAGGCAGAAGATGAGGAATATGTATAGGAAATGACTGTGGACACATCTGATCAAAATGTAAAATCTGACATTTATCTGTTTGCAATGCTGCAGAAAGGTGGTCTTGCCAACCATGGATGGGCCAGGAAGCAGTGGTTTTTCTATTAAGGGTAAATAAAATGAGGGTAAATTTTTAAGTTGAGGAATTTTTCTGTTGCTAGAAGGCAAATTACTACATGCAGTAGTACAAAAGAACAGGGGTAAACAATACAATATGCTGTGAATTGGGAATGCATGTGTGGTAATGTCATGAATATATTAACTTCCTTCATTGTCAAGGCAAGTGACAGAGGCTGCCTGAAATTCAGAGAGGAGCCGGCTGTCACTCTGCAGCTCAGACACTTGGAGTCACATCTCTCCTAATAACAAAGTCTATTCTGTTTACATTTGACATGGTGAGCGAGGAGTGGTGGGTTGCTTTTTTATAAGAAAATGAATGAAGGCATGAATGAATGAAGGAATGAATGAATAGATGGAGCCTCCACCCAGTCCATTCTGAAGCCATCAGTCTTCCCCGTTTGGATGAAAACAAATCATCTCTGACAGGAGCACGTTTAGATGAATTTTTTAATATTTCTGCCAATGGGTTGTATTTATTTATTTTAACTATGTCAACATACTGCATATTTCTGACTCTGGGTCCCAGTGGTGTTTAATAAAAGAAACCTGAAAAGCACTACAGTGTCAGAATCTGGGAGGGAGGAGATTCTATACGTACTAATGGAGAGAAGGAAATTTAAAGATGATGCCAGGGAGGCTGGGTGACAGGTTAACATTAGTTCTGCTTGGATCAGGGGGTCTGGTTATCTGGCTGTTTCTCCTATCCTAATGCATAAGTGAGGTAAGGAGGTAAATATCCCATTGTGCTTAATAGCAGGATCCTGAGAAATGTTCTCAGAGTGAGGGAGGGAAAAGAGCCGGAGGCAGATTATTAGGTTGGAATTAAAATGCAGACTAGATTCATTAAATTGTTGACCCTCCTCCCCACTCCAAAAAAAAAAAAAATCAGGTTGCCATCTTAAATTGACAGCATTAGAGAGGAATTATGTGCACTGATTAATAAGTGAATGTTTTTACCATTATGATCGCGGCACCTGCTAGTTACGTCGACATTGAAGAGGCTCTCAAACTACAGTGTTTCCAATAATAAAGGTACCATCAGCTGAAAGTTGTGCACAAGTGTCAGTGCAGGGACACATCATTTTCTTATACAGTTGTGATGTTTAAAAATATTGCCACAATTCCTCTTGCCAGGTTCCTCTGCACCCTCCCCTTCCCAACTCTTACCTGTGTATTGTGTGCAAAAGCACATCATTTACTCACATCAGTAAAGCAAATTAAAAGAAAATTTAGTAAAGGAAATTTAGAGTCAAATCAGAAAGTGCCAAAGAGAGTGAATTGCAGAGAAAGCCAAACATGCAGCTTACCATTTAGAGCCACATTAATGAATTTTCAAAACATGTGTTATCTTCAGTTCCAACAAATGGATTCACAAAATTGGGGCAAGTGCCATTTAGCATGTTGCAAGGTGCATAAAAAGAGTCGGTCATAAAAAAGAGTAGAGTAATAAGGCTTTGCTGTACTATAATGGTGCTTTAAATGAGCAATTTGAGACAATTAACCTGGAACAGGCACTTCTGAGTGCTTTATCCCTTTAACAGTTTTGGTTCTTCAAACAAGAACAGAGAAAATGAAAATTGGCTCCTTCCCATCATAGAATCTTCTGTATAACTTTGTGAATATGCATATGATCCATAAGGAGCGTGTAATGGGAAACCTAAACTATGTAATTTGGAGATGTAATACTCCATCAACCAAATAAAATCATTTAAAAAATTAATGGGTATTTATGAGGCTGGCTTAAGATAAAACTGTTCTCCGTCTTTTGGTAATACTTAATAGCTCTTCCCTTGGATACAAACGCATATTTTTCATCTATGTGCTTATTATTTACTGTAAAGTATGAGAGGGAAAAGATCATTTGGAATTATATGGAATTATTAAAATATTAAAATGCTTTCACACAGTATCTGGAGATACTGTTCTTTCATTATATTTAAAAATAACTAGGCATAGAAGAAAAAATAAAATAAATCTTACTAATCAATAGGAAAGAAGAGATTTAAGAATGCATTTAGGAAAATTATATAATTTCAAGCCACACAACAATTATCTATTGAGTGCCTACTATGTGCATGAGATTGAGGTAGATAATACGGAACAGATTAATTGTAGTTATTATCATTAAGAATGTGCTATTCTGGGAAGGTTGATCTAGAAATGGTGTACAGGATGGAGTGGAATCAGAGAGGGAAGAGATTTTTACTGTGATTGAAGTGCCCTGACTGTCTTGTGGGGGTAAGCAAAGCTAAAGAGAACTGTCCGAGGGAAAACTAGTGTTTCAAAATCATTGCTAGGAGATTGGAAATTCTTAATAGAAACTCCAGGAAACTGGAAGCATCTTTGTAATACAGAAATGGGAGAAAAGAAAACACCAACTTCTTCCTGGGAATCACACTTTCCTTAATGATGTGTAACCCTTGCTTCAGATGCTTGAGGTTTAAGCCCACACCCAGGAAGATAGAAAAGTCTCTTCTTTGCACAGTCTGAAAGGATGGTACTAAAGGCCTCAAACACAAAAGCCTGAAAGGATGATTTATCCAATGAAAAATAAACGGTCAACAAACATTGTGTATTCTGGAAGAAGTAAACAAAACTAATCTAAATTTCAGAAATTTATTCTTCCCCATTGCTAAATCCAGTGTTTCATTCTGAGACTTTATCTCATTTGCCAATTCTGCAGCATTTGACATAGCTGATTACTCCTCCCTTCTTGGAACTTTTTATAATTGGCTTTCTGAATACCACTTTCTCTTACTTTACTGGTTGATATTTCTTAGATTCTTCTGCTGGATTTTTCTCTTCTTCCCAACGTCTAAATTTTGGAGTGCTCCAGCCCTTAGTCTTCTTGTGTTCCCTAAAGCCATCACATCAGTTCCATGCTGCAAATGCCGTTCTGTGACTGCCCAGATTACATCTCTCACCATGACCTCTCCTTTGAACCCTGAATTCGTGTCTCCAGAAGCCTTCTCACTATTCCCCTTTGAATGTCTAAGAGAGGTCTCAGAATGAATACAACCATATTTAATCAAATCCAAATCATTTTTCTCTTTGTCTTTCCACCTTAGTAAATACCACCACCTACCCTCAGTTTTTCAGAAAGAAAACCTCAGAGTCAGTTTTTCTCCCTATGGAGTTCTATTTTTGTTCTGAATTTGGAAAGCATGAGTAGCCAAGATTATTCTTTATATAAAGGGAACTGAAGTCTCACCCTTGCCGTACAGATTATTTTTGTTCCTCCTTTCAATAAGCAGTTGCCTGACTCACCTATTCCCTTGACAAATAGTTGTTGGATATGCTGCACATGGGGTAATCAAAGTCAGATGGATTAGACACAGACCTTGGTCTCAGGGAGCTTACAATTACATACCTGAAGAGACAACTGTACGCCTTGCTGGTTCAAGGACTAACAAGAAAACTCATGAGTTCCCTAACTAGCTCAATAAAATTCCCCCCAAATTAGTATCTCAAAGATAATAATTGATCTCTATTCCTCATCCCATCATATTCTAAAGCATATGCCCTGAGGGCTCATCTTCAGGTCTTTAAATCACTTGGAGGGAGGGAGGGGCAGACATTTTGTTAGTGCTCTAAATGCTTAGTTTATATAAGCAGGGATAGTGTGGTGGCTCCACTGATTTCCTTTTTTCAGAATTACTATGGGGTCAGTGAAGTTGGGTGGGGTTTTCTCTGTTCTTCTCCTGGGACCCTTAGAAAGACATTTATTTCTAATCTACATTCACTCAACATTCAATAAGCACTTACTTATTTGCGTGGATCTACATGGTAGAGATAAAATAGCCATTAAGACAGATTCTCCATTCTATGGGAGTTTAAAAGTCTAATCAAGGGAGAAAAGCAAGGAAATAAATTGTGCAACACCAGATGTATTGAGTGAAGTTGGGGGACACATATTGGCAATGTGGACTATGCCACCTGGTGGGCTCAAGGCAGGCCTATAAAGAAAATGATGTTTGTCCTCTGTTCTGGGCAGCAGGGAAAGCACAGACAAAGGCAAGAAGGTGTGAAGCAGCAGGGCCTATTCAGGGAACTGTGATTCTCTCAGCTTGAAAGGAGACTATGAGGAAAGCATGTTCAGAGGTAAGATGAGGATTAGGTCACAGGAATCGGATGTGCCAAGCTAAAGAACTTGGCCTCTATCCTGTACAAATAAGGAAGCCAGTGAAGGCTTTAATAGAAAAGATAATGTGATTAGATTGGCACTTATGCAGATCACTGTGACAGCTGTGTGCAGGTGAACTGGACATGATTAGCAGGGAGGCAGTCTTCCTCGTAATGTGACTGAGCACAACCAAAACTAGAACGAAATGTTTAGCATTTTGACATACATAATAGGTCTTAGTCTTTGTTATTTGCTTTGAGGCCTTTATATATTTTCGCATCATTAGTTTGCTTGTGAGATTTAAAAATCCATGGTCTTTTTTTTTACGGTTTAATTTTAAGCAAGTTACTTAACATATCTGCTTTGATTTACTCCTCTATAAAATGAAGAAAATAAAATATTGCCTCTCATAAAGTTTTTGGGATGCCTAAAGAAGTATTTGCATGTAAAGGGCTTAGCTATAGCATGCATACTGTGTACAATTAAACCTAAGTTCATACTAATATGATTTTAAGTAACAATGAGACTAACAAACAAGCACATTTTTTTACTTTATCCAGGGCTGAGAATGTGGCTGTCCCTGTGTCTTTCAGGCCACTTAATGGCTTCATACTATAGCAGATTGAGGATAATTTGAAGGAAAAAAAATGTATAACTAGCACTGCTCAATCCCAATTTTAACTCTCAAACCTGAGCTGCAAAGGTGATTCCCTATTGAGATTTTTAAATGCTATTAATTGCAAAGTGTAATTCTGGATTGGCCTAATCATAACTTTGTTCATGAATTATAGGGAGACTGTTCTCCTCATGAATGTGGACACATCTACAGACATGGAATGACCCTTGGTGGTCTTCAAGGCAGATGTCCTTTTATAAGACATCTTGCCTTTGTCTTCCTATACCAAGGTTTGCACAGCTCATTCTGAGGTTTACTTTCCATTAATAACCACACTGGCTGTTCTATTTTAAACGCTTACTATAGCAGACACTATATTGCCTGCTTTATAGCTACTCATTTAAATCTCATTATAATCCAGTGGTAATAGTTACATAGGTAGGTACCATTATTATCCCCATTTTACAGATGAGAAAACAGACAGAACAGGGTTTCTAATGCCTGATCATCTAACTTCAAAGCCCTAGGGAGCTCAATCACTGTGCTAGTATCTTCATTTCTTCATTAAAATAATACTAGACACATCTACTGGTTGCTCAAAAATCACATATTATGTCATGTATGGCTTAACTGATTGAAGAATGGTTCCCTTTTATTTTAACATGGAGGATCTCATTTATACTTTATAAAAACCCACTTAGTTAAAAAGATAGTATGCTTTGAAAATAGTAGTGTGTAGCCAAATACCAAAATTAGAGGTATTTGTGTGCTAAGTTGAACCACTCCTTAACCTATTGATTACTAAAACAGAAGAAAACAGCACCTTTTCAAGTTTTTTTTTCTTTCAGAATAATTGGATTCAAATTCACATCTGTAGCATTAAACCAGTGTTTTCAACCTTTTTTCCCCCTTTCCAATTGTTTAACCTCCATCTACATCTCTGGCATAAATTGAAGACTTTATTTGTGAATATGCGGATAAGCACTTTGCCTCAAACAGTATTGTTCAGGGCCCAGCATCATTGTTACAGCTGTAATTGTAACTATCAAGACACAGTTCTTTGTAATTAGAAAGTCAAGATGGTATTCAGCAGTATGGCAGCACAGACTTACATTTGTTAGGCTATTAGAAAAAAAATGTTTACAGAGAAAACAGTGTCATTGTTTAGTGCTCTTAATTGACCATCTGCCTGGTAAAGAAATGTCCAAAGAAGGATAAATAAGACTATAGTACACTTATTTATTTATTTTCTTTGTGCAGTGAGGAAATTAGGAAAAGCAACAGCAGAGGCAAACTAGATAAGACATTGCTAAATCAGGCGGCAAGTGAAATCATGCCATGCATACGTTTCCTTTTTAATTTCTTCCAGTGTCAAGACAAAGACCTATGGCCTCCTCAAAGTTTGTTTAAGAAAAATGTTTTAGATTGCCCCTCGAGTTCCTTGGCAATATGGTTCTTGCCTCTGTTTTCGCCATTGTCTCCCACTAATCCTCCTTGTGTGGACCCTTTGCTCTAACCACTCTGCTTTGTTCTCCAATGCGTAGTTTCTACAGATAAACGCTCCTTCTTCTCTGCTTTTGCTTAAGTCAGGTTTATCCCTCCCCTCTCCCTTCGAGTTATGGAAATCTTACCCATTCCCTCAAGAGCTAGGTCAAACATTTCTCCCCACCTATATGTCTTTCTCTGACCATCCAGGAAGACAAAAGTCTTTCCCTCCTCCAAGCTTCTGTAACACTATTTTTCCATTCTCTTGGCAATGGAAGGTGACCTGTCTGGTGATGTTATTCTCTTGTACTGGAACCATTATTCATATTACACTTTTCCATTTGCATCCTTATATGCTCCTGTTTTGACTCTCCCCTTGTAGAGTTCTCTCCCTGGAATCCTATCTTCTTCTTCTTCGAATTCCCCCTAAAATGCCCATCACTTTTTCCTGTATTTTTTTCTTGATGCCAAAAAACAAACTAGCACTTGGGGTCCTGTGAAATGTTTATCTTGATCCTCAAGACATATTTTAATTCTCTTGCAGAAACATACTGGTCACCTATTATGTGCCTGACTTTCTGCTAAGCGCTGGGGACACAGAGAAGAATCAGCTGTGGTCCCTTGTCTCAAGGAGCTCACCTCTGGGAAATGGTCTCCCCTGGAGTCGTATGTCAGGGAGAAAGGGGTACAGGGGAAATCAGGAAAAACATCAAAATCAGAAGGTAAGCTTTGTGGAATTTGATTCAAATCAACAAGAGCTAATTTTGACAGGGGCTTTTGTATAGTTACCAAAAACCTAGGTTCATGTTGATGGGCCTGTGTTCTTTTGTTGTGTCATACTGGTGCACATCTTGTAGAAAAGGCTACATCGATTGTTCTTGCCAGAAGGGAAAACAATATGTGGCACCCAGGACAGAGCTGGTCCCAGTTTCAGCAATTTGGGTCCTATTCCATGTCCAGAAAGCAAGGAGCAGCTGGTCTTGAGGAGATTATCTGTTGTGCTGTATGGGTGTCCTTCTGCCCAGGGTCTGAATTGAGTTTCCTCCCAAGACAATGAGTGACCAGGCTTATGCTTGGGGACCTGTCTCTTCCAGGATCACAGATGGAAGCCCCCATTACAGCCATGCACAGATTCACCACAATATGGAAACCCTTTAAGCAGGAAGTAGAACAAAAACACAAAATATGACCTGACCCAATACCAGCCTCAAATTCTAGTGGATAACTCTACTTGGTATTTATTCTCTGTAGCTTTCTGGAGGAAATGGAAGCCTGATTCACTACCAGATATTTTTCAAGACTTGTGCAAACATCTTTTGTAACAACTCCTCTAATCCAGTCTCTCCCTTTCCAACTTACTTATTCTTGGAGCATTTTATATACTCTAGACATATTGTAGTGTTTCCCGGACAGTGCTTCAATCACTGACTAGCCTTATGATTGAACTGACCACTCCTTGTGCATAAAAATTACTATTATATATAGGTGTCTATTGTCCTGCTACCCTGTTGTCTTAAGCTGCTAAAGGCCACAGGGCTTTTGCTCTTGCTGTGCACCTCCTTGAAATCTTCTTCCCGGGATCTCCTCATAGCTCATTTCCCTTGTTTATTTTAGTTCTCTGCTCACATTCTGCCTCGTCACTGAGCTCTTCTCAATTTCAAAGAGCAACCCTCACCCCAAACAACCCTGGCATATCCTATATTCCATATCCTGTTTAAATTTTCTCCAAAGCTCAGCTCATTAAGGCAGGGGCTTCATTTTCTTTCTCACTGGTATATCTCCAGGGTATTTCATAGGCGTTGAATAAATATAAGTTTAATAAACTAACTCATTTTCACAGATTCTTGGCTAGTGCCCTTAGAGTGATTGCATAGAGTAAAAGTTTCTGTAGAATCCCTCTGCTTTGGAGCTCCATGGTCCTGGGTTTTGATCCCATGTCAGTCATTTAGCAACGGTGGGACCATGAGCGAGTTTCCTTTCTCTAAGCCTGTTTCTTTAACTTCAGAACAGAGATCATAGCATTGACCTTTTTAGAGCGGTGGTGAAGATGCGAGGAGATCAGCTCATGAGAGCGCGTGTCTCCCACAGCAGGTGTCCAGCACGTGTAGATTATTTTCTCCCCGTCCCTTTGCTTTGTTTGTTTCCTTCCATCTCCCTCTAATTTCTTTCTCCCGTTGTCCTCCACTTTCTCCTGTCCTTTCTTACTTTTTAAAAAAAATTTCAGAATATTATGGGGGTAAAAATATTTTGGTTACATAATTTGCTTTTGTACAGTTTGAGTCAAAGTTATAAGTGTGCCCGTGCCCCAAATAGTGTGCATTGTACCCGCTGGGTATGAATTTACACATCCCCTCCTCTCCCGCCCTCCTGCTTGATTTCGCATGAATGTTATTTCCTTATGTGCACATAAGTGTTGATCGATTAGTTCCAATTTAATGGTGAATACATGTGGTGTTTGTTTTTCCATTCTTGTGATACTTCACTTAGAAGAATGGGCTCCAGTTCCACCCAGGTGCCTTCCTTCACTTTTCCTGGTCCTTTCCATCTGGCTGTACTAGGAGCAGAAAAACCCAAGAACTCCCTTTCTGTGGGTGCCTCAGTAGCCCTCTCAGAGCAGGTACATATGCTCACACACACACACACACACACACACACTGCTTCTATTTCTAACTTTCCAAAAGATTTGCACTAAAACCTATCTCATTTATTCAACATATCTTGGCAAATATTAATATATGTGCTCTTATTGTCACCTCTTTCTCTACTGAAACTTTTTGTAGACTCACATTGTAGGATACCCCTGTGGGGGCATTCCTGGATACGGGTCATTCTCTTCTCCATCTTTTTGTGCTATGTCAAGAGCACATAGTCTAAAAAGATGCATGAAACATAAGAACCTACACATATATTCTGGCAGAGATTGCCATTGCTTTTGTCATAAGGGAAAATTAACACAAAGATTTTTCAGTATTATGATCATCTTTGCTTAGGTAAAAGCCTTTATTCTATTGAGCTATGAAAAGGCATTATTTCTAATATTTTGTGGTTAGAAAACTGAAGCAAATTTAGGCAGCAGATTTGCACATACTAAAATACAACTGCAGAAGCCTCAGTACTTAGAATAATGTCTGGAAAAATAGTTGATGCTGACCTCAGTTAGGATTAAGTAGAAACTCAGCTACACTCTCTAAACCAAATAGAAAGGAGTTTGTTAGTCTCATATAACAAGAGGTATAGTGACAGATTATACAGAACTGGTACTCTAGCTTAATGGCTCCTTAGTGCTGCCTGCAGCATCTCCAAGAATTCCCTGTGATCCAGGCAGAAAGAGGGAGGAAGTGGAAGACACAGAGCTGGCAGATTTCTGATTAGAACACATTGACCACAGTGAAGTTCACACACACACACACACACACACACACACTGCTTCTATTTCTAACTTTCCAAAAGATTTGCACTAAAACCTATCTCATTTATTCAACATATCTTGGCAAATATTAATATATGTGCTCTTATATTAGGGCTTATATTAGGGCTACCCCAGCTGGATGGAGGCTAGGGTTGAGGTATTTTGGCTCCAGTCTCTTTGATAAAGGCAGGCATAAAAAGAAGGTTGCTGGAATGGATATTGTACAGTATCTACAACAAAAATAGTTGTAAATAAATGAGATAATTTTTAAAAAATAATAAGCTTGGCATTTTAGAGCTAAAAGATTCCATATATCTATTTTTTTTTTTTACACCAGAAAGAAAACTGCAGTTGTCAGTGGATTTCTTTAAGTTCACACAGCGTCGTAGTCAATTCCTGCTGTTATAACAAAATACCTTAGGCTAAGTAATTTATAAAGAACATGAATATATTTTTCACAGTTCTGGAGGCTGGGAAGTCCAAGATTAAGGTGCTAGCAGATTTGGCATCTGGTGAAGTCTTTCTGGCTGTGTCCTTACATGGCAGAAGAGATGAACTCTGTGTCCTCACATGGTGCAAGTACAGAAGAACAAAAGGGTCTAGCCAGTTCCCTCCTGCCCTTTTGTAAGGGCACTAATGCCATTCACAAGGGTGGAGCCTTCAAGACCTACTCACTTCCCCAAAGCCCCATGGTTTAATACCATAACCTTGGGGTTTAAGTTCCAACATATCAATTTTAGAGGGACACATATGCAAATGATAGCATTCTACTCTTGACCCTCAAAATTTGTGTCCTCACATACAACATACATTTATTCTATCCCAATAGCCTCCAAAGTCTTAACTCATTGCAGCATCAATTTTAAAGTCTAAATCCAAAGTGTCATATAAATATCATCTACATCAAACATTGGTGAGACTCAAGGCACTATTCATCCTGAAGCAAATTCCTCTCTAGCTTTGAGCCTGTGAAATCAAACCAGCTATGTGCTTCCAAAATACAATGGTGGGACAGCCATAGAGGGAAATAGGAAAGAAGAAAAGAGCAACAGTTCCCAAGTAAGTTCAAAGTCAAAATGGCAGATGACATTAAACTTTGAGACTTGAGAATAATCTTCTCTGACTCCATGTCCTGCCTTCTGGACATACTAGGGCAAGGGTTGGGTCCCTAAGGCCCTGGAAGGGGGCCCTGCCCCCATGGCTTTGCTGGGCACAGCCCATGTAGCAGCTTTCATGGGTTGCAGTCAGGTTCCTGAAGCTCTCTCAGATGGACATTACACACTAGTGGCTCTACACTTATGGGATCTTGGGGGTGACCCTGCCCCTATAGTTCCAGTAGGCATTGCCCTAGTGGGGGCTCTCTGTGGGCTCCAAACCTATGGCATTTCTCTGCCCGGGTCCTGAGGCTCTCTGAGGCATCCTTTGACATCTAGGTGGAGGTAGCCATGCCTGCACAGCTGTTACATTCCATGTGCCTGTGGAGTTGGCATTCTGTGGATGCTGCCAAGATTTACCACTTGTACCTTACAAAGGGTCAGCCCAAGCTACACCTGGGCTGGCTTGAGCCACAGCTGGGGTGGCCAAGGAGTGCCGCATTGGCGTGTGGGGTCCTGTGATGGTAGCGGCAGCCTCAGCGATCTCAAAAATGCCTTCAGGGTCATTCTTCCATTGTCTTGTTGAATAGCATCTGGCTTTCTTACAGCCATACTAATCTTCTTATCAAACATATGCTTGGCCACAACCATGGTATTCTCTCCTGAACATACTTTTTAATTCTTTGTATGTCTGAGAATTTTCTAAGTCTTTAGGTTCTGCTTCCTTTTTTATCATAAATTTATCTTTATTTCATTTTTCTCTCCTCGATTTTTACTGTAAGCAGTCAAGAGAAACATTGCAGCACCATGAAGACTTTCCTTAGAGATTTCTTTGACAAATACCCTACCTCATCTCTCTTAAGTTCTGCCTTCCACAAAGCACTAGGACGTGGACATGATTCAGCCAAATTCTTTGCCACCTTATAGCAATGATAGTCTTTTCTCTAGTTTCCAATACCTTGTTCTTCCTCATTTCCACCTGAGACCTTCTCAGAATTGCCTTTACCATCCATACAGTCATGCACTGATTAATGATGGAAATAAGTTCTGAGAAATGTGTCATTGGATGATTTTGTCATTGTGTGGATATCATAGAGTGTAGTTACACAAACCTATATGGTGTAGTCTACTACACACCTAAACTTATGGTGTAGCTTATTGCTCTTAGGCTACAAACCTGTACATCACGTTACTGTACTGAATAATGTGGGCAACTGTAACACAGTTGTAAGTATTTGTGTATCTAAACATACCCAAACATAAAAAGATACAGCAAAAATACAGTATAAAGGATAAAAAATGGTATACCTGTATAAGGCACTTACCATGAATGGATCTTGCAGTACTGGCACTTGCTCTGGGTGAGTCGGTGAGTGAGTGAGTGACTGGTGAATGAATGTGAAAGCCTAAGACATTGCTATACACTACTGTGTACTTTATAAACAGTGTATACTTAGGCTATACTGAGTTCATAATAAACCATTTCTTTCTTCAATAATAAATTAACCTTAGCTTACTGTAACATTATAAACTTTTAACTTTTTGACTCTTTTGTACTTAAAACATAAACACATTGTAAAGCTATACAAAAATACTTTATTTATATTCTTATAAAGAATTAATTAATTAATTAATTGATTAATTTCTCAAAGCTCTGGAGGCTGGAAAGTCCGAGATCAAGATGCTGGCAGATTTGGTGTCTCATGAGGGCCTTCTGGCTGTGTCCTCACATGGTGGAAGGGCAGATGAAAATAAGGCCTAGCTAGTTCCCTCCAGCCCTTTTATAAAGGCAGTCATTAATACCCTTCATGAGGAAGGAACCCTTATGACCTAATCACCTACCAAAGGTCCTAGTTTTAATATTATCACCTTGGTGTTCCAGTTCCCACATATAAATTTTGATTTTTGAAACCATAGCACACAGTAAGTGTAATTCTCAGATACTAACGAGTCATCTAATTGCCAGCAAGGTCCTTGTTTCACAATCTGCCACCTGCTGGTCCTTCACATTCTCCACTTTTATTATGCAAACCTGTGACTGGGGTAGAAAAGGAGGAGGTCAGACGCCCCTTGAAATAACCGCAGTGGTTCTATCTCCCTGTGAGCACCTTTATTATAGGCCTCTCTGCTTTCTCCATTTATTAAAAAAATATTTGGACACATCACAGCTCAGAAAATTTAACTTAGTTACTCTTGAATCACCCAGCTAATAATAAGTAAAGTCAGAATTTAAATTCAAAAGATTTGTGATGCACAGATGCCAAGTTGCAAAAACATACTATTTCAGAGACCATGACTACATATGAAGCACAATTGTACAATTTTTGTTACTTCATTTTATTGTAAGCAATCAGCTTTTGTAATTTTCTTATTAATATTCAAACACTTCTTTTACTTTTTTACACCAATATTATTTATTTTAAACTTCTTTGTCATTATTATTATTTAACACATGGACTCATTCTGTCCTAAGCAAACTAAAAGAGTGATGTCTTATAAATGAAACAACACTGGGCAGCAAATATGTTTTTTTTTCCTTCACAGTCAAATGAAACAATTTATCCACGGACTCTTAGCCTGAGTGTACAGTGGAGCTGGAAGAGTTGGAGAAATAAATAAGCTCCATTTTTTTCCACCCTACTTACCCCATTCCCATCTTATCAGCATTGGAGAGAGGAGTAGTCAAGTTCATGCTCAAAGATATCAAGTCCAAAATAGATTGAACTCTACTGTAGGGCCTCTCAAACTTCAAAGCTCATGTGCATTGCCCTAGAGCCTTGTTAAAAGGTGGATTCTGATCACTTGTTTGGGGAGGGGCCTTAGATTTTGTATTTCTAATAAGTTCCCAGGTGATGCTGATGCTGCTGGTCCTGTCTGTTACTTTTGACCCTATGACTATGTTTTATTTTTTTCTCCAAAGCACTCATTACCCCTGAAATACCATATATTGATGTATGAACACCCGTCTCCTCCCCACTAGAATGGCAGGTCTCTGAGGCAGATCCTGAGTTGCTATTGTTCACCTCTGATTTCCAGCACCAACATTAGTGGTTAGTTTATAGGAGATGCCCTTCCAAATATCCATTGAATAAATAAATTAATCTAGAACAAATACCTTTAACAGACTGCTGACCATCCTAACTTTGAGAATCCTTACATTCCAAAAATATATATATATATATATATGGCCACTCCACCCACCTACTGAAGGCTAACAGCTTCTTAATTATTCTGTCCAAGAGGCACTTGGCTTCCCAACAGGCCCTGCCTCTCCTTCCTTCCACTTTACCCCACCTCATATTTAAGCTAGTCTAGATTCTCAGTACTGTCAGCACTTTCATGGGATAGACTCAGGAAAATGTTCTGACTTACACAGAAGAGTGTCTTACAGTGGAAAAGGCTCTTTCTATCTTTTCTGGGTGATATAAGATCTGTATTAGGTCAGTCCCTTGCAACCACAAGCCTCTTAGAGAGGTAATCTGTCCAGCTCATCCTGTCACCCTTCAACTTAGTGCCACTCAGTAATGATGTGGCTGGCTGTCATCTCTATTATCCTTGTGTGATAAGTTTGGCCACCTCCTTCCATCTTCAGTTCGTTTGGAGTCCATTTAGCATCTTTACTCGAATATATTTGGTAATTACATCTAAGACCTCATGAGGGACTAACCATTCAAATAGTTTTCAAGTGGACTTTGGCATGAGAGGGCATGAGTGTTAGTGGCAAATACTACTTTTGGTTTTCATGTGTTGACAGAATCCAACAAATTTGATATCGAAACAACAAAAATCTTGTTGGCATCATTTGGGAAAGGTTGCAAGATTTATATACTTGCATAGTCCAAGGCACATTCACACAGTGAGATGCTGCTCCTCCCTCAAATTTCTTTTATCTACAATAGATCTTGTTTTAAAGGTACCTGCCCATTTATTGTACATGACAGACTAATAAAACGAAGTCAGTTTAATAAACGCTATATCAGAATATCCCATCTTCTAATGTGGCAATGTGAAATTTCACCACTGGAGGAAGCATTTAACATTCTGACTATTTTAATACTTTTAATAAATATTTGCAATTCCTATGATAAAGCATCCCAGTAGAAAATGCATTTCCTCCAAAATTTATGTGGCTGCTGGCAGGTGGCCATTTTCTAATTTTCTGTCTCACTTACATACATTTATTATAGATTTCTAACTACCCCTTTTGCTCTTTAACTGGCTCTGAGCATGCTGTTTCCACTGAGTAGGAATGTGTGGTTGAAATTCAGGGTGGTAAACAAGAGTTTCCTGGTTTGCAAATTGGAGGTTTGGTCCTATCATCTTGGGGGGGTCCTTCAACATCCATTTTATTCATTCCTACAATATATTTGAATTAAGTCTTCAGGATCTGCACAGAATTTGAGAATCCTTTCTCAGCTCCTCAGTACAGTGAAAGGTTGGGGACAGGCAAAGGGGCAGGATTAGGAGAAGGGATTGGGTCAGGTACTGTGATCTATTAAACTTTGAGTTTGCTCAAATTCTTCCACATAGAATGCTGCAGAATTTGTAAAATACTTGTTAGAGTAATAAAACTTAGAAAGACAGTAATATTGGAAATAAACTATATTTCCAATACAAAGGGAAGGAAGCGATTTAAGAAAATTCTATTGTAAATCATTTTGTAGAATAGAAAAAGTAACTTTTTAAAGTTTGTCTTCACCCTTTACTATGTATTTCCATTCTTAGTTAGACATCTCCATGTAAAATTAGTGAGTACACCTCAAACTCAAACACTTCAAAACAAAGCTCACTCTTGCTGCTAACACCTATTACTACCTTGTGACATACTCAGAATCTAGCCCCTTATCTGCATGCTGGACTTCCCTTAAAGTTACTGTCACACTCTAATCAGACAGAACAGAAATCTAAGTCTTTTTGAGGCATTTCCTTTCAATACTATCCCAAGGTCTTCTTGTCCTACCTATTCAGTATCCCTTTACTAACTTCCTCCTTCAATTCTCACTGACACCGCTGTAGCTTATTTGTTTGTTATCACCAATGACCACCATCATTCATGAAGCACTTAATCAATGCATTATCTCATTTTAGCTGCCAAGTAGTCCTACAAGTCACGTGATAATATTATCCCCATTTTATAGACACAGAGGGAGGCAGAGCATCTCAGTGACTTACACAAGGTCGCCCATTGAGGAAGTCTTAGTGCTGGGATTTGAACCCTGACAATCTGACACCAGAACTGAGGCTGTGAACCGCTAAGCTCCCCCACCTCCCACCAGCTATTGTAAAACCTTCATGAAGACTCTCCCTGCCTACTTTATCTTGTCTCTCCTATTCTCCTATATATTTCTGTCACAGACTGCTTACAAAACTGTGGGTTTATATCACAATCTATAAAACCTCTGATGATACCTTCATGTCTATCATTTATTCACTCAGTCATTCATTTATCATACATTCTGTTATTTCGCTTATTCAGTAAATATTTGTGGACCACATATTATGTACCAGGCGAAATCTAGGCACCAGGGCTATGGTAAAGGTAAAAATCATCTGAAGTCCTTGCCCAGTGAACGATAATTAAGGAAATAATGATATGACATAAGCTTCCGTAGCAGTAAGTGCTATGAAGAAAGAGAAAAGGGTAGAGACAGAATTTGTTGTTTTAAATAAGATAATTAGGAAAGGCCTCTGCAATGAGTAATATTTAAGTGTAGATCCAAGTAATAGGGAGGAGGATGCACTTTAGGCCAAGGGGAAAAGCATTCACGAGACAGGGAAAAGCGAGGCACAGTGCATAAAGCAGGGCCGCGCCGAGGCTGTTCAGGGGCAGCCAGGAGGCCAGAGTGACAGGAGGAGGACAGCTGCTGACAGAGGGATTGAGGGAGATGGGGGCCCCGTAGACCGTACTAGTTTCTTTAGAATGATACTCCTTTCCTCATGTGTCTATATTTCCAAAATCTTCTGAAAAGAGGACGGTGTGTCACAATGTGCCACTTGCTGTCTCTAAAATAGAACCTGCACCTTACCCCTCCCTGACTTTGTCCAGGCTAAAAACCCTTCTTATGTGACCTCTGAAATCTTCCCACCCTTTAAGACCCATTTCCAATGCCACAGCCAAAGTTAATTCTTTTCTTATGTCCCATCCCTCTTTAGCTCCCTCCTCAACAAGGAGGAAAAGGGGGAGGAGGAATATTGTGGAAGACCTCAGAAGTCAGGCAGTGTCAGATCAAACACCAGTGCCCTCCTTGCTGACTGGGGTCCTCCGGAACAACCGAGGACATCTTGCCAAGCTTCAGATTGGTTTTGCTAGCTAAAAATACAGCAGTACAGGAATAATCGCATAAGGTTTTTGGTGGAGTAAGTGAGATTATTCTTACACATCATATACATCCAATAAATTTTAGATTTAAATTACTTTGAGGGATGTCTGGGATCTCAGAATCCCCTTTTGTAAATAACCCTAATGATAATGCCTAGTGTTATGCTTGTATCCAGTTGCTTTTCTGGGCTAGACTTTAAGTGTTTTGAGAGCAAGGACCATATCCAGTTTATCACAGTATTTCCTTCCGTAGGTGCTAATAGAATGGATTAAAAGAACTTATCCAAATCACCAATTTACGTACTTCATCTAAAATATTTAGGACACAAATGAGGGAAGGATTTTGTAAAATCTAAATTCACGTGTTTTTCTTTTTTACAGTGGGGTTGAGATAAAAGACCTAGGAAATACAACACAGAGTATCTTTATCATTTTAGGTCAGGGAAGAATTTTTGAACAAGATACAAAAAAATACTAAACTTAGAGGAAAAATTGATGAACTTGACTGCATTAAAATTTAAAATTTTGTTCTATCAAAACTGAGTAAAATGACCAGATGCAAATTATAAGAAGATATTTGCAATATAATAGTAAGCAATGATTTTATACACAAAATGCGCATACAAAGTCTGCTAACAGATTTTAAAGAGACACAAGCCTACAGAAAATATGGGACATATGATAAAATAGAAATTTTACAGAAAGTAGGACACAAATTGGGAATAAGTGAATGAAAATATGATTAAAATTCTGTGTAAATAATGAAATAATATTAAAGACCTCAATAAAATATAATTTTATGCCCACTAGCTTGTAAAAATTAAGATGTTTGATAATAACTATTAGTGGTAAAAACAGGGGCCCTTGAGAATGCACAGACATGTCTGGTGGAAATAAAACTTGATACAACCACGTTGGAAACTGAATTGGTACCATTCTGTGAATTTGAACATTTTCATGCCCGTGGGCCAGAAGTTCTACTTCTAGTTATGTGAGTTAGAGAAAGTTTCACTCATAAGTCCCCAAAAATATGCACAAGGATGTTCATAGAAATATTGATCAGCAGAACAAAAACCTGGGAACAACTCTCATGTCCTTCAACAAGATAATACCTATTATGGACTGAATTATGTCTCCCAAAATCCATATGTTAAAGCTTTATCACCCAAGATGACTGTATTTAGAGATGGAGCCTCTAAAGAGGTAATTAAAGTTAAATGAGGTCATAAGGGTAGGGCTCTAATCCAATAGGGCTGGTCTTCATAAGAGTAGGTCCTTATAAGGAAAGGCAGAGACACTAGGGGTGTGCATATAAGAAAGGCCATGTAAGTACACAGTGAGAAGGCAGCTGTCTGCAAACCAGGAAGAAAACACTCACCAGAAACCAACCCTGCCAGCACCTTGATCTTGGACTTGCAGCCTTCAAAATTGTGAGAAAATAAATTTCTACTGTTTATGCCACCCAGTCTATATTTTGTTATGACACCCTTAGCAAACTATTATAATATGACATATAAATAATTTATGATGTGTGCACACAATTAAACATTATACAGCAATGAAAGTGAATAAACAACAGCTATACCCAACAAGGGGATGAAACTTAAAAACATATTTACTGGTAAAATCAAGTCATAAAAGGCTATATTCAACATTATACCATTTTTATTAATATAAAGCTTGAAAATAAGAAATAGTTAATATGTAGTATTTTGGTATGCATACATATGAGTTAGGACTATTTTTTTTAAAGCAAAGGAATAATCAACATAAAATCTAGGATAATGGGAAGACTGGGGAATAAGATAAAAAAGACCCTCATGCAGAAGCAATGAAATTGTTAATGTTCTAGTTTTTAAATCAGATAATGAGTTTACAAATATTCATTTTATGTCTCAAACTCATTTGTATATAATATGATATTGTCTTAAGCATCAAAAGGGAAAAATACCTGTTTTGGTTTTTTTTAGGGGGGTACTTTCCTCTCATATGCAAGTGTCTTAGTTCATTTGGGTTGCTACAAGAAAACACCATAAGCTGAGTGGCTTAATAAACAACTGAAAGTTATTTCTCACAGTTCTAGAGTCTGGGAAGTCCAAGATCAAGGTGCTGGCAAATTCAGTGTCACAGGAGGGTACTTTCTTGTTCACAGATGGTGGCTTCTTGCTGTGTCTTCACAAGAGAAAGGGACAAGAAACCTCTCTCAGGCTTCTTTTATAAGGGCATTAACTCCATCCATGAGGGTTGTATCCTCATGACCTGGTCCCTTCCCAAAGCTCCCACCTCTTAATACCATCACCTTGGGGGTTAGGATTTTGACATATAATTTTGTGTGTGTGTGGGTGGGGGGTGGGGGGGACACATACATTCAGGCCACAGCAGCAAATGTATAGCCTTCAATTTTTTTAATTGCAATTACTTTTTTCTCCCTTTCCTTCACAGCCTTTACTTTCTTCTTCTTTCCATAAAACTTGGTGCTTTAGAAATTTTAGCATTAGAGGAATAACCAATTTCATTAATTTTTTGTTATTAAAAAAATCCCACTAATATAACAGGTATGTGAGAGTATGATATTCAGAATTGATTCCAGTATAAAATTAATTCTCAGTTACTTATAATATTTAATTTGTATATGCAAAGTACCCCAGTCACCGAGAAGATAATTGACTTTTCTCTGAAGTCTCTCTGTCTACATATTAATTTCATCTTCTCTCTCAGCCCCACATACTCATTGAAACTCATTGGTATTATCTGTGTGTACATAGAGGAGCTGCAATATCAATAAGTTTGTCAAACATCATCATATCTGGTCTGTTGGGCAGAATTTGTTTATGTTATCCCAATTCTATAACCATACAACATTGAACAACTGCCTTCCGCCACTTTATGGATTCTTTTCTCTAATACAAGTCATATTCACCATTAAAGGTTAAGTGTTACTGTAAAGTAACTACATTAAAATACTTATGGCAAAGTCTCTAACAGCTAAGGAAGCAAATTTTCCAATCTTTAATTGGTAATTTTTGAAAAGTTTAAATTTGAAAAATATTTATTAATAGTCTGTTATATTCCTTGTGTAGTTGTGGGACCACAGCACATACACAGAATAGGCAGAGTAACTATTTTCAAGGAATTTTTAATCTGATGTGAATATTGAGAAGAGGTGGGAATGTTGCTGAGATGGGTTGTGATATTTCTCCCTACACAAACATTGCATTTTGAGTATATTTTATTGCCACTATTCTTATCCTAAAGTCTTCAAAACAAACTGTGTCATACCACATGGAGTGTCTTATGACAACTGCTGACCCATTCGGCTTTAATCAGAACATTTTATGAAAGACATTACCCAAAAAGCAGGGAGGGCTGTTGAATTATTATGATTATTGTTTGCTTTTACTTAAGGAAATAGGTTAAATGTGAAATATTATTTCAACATTAATAAATCAGAGTGACACCTATCAACTTAATGATTGAAAAATAAGTTTCTTTTCACAAACACCAACCCATTTCATTGGCTGGTTGTGTCTGAGCAGGAAACACTGAAGAAATGATGGAATCTTCGTATCACCAGAGGGATCCTAATAAGAAGGTTTTCTTTTGCAGATGATTCCAGAACTTAAGCTGCATTAATTTTTCTTTTAAAATAGAGTTTCCTTTCTTTTCTCATTCAGTGAAGTATATTTTCCTTCCGATGCTAAATCTGTGCATCCCAAAGGCACGAACACAAAAGCAGACTTCCTTGTTCCCTAATTATCTTTGGCGGAATTAGTATCATCAAAAGAAAATCCCAGCGAAATCAACTTACATAAGTAGGAGAACAGGAAACAGCATGTCATTTAAAAAGTCATCTGTTGTTGTGGCCCACCCACAGCAGCACAAGGATGGAAGCTAGTACCCTTTGCTGGAAATGTCGCCAAGGCATGCTGGGGAGCCAGCACGAGATGATTGATGCCAGATCTCTTGATTGTCCCGGTGGTTGCGCTGTTGTGAGGAGCCCTCGGTGTTGGAGGGATGATATGAGTGGTACTTTACAGTTTGTTGTAACTAGGCTCAAAGAACCACCACTTTCATTCTTAGGTTTACAGATCTTGGCATTTGGAGTTAGGCCTAAGTCTCTTGTGAACACACCTACGTGTCATTTTGTGATATGGGCTTAGGTAGCGATTGGAGTTGCTCTTTCCCTGAAAATTGACCACTGGTACTTTGAGAGTCCCATCGGGCCTTTCATGTTCCCATAATGAATTTCCATTTAATTTTTACTTTTGTTGGGTGGACTAGAATCCATAAATATAAATGGGAGAGCTGCTGGCCATTATGGGAGTTATAATTCAATCCACTGGAGGCTCTGATAAAAGGTACACTGGCTAGAACTCGATTCTTACAGCTCACGTTTATCAGAAATTCTCTATTGAATTACAACCCAATAATGTCTATTTTCTCGTGCTTTATGCTATCTGTAATGATAACAAAATCATGCTAATCCATTCTGATTTTTTTTTGGGTGACACTGAAACTGAATAGCCCCTCCAGCCAGCCTCTTACATCAAAGTGCTTCTTCCCTATCGTGCCTCTTAAGAACAAAACCGTATTCCACTCTTTGGCACACTCTAATCTTTCCATTTCTATTACAATACTTCATTAATTTGACTACCTCATTGCTTTGTAGCTTTGAAGAAGGGCAGAAGTGGAAAACACTTGAATCCTCAGTAACCTCTGGCAAGGAGGGTCTGTTCTTCCAAATATTTCAGCTATTTCCTCCCCACTGGCTTGCTATCATGTCTGAGTTCCTGCGAGGAGCAGATATGAACCTGTGCCCTCCCACCTTGGGCATCATAAATATCTTTCAGATAATTGATAATTCACCCAATCTTATGCGTTCCTGTGCACTTAAGAGATTCTCAGTAAGAAGAGAAAAATGCATTTTGATTTGAGGCATTCCTGGGTTTTATAGGGGTGCTAAATTATAACCCTATAATGGTGAGGGAACTAAAGACTTCTCCCATTACCAAATGCCAGCTTTATCTCTTTCTTTTTCCTTTCCCCAACCTCAAAAGAAACATCTGAAAAGCTATTGAATGCAATAAACAGTAACATTCCCCTGTATATAATCCCATGTTTGTGATATTAAACAAATGTGTATGGGCAACATGGATTGCCTGTGTATGTGCAATGTAAGGGGATGTTGTCACTTTAAGTCTTTGAAATGAAATGTGAACCTCTGTACAAAGCAGGCTGTTCCATGTCGGTGTGCTCTAAGGATTAAAAGTGTCCTTATATTGATCCTATATCAAATTTCCTAGTCTTAATCTTGCCCTCTGGAACTAACCTGTTAGTAGTAGCTCTTTTCATAAGATATTTTCTCCAAATTTGACTATTTTTTATCATATTTCTTTTACATTTTCTTTGTACAGTTCCTCCAAGTTTTACTTCTGCGACATGGATTCTGGAACCCTCCCGATCCTGATCAACCATTCTCATTGTGTGCCCCTATATTAGGGTGGCCTCACAGTAGAATACATTTAAATATTGTCTTAGGTTAGTTTCCCCTGTAAGCAACCTGAGCAACATGGTGCAAGCACCATGCTTGGTGCATGTAGTTTATTTGGGAGGTGATCCCAGGAAGCTCAAGTGAGGAAGGATGGAAGGTTAGTCAGAGAAGGGACAAAAGCTAATAAAGTATGTGTTAATGAGCTGATTACTGCTGTGGGCAATGGGGCTCCACTGCACTGGGGACCCTCTGAGAAACCGTGTGGAACATGCCTCAAAGTCATTCTGCGGGTGTTGGGGAGGCTGAGGTGTGTATCTACCCATGCTCCTCCCCCACCTGGGAGAAAGCTGAACCAGGGGGCATTAACGGCCAACACTTCTTCTTTTGTGCCTTATTGCATAATAAACACAAAGGTGTTGTGGAAAACTCTCAGGCAAAGAAGGAAAGAGACCTAGGCTTTTGAGGGAGAGCTGTGAGCTGCTACAGGCTGCCCACCTTGGCAACAGGGGAAGTCAGGTAGTCTGAGGGGATGTGGGGCAAAACATCAGGAAGGGCTGCTACAGATGTGGGGCTAGTAATAGAGATAGGGGCATCTGGCCAGGCATAGAGCAATAGGGAATGTAGCCCGTGAAACTGCAGAGTTTAAATCCTTACCAAAAGCATTACAGTCTAAAATAATAAGAATAAGAATAAGAGTAACTTAGAGGCTATACTAACCAAACAAAATGTGTCAGTTTGTAACCCATTGCAGCAATAAGCAGCAGAGCAGTGGCAAATGTGAGTGCACGTCCTGTCTAAAGGGGACCGCCATGCCTCTGTTCTAGCCAATTGTTGCCATTCAAGAATATGGGTCAATGTTGTTAGGTCTTCTGATTTCTTTTTGTGAGAATCCAAAAATCAAGACTTTATAGGCAACATCTTGATTTCTAAACACTGTAGACACTGAATTTATTTGGGCCCTATGAAGCACAGCTGGGGGTGTCTACCTCCAGTTTACAGTCTCTGCTCTAACAGAAACAGCAACAATAGCACAAGGACTATGGGAACCAGCAGCTTATTTCTGGGTAAACTGGTTTTGCTACCACAAGCTTATTCCATAGAAATCAAATTTCTCATAGAGCTTAAGAAAGGGGGATTAAAAACATGCCATGAGAAAGGAAATGAGGTAGTTTCTATCATTAAATAAACTTCATTTCCATTGAGCCTAACACCGTCTTTGGAGTGTAGTGGAGGGCTCCAAAATAGATCAACAGTTTTTCCCCCTTGTTAATGTAACCCAGGTTAAAGCAGCATTGCTTTGCATCAGGAAAATTTAAGGTAGAGCTTTGATCTCCTTCCTATTAAAATTAAGTAATGCATTATCCTGACCTCAAAGAAGTAGTCTTAATTAGGGTCCTTGAATGAAGTAATTGACCTTGACATTGCCTTCAGCTCAGGGCACAAAGCTGTTATCAAAAAGACTTATCAAGAAGTAAGACATGCTGCAATAAGAACTATTTGTTTAATAATTCTACATTGTAGAATTTTAAGCTCCCAGAACCCATACACTGCAAGGACAAATACTAGGTTTGTAGTGGCCAATAAGAAGACTACACTGTGTTAGAAAAAAGTCTATGTTGAGATTATGCATTGGTAAAAAAATATAGTCTTTGTTTAAATACTAGTATTTTTGATTATTTTTAACCTAGTTCATTTGCATCTTAACAAAATTATTGGGTTGTGAAATGTCTCTTTGATGGGCTGCAGGCTATCTTTTTAAGCATCAGCACAAAGAGTAGAAATAGAGAAGTACAGAAAGAGCACTGGACTAAAAGCGAAGAGATTTCATTCTTGTTGCTATCCAGCGTGGCCTTGGAAAAAAATTTTTATTTGATCTTTTTAAAATTCCTTAAAGCTTTATTGTCTCATAATATTAAAATAATTATTGACTTCTTACTTTGACCTTTCTTTGTCCCATTTTTCTTACCTAAAAATCAAGTTATGATCAATTCCTCTTATCAAGGCAAACTCTGGGCAGAATGGAAAGGTGAGAAATACGTCTCTGTAGTTCCCGAGACCTTCTTTCTGGTTCTTCTTTCTCTTCCATGACCTGCTTCCCCCTCAGTATCCTATTCCCCATATGCACATGTCACTTTGTTGTACCAGTAAACTCTTACTGTCTCATCAAACTGAGTTTTTTCCTGAAGATCTCCAATCAACTATTCACCCCATAGTAAAAAAGAACTAGCCAATAACTGTCCTCTGTTGCATTTGCACTTATTTCTGGTTGCCAGAGTTAAGGTTTCACTCTCCTGTTATAGAAATTGAAGAAGTAAGTATCCAAGTATTTGAAATCTTAGGGCGCTAGTAAAGAATGATTTCTACTCTCCTTCCAGGCTAGGAAATGGGGTGTATACACAGTATAGAAACTTGAGGCTCAATCTTGGTACAGGTTATAGAGACAGACTGTGGTAGGGCCAGGAAAAGGGCTCAGGTTCTGTGCATTTCAGACTGTAGACAGGAAGCCTTTATTACATGACAAGGTGCTGGGGGCACAGAAATGAACATAACAACATTTGGCTTTCAGGAATTTCCAGGTTAGTGGAAGAGATGGAAGGAAGCAGAGATTTACCAGTCGACGCGATGTCTGTACTGTAAGGCCCAGGCAGGGCCAGCTGCGATGCAGTTTGGCACAGGCCAACAGACCCACCCCATTGTCTTTCAACCCTTTGTCGGACAATATCTGTCCACAATAATCCAATCAGACCATGTAGTGTTTTTCCCAAATTCTTGTCTTCTGATAAATCATCTTTCTCCTAACAAATTTGGTAGTTTGGAGAAGAACAAGAATTCAGGAAGAATTTCAGGAGGAAGTCACATCTGTACCTCCCTGACCTGCCATACCTGTCTACTTCATAAGAAGGGCTTTGACACCCAATCAAAAACAACACGGTTTATCTCTGAAGGTCCAGAGTCCATGCTCCACGATGCGTATACGGAAACAACAGAAAGAAATTGCATTGTGAAAGAGAAAGTTTCGGAAAGAAGCTTGCTATTGGGCTAATTTGATATCATGGAATGTAACAGTTATTGGCAGAAATAACTATGTATTCATAACTATCTTAGCCCCAAAACCTTTCTGATCTTGGCTCTAAGACCCAACACACACACACACACACACACACACACACACACCCTTCAACCAACACCTGTCAGCACTCTCCACTCACCCCCCTCCAAACCGGCTCCTCTTATTTTGCATTTGGTCCTGAGATATTTCCTTAATAATAGGTGGGACCCATCTTTCTGATTTTAACTTCTACCCACCAGGAGGTAGAGATTGATCTTGACAAACTGTTTGGAATTGCTGGGGGAATATTAATAAAATGTGAACGTGCATCCTGCAGCAGTGAAGAGAATGCCTGAGAAGTTTGAAAGCTTCTGTGGGAGATTAGAGGCGGCTGTGAGGAAATGTGCTCCCTGGTAGTGAGCTCCCAGTGCAGATCTTTGACTATCCAGGAATCTCTAATTACTAATACAGTACATGAACAGTATGATATGTCCTTACAATTGCAGACGCCTTTTCAAAGATAATCTTTAATAGTTTATTTGACAACCTGTAAAATTATAGAAAATTATTAGTCTTGGGAATTACAAAAATCCCTGTAGTACAGTCAAACAATAAAATTATAATTACCTGTGGGTAATTGAAATTTAACTGTTTTTTTATTGTATATTACACATCAATAGCAACATAAGTTCAAGAGGTTTTTTCTTCTTTCCTTTCTTCTTACAGAACCTGAGAAAATGGACAGCACTGTTGGGGGCTTGTGAGTTCCTGTCACAGTACTGAGCTTGAACAATTTCGATTAAAGCCCCATGTTTGAGACTGTCATTAGACCTGCATTAAATTACATATCTGGAGTGTTAAAAAATAAAGAGTACAGTAGCTTTTTCCCAGCTACCTAAGGTAGGTAGTTAAGGCCTTGATTATCTTTAAAGATCTATTTTTCCCTCCACTGAAAGTCATTGTTTCTTTCATTAAACATAAAACACATTTAAGAACACTAAACTGTGCAGACAGGAATATTAGGATGGCATATTCCAAAATGCCTTTGTTCTGTATTCATCGCTCTGGGTTGACTTCTGCGTTGTATAATGTGATTTTATTATTTGCTCTCACTCAGGTGAACAGAACAGGGTTGGCCTTGCTCGGGGCCTCTGCTTCCCTGGGCTTTGGATAAGGTGGGTACCTGCCTTCTTTCTCGTCCTCATTCCACCTCCCCTTCCACCGCCCTCCAAGAAAAAACAATTAAAAACAAAAACACACAAGCATCTTCAAATCAAAGCAAGGTGCTGGCATTTCAATTACACCTCATCACTTCTCCTCTGAGTGACAGAGGACTCAAAGCACCCTCAGGCTCCACGCCTCTGGCTTCCCTTGTTTAAAGGAACCTTCTGGTTCTTCCCAGCTGGAATAGTGGTTTAACTAAATGGAAAGAAAGTAATGGACTTGCACGTGGGAAAAAGGTCACTGGCAAAAGGACTGCTCCTTTGCAGAAATTGTCTCCACCATTTGCTGCTCGTCCTCACTCAAATCCCTCCTCCATCCCTGTCTCAGAGTCCTGCCATGTCCTGTCCGTCAACATGGCTGCAAGGACTTGGGAGAGCCTTGGACCTCAGGACAGCCCTTTGAAGTCTTTATTCAGAAGTAGCAGCTTTAGGCCAAGTGGTCTGACCCAGTTACCTCTCTGTGGTTTGGAAAGCAATGAGAATTTAAATCTACTTTTATTTCACCCAGCACTTTCTGATTTTTACCTCTTTGTTTGGAAAGAAAGAAATAGGGTCAAAGGATGTGGCATGTTCAGGGCTGATATAAAAAGTTAGCAGGCTATGCCATCCTTTCTTCTGTAAGTAGTCAGAGGGGTTCCATATGGGAGAACATGAGGCCTTCAACTACCATAGTCATAACTGGGGAGTTCATGAGACATGAGGAGGAAGAAGGAGGTGCTGCTTCTTCCAGACTTTTGCCTTAATTATAGTAAACAAACCAAGAGAAAGAAGACAAAAGAAAGAGAGGTTCAGAAACACTAGCATCAAATCATTTCTTACATCCTCCTTCATTAATTCATTCACAAGTGTGTTGGCAAACACATAATAAACACACACACACACACTTTCTAGATAGAATATCATCAAGATTTCCCATTCTCCATGGATTGAATTTTATCCCTCCACCAAATTCACATGTTGAAGCCCTAACCCCAAGTGCAATGGTATTCGGAGATGGAGCCTTTAGGAAATTATTAGGGTTAGATAAGGACATGAGGGTGGAGCCCTGATGAATAGGATTAGTACCCTTATAAGAAGAGACACCAAAGAGCTTCCTCTAGCCCCTGCTGCATGTGTGCAAAAAGAAGAGGTCATGTGAGCACACAGCAGAGTGGTAGCCAGGAAGAGAGCTCTCGTGAGAACTCGACCATGTTGGCACCCTGATCTTGGATTTCCAGCCTTCAGAACTGTGAGAAAATAAATTTCTGTTGTTTAAGCCACCCAGTCTATACTATGTTATGGCAACCTGAGTTGACTAATGTACTATCATATAGCTGAAGTCACAACTTCATCAATCTTAAGAGCCAATGTTGAAAAATAATCATAGATAAAGCATTTCTCTGGAGAAAATGAAGTCCTCTTAAAATTAATTCAATACAATTATTTAATGAGGTCCCTTAAAATGACAAATATCATTACCTATCCAAAGGTAGGTTAGAAAATATGTATACCATCCTGAGCATTAAATCCATGTTGTAAAGTGATGAAAAACTAACATATTGCCCTCATGTAGATGAAAGTTCAAGGTAGATAATGTTTTTCTACAGATTGGGGAAAACTCAGTTTGGGGTCCCATGAGTTCATGATTTTGTAAAATGTCAATTTGGTGTGATCTTTTAAAATAGGGACCAGCTCACATGTGGTTTGTTAATCATCTCTGTTTTCCCACTAGAGCACAAGCTCCTTGAGGGTAGGCATGTTGCCACGTTTATCACCCTCATTCCCACAACCCACCGTTGGTTTCACACTTAAACAAAATCCACACATGTTCTGACCCCTGCCTGCTTCTCTGCCCTGGTCCCCTACCACTTTTTCCTCACTTCCCTCCCACTAGGTCCCTTGCTCATCATGAACACATCAATCCTGCTTTTGTCCACTTTGCCTTTTTTTTTGTTTTTTTTAGTTCACATCTCTTCTCACCTTCTCAGAGAGGTCTTCCTGACTACTCTTCTAAAATCCACATCCCTTCAAACCGGGCATTCCACTTCCCCTTAATCTGCTTTATTTTTCCTCATAGTATTTATCACCATCTAGAAAGAAACATTAGCACTGATAAACATTCGATAGTATTTGCTGAATGGGTAGATTTTTGGTAAATGAAGAACAGCTCGGGATGGGAAGTAGGTAAAGAAGTCAAAGTGACTCCACATTACCCTCTGTGGTCCCTGAGCCATCAACAGAAACAGGATTAGCAGGAGGGGTTTGCATAGAGGGGAACAACTAATCACTGATGGATTATTTCAATTTTTACATAAAAATTTCCCATCTTTGATTTTAAAAATGGGAACAGGTGATCTACGCAGAGTTAAAAATTCTGCATTGGGTCCAACAGTTTAGCATTATGTTGAGAAGATAAATGTGGAAACTATCAAATCCATAATAAGGTAAAACCTGGTTCCCACCAATTTAATCTCTATTAAAAGCCTCATAAACCACATTTTGGTAAAATGGACTAATATCTAGCTCACAGCTATGCCCAGATTCTAACTCAATTGGCATATGTTTCTTCATATTCCTCTTTAAAAAGTCAATGGTTTATGAAATTATCCAAATATCTGAGTCCCTCCCTAGCCAGAAAAAGTCACTAAATGCAAAAGAATTTAAATTGAATGCATTCCACAGTCCCCTTCAAGTTCATTCCCACCCCCATGAAAGCTTTAGTTGCAAGAAAAGAAACACATGTGAAGCTCAATAAATTTTGAGTGGGTGGGTGGCTTCATGATTTTGACTCAATGCCCTAATTTTAATTTAAGCTGTTGAAAGGTGAAGCTTAAAAATAGCCAAACACTGTTCTTCACACTGTGTCCCCATATCCTCATCAAATCATCTTTCTACTTCTGGAGGAGTGAATGTGGAAGCCTTTTCACTCAGGAGAGCCACCACTTGTGGGGTCCTGTGGGAGGAAAGGTAGGGATACCTCCAAGATAATACTCTAGAAAGGTGTCCTTTCCTGAAGACTCTTTGGGATCCTTAATATGCTCAAGATGCAGGTCTTTCAGCTACATGGTGGTCTGAGTGTCAAGGGTCAGGTGGGGGCCCAGTGGATTTCTCAGTCTGGACAGTACCCTTTGTGCAAATCAACTGAAGGCTCTTTGATTGAATCATCTTCTGGGAGGTTTGAAAGATATCAAAAGCAAGACAAAATTCCAAGCCCTGGCTTACTAGAAGATTCTCGTCTCCTTCTGGCTACTTTAAAATAACCATCCACTTCCAACACTCCTAGTCTCTTTAAGATTCCAACACTGGGAGTCTCTTTAAGGGATAAACAATATGCATCAGGCAGAGATCACTGTCTCTTCCTCAGTGTCCCTATCCTACAGGCAGCAAATTACTATGATTCAAAGTTATCAAAGAGTGGATTTCTCTCAAGTCTGGAGGGAACCTCACCCTGTTCTGAGTTTCATATGCTTTGTAAGTCTTCCAAACTGAAATTAGATACCTGGTTGACAAAGTTTTTTTCACATCCCTTCCAGCTCAAGGAGTCCGGGTTTTATCTCAGTCCCAGATAATTCTTGTGGTGAAAAAGTGAAACTTCTGTTCTAGCTAATTCAGTCTTCGGCACATTTGCTACTGTTTTTTAGAAGCCAGAGGCGATTTACAAGAGAACTTGCAAAGCCATTTTGCCTGAACAAATTCTCCATCTGGTGATTCACTGAACATTATCTCATATTTCTTAAAGGAAGAAACAAGGAATAGACTTAGAAGGCCTCATGTTGATGTTTACCTGCCAAAGGACCTTACTCTGCTGATGCTCTAAGTTCCTTTGTAAATTTACATTTAAAAACACTCTTTGGGTATCATTTCCCACTATTTCTTTGCTTCTAGCATTCTTAGGTCAATGAAGTTGCAAGATGGGGCTCTGTCCACATATACAGAACGGAATAGCTAAACTAGGAGGGATTTTGTTAAAAAAAAAAAAAGACTTCATTTTTTATGTCATGAGACCAACAAATGAGTTTGAGTATTTTTAGTCAGTTGTTCTGTGGTGCCTAAGAACAATGCCCATGCTAAGGCATTTCAAATTCCCTCTTGTGAAAAACATAATGATACATGGAGATTCTTGTCATGCAAAGGGAAAAATAGAGTCTGCAATGGTGGAGGGGTGACTATGACCCCACAGGGGCTGGGCTATTGTTTCTGGAATACTCTGATTTCCCACAGCACCTCCTCCTCCAAGCCCAGCCTTTGCCTTCTCCCCTCCTGGTTACTGGGTCACCCTTGGCGGTCTGCTGCCGTCCCTGCAGACTTTGCTTTGACCCTGTTGTTCTGGGCTTCCCTGATTTTCTAAAGCCAGATGTGCCCTCTCATTTGAGGACTGCTTTTTTTCACTCACTGATTGCATCACTTCTGCTTCTGCCCTTTTTTCCCCTAGAGATAATATCTCCCCATCAAGTTGGTTTGCTTTCCAGCCAGCTTGTGCCTGGGGAAAGAGACTCCTCATAGCTCCTACCCCTTCCAAAAGGCTACTTTCTTAAGGCCACATTCTGGTTCTCATTCAGCTGATTTTCTTTGTGTTTTCATCTTTAATTTGTACTTCTCTTTCTGTAACCCTTGCTGCTATTTGACTTTGGATCTTGCCTTCTTTTTATCAGCCTCCTACACTCTTAATTTTGGGGGCAACTATCTGGGGCAGACTAATGTAGAAAGAGAGCAAGAAAAAAGAAAAGAGAGACCGACTAGGCTGAGAAACGGTGCATAGTCCACAGGACACAGGGAGATGGAGACGTTGCACACCTCTTACGAAAGGAAACACACCAGGACTGGACTGCACTCATTCACTTACACATACGTGCATTTGTTCACCAACTAAACCCTTGCCTAGAACAAATATTCTACTTCTTAGTTGTTTCTTTTACCAGATTACTCACAATTATTTCCTCTTGCTGTACAGGAATCCTAGACTTACACAGTCACCCTCCAACACAGTTGTGAAATGTCCGTTGTTTGAGCCAGAGACAAGCTATCCAGGTACTTGTCTCTTACTTTGTCCCTGGCAAAACACAGAACACTGGACTAAGGTACAGCATGACAAATTTGAGGCTTTTCCTTAGGTGATCATGCAACATTCATCTATTCAACCATTCATTCAATTAATCATTTAACTGATATTTATTGAGTAAGAACATAGTATGTGCCAGGCATTGTTCATGACACTTAGGAAATAGCAATGAATAAAATAAAGTCCCTGGTCTCATGCAACTTATATATTAGAGGATTAGATTGGGGGTAGCATACATAGTCTTTCAGGTGTTGGTAAATTCTATGAAGAAAAATCAGGTAAGGCAGAGACAGAAATCACTGGAGAGAGAACTTGCATCATTTAATAGAGTGGCAGGAAAAGCCTCTACCAAAAAGGTGTCATTTGAGTGAATAAAATGTGGGAATGGACCATGTACATATCTAGAGAAGAACCTTAGATACAGAGAGCAGGAAATTGAAAACCCTCAAGCAGGAGGATGCTTGACATATTCAAAGAATAGCCAAACTTAGACATATCTAGCAGGTCCATCTCCTATGAACACCCATAGACTTTGCATTTTCCAAAAAATAATACCCACTTCATTGTATCACCTGTTTAATGCTTATTTTTCTCCCTAGGCTACACTCTACATGAAGCAGGAAATATGACTGCTTGGTTTATCCCATATTCCCATGCTTACTCGATATCTAGTACATCAGAGGTGCACCATAAATAGTAATCTAATGAATGAATGGATGTCTGAATAAACTGCCCTATAAAATGAGATAATGCACATAAATCTTTTAGCTCAGAGCCAGATATACACTAGACATTGAATAGATTTTGGGGACAGTATGTTGCTGTTAATGTGGGTGACAATGATGCAATCCAGGAAAAGATGCCTTTCTTTCTAAAGATGGAGACTCCTGGTCTGTGTGTAGGCCTATACAGTAAGAAGGTCACTTTAACCGTTTCTGGCTAAAATACTTCCATTTGGCTTGTGCCCTGTGAAACCCCAGTGATAGCAGTAAATGCATCGACAATGACATAAACATATAACATCTGAAGAATACAGAACTATTTATGCCTTAATCTGTTATAGCCTTACAAACAAGGAGCAAGTTCTTTGGAGAGAAAACAATTGGATGATATAAAATGAAGATTACTGTCTAAATGATGGGTTAGTAAAGGAAAACATAGCTGTGTGAATTCAGTTTTACTCTTCTGGTCCAGGTAGAGAGTTAGCAGATATTTCAAAGATCCAACCCTCACAATTTTGTGGGTATCACAAAAGAGAAAGTCCCAATTTTGAAATAAGGGGGGAATATGTATCTCAGAAAGTGAAGAAAGGTCATGATGTCATTGAGGCATGAAACATTCTGGGTTTGGCCATAAGCAAATCAACTAGTGACAGTTAAATCACATATACATGGAATGTTAGAGCTTGTAAGTACTGCAGAGGTTATTTCACAAAGCTCCTTTAATGCTTCATTTCATAGATAAGGGAACCCAGGCCATTGGGATGAAATGTCTCACCCAAACTCACACCATCAGTGATGCAGCTAGGAGTAGAGCCTAGATCTTCTGTCTGAGACCAGTGTTCCTTCAGTTAATCTTCATAACCCCATACCTGGTCTCCCTGCTTCCATTTTTGCCCATCAATAATCCATTCTACATATAATATCAAGATATCAAGATGATATTTTAGACTTGAAACTCAGGTCATTTTACTATGCCTGATAAACTCTCTAATGGTTTCTCATTGCAATTAAAATTCAAATTTCTTAAAATGGTCTACAATATGTCCCCATACACTATGATGCCTGGCACATAGTAGGCAGTAAGAAGTATTTATTGCATGATAAATGAATGAATGAACTTCTTTTTTCTCCCCCCAAAATTACAAAGTTGGACAATCATGGTAAATCTGCAGAAATAGCTTTATATAAATAAAATATTCACAATATTTCCTTTAACATTAATGTATATGATGAAATGTGAGCTGAGTAAAAGTGCATTAACTGAATTCAACAATCAGGCTCAAGTAATTTATTTCAATCTCCGTCATCTAGTGGATAGTCACTCAATTTCTGTCTGGCCCAGCCTCATTGAGCCTGTTTACCAATGATATTTGATGACAATGTGGAAAGGAAGCTTATACAATCTAAAAGGCACAAAGCTGGAAAGGATAGTAAATATAACAATCAACATTCAAAATTGTTCCAACAGGCTGGAATTCTGAGCCAATTCCAATAATATGAAATTTAATAGGTATAAATACAATGTCCTGCATAAAAGTTCAAATAATTAATTGTATAAGTGCAGGATGGAGAGACATGGCTTGGCAGAAGATAATGTAAAAGAGATCTGGAGGATTTAGCTGACCACAATTTAATAAGACCCATCAGTGTGAGGCAGATGCTTTAAAAAAATCACATTCATAGGTTGCAATAGCAAAGGCCCCTTTTCTAAATTACAGCCAGTAATAGTCTTCCTATACTCTGTAGCACAGACCACATCCGGACTATTTTGTTCAGTTCTGGGTGCCATATTTTAAGGGGGACATTAATCCAGAGGAAGAAAACTAAGACAGGGAAAGTTTGAAAACAAGCCGTGGTTGGAAGAATTGAAATCCAAAATCAAATCAGTATTTTAAGTTTGGGGAGATATTAGAAAGACTTCATTTTTGCTGTTCTGGAAGTCAGAACCTGGAATGATGGCTCTAAGTGGGTAGTAAATATACTCTTATTAACAACAGATTTTTGGATCAATGAATAAATAATATCAAGGAGGAAGGAAACTTTTATTGCACATGGGGGAAAATTATGTGTACCTGGAGTAGTTTGATAATAGAAATAACCACCTAAACAAGTTGGAACACAGAAACTACTTGCCACTAGAGGTTGTCCAAGCAACATAGGCGTAAATAACAAAACCTCAAAAGTTAGAGACACTAAGGCCAGGCATGGTGGTGCATGCCTGTAGTCCCAGCTATTTGGGAGGCTGAGATGGGAGAATCACTTGAAACCAGCAGTTTGAGGCTGCAGTGAGCTATGATTGTACCACTGCACTCCAGCCTGGGTGACATAACAATACCTCATCTCTAAAAGAAAAAATAAAATAAAAATTAGAAACACTGAGTGATTACATGGGCTCTGCATCTACAATCTTTAAACTAAGCATGGTGCTCCTTCCCTGCCTCACCCACCGTCCAAGATGATCACCTCAAGGGCCCCTTTCAATTCCACAGTCAACAATTCCCTGCATGTGGGATGAGTGGCCTTAAAATTGAAATCGTTTCCCAAGAAACTTCACTTATTATCCTCAAATACATAGTCAGATGCTATTCTGGAGCCTGCAAAAAGTAAAACGATAACTTTGCCTCCTTTGGCACTAATATATAAATCTTAACAACCCAAGGCAAGAAGAATGAAGAAGTGAAGGTACTGCTGCAGGCTGCAGTCTTAGAGCATCCCCCTGACTCAACATTACACTCTTCTTTTAGAGAATTGTGGGAATTAAAAATTAGCTGATGATGTTAGAAGTGCATTCCATCTCTTTTCCATACACACGCACCCTCTCTTGCTTTGTGCCAGCTATCAATGAGAAAAGGGGCATTTCATTGAGCTACCAAGTCCTATGCAAATGTTTCTTTTTCTTCCTGTTGCTGAGAATAGTGGCTGGCACTTAGGTAGTACTAAATTAGTATTTTTAAGAAGGAAGAAAAGAAGGAAGGAAGGAAAAAAGGAAGGGAGGAAAGAAGGACAGGTGGGAGGGAGGGAGTAAAGGAGGGAAGGAGAAAGACGCTAAAAGCAGAATGGAGAATGTATATAAATAAGCTGTCACCAATCAAAACTAATTTCTTATATGAAGACTGGCCAGTGCATCCCCTTCTCATTTTAGTTCAAACATGATGAAAATCAGTCCTTTGATTTTTCCACTGCTCATGGCTTTCCCAGTATAAAAGTTTCAGCTGGAAAGGGCAAAGGCCAATTTCTCTAACTAGAATCATCTTCTACTCCTATTGACTTTAAGAAAAGCCAGCTAGAATCATGCTAAGCAATATTTGGCCCTGAGACCATTTAAAATACAAAATAACTCTCTTAGTTTCGTAGCATTGCTGCCACTTGAATTAACCTTTAACTAAGTCAAAGAGGCATATCATGTCTTTTCTAAACAAATGCTAAAATAAATTATGATGAAATGTTTTCCTTCTTATTAAAGAATATAGTAATATATTTGTCCTGCCCCACCTGCTCCTCTCCTTGGCCCACCCCATGTTGCTTGGAATTGCCCCAGACAGGGTAGAGATTTCAAACATAGATTCTCCATTTCCTATAGTAAAACACACACACACACACACACACACACACACACATACACACACACAAAGCAAACAACCAACCACCACAAGAACAAAAAAACAGGTGCATTGAAGGTGATGCAGCGATTTCATTCTAATGGATTAGAAGACTCAACATATCTCCTTCTCTCCTAAACTTTTTCTCTCATGTCTGCCTCCTCCAAGAAACTGTCTTATCTTAGGATAACTTCTAAATTCCAACAGCTCTTAGATCACTAATTTAATATGTTTAATGTGTTGCATAGCTTTCCTAGTTAACTCTTGACTGGTCTATGTTGTTTCCCACATAGACTAAGAGCTGTTATACTATGTTCTCTGTGTATTGCTGTGCCTTTGCTTTTATTACCCTTCATTCTTTCCAACAGATCAAGTAGTCCCGGCTGTGATGATGAAGAAGTCAGAGATATTTCTTCTACCTAAAAGTATTTTTACATTAGTTCAAGGCTTTTTTGATTCTGAATTAGACTAAGTATAAAAATACCAGTGTACGTGGACTCTTCCCACAGGCAGAAACAAAAATTTTTGAATGTAAGTGAATCTCAAGAACCTTTTTTCAAGGAAAAGAAAATGATACATAAGCAATGAAATACCCAACAATTTTTGTTCAGGTTCCATCTCAAAAGTCATTTCCCAGTGTCTTTTTGCATCAAACTCTAATTATTTTTACATTATATTTCATGGAACTTGCATGTACGTGTCTCAAAGCCAACTGTGAGTAGAGTTAAGTAAGACAAGTCTTATGATTCGCATTTGGGATGTGGAAATTCGTTCTGAAGTTTCATGAGTTGCTCAATGTTATATGATCAGCACTATTCAAGGCCCTGACACTGACTACAGGTTCTCTGTCCTAAGTCCTAGAAGGGTTATCATAAAGTAATGAGAGTGATTATCTAATAGTTTCATATACTAGAGTATCAGAAGCTCTGTAACCGTGAGGGGTTTCTCCTCCTAATGGTCTCTTTCAGAGTTGAGAAAGTCATTCCAATAATGCTGCATTTATTTTGTAATTCATACTTTTTAAAGATCTTCAGATTTTATTTCAGTCATTTGCATATTCTTAGAGGTAGAACATCTTTATGTTCTGAGAGTTGATATAATAGGATAAAAAAGGTTCATATAACTGAAACTCATTCAAGCTTATTGGTTCTATTTTTAAAAGAGGAGCTATTACAAAGATACAAGAACCAATTTTTGGACCCACTGTCTGAGTTTTGGGATTTTTAAGGTTTCTTCTTCACACGAAGTGACAAAGTTATTATTTGATATTTTTCCCCAAAACTTTGCTTTACCTTTTCCATACAATTTCTTATTTTTTTAATCCATCTGAACTTCAATTTTGTAAATGCTGTAAGACAGGGGGTTCTTTCTAAGACCTTCTATTTTACAACTTGTCCTATATTTACTGATTTGTGTTACTCCTTTTATAATGTCAAGTCCCCACATACACATGGATCTGTCTTTGAACAATGAATTCTGTTCTATAATCATATATGTCTAATTCCGTTCCTAAATTGTATTTAGGATTATAAAACTATTTTTTTGGCAATGGCTTTGAATTCTTAATATCTAGTGGCCAAGTTTCAATTTTTGACTCTTCTTTTTCAAAGTTGACTTGTTATTGATGAGCTCATTATTCATTCTTATATTTAATTTTATAATATTTGTCAAATTGCTCAAAAAATCCAGCTGAGATTTTCTTTTTTTTTTTTTGAGAAAGGGTCTCACTCTGTTGCCCAGACTAGAGTGCAGTGGCATCATCATAGCTCACTGTAACCTCAAACTCCTGGACTCAAGAGATCCTCCTGCTTCAGCCTCCTGAGTAGTTGGGACTACAGGTGTGCACCATCATGCCTGGCTAATTTAAAAAAAATTTTTTTTGTAGAGATGGGGTCTCACCATTGTCCAGGCTGGTCTCAAACACCTGGCCTCAAGTGATCTTCTAAACTTGGCCTGCCAAAGTGCTTGGATTACAGGTGTGAGCCATTGCTCCTGATCTCCAGCTGAGATTTTGATAAGGAATGTTTTTGAAATTATAGGATAATTTGGCCAAAACTAATAGCTTTACAAAGTTAGGCTATCTCTCCTATGATACTGGAATGTACTTTGGTTCTTCTTTTATGTCCTTTAATACATTTAAAATTCTCTCCATAGAGATTTTGTATATTTTTATTAATATAAGATACAAATAATTTAGAATTTTTCTTTGCATTGTCAATGGAATCTTATTTTTTCTATCATATAATTGATTTTTATATAGTCAAGGAATATTATTAGTTTTTTGGAGGAATCATCTTCTTTTAGTCACTCTAGTTGAATTCTCTATTAGTTTTAGTAACTTGCTTTATTTTGTTTAATTTTCTGGGAAGATTAATACAGGTTTGGCTTTTCTAATCTTACACCTCATATTTTGTTAAATTGCCTTATGGAGGTGCCAAACAAAAATATTTTATAGTACAATAGAGTGTGGGAATGCTTTATTTCTTCCTAATCTTAAAGTGAATTCATCTACATTTTTTTCTCTTAATATAGGTTTTCCGTGGGTTTTTATTACTTAAAATTTGTCAAGTTAGGGAAATACTCTTTCTAGTTTTCTGAGAGCTTTTTTCTTTTAATCATCAGTAGATATTAAACTTTATCAAATTATTTTTTTCCATAAGACCCTGTGATATTTCTACTTTAATATGTATAATTAAAATATAAATTATCTGATACTGAACTATCCTTGAATTCCTTTAATAATCCTTTGATTACTTTTTTGATATCTTTATTTCTAATCCACTGTTAAGTAAAGCTAATTAATATTTTATTTAGGAATTTCTCATCTATACAAGTCACGTGGGGCTATAGTTTTTTGTAATAATTATATTTGGTTATTTGAATTAGGGTTTTCCTAGTCCCATGAGTAAGTTGTTTTCCTTTTCCCTTTTCCCTATCTTCTGAAGCAAGTGTTATATAAGAGAAGTGATGTACTTCTTGAAAGCTCTATAGAACAAGTAAATTAAGTTATTTTAATACTATGAATGGTCATTAAAATACACCACTGGATAAAGTAATAAACAATTAAGGATAAAGAAGATACTGCAGAATGGGGCTAATATCTTGAATATATAAGAAACTTATTTATTCAAATTAATGATAATAAAAGAGAAGACCCAATTGTGAAAAGAAAAAAAAGAATCAATATAAGCACACAACTCTTGGAAGGAAAAAAGTAAATGGTAGAAACTAAAGGAAAAGATGTTCAAATTCATTAGTAATAAGTGAAAGTCAAAATAAGAATGAGACATTACTTTATAGCCATGACATTTATACAAATTAGAGCTGTGTAATGCAAATATTAGTAGAGTTTGTGACAAAAAAGGCCTCTTGTACTCTTAATATGTGTGAAGCTATTGTAATTTCCTAGAGAGCCATCTAGCAGTATTTTGTGACATTCACAAACCCATGATTCAGCAATGCAACACGATGAACTTCCATAATGGGACATGTTCTGGGATGTTTACTGTAGTGTTTATGTGTGGTAGCAGAAAATGGAAAACTACTCAGTGATACATTGAGGAGGTAGATATAAAAAATGTAGAAGATTCACACTATGGAATTCTATGCAGTAGTTAGAAGCAACCAAGTAGATAAATACAGACATAGCAACATGATTGGATCTTAAATGCACAGAGATGAAAGAAAACTATAAATACAATTAAGGCTATATTACAATGTCCCTCATGTAAACCAAAAACTGTATATACAAAAAATGCCATATACTTTACAATGCTAAATTCAATTTCAAGCTTATGTATTAAATATATTGGAGTAGTTGTTATGGCAGTAAGTAGAATGGGAATGGAGAATAAAAATAAAAGTGAATACACACCTTGCCTACATTCTTACCTCTATTCGTATATAAATTTGTAAAACAGAGAGGTCTTTCATGAACCTATACGAGTGTGTCATGAACTGAGGAATATGATTAACCAAACCTTCTGCACGTGAGCTAAAATCAAATAAATGCTACAGAAGTGTCTGTCTGAACCCAAGGGAGTTCAGGAAGCAGGAACTGGAAAGCGCAGAAAGCACAGAAGGAGCGCTTCCTCCACCTACACCTTGTCCCTGCGCGTTGCCTTTCCCTTCTCTCTGCAAACTCACTGGTTTTTCCTTTGAGCACACATGGCAAGAATTCCATTTTGTACATATCCCACACATCTACATCTCCTTCTTTCAAAACACTGGCCCAGATTGATTTTTAGGAAAAAAAAAAGTAATTCACAATTAAGACTGATGAACATGGTAGGTAACACATTTTAGTTATTATAAAGCTGAATATGATGTAATAAGACTATTTTTCTTTTTTGAGAAATAAATGGTCTCTAAGACAGTTTAAAAAGAGGAATTCCACTTACCAATTTGTTCATTTATATGCATAAGCTCCTGAATGAGAGTTTTGAAAACCGTATTCCCTTTATTGTAAAAATTCTGGACTTTATTTTTTCTTTCATTCCCTGATTACTTTCTTTTTTCAATCCTTTTTCTCCTTTCTTCCATTTTTTCCTTTGTTCTTCCTCCTTTCTCTTCCTCTCCCTCCTTCTTCTCCTATTCCCCCTGCAAGGACCCCCTTAATCCATAGCAAAAACAGTTTTTAAAAAAGGGGCCTTGGCTGATTGGCTCACAGCTCACCAATGAACTTTTAGAAAAATGTTTTCAAACTGATTTTTTGTTTTTGGTAACATGATGTTACATTTTCACTGTTTTCATGAAGCTTTCGCTTAGGCTTCCCTGTGAATGCAACACCTCACCAACTAGGATAGATATGGTTCTGCCTTCCAGAAGTGTACAAGACATCCTGAAGCCGACAATGTCCCATTTCAGTTAACCAAAGAAAACTAATAGAATATTTCTCAGCTGGTGTCTCTTAATCCCCTGATTTGAAATAAAAATTTTGAGCTAAACATGACATTCAAATAGATACATGGGCACCAAGGTTGCCATGACACCACTTTCTGCCCTCCTCAGTGATGAAAAGGAACACAGACACTGGGGTTCAAAACATGACGTTTCCTGGCTGTTTGTTGCATCCATCTAAATTCATTGAGTACTTTAAGCCAGGAAGTCTTGCGGAGTGTGGAGGTAATAGAGACATATGATGAGCACTTTAAAATTCAGGAAGCCATTCAAAAACACCCACCATGTAATTAAGCTGTTTATTTTTACTTTCAGTCTATTAGAATTGATAGAATATTTTCACTTTAGCACCAGGATGTCAGTGGGACCACAGGGTAGGGTGAGAAGGTTTTTACAGCCACCGGCATAGTGTCTGAAAAGGATTTACTTTCTCCACTGCCCGCTCCACAACCATGAAATTAAATAAATGATTATTTACATGTTTGTGTTCACAAAGATAATGAATCGTTCGCTGGCTACTGACATATCCCTTTGCCTCTATTCTCTTAGTGAGTATTTAAAAAGTTAAGTTTTGTTTCCTGTAAATGGTGTTATTAAATCACAGAAAATGCTATTTTCAAGAGCTTGGTTGGTAGTTGTAAAGACAGCCCTGGGGCCCTCTATGTGAGCGCCAGGAACGAAGTAGTGACAGCCTTCACAGCCAGTTGCTTTTCCACCCTTAAAGTACACTGTTGTTTTTAAAACTAAATTTGTTTAGTTATATATGTAGGTTTTTGCTCTGAAGGAGACCCTGTCATGTTGAAAATCCATCCACATGTCTCCTACTTCTTCTGATGGTTCAAGGTATAGCTTATTGGTAAGAAAATCAAAATTCTAATTTCCCCTCTTGAAGAATCGATGCAAAGCCATTTCCCAATAAAACAGTTCTCAGAATCAACTCTATTAGAAGCTACTCTTAAAGAATTCCCTTCAATTGTCATAACGTGTTAGTGCTGATATTAACGGCACCCCCTGCTTATCTGACCCTGTCTCTCTCACCACCCCCAACCCCTGCATTAAACTCTCACTTCCCCCTTTAGGTCAAGCTCATTCTTGCTTCTGACCTTTTATTCTTTGCTATGTCACTCTCACCTAACACTTTCTTCAAAAGTATTCTACTTTCACTTTAAAAAGAAGCCAAAAAACCAGTCTTCTCTGATTACTGCTGTCAAACTGCCCTTCCATGTGGGGACCTAAAATATGGCATTTACCCAATTCCTGGCATTGTTCTCTGGTTATTTTCTTTGTGAGCACATTCTGTATGCTTATAAGGGCAGGGAATCTGTTGACTATTGCTTGATGTTTTTTTAAACTTGCCTACTGTCTAAGAAAGAGCTGAAGAAGCATAAGACATTTGACAAATATCTTTTAACTCAATAACTAGCTACTTGATGTGGTCATTGCCTTCATTGTTAGCATACTTATGCCGTAATTAACTTCTATTTCTTAGAAATTCAAATATCTCGTGTATGAAATAAGGACTGATCATCTTATATCAAATGTATCCCTGTGGATAGCTCCCCTTTGCCTTTTCCTCTGTGTAAATTCTGGTATAGTTTAAAGAATATTAGTATTTTTATTGTGAGATATTTCAAACACACACAGAGACATAGAAAAACTTTCTAGGTGCTTAATTATGCAGCTTCACCAAGTAAAAACATCAAACACTTACTACATGCCAAGCATTCTTCCATAAATACAGTAGCCCCCTCACCCGGACTCACAGGAGATACATTGCAAGACCTCCAGTGGATGCTTGGAACTGTAGATAGTACTGAACCCTACACCTACTGTTTTTTTTCCTATGCATATATACCTATGATAAAGTTTGATTTATAACTTAGGTATAGTATGAGATTAAAGACAATAACTGACAATAAAATAGAACAATTATAACAAAATAGTATAATAAAATGTATGTGAATATGGTCTCCTTCTCTCTCTCTCTCTCAAATTATCTTACTGTACTATATGTAGCGTGAGTAACTAAAGCAACAGGAAGTAAAACTGTGGACAAGGGGGACTACTGTATTTACACGTATTGACTCATCAAATCCTCAGAACATTCCTGTGACATGGTATAATTATGACCATCACCATTTTCTGAATGAACATGGAGGTGTTAAGTATTTTGCATAAGGTCACACAGATTATAGGTGTCAGAGGGCAAATCTGAACCAAAGTCTTCTGGTTTAGAGCCTGTGCCCATAATCCCCATCCTACACTATCTTTTCACATCGCCTTTCCACCAAATCCTGACACTATGACACATTTGCTTCAGACTTTTAAAAATAAACATTCCCCCTGTAAACACCTTTCCAATCCCATCCCATTGATGTTAGTCCCTGGAATGACAATCATTATGAATTCAGTGTTTATCAATTCCATGTGTTTTTGTGTTTTATAATACATTTGCGGACTATTATTTTTGAAAGCTTTTACATTTCATCTAAATATGGATCAGTTAGCAATTGCTTTGATTTCACTTAATGTGATTTTAAAGATGTATCTCCATTGGCATATGTACTTTTATTCTTCATTTTAACTGTTGTCTAGTGCCCCATACGAAATATATCATGAGTTTTCTGCTCATGGACACGTGTTGTTTCCAGATTTTTGCATAAAGAAACAGTGCAACAATGAACATTTTAATATTTGTCTCCTTTAGTTTATGTGCTTGACATATTTTAGAGCATATAACCTAGAAGTAGAGCTACTGGGGCATATGGTATGAGATTTGATCAATCAAATGGCTTTCCAAATTGGTTGGTACCAGCTTGCATGCCCACTAGACTGAATGTGGGAGTTCTTATTTCTACATTTCATTGCCAATGTTGGTGCTCTTAGACCTTTTACTTTTATTAATCTCTTAAGTGTGAAATTGTCTCATTATTTAATATTTGCATTTCATGATTAATTGTTGAAGCTGAGAATCATTTTATAAGACTTATGGTCATTCAGAATTCCTCTTCTGTAAGATGCTATTTCAGTTATTTGCTCGTTTTTCTATTTTGTCTTTTTTATTAATTTGTAAAAGTTATGTATCGATTATTAATACTAAACTTTGGTTGTTATTAAATTTTTAAAATATCTCCTCTCCTGCTTAGTTGCTTTTTACTTTGTATATGTTTTTTTCTATACTGCAGGCATTTTAAAATTATATGTTGCCAAATTTATCAATTGTTCCTGTTATAGTATGTACAATTCAATATGTTTTGGTATATTCACAAATATGTGCAACCACCACCACAGTCAATTTCAGAGCATTTTTGTCACTTTGAAAAGAAACACTGTACCATTGAGTTATTAATGCCCTATTCCCCCCACCCACCCCCATCACTAAGAAACCACAAATGTACTTTTTGTCCCTATAGATTTTTCTCTTCTGGACTTTCAGATAAATTGAATGTTATAACATGTGGTCTTTTGTGACTGGCTTCTTTCACTTAGCATACATGTTTTCAAGGTTTGTCTATGTTGTAGCACATATCAATATTTTGTTCCTTTTTATGTTCTAATAATATTCCATTGTATGGATGTACCAAATTTTAACCATTGGTCCACTGATTGACCTTTGGGTTGTTTCCACATTTTGGCTATTATGAATAATACCGCTATCAACATTTATGTATAAATTTCTGTGTGGACATGTTCTCATTTCTCTTAGGTAGATACCTAGGAGTGGAATTTCTGGGTCGTATGGTTTCTAAGTCTATTTAATGGTATTAGGAACTTCCAGGCTGCTTTCCAAAGTGACTGCACCATTTTACTTTTCTACCGGCAGTCTCCACATCCTTACCAGCTTTTGACTTTTGATTCTAGCCATGTAATTAGTGTGAAGTGGAATCTCATTGTGGTTTTGAGTTGCTTTCCTTAATAACTAATGACGTGGACCTTTGTAAACCTTCCTTGGAGAAATGTCTATTTGGATACTTAGCTTGTTTTTCAATTGGTTTTTTTTTTTTTTGCCTGTTTATTATTTAATAGTAACAGGTTTTTTAAAAATAAATTCTAGATACAAGTTCCTTATAAGATACACAATTTGCAAATATTCTTTCCCATGCTGTAGGGTGTCACTTTTTAAATGATCTTTTGGTGCACAAGATTTTTTTATCTTGATGAAGTCCAATTTATATATGTTTTTTCTTTTGTTGCTTATGCTTTTGATGTCATATCTAAGAATCCTTTGCCAAATCCAAGGTCAGAAAGACTTACCTCTATGTTTTCCTTTAAGAGTTTTATAGTTTCAGCCCTTACATTTAGATCTTTGATCCATTTGAGTTAACTTTTGTATACAGCATGAGATAAGAGTCCAACTGCCTACTTTTGCATATGACTATCCGTTGTTCTAGCACCATTTCTTGAAAAGACTACCGGATGATCTTGGCACACATTTGAATATCAGTTGATTGTGGAAGTGTGGGCTTCTTTCTGGATTTTCAATTATATTCCATTGATCTAAAAGTCTATCCTTGTGCCAGTGACCACACTGTCTTTATTGCTATTGCTTTGTAGTTTTGAAATTGGGAAGCATATGTCCTCCTACTTTATTGTTATTTTCTAAGATTGTTTTGGCTCTGCTGGGTCTCTTGCAGTTCTACATGAATTTTAGAGTCAGCTTGTCAATTTCCGTAAAGACGTCAGCTGGGATTCTAGTGAAGATTGTGTTGAATCTGTATATCAGTTTGAGGAGTATTGTCATCTTAACAATGCTAAGTCTCCTGATCCATGAACATAGCATGTTTGCCCAATTATTTAGATATTCTTTAATTTTTTCAACAATGTTGTACAGTTTTCAGAGTATAAGTTTTACACCTCTTTTGTTAAATTTATTCCTATTTTACTTTTTATGCTATTATAAATAGAATTTTTTAATTTTATTTTTGAATTGTGGATTGCAAATATTTAGAAATAAAATTGATTTTTGCATATTGGTCTTATATTTAGAAATCTTACTGAACTTGTTTATTTGTTCTAATAGTTTTTAATGGATTCCTTATAATTTCCTATATACAAGAACATGTCAACTGTGAATAGTGATAGTTTTCTTCCTTTCCAGTCTGGATGACATTTATTTCTTTTTCTTTCTTAATTGTCCTGGCTGAAACTTTCAGTAAAATATTGAATAGAAGTAACAAGAGAGGATGTTCTTATCTTGGTCCTGACCTTAGGAGAAAAACATCCAGTCTTTCAACCCATGATGTTAGCTATGGGTCTTTCATAGATGCTCTTTGTCGAGTTGAGGAAGTTCTCTTCTTTTTGTAGTTTGTTGAATGTTTTTATCATGAAAGGGTGTTGGATTTTGTCAAATGTTCTTCTGCATCTGTTGAGATAATCTAGTACTTTTTCTTTTTATTCTATTGATATTATGTATTACATTAATAGATTTTTAGATATTGAATCAACCTTGTATTCCTGGGGAAAATCTTACTTGTTCAGGGTGTATAATTCTCTCTATATGTTGCCAGATTTGGTTTGCTAGTATTTTGTTTAGGATTTTTGCATCTAAATTTATAAGAGATGTTGGTTTGTAGGGTTTTTTTTTCTTATTGTGTCTTTTATTTTGGTATCAGGGTAATATAGGACTCATAGAATGGGTTGGAAAGTGTTCTCTCCTCTTATTTTTTGGAAGAATTTGTGAGAATTGGCATTAATTCTTCTTTAAATGTGTGGTAGAATTTAGTGGTGAAGCCATTTGGGCCAGAATTTTTCTTTGTGGGTAGGTTTGGGATTACTGATTTAGTCTTTCAATCATTACAGGTCAATCTAAATTGCCTATTTCTTCTTGAGTCAGTTTTGGTAGTTTGAGTGTTTTGAAGAATTTGTCCAATTTATCTAATTCATTGGCATGTAATTGTTCATAGTAGTCCTTTATAATCCTTTTTTATTTCTGTAGGGTCAGTGGTAATGTTTCCTCTTTTATTTCTAATACTAATCATCTGATTATTCTCTCTTTTGGGCAACATAGCTAAAGGTTTGTCAATTTTGTTGATCTTTTCAAAGAATCACTTTTGGTTTCATTGATTTCCTCTATTTTTTTCATAGTCTGTATTTTATTAATTTCTTTTATAATCTTTATTATTTCTTTCTTTCTGCTTGCTTTAGTTTCAATGTGCTCTTCTTTTTCAGTATCCGACGAGGGAAAATAGATAATTGATTTGATGTATTTGTATTTTTCTCAATACAGGCTTTTACAGCTGTGTATTTCTCTCTAAGCACTGCTTTGGCTGAATCCCATAAGTTTTGGTTTGTTGTATCTTTATTTTCATTTACCTGAAAGTATTTTCTGATTTACCTTTTTATTTCTTCTTCTACCCATTAGTTATTTAGAAGAGTGTTTAATTTCCACATATTATGAGTTTCCCAAATTTATTCCCTCTATTGATATCTAATTTCATTCCATTGTGGTTGGAGAACATACTGTGTATTATTTCTACCCCTTTAAATATACTGAGATTTGTTTTGTCACTTAGCATATGACTTATTCTGGAGGATGTTCTATGTCTGTTAAGCATAACTTATTAAGCAGAACCCCATGCACTTGTTTCTCCCTTACCAATCTTAAGGGAGGATTCAAAACACTTATGCCCACTGCATGTTGGTATTGGGATCACCAAGGGAAACACATTGCAGTCAAGCACTGGATGGAACAATACTTTACTTACATAAGGAAGAGAAAAAGAAAGATCAGCTTAAATAGTGTGTGTTCCCATAGCCAGTAAGTCCCTCTGACAGCAGATACAGGGCAATTGGCTATGCACACCCCTGTTATGATGTAGTGGAAGAACCCCAGAAACACTTGGCTTTAGGTTTTATACCCTGGTCATGACTTAACTCACTGAACACAAGTGTTGCAGAGTATTCTGTTCTGGGAGGAATGAGAACACAGCCACGGTTGCTCCAGAAACTTTTTTCTTTACTGTTGCATTCCTGGTAAGTTCTTCCTGAGAATTGCAAACCAGAGGGGGAAGAGCTGGGTTGACTAAGACCATGCGGGGACTTGTCTTCCTGCAGTGTGCATTTGGGAAGAATGTATATTCTGTTGTTGTTGTGTTTAATACTCTATAGATATCTGTTAGGGCTAGTTGGTTTATAGCATTGTTTAAGTCTTCTTTGTTGATCTTCTGTTTGTTCTATCCATTACTGAAAGTGCAGTATTGAAGTCTCCAACTCTTATTGTAGAATTGTCTATTTCTCTTTTCATTTCTACAAATTTTTTTTTATGTATTTTGGTGCTCGGTTATTAGTGCATATGTTTATAATTGTTATATCTTTCTAATGGATTGACTCTATTATCCCTATAAAATGCCGCTCTTTATTTCTAGTGATATTTCTTGCTTTAAAGTCTATTTTTTTCTGATATCAGCAGAGCCATTCCAGCTCTCTAATGGTTCTACTGTTTGCTTGAGATATCTTTTTTCCATTCTTTTCATTTTAATCTATTTCTATCACTAAATCTAATGTGTATCTCCTATAGAAAGCAGATAGATAATTTTTTAATCCAATCTGACAATCTCTGATTTGGTTGGGATACTTAATCCAATTACATCTAAGGTTATTATTGATATGGTTGGATTTATGTCTGCTATTTTACTTTTTCTATAAATCTTATGCCATTTTGTACCTTATTTCTTATTTACTACTTTCACAATAAGTGAATATATTCAATGTAGCATTTTAATTCCTTCAATGATGCTTTTACTATTTTTTTAATTAAAATGATTGCTTTAAGGCTTACCATAGACATCTTAACTTATCTGAATCAGCTTCTATTTTATATTAGCTTAATTCTAGTGATATACAGAAACATTACTTCTCTATAGCTCTATTCACTTCCTCCTCTTTTACAGTATTATTCTTACACAGATTTTATTCATTCATGTTACAACCCCAACAATTCATTGTTATCATTATTACTTCATCATCTGTAATCATTTATGTAACCACAGCTTTGCTCCCACCCACTTCCTTTGTGTTATTATTGGCAAATATATCACACACATATTACATTTTGCTGTAGGCACATTATGCTGTAGGCACAATACATTATATACATATTTTATACTATTGCTCTTTTAATCACTTAGGATAAAGAGAAGTATATGCATTTCTACTGTATTTTATCATTATTTTAAATTTCAAAGTATAATGGGGGTACAAATGTTTTTGGTTACATGGATCACTTTTATAATGCTTGGGTCAGGGTTAAAAGTGTGCCCATCACCCAGATAGTGTTCATTGTACCTGTTAGGTAGGTTTTCACCCATCCCTTCCTTACCCTCCCCACTGCTGGATTTCCACTGAGATGTACTTCCCTCTATGCACATGTGTGTTCATCAGTTAGTTCCAATTTAATAGTGAGTACGTGTGGTATTTGTTTTTCCAGTCTTTAGATACTTCACTTAAGGTAATGGTCTCCAGTTCCATCCAAATTGTTGCAAAAGGCATTACGTCATCCTTCTTCATGGCTGAGTAGTATTCTTTTAACTGTGTTCTTTGTTTTTCATGTGGATTTGAATTAGCATCTGGGTCACTTGCTTTCAGCCTGAAGAACTTCCTAAATATTTCTTTAAAGGTGGGTCAGCCAGCAACAAATTTCTCAGGTTTTGTTTTTATTTTAACTTCATTTTTGAAATATAGTTTTTCTGGCTAAAAGATCTTGTTGAACAGTTTTGTTTTGTTTCTTTGAACACTTTAAATATATTATCTCACTGTCTTTTGGTCTTCATTGTTTCTGCTGAAACATCAGCTGTTAATTCTTATTGCGCTTCCCTTGTAAGTGATGCAATGTTTTTCTTCAACTGCTTTCGAGACTTTCTTCTTATCTTGGACTTTCAGTGTTTCCGCTTGATATGCCTATGTGTGGGTCTCTTTGTGTTTATACTAGATTGAATTAACCAAGCTTCTGTATATGTACATTATTGTTTTTCAATAAATTTAGAAAGTTTTCAGTCATTGCTTCTTCTAATAAATCTTCTGTCCCTTTCTCTTGCTGCACTCCCTCCGATATCCCCACTACGTGTGAGTCAGGGTGCTTGATGCGGTCACACGGTTCTCAAGGCCCTCTTCCTTTATCTTCATTCTTTTATCTCTCCATTTTTCAGCTTGCATGATCTCTGTCAGTCTATCTTTAAGATCACTCATTCTTTCTTCCGCCAGTTCAAATGTAGTGCTGAGCCTTTCTAGTGAGCTCCATAATTTCTATTTTTAAATAATTTATTGATATTCCCTATTTGATA